>JAWWMP010000167.1:19073-131769 GCA_035047865.1 Dendrocincla tyrannina
GCTCGGGGTCGCCTCACGCTGCGCCGGGTCCCGTCACACACGGCCCAGTCTCCCCGCCCCGGGTCCCTCCCGGAGGGGCCCGCCCCTTGCCGCCAGTGCGCAGGCGCGGAGCGCGGGGCGGGGCCGCGGCCATTGCGGCCCGGCTGGCTGAGGGGACGGGCCGCTCCTGCCGCCGCCGCGATGGTGTCCTGGATGATCTCCCGGGCGGTCGTGTGAGTGTTGGGATGGGGCGGCGGGGGGCGGCTCCTCTCCCGTGGCGGGAAGGGTCCCGGGAGCGGCGGGTGGGAGGCGGCGCCCCCTTGTCCCTTGCCCTGGTCCCGCTGAGCGGGGCGCCCTGCGCCTCGCAGAGTCCTTGTGCTCCCAGAAATTCCTGCAAAGCTTCCACGGGGCTCCTGGTTGACCACCGTGTGTCCCTCTTGGTCACTCCGTGTGTCTCGTGCTCGAAGTGCAAGTTGTCTGGGGCTGCTGGTGCCTGTCACACGCGAATCGCGACCGCTGCTTGTAAATTGATGGAGAGTAGCCTATAAAATCTGGTAAGTTTTCTTTCTGGACTTGTGACCGAGTATACCCTATAAAAGCTGGTTCCTTTCCAACTCGTGGCAGAGCTGAGAGCTGGACTGGCAGTGTTATTGTGCACTGGACTCTGTGAAGTTGAGCTTTTGGCAGCCGAAGAGGTAAACTTTCTTAGGTGAGAAGTATCATGTTACGTATTGTGCAAGGTGTTTTTGAGAAAGAGCAAACTGCGATGCAGCCTCTGTTATTTTTCACGGGCACTGTGCTGTTTCTTCATGAAACTGGCGGGTTATTGTGCTCATTGGAATAATAGTCCCTCAGAAACGTATTTGGGCAGCAGTCTTCCTCATGCTTCTTGCTGAGTAGCATTTTGTCTCCCAGTGTTTTTTGGGTCACGACCTGAAATTTGCACCGTGTGATTTTTTTGCCAGGCAAATGAAGTGAGTCTGCACACAAAGCAGTCCAACAAACATCTGAATTAGTGTAAAGTATGTTGCAGAAGTGTATGAACCAAAGCAGGGTGTAGAAGGATTTCACTGTTTCGTTGGTGACAAGTGTCCCCCTTAAGCTCTCTGGTGTAATTTCATGTGAAGACTTTTACTTGTTGTCAGGAAGCCCTCTAATACCAGGATGTATTTCCTGCTGTAGTCCACTCACCTAGATAAGTAGCAGTCCTGCTTCTCACTGCTCCCCACCTTGAGATTTGTCAGGTAATTGAAACTTGCAAAGTAGAGCATCACGTTCCAGAACTGGCAAAGGATGACGTGGGTTTGGAAGAGAGAGGCTGTGGGAAGAATTGCTGTTGGTGCACTTTGTTAGTGTGGTCTTCCCATGGGCAATACACAGCGCCAGAGGCGAGAGGCATTAGCTTACTTTTTGTACATCAACATCAGATGGAGCTGCTGAACCTGTTTCTGCCTTCTTAAGTAAGAGCACCAACCAGAAAATTTTTATTTTAACAACTCAGACTGTGTTGGTTGTAAGGGAGGTCGCAGCAATGCTGAGCACCTCAATTTCTGATGAGCAAATAGTTGTGTAGATAGTTATTTTTTTTCCCTTGAAGTGAATTTCTAGGGGGTTGTATTTGCATTTTGAGTCATCTGTGAGCCTAGCCAATAGCACAGGGAATGAAGAGAACAGCTACTGGTCTCCAAAGATTTATTGCAAAAGGATAATGTATTTTGCAGTTCTCTATAGTTTAGTTTCTGGTTACCATTGGTCACTCATTTGTGTGCCCTAATTATTTTTGCTAAAAAGGGAGTCCTTAATATTATTTATAGATCCTTTCCACCTTCTTGTGTCCTTGTTTCCTAGCTGTGGGACTTAAATACTTTGCCAGTGTTTAACTTCCCAGGAAGGGGAAAGTGTTCGATGAGAACTTGGACAGCTTTGAGTCTATTGTTTAACTTTGCTTAATAAAGCAAAATTCATGTGGAAACGGAAGGTGAGACATAGCACAAAAGTAAATGTGGTGTGGCATTAGAGATCTTAATTCAATGATCTTGAGACTATCCTCTTTGTCCTCTTTCCTCAGGGTCTCTTGTGCTGCCTTCCTCTTTGATCTCTTTTCCTTCCTGGTCTCTTTGTAGACACACCTGTTCCAGTGACTTTGTTTTTCTGACTTGTGTGTTAGGAGTTTGGAAGGTGTGTACTGCCTTTACCTTAAATGCCACAAGAAGCATGGAAATATTTTTAACCACTATGTAGCTGTGGAGACCTGAGATTATCTCTTGTTTATGTAGCATTTAATTCTGGTGTGGTGACTTTGTATATATGAAAGCTGTGGATGTCTTACTCTGTCGGTATGTTGTGTGTGGGCAGCCATCAGGAGTATCTGCCACCTTGACTGGTGACGGGAAGGGGCAGCAGTTATTCTGGCTGTGGTAGAGTTCTTCTCTCCTGACTGACCAACTGTTTTTCAGGGCCAAAAGAGCAGCAAAATATTAATTTGTAGGTGCGTCATAGTGCCCTTTGCTGACCTCTGACGTGAGGGACTTGTCCTGACACGACTATTCCAGGCAAACCACCTTCTGATGCAGTTTGAGACTCTGCAATTTGGGATTCATTAACTCCACTAAAGTAGTTTGGTTAAAGCTTTAAGGAACTAGGGAATGGTGCTAGTAGAGAATTAAAGTTCTTAATTGCATGTGAATTGTCTTGAGGACTAATGCACAGGAAACAGGGAGTGGTTCAAATTCACTGTTCCTCACAACTTTGTTTTAATGAAATATTTTCCCTTTGCTCTATAATGCTTTTATACTGAAGCATCTAAACTTGTGAAATACCTTGTACTAATTGCTTATCTTTTCATTTTTGTCAGGAAGCAGAAGGCTTGAGACACATAATTAAAACATCTTTTAATTTTCAAGTTTTGTGTCAGTGGAGTGCTGCTGTAATAGGTACAGGTTGTTATTACTTCTAAAACACTGGCTATTGCAGCAGTTTTTTGAATGTTCATGCTAGGGTTTTTCCTTTTTTCACTTAGAAAACAAACAAAGTAGTTATTTATTTCAGAGTCTCAGAAAACTTAGAGTGGTACATCTTGTCAAATTATTAGTCTTTAATGGTGGGAATAGCTTCTAAATTTGTGGCTGCCCATCTTGTTAACTTCAAAGAGAGCTCGTGCTTGACTTTTAGTCTGCTTTGATTGCTCATTCTTCTCATTTGTAAGGTCTGAGCAATTGTGTACACATCAGTTGCTGAGACAGTATTTAATAGTCAACACGCTGAGTACTTGTCAGTCACAGCCTGGTATGGATGAGATCAGACCATCCTCTTGTGCCAAGCAAAGATGTGAAGCATCCTAAATACAAAGTAGATGGCCATTTTGTACTTGCAATCTGTTACAGCAGACTGTCTGCTGTAATCTGTTAACTTTTCCCCCCTCCTCACTTAAAAATGAAAGTTCCCCCATCTGTGTTGCTTTGCAACACTCTCTACCCTCATGTTTAAGTACATGGTTTGTTGCCAGTCAAATTGGTCGGTATCCATAAATTTTGGGAGAGTTGTGGGTCCACAGGAGGAAGTATTTGTCTTGGGTACTAGTACTTCATTTTCTGTTGCTTATATGTATAATGTCTGCCTTCCCCACCTGCATTTTAGAGCCTTGCAACAAGCAAAAAATGTACAAGTAAAAGATTCAGCAGTCATCCCTTGGTTCTGATATTAGATTATAACTGTAAATAGGTTAAGCTGGACAAAGACTGTCTGGGAGACACAGAGGTGACCTGAAGGTAGGTAGCAACATTAGTGTCTTCTAGCCTTTGCTACTTTACCGGTTGGAGCTGTTTCTTTAATGGTGGTTTTCAAGGCATTATCTTCCTCTACTTTTAATACTTTTCTGTTTGACGTTTCCAACTGCCCCTACAATTACTACACATCGGAGAAAGTGTGGCTGAAGCCATAGATTCTCTGTTGATTGGGTTGTTGTCAGGAATAGAGTGTAGGTGGTGTTTTATGTAACTGTGTATGCTTTGATTGTAAACCTAGATTCTCTTGCTTTTGGAATACAATTTTTTTAATTAAAAGCACAAAGTACAAAAATATTTATCCTCTTGTTTGCTAATCAACATGCTGTCAAACATTTCTTGAAACAATCACAGCTCATCAGATGGAATTAAGTAACAATACCACTACATGTTGTGTGGAAGGAGTAGCTATAGCCTAATATTGATGCTGAATTTCTTCCTGTATCCTTGCAGTTTACAGGCCAATAAATTGCTGCTGCACCTGTGGGGGGAAAAAGGTGTTGCTGTCACTGTGCGAGTGACTTGAGATGGAAAGATGTGCTGATATGCCTCTCATCACAGAACTGCAAAAATTCAGTCACCTTGTATCAGTTATCCTTGACATTTCATTCTCTGCTTAAATAGATCTCACTGGCTTGGTGCTGTGAGGGGCCATCCTGCCCTTCACCCTCTGCTCACTCACTTTTCACAGGGTCCAGAAGTTGCCCTGTGGCCACAGGGTGAGTCTGGTTGTTTTGTCAACCCAAAAGAAAATTAGCATTGACAGAAGTTGATCTTTTGTTAGTTGCAGTGTACTGCATCAGCTCATGCTGTGTAGTTGCTAGGTAAGTGCTGAGAATGAAAGGTTGTAGGACAACACCAGTGTTGTTTTTGGCCTCAGCATATGACCAGACTGGTTAAAGCCTACTCTGAAACTACATTCTTCCCTTACACATTGCTGCTTATTCTTTCTTGTAGTGAAACTAGTTCCAGGAATAACAGTGCAGCTGTTCTAATCAAACAAGGTGTCAGATTTTTTAAAGCATCTTAAATTTTATAGGTTGACTCTGTAAGCATATGTAAGTCTAGGGATTATGTGTATTGTCCTGTCTGTGTGAAAGTTTAAATAATTGACATAATTTAGCAATGAAATCAGAGCCCTTCTCTCCAACAGCTCAGCTTCGCAGTGGGGCAATCCTAATATGTACAATAAGTGTTGCTCACTCGACTTGTAACACCTTCTGGGTTAGTTAGTGCCCTGCAAAATGACTAGCTCTGACAACTTGTTAGGAGTAAGTGTCTCCACTGCCTGCCTGGCACACCTTGCCTTAAATCAGTGTTTGCTGTGCAGCCTGGCTGCTCTTTTCTCTCCTGTGTTTACGGGATGGTGTAGGTGCAGAGCGTGTTCAGAGTCACTGTACACAGCCCATGGCAGGCGGGTGGACTGAAGCTCAAAACAGATGGAGCATGACAAGAGGCATCCTGTAGAGTCTGACGTTCTTACTTAATGGTCTTGGCATGTGCTCTTGTTACAAAACGTGCTGAAATCCACATCTGTGTCCTATGCATTATAGATAAAGAAATTCCAAGAACTGCATGGTCTGGTGCAAAAGGACGTTTCAAATTAAAACAAGCAACCTCCACTCTTTCATGTTCTATAAACTGATGGCTGCTTCAACCAAGCATATTGAGTATTTCTGCAACTTAGATGGAATGGCTTGTTTCTCCTGGTTGTTTTGTATGGAGAAGACAGCTCCTGATATGCTTATGTAAGGCTGAGGACGATTCTGAGCCAACTTTTGATAGTTAAAGAAAAAAGTTGTTTTGGCTTAATTTTAATACTTGATAAGAAGATATTAAATGTATGTAAAAAATGTCTGGCAAAGCCCCCTGTTCTGGTGCTTCATGTGTAAAGAAGCTTCATGTAAGCTTTTTAGTTTTTCTTTATTCTGCTTTTGAAATCCCTAAATTTTAAAACCTGTGCAAGTATTAGGTTTTCACAGAAAAAAAAATACAGGACAGTCTCTGTTGCAAACCTTTCACATTTTTAAGTCCTTGTAACAGTGTATTATTGGACAAATGTGATGAGGTGTGTAGAGTCTAGGTAAGAAACATGACTGGAATTTTTTTACTGACCAGTCTGGCTTCAAACATGATTGGACTCAGTGACATTGAATTATCAGTCTGATGAGATGCTTCTGGACAGGAGGGAAATAAAGCACCCCACAGTGACTAACTCTGCACTGAGCCTTTTGTCAGCCATCACTGTTACTTTGCTGTTCAGTTTATCACTGACAAAATAATAGGGTGTTTCTTCTGTTTCTGTTGTTTTATAGCTTGTCTGCAAGCATCCATATGGAGGTGGGTTTAACTGGGTGCATGTTTTCCCTGTGTTTATCACCCCTGAAACATTGCTCATGTATTCTGAAGACGGTTGAAACTTGCATTTGATGTCGAAAACTAAGTGCAGTTCATTCTGAAAGCTTTCAACCTGGCTTTAAGTGTAACGATTCCCAAAGCAGAATTTTTCCTCAAGTGAGAAGTCTGACATAATGCCGTTCTTTCCTCTGCTGTGAACGCTGTTGGAACTTGCAGTGCTCAAAGGGAAAATTCAGAATACAGTTTGTACTTGTACCTTCCTACCACTGTCTGGTTTTGTTTTTTCCTCCCCCACCCTGTTTTGTAACTCATCAATCAAAAACATGGAGAGTGAGGAAGATAGTCACTAGCTTAGAGATCTTGATTAGTTTGTATAGTACAGTAATGTTACATTAAACTGTAATATATAAAACCCCCAAAATGTCTGCTAATCTTTTTTTTTCCCCCAGATGAGGATTTTGTTCCAGAACATGTGGTTTTCCTCTGTCTAAAGGCATGTCTGGTGTTATTCAGTTGCAGTGTATTTTGTATTAGACTCTTTTAAAAGCTGACCTATTCACATTTTTCAGCAGCAAGCAGCTTACAGCTCATTTGGAAGACAATATATCCACAGAAACATGAAATACGTGTTTTACATGGCTGCTTTGGCTGTCGTTAATTTGCTGTAGATGCAATATAAGCAGTGTTGGTTTTACTATTCTGCCTTTAGAACTTTGAGTGGTAGGGTTTTCTTGTCTAAAAGTTAACCTTGAATGCTTGAGACAAAATGGAATTTACATTTGTATAACAAGGATAATGTGAATTAGGCAAATTTACCTTTCACTTGCATTTGGAAAATGACCATTCCAAAAAGGCACACATTTCTTTCCTATCTTCTGGTTTCTTAACCTGTTACTATATTACCAGTGAAACAATTGATGGTAACAGAATTGTTCTCTCAAAAATCAATCTTTGGTTAATCAACATAGTGTGCATTATCTGTTTTTGAGATCAAAACTTAGCCCTCAAACTACTTTATTAATGCATGGATCTCTAAAGAAAAAAATTGTTGGGTGTCAAAAGGGAGAAAAATAAGTAGCTTTTAGCATGGTGCTTTTGACATTTAAGGTTGAGTTACTGATACAACTGCATGAAAAAGATGGGTAGGGATTCTGTGTGTTATTAGTCTTGACTTGGTGTCTGACAGGATATTCAGAGTTCACTAAGTACCAGGCATAACTGAGGAAACACTTGGGAATGAGAAGTCCAGATGTTATCTCCACAGTCTGCCAAATAACAAGTTCATAGAAACCTTTTCCTGTGTACAATGGGGAGGTTTAGTTTTGGAATGCTCTAAGGGTCTTCAGAAATAAACTTTTTGGCCAAAATAAAAAGAATAGTTTGAAAATCAAGGACGTGAAGGCAAAAAAAATTGAGATGTAAGTAACTTCTAATGATCGAAAGCAAAACCCTCAGCTTCTGAGTAAGAGATAAGACATAGTTCCTTTGACTTGAAGAGTTGGTGTTGTGTGGTTACACTTACCACTTTGCTCAAATTGCACTGTTTTTGTATCATTTCCATGACAGAGGCAGAAGCATTAGGCTGGTCTGTGATGATGCCCTTAGGCTCTAGGATGTGTAATGAATAAATAGGAGCTGTCTGAGCCTTTAGGTTTGAACTTCACTCTTCTCTCTAGAACCACAGAGATGAATATTCTACATTGTGTGACCAGTAGCAGTGTGGACACTTCTATCTCTGGTCTTTGTTTAGTTTTTTAAATGGAACCCACATGTAGTGTGGTTTGTCTTTCACTTACAGACACCTCAAAAATAAAATGAGGTTTCCCTTGGAACAAGCAGAAGCAGTTTTTAGTTGGGTCCCCTATTTTAAATGTTAGCTTCCTATGGACAGTTATTTTGGTGTTGATAGTGCTCCAAAAATACTGACAGAAGATACTCTTAGAACATCAAGGAACAATTGTGGATTTTAACTTGTGAAATTCTGTTAAGTCTCTAGTAGTCTTGAAGTAGGACAAAAAGCAAAGCTGCTAAGGTATACATCTAAATGGAAATCCATTTATTGACAATTTTTGAGGACACTAGAATCAAAGCTAAGTAAGTAGGTAAATAAGAGAGCTGGCAGTTTTTTACTTGTATTTATTGAAGCCAAGAAACTGCGTGTGAAGAGCATATGTAACCCCACAACAAAATTAAACATCTCATTCTGAATTGGTAGTGTTTCTGTTAATCTTGTTCAGCACATCATCTGCATTAAGTTAGTGATGTCTTTTAGGAGCTCTCTGAAGTATCCTAAACTGAGAGGATCACATTGCTCCTGAACACTGCATGTGTAGGCTGTAGTACCTCCAGGAGTACCAAGTGTAGAGAACTTTTTTGAAAACAAGAAAGCTCATAAGTGTCTTTCTCTGTTGTCTGTCATTACCTTTATTATGTGAACTTTTAAGCATAATCACTTAAAATAGAATTTATGCTATGTGACAGCTTCTTTGAACATGCATGTAGGTATCACCTTTCATCTTAATTTTAAAAAATTGTGGACTTAATTGTCATTTTGCTCACCTGCTTTATGAAGCAAGCTTATTCATGCATGTACTAAATAAAAGTAGAAAATATCTGCTGAAAACCAGACTTGGTTTGACCTTTTTTTTTTTTTTTAAAAAAAAAAAGAAAAATGGCAAATTAGTCAGTTGATTTCTTCTGACAGGTTGAATCCAGCTATCAGTCCTTGCTGATCTTTACAAGCAAAGCAGAGTTTAGTACAAGGACTGAGTAATGCCATCCTGTCTTAAGAGCTGTTTGAGAAGTGGGTGCAGTCATTGCTAACTGTTGGCGAGTTCTCAGTGTTCATTTTGCTCCTGCCTGACACCACACCTGCTTGAAGTGAGGCTACAAATTCTTTACTTTCAGTGGTAACCAGTTGTGGCAACAGAGAAATCAGAGACTGTTCTAGGTAGATTAGAAGGAAGGTAAGTTATTTAGGTTTAAGTAAGTGAGAACAGATTTGGAAATTAATACTTCTCCATCAGGGATGAATTTTTACTTTTGAGGTAAGAACTGAGTGGAAGATTTAAATTGTCTAATAAGGGTTGCTCTGTATTGAAGGCTATCAGTGTTTGCTCTCTATCACGTGGAAGTGCTACAGATAGCTCATTTCAGTTCCTCAGTGTGAGTGCTTGGAAGATGTGAGCTCACCTGCTGACTGTTCTGCACACGTGGGTCAGATTAATAAGGCAGGAAACAGGAAGGAGTGCAGGGACTGTCAGGGTGCTATTACAGCAGGAGTCAAATGTATGTAAAAGTCAAGCAATGAATAGGTAGCTATGCAGAGAAGTGACTAAGAGTTTTTTATAACAACTGCTATTTGCTTTTCAGTACTAGCTGTTTGGAATTTTCTGTACTGCTGGGTTGGTTGGGCATTTTGATCATGTTTTGAACGGGATTTGTGAGCCAATGAGGTTTTTGATCTTTTATTGTTTTTTAATGACATGTTGTTGATGTCTCCAGGCTTATGCCCTTCTGTTAAAATATGCCTAGCTGTCCAGCAGCACAGGGGGAGATTGATCTGTCCTGGGCACGGATTTTGGACACCATCCCCAGGCATAGGCAGACATTGATAGGCAAATAAATGGCTTCTTCCCAGGTGCTTCTGCACTGTATGGGATCTATGTGTGATCAAGAGGTGAGCTGATTAAGTGTTTGTGTACCAGTAATGCCTGGGAGAGAGTTGTGTGAGGGCACCCATGCAGCGTGTTGAGGCTGACTCATTAGAGAGGGTGGCCTGGATTTTGCTTCAGGAGTTGTTTTTTTAGCAGTACTTTGTTCCAGATTGCCACAGGCCCCTGAGAGAGGGCTGTTAGAGCAAACACACAGTAGGAATGTTGCTGGACAGTGGAATGTGAGTGACTTGTGTTTGGGGAGTCTTGCTGGCTGATGAACTGCCCTAATACACTGCAAGCTGTATGTTAACTGTGAGTTGGAGATTCAAAGTTAATTCTTGCTGAAGGAGGTAACACTTTTAATGTGTGTATAGTTATCAAGGCAATGATTAAAAGCACTCTCTGATTTTCATTGTGTTACATAGAGTTTTGTAGTAGCAACTAGAACAAGAAACAGGCAATCTAGAAATGACTATGAAAGTTTCCAATGCTTTCAGCTCTAAGCATGTGCAAAAAGCAAGTGGGAGTTCTGAGAAGGATGGATTTATAGGTGAATTTTGCTCTAGGGAGTGGCAGGAAAGGAAAGTGTTCATTTTGGATGCAAAAAAAGATAAATCATCTGCAGAGAAAATGGGTTAAAAGTTTGAATGTTCTTTTGGCATCTAAACCTTGTTTTCTCTGAGAGAAGCCTGGTAAGCATACATGAATAAATGAGCAGTCTTACTGGTGTGTCTTGCCCATAAGTACATGAGCACTTGTACAGATTCCAGTGCAGAGCATCCCTCACAGAAGAGAATTTTTTTTCTGAATTTCTTGTTGTGCTCTCTTTAGACTTCTTTCAAGGTTCAGGCAGGGCTGTTCCCATGTTGAGACAACTTGAAGAGCATCTGGCAACAGGTTCTGTAGTTTAGGGTAAGTCAATAAATATTCCATAAAACTGAGTGGTTAGGATACGTGTAACAAAGCTTGGAGCTTTGCATTGGAAGATAGGCTTGATTGTCTCTTAGCAGACTGCTTTCAGCTATTATTACATAGGACTTAGTAAATAAATGTTACGGGCATAGGAAAATCCTACCTTTTAAGAGGGATTGGTAGGGACCTAACTTTTCCCCTTAAAACTTTAAGGTGATGTCTGACTGTTCGAGTAATTGCGTTACTGCTGGTTATGTGGTGCTTTGGAAGAATCTGGCAGTTGTTTTGGAGAATTCCAGCTTTTTAAGTTGGAAAGTTAATAGCCTCCTTGCTCTGCTCAAGAATGTGCTTTATTCAGATCTGTCTGTGCTTCTGGATATATTTTTTAACTGTTAAGGCTTTTTTCCTTTGTCTGTTGGGAAATTATCTGTATAAGAATGCTATGAGGATTTTAACAGAACTGTTTCTGATTGTATTCCTACCTTTTGGTAACTGTAATCTACTAAAGAGGTTGCTGAGTTTAAGGTTTGCTATTGTTAGCAGACATGTTTTTTAATAGGATTCATGTGATTTTGATTTTTTTTTTTTTTCCCCTTGCCCAAGGCGGGAGGGTGGAAGAAAATGTAGGATACAATTTGGTGTGGTGTTCAGGAGCTTATCTTCATGCTTCCCTGTCCCTGTAGCATACTAGCGTTTTGGTCACAGCATAGTCTTTGTAATTATTTGAATACAGAGTCTTTTACTCTAGATTGTTGTGGTTAGTATTGTTTAACTGAATGGCAAAATGGAATTAAATTCTGTCAGGTTGTCAGGTGCTGGACAGAAAGTCTTTGTTTATTATAGTGCTTTTCAGAAACATCCAGGACAAAAATGCCCAGATGAGCTTTTATTTGTTTGGACATGTGAAAAAGTAGGGGGTAGCTGGTCCAGTCTAGAACTTACTACCCAACTGTAACACTCAAGGGGAGCTGGCAAGGCATGACTTGAGGGTCTTGCTTTTTTGGCAGTGTGTTGGGTTTTTGTGGCAGAGATTACAGGGGTGGCTCCTGTGACAAGCTGCTGGAAGCTTTCCCTAAGTCTGATAGAGCCAGTGCCAGCTCCGAGATGGACCCACTGCTGGCCAAGGCTGTGTCTGTCAGTGACAGTGGTAGCACTTTTGGGATAACACATTTAAGAAGGTGAAAAAGAAAACTGCATAAGAGCAGACAAAATAGAATGTGAGGTAAAGAACTCTGCAGACACCAGGGTCAGGGGAGGAGTCAGAAGAGGTGCTCCAGGTGCTGGAGCAGAGATTCCCCTGCAGCCTGTGAACAAAGGTCATGGTGAGGCAGCTGTGTCCCCTGGAAATCCATGGTGGAGCAGAGATTCACCTGCAGCCCTTGGAGGACCCCACTCTGGAGTAGGTGGATGCCCAAAGGAGGCTGTGACTCCATGGAAAGCCTGTGCTGGAGCAGGCTCTTGGGAGGAGCTGTGGCCCTGTGGGATCCCACACGGGAGCAGCCTGTTGCTGAAGGACTGCACACCAAGTAAGGGATCCATGTCAGAGCAGTTTGTGAAGAACTGCAGTCTGTGGCAAGGACTCTGGAGCAGTTCACGGAGGACTACCCTGTGTGGGAGGGACCCCATGCTGGTACAGGGTAAGAATGCAAGGAGTCTTTCCTCTGAGGAGGAAGGAGTAGCAGAGACCAAGTATGATGAACTGACTGTAATTGGCACTCCTCCTTCCCCTGTACTGCTGGTGTGGAAGGAGGTAGAGAATTTGGGAGTGAAGCTGAGCCTGGGATGAAGGGGTTGGTGGAGGAAAGATGTTAAAGTTTAATCTTATTTCTTGTTTTCTTACTGATTTGATTGGCAATAAATTAATTTTTCTCTCTAAGCTGAGTTAGTAATTTCTCATGAATTATCTCTTGCTGTCTTTCTCTCCCCATGAGCCTTTCCTTGTATTTTCTCTCCCCTGCCCAGCTGAGGAGGGCTGTGACAGAGCAGCTTTGGTGGGCACCTGGTGTCCAGCCTGGGTCAACCCACCACAAGTAGAGGGTTTTTTGTGTGGTTTTTTTTGTTTTGTTTTGACCCTGAATAGGATTCGTACAGATACTTCTTATGCCGTATTTTGATCATGAGGGTACCGCAGAGATGCATAACTTGTTAGTCTTAGCACTTGACAAAAGAAAAAGAAAAAAAAATCCGATCTGCTTATCTTTGATGGGAGTGCGATCTGCTTATCTTTGATGGGAGTGCGATCTGCTTATCTTTGATGGGAGTGGTTTAGAAGTATGAGAGCAGCATACAGTCTAAGCAAAAATGCTTCTGCTTTTTCAGCGTGTGCCAATTGAAACCTCAGCGGACATGTTAAGGTGCATGGCCCTATCTGCCTTTTTACAGCCAAGAACAGCCAGACAAAGATTCAAGTGTTGTTCTCTAGATTTTCAGTCTGCTATTTAGTTTCCATTAGCCAACTTCCCTTCAAATAAAACCTTACTTAGACTAAACTTGCTAACTGTACATGGAATAGTAATTATAGTTCGTGTAGAAGCAAAATGTAGATGTACATGTTAGCAAGTGTCTGGTTCTGTATCTGTGCCAAAATCTTCAGTCTGTCAGTGGGTGGACAAATGGGTGTCATCTCTGTTAACAGACTTGTTAAGGAAAGGGAACTTAGTGAATGGCATTGTCGCTGAAGTATCTCATGCTCAACATGTTTCCTGAATTGCTTTTACTATCAAGTAAGAGCCAGGACTGTTCCCTTTTTTTGAATTTCAGAGGAATGAAAGCATACAGTGCCAAACACTATTCCTTGCTTGGGGCAATTCTTTGGCAATGAGAACAGACCGAAGCCTTAAATGCACTGCTGGTTTAATGGCTTAGTATTTTGGGATTCTGGATGCCAAGGAATCCTTTTGAGCGACTTAGTGGCTTTCCTTTGTGTCTTGGCTTCTTTTTTTTTTCTTTTTTTTGAAACCTTGGCTTTAGAGTAGTTTACTGTCCAGGTTAAATGTGCTCAGTGCCAGAGCAATGTGTATGCAGGTGACTGATTTTTCACCTATCAGTCAGATGCAAACTCAGTTGCTTCGCTTCAGAAATGAGTTTTTCAAACAGTCTTTCACTTTGAAGCTTTTAAAATTGTAAAACCATAGATTATGTGATAATGCAGGCAGTAGGTTATGTTTTTTTAAAAGATACAGCCATATGGATATACAAATATATCGTTTTGTTCAGATTTAAAGGCTCTCTGATGCATTTTTTTCCTTTGAATTTTGATTTTAATCTCCTAGTATATTTGAGAAACATTGCTCTTTAAATGAGGGTGAAAAGGCCTGTAGGGGAAGCGGCTGTACCAAAAAAGGAATGTTACATTAGTTGCTGAGTCCAGCTGAAAAACTGAAATAGCTAGGCTTACAACTGGCAATGAAATTACATTGCTAAGCAGGATTATCCATATATCTACTAGTAAAATAAAGTAAATGACATCCCACGCGGCTGAAATCTGTTTCCATCTGTGGAAACTGGCTTTGTTTTTGTCCACTGTGTTAGTGCAGTGTGCTGATGTCCAGTGAGATACAAACTGCCTTTTGAATGTAACACTCAGCTCTTAAATTTGAAAAGCCATGGAATAATTAGGCACATCCTCGAAGTATGTTGTGCAGTTACTGCTGAAATACTGGAGGATGGATGTGCTTATAATGTATAGAGTAGGTGTTGCTGACAGCTTTGAGATGTCAGGAGGCATCAGTGCAAACTGGAGAACCCTGAGAGCAATGCTGTAGTTACTATGTCAGTGTTACTGGTTGTGCCCAGACTCCTATTCTGCCTCAATCAGCTGCAGGGAGCTCTCTTTTGCCAGAATACTGATCTATCAGGTATAGATCAAGGGAAAAGTCAATCTGCTGACCTTCTGCTGTACTCACAGTTGACAAGTTGACTTTTCTGCTGTAAAATTGCCTGGTAGTCTTAACTAAGGTTAGATGGTTTTGCCTGTGAGGAGGAGGTAGCGATGCTAGAGTTGGCAGCAGCGTCATGCTGCAATTTCACTGTCAGCTCTGGCTGTAAGGAGGTAAAAACTTGATTAGTTATGGTTCCTATTATTACTGGCTGAATGTGCTGATGCTTTGTTTTAATCCTATCTACCCACTTCTAGTGAACAAGGGACAGTTTTTCCAACACTTACAGCAGTATTGAACACTAATGAGCAGTGATATGTGGTGTTATCTGTTCTTCGGTTTTAAAGTGATTTCTAGAATAATTCTTTTAAAGAAAGTGACTATTTTTCAAACTCCTGATTTGACCAGTATTGAGTAACATAAAGATTTGCTAGATGGGAAAAACTACCTACCTTTATTATGCTTGTCTCGTGCTAGTGTTATCATTTAACTTGAGGTTGTCTTAAGCTTTATGGTCATCTTGCTGCTACTGTAATAAGCTTTCTGCTTGGAGATCAGTTGCTTCTGAAGAAGTAGTCTCAAAGTTCTGTTTTGTCCCAGTTCATGTTCACGCCAGTTTTCAGAGGGTGAATTGCTGTTTAAGTTTAAAAATACAACTTTTGTTTTTAATTTAAGCAGTGCTACCTGGCAGTGAAGTGACTGGAGAAGTATACATGACAAAATCTGTAAAAGTGGAAGACAAACTGTCTCTTTCATATGCTTCATCATGAGAAACTTACATGTGCAGACTCCTAGTAGTTATTTAAATAACTTTGGAGTGGTTTTTGTTTGGTTGGTTTTTTGTTTTCTGTTTTTATTTTCTCTAGGATTTGGGAGAGGTGCATAGGTGACCAGTAAGTGGTGGCATATAACTACGCATCAGTCTGACAGTTGGTGGTGGTTATGATGTTCAGGAACCTCTTTTGTATTTTTTTAAACAAATAATTTCTACCCTTATAAAGTTTGTGTTATGTTCTTAGGATTAACAAGGCTTTCCTTGTGTCTGATACTCAGTGGTTATAAAATCAGCCAGAAGAACAAGATATAGACTGGAGCTGGTGAGTAACTGAACAGGGTGTTCCAGAGGGACAAAAATCAAAGAAAGAGCTGTTGCCTACAGAATTTCAGCAAAACAAAGGGTATTCAGGCTCTTATTCCTTCGGTCTGTGGATTTCCTGTTATTTGGGTGGCGTGAGGTTTTTAATTTGTGTTGTCAGTATTTTTTCGTAGTTGGGAATAAAAGCACCTGGAGTTTTTTTGACTGTTACTTTTCTTGGCCTCAGGATAAAAGGTCTGTGGATTGTAGTAGAGCTGTATTTGGATAGGCTTCTGTAGGTTAGTGTGCTGAACTGGAATTCAGGAAAATATATACAAATTACATACTCAGGAGAAGATGGGGATGTAGATGTGAGATCGATGTATTTGGGTGTGCCTGGCTTCGGGCTTCTTATCACAAGAAAGCTGTTAATTTGTTTGAGCAAATTCAGTAGATGCCATCGAGATGATCACAGGACAAGGACTTGTGAGCAGTGCCTGGATGAACTGGGCTTGTTCAGCTGTAAAAGAGAAGAGTTTGGGGGAATTAGTAGCAATCTTAAGTAACTTTGTGGAGGCTGTGAGTGCCAGGCTCATGGTTTTGCTGTGCTACTCAGTCAAGAGGGACAGTGGTCATAAACCTTTAGTTTTAACTGGATCGAACTAAACCTTTGCACTAGAAGGCTCATTAAGCATTGGAACAGGTTACCCAGAGAGGGTATGAAGTCTCTTTGGAAAACTCCAGGACCTGACTGACTGAAGCATTAAGTATGGTCCAAATCTGCAGTTGACTTTGATTTGAGCAGGAAGTTGGATTAGATGACTTCACAAGGCCTTGCAAACACGAAGGACTCTGCAGTTATCCTTTGATAACTTCATGAGCCCCTCTCACTTTTGGCATTTACAACTTGACTTCGGTACCTTTGCCAGCATCCCCCTTCAACAGGCTTTGTTCCAGGGGTAGCTGTGTGTTTGTCTTGGACTAAAGGGTGGAGAAATACTCTCTGTATGGTGTCTGTAACGTTGAAGGAAGTATCTCACCTTTGCTGTTAGCAATTCCATTTTTCCCCCACTTATGTACTATGTGTTAGCTATTGGAGATAACTTTAGTGTGCTCTGGCTTCCTACTAAGCAGAAGCCTCCTGCATATGTATCAGTGGGTGCCTGGAGGATGGTGTATATCAAACTGATTGAATCCACGCTTATGTGGGTGTCTTGTATACTAGCAAAGTTCTGTGGTAGTTTTTGCAAATAATATCTTGTAGAAGATGAAGCTTCTGGGAGTAGTTGCTTGAGAAAAAAAGTAAATTGGGCTACAAGGTTTTAAATTCTTTCCTGGGTCTAACACTGCAGTAAAGTTTGTGGTAGCATCATGCAGACTTCTGCAAAAAACTGTTCTGCTAGTCTATAGCCAAGACTCCTAGTAGAAAGTGGGGTGTTGTAACCAAGTTATGTTATAGCAGATCTTTGTCCTGTCCCTGCTCTCAGCATGGATTACTTGGTACCCTCTCAGCCTGCTCTGCACCTGCTTTTGATGAATTCTAGCAGCAATTGGCTGGCAGAGCAAAACTCGATTAATTGCCACTTGCCTCTGTTTCCAAATGCTGCTGTTGCATAGGTCTAGCAAAAGGACATGAAATTATGTAACTCATAGTGTTTTAAAATTGCTATTGGAGTATCTTCTGGTAATGTGATAAAAGCTGATGATTCTGATAACCTGCAGATAGTTTCACAGGCTCTTTAAGTGTGATGGCCTTGCCACTGTGGAAACCCTCTTTTGGTGTGGACAAATGGCAGGACTGGTTTTACTTGTAGCTGAACCAGAACACAAACTGGTTTTACATTATCTATTACAGGCAGTCTTATGAAACAGTTTGTTGTCCTCAGGGCCTACACCCTTTTCTGTTCACACTGTTCCACTTCTGTGTATCATGAAACTACCTCCAAGGAACCCGTAACACTGGGGAGTTTGGTGTTTTTTTCCAAGCTAGATAATGGGATTTTTTTATTAAGTTGGCCGCATTGCTACAATTGTTGTCACTGTTTTGTCACCTACAGTATAACAGATCCTGAAAACTTTCTATTTTCCAATAGGCTGGTGTTTGGGATGCTGTATCCTGCATATTACTCATACAAAGCTGTGAAGACAAAAAATGTGAAGGAATATGTAAGTCTCGTTCCTTTTAATTGTTTAATTACATGCTTTTGCTGCTGACATGCATTTGTGATATTTTCCTTATGCAGTGCAATAAATCATATGAAAGCCTGACTGATGATCTTAGTGTGAGATACAACACCTGTATGAACCCAGTGGTAATACTGCAATTTTGTTTAGAGGTGTAAAGTTAAGGTATCTCAGACTCTTCATAGTTTTTTGCTCAAACATGTCCAGCACACTATGCTGTACATGGATATTTTTAGGAGGATTTTTCACATAAACCTTAAAGTCTTGGCTGCATTTGAGCCTAGTGCTCAAATAATATACTTTTGGTCATGAGGTAGAATTAGTTTCCTCATTCTGCCAACAACTACAGTATAAGCAATGACAATTTGATTCTTAGTGACCACTAGAAGAGTAGCAGCAGTTTGCTGTTGTATGGAGCAAAACAGGGGGTTCAGAAATCTACCTGAGAAAAGAGTAGCTCTCATTAATTTGCTGTTCTTCAAAGAGGGGAAAATATGTAACCAGGAAAGGAAAAAAGATTTGGTTAAGGTGATGGGGAGAAAAGTAGAACAGACAGAAAAAGATGAACACAATTATAGTTGCTGCAGTTTTGAATTAAGCATTAAATTAATTACTTGTCAGTGTGAGCAATGATGATAACAAGCATGTTACCCAGTTTGCAGTCACAAGGAGCTTTGGTCACTGAGTTACTTCCCTCTTTTAAGAGGCAGCCTGACTTGATTTCTGCTACTAACCTGTGTTCTGTCCTGGATCTTGTCCTGAGCTGGGCTGCCTGACTCATAGTGGAGGCAGGGCTACCAGTTCCTCTAAATCAGCTGTGACCTGAGGCTGCTGTCTGGATGTGTGATGTCTCAACTTAGTACGTGGTTGGAGTAGTAGAATGTAGTAGGTGCTTTTCTTCCCTGTGAATGTCTTAATTTAGTCTGATCACTCCATCATGGCTCCAAAGTAGACATCATATTCTGTGTACAAGCTGGTTAGAGATTATTTGTGTAGCTAGAGCTGGTGCCTGCCAGAGCTAATCTTATGGGAGAAAAAAAAAAATCATCAAAACTAAGAAGCATTCCCTCAATCTCTTGCTTAGTTTACCCTGTCAGGAAAGTCTGTAATGCAAGGAATTTATGATCTGCTGTTCCTCCCTGCTCCTTCAGAACAAGAGGAGGCTAAGTAGGGGATAGCAGTTTCCTACTCAAATGAAGAAAATCTCTTTAATTGGAGACTTTAGTGTTGCCTCTTGCAATATGTGTCCTAGAGAGAAGTGGTGTTTGTAGAAGGCTGAGATTTTTTTCTCATCTCAGTTATCCAGTTAGCTATGACTTAATGTCTTTTCATTTACACAGGAGCCCCCTGGTAGGACCTGGAATCTTGTGAATCTGTGGTCTTTGGGCAGTCCCAGAAGTTGCATTTGCATACCAAGTGTTCATGGGGCCAGGGTGAATGAGATCGATCACAGTGACTTTTTCATTAGCAGGGAATGACACTGATTTATCAGTGAATTACTACTCCATTGCTGGTTGGGTCGAGTGTCTGGGTAGGTCTTAGGGATGATCCATGGCTGTCATTTTCCCTTCTGGGTTCTTTTTCTTTCACAGAGAGTGTAGGTTTAAGTGCAGCCTTCCAAATGACACAGGTTTGCTGTTAGTTGTATTATGGCCCAAGCACAACTTGATTTCCAGGGTTAGCTGTGGCTCAGGAGCTATCTGGGTTTGTTGCTGGATTGTAAGAGCTCTGTAACAGTGAAATGTTTTGCTCAGCCACTGCTTCCACCAGTGAAAACAAACGAAAAGAACAGACATCTTGATTTGTGTAGGTCATGATGCGGCAAATTGTTCAAAGATTGTCTGGGGGGGGAAAAGTGTTGTGCTGATTGTGGTAATTTAAAAGACTTATGGACTTAATGCTAGAAATTAGGATCTGTGCCTTTGAGGAGATTTATTTGTTCTTGTAATTACCCTGGTTTAATGGGGTTGACTAAGATATTTGAGAAGTTTTTTCACTGTGTTACACTAAAGGACTTGTAATAAGCATCTGAAATGTAGTTTAAAAGTCTGAACAGACCAGGCTTCTCAAACCGTGGCTTCAAAATCCTGACTTGAAAGAATATGTTCAGCCAGAGCCAACAAAGATGAGCTTAACAATTGGATGATAGGAAAAAAACCCCAACAAAACAAGTCGAGTCACCCTTTTAAGATGGAAAGTAAAACTCATTCAAAGCTTCTGGAGCTTCACCTTTGAGAATTAAGTAGATGATAGTCTTGTGAGTAGTGTAAAAGCTGACCTTCAGTTTTTCATCCTCTTTTTTTGTGGCATGGGAACCACTATAAGTTACTCAGGTTCATTTCTCAAGGATACTTTTGGTACCTAATACTTTAGTTGTACTAAAACAAGATTTGAGTTGCGTTTTATAGAATCTTTGCCCAGACCCTCAGTAGGACTCCTGGCAGATCTCGCGTACCCTCCTGCAAAGCATTTTGTACTAGCAATCCAAAAGAAAGTCCACTTGTGTTGTTTTCCTAATCAGATAATTAGAGGTTGATTAAAGAAAGAGTACTGTGGATAAAATATATTGGGGAAATAACTCAGTCTTCTGTGGCATCTTAAAAATTGCATTGTGTTTTGCTTAGGTTGATGGTGCAAGGTTGGATTTAATTTTATTTTTATTCAGGTATTGACTGTGGTTCATGGAAGGGTCACCAGTCTAAATATCACATGGCTTGTCAGCAATGACTTCAGCTGTTGTGTAGGTTTGTCTTAGTTTATTCAAGCCTGAAATATCTAAATCCTCTGAGAGACTGAAGTGAAGAATGTCATCACATGACTGAGTTTCTTTTCAAACTGAAATGCAGAAAAGCATGTAAGATAAATGGGTCTCAAGTTCTGACAAAGGAAGTGGTTTTAAACCATAATGTGCAGCTATGAAGAAGGCAGCAGTGTATCATTAGGTTTTGAGTACTCATTTAGATCCACTTCAAAAAGAGATTATTTTAAAAGTGAAGATTAAATCTGAACCATGTCCTCTGTAGGAAAGTATATGTATTCCTCTTTCTGAAAGAGTGCTGTGAATTTAGAGCTCAAACTAGTCTCCAACAATTGTGATGGGGTAGGTTGTTCTTTTTCAGTTTTTGTATGATCATGTGGTGTCGTGTTTTTTTTCTGGCATAGACACTGTTGGAATTTAAAGAACACGTGAATGTTCAGTTAGTACAAATAATCAGTGGTGACTTGCACTGACCCATTTTGGAAATACATTGCATCTGGCAGCTGATATCTTGAAGAAGACATATGCATGGGACTACTCCTATGGTATTTGTTCTGAAAGGTGCAGTTAGCTTTGATGACCAAATCTGAACAAATGCTCAAGAAAAATGAGTGATTTAGTTAATTGTTAGAAAACAGAACCTGTATTTTGAGAGCTTTGTTGGATTTCAATCTGTGATATGTAGTGTAAACCTTAAAACAAGTAAAAGGATGTATATAGCTGTACGCCTCTGAAGATTAAGCTTCTTGCATGTGAGGTTTTTTATTAGCAAGAACTTTGTGGTTCTCAGCATATAAATAGAATTAAATTTCCATTAAAACACTTTTCTGCTGCCTTGCCTTCATGTTAATACCTCATGTTAAGCACTCACATCAAAATTAATGTCAGTGTGTGGCTGAATAAAAAATGTTGAGAGGAAAGCAAGGGCTGCCTCACCAGTGCTGACTTTAGGAGGTGTGGTGTAAACACATGGGTGAGTGTGGAAGAAAATGAAATGGCCTGTAGAGCTATGGTGGGAGTTGCACTTTATGCTTGGGATAATCTGCCAGCTCTTTGCAGTGTTTTTTTTCTTGCCACTGTAGTTTTGTAGAGGCAGAATCAATTCTGTGAAGCCAGCCTGGGTGAGGTGGTGACCTTGATGAACCAGCCATTTAACTGAGCTTGTTGCAGCTGCCCCCAGTTCTACTTCGGAACAGAAATCTTTCAGGACCTTCATATAATTGCACTTGAAAGCTGGTTTATGCAGACTGAGATACTGTTGAATGTCTTGCTTTGACAGCTCTGAACAGACTGTACAGTGTAAAGGTGAAATCAAAATTCTTACTGAAGATGGTGTTTTTGTTTTCAGGTTCGCTGGATGATGTATTGGATTGTGTTTGCTCTTTACACAGTCACTGAAACAATAACTGACCTAACAGTCTCGTGGTAAGAGCCTGCTTTTTATGAACTCTAGATGAAACTGTATTTGTTGCTGATGTTCTTTGATTTGTAATGATTTATTGTGTCAAGAAGTTGTTTGTTGATAGCCCATTTTCCAGGCAGAGGTCTGGGTGCATGTGATGAACAGCATCTGTTTCAAGTTTGCAGTACACTGTCAATGAAAGTAGGGACTGTAACACTTCCACCTTTGCTGCAGAAACTGAATAGGGAAATGGAACTCTTAAAAGGATGGACTAGAGTTTCTCTGTGCAGGAATGTATAATGCAAAGCAAGTATATTAATGGTTTTAATTTCTTAAATGACAGTTAATTAAAAAAATTAAATCCACAAATCTATAACTCATTTAATTTTTGCATAATATAATTTCTTGTATGTGAAGAAGCCTGTGTTCTAGTTTGCAACTGTTTTTTAAAGATCTGTTCATAATGATTAATTACTGTGCCTTTTCTTACTGCAGTTGTTGATTCTGTGCAACCTTTAACTTGTCTGTAGGTTTCCACTGTACTACGAGCTGAAGATAGCTTTTGTTATCTGGCTTCTTTCCCCATATACTAGAGGGGCGAGTTTAATCTACAGAAAATTTCTCCACCCACTGCTTTCTTCTAAAGAAAGGGTAAGAAATAACTTCTCAGACTTTTAGTGCCTAATATGGAAATACCATATGCTGAAATAGTGTTGCTGGATACACAATAAAAGCAGAGCAGTGTTACTGGTTTGCCAAGCAGCATGGACTTGGCCTACTAGAGCCAAGTGCATGTGATTGCATGTATATGCTTCCGTTGAACTTGCCAGAGCAGACAATGTCCTGCTCTTTACTGACATAAGAGAGCCTGGTGTCCCCTGCTCCACTTGGTGCACTCAGAGGAGCCCAGCTGAGTGGAAGTGATGCAGTTTGACTTTCTCCTGCAAGAACATGTGCAGAGCTCTCTGTGTGGAAGTACAAATGTAGCCTTACTAAAAGCTATTCATGTTACAGTTCTTTCCTAGCATAACCTAGTAATAACCCTTGTCAGGATGATTGACATGAATGGCCTTTATGGAGTGCAAACTGACAGGATAAGAGAAGAGACCTTTTTACTGCTGTTTAAGGGAAGACCAGTCTGCAACAGTAAATACCCAAAAAGACCTTCATAGCCTAGAGGATGTTTAGCTTTAGCCCAAGTATGACAGGACCACAGCTTTGCTTAGCTCTTTCTCAACATCCTGTTTGGATGTGTGGAAAGAGCTATTAGCAAAGGTGTGAAGACTGCCACTGAGAAACCTTAGTCCAAAAAACAGCATTCCTAAAGGTTGGTGCCAGGCTTGGCCTTTATTAGGCTAAGCAGGTGGCTGACATGATGGCTGCTGATACGAACAGTACGGTCCTCTTGACCTTCTGAAGGTGGAGCTATAAACTGTTGGCAGCTTGGTAAGCTAAAGGGGTACTTTGCTGTAGTCTGTGAGCTGTTGGGAAGTACCCTGCAGCCTTTATCTCCAACTCCAGACACTTAAACACAGTTGGGGATAAATGTCATGACTGTATTGTCCTTGGTACTTAACTGTGTCAAAGCTCCGGCTTTGGCAGTTCTTGGTGAGCTGGCCCTACCTTTCTAAGCAGCTCTCTGATTTCATGCCATTTCTTGACAAACTTTTGTCTGAAACTTCAGCTTATTCTCTGTAAGGAGCTTACTGTGTAGCTGCAATGTTTCTGAGCTGGGCAAAAGTGGTCTATTTTATCTTCTTGTTTGACCAGATACAATCCTTTTTAAATGAGAGAGTTGTAATGAATGAAGCACTAGTATACAGAGACTAGACTAACTATCCCATAAAATATCTTCTTGAACACTTCTGTCTTCTTTACTGATGAGAAAATAATACTGTGGGGTAGTTTTGCTCTTATGAACAGCCTTCTAAAATGTAAATACGTTTTGCTTTTAGGAGATTGACGAGTACATCGTCCAAGCCAAAGAAAGAGGCTATGAGACCATGGTGAATTTTGGAAGGCAAGGGTTGAATTTGGCAGCAACTGCAGCAGTGACAGCAGCTGTAAAGGTAACTTTCTGTTCGCATTAATTGCTTCGGGCCTTGATACAGAACAGTGTAATTGTACTGAGGATTTGCCATTCCTAAACAAAAAGTCAAATTCTGCAGGTGTGGTGAAAACCTGGAATAGAATTAAAGGCTTGTAGGCCTCTACTCCTCTTCATGTGTTTAAGATGGCTTGTAGTTATCTCTTGGATGATGGGAATCAGTTTAATTCAAAAGGTACCATGTAGTTTTCTGAGCAGGCTTTTGGTAAAGGTGACCATTGTTTCTTTTCTGTCTGTTTTGCTTTCTTGTTGGTAAAACCCCCTCCCTATTTAAAGGATTTCTGGCTTTTCTGCTGTTTGTCTCCAATCAACTTGAGGTAACTCCACATACGAATTAAAGCATGAAAGACTACTGCCATGGATAGAAGTGATCTTGACACAATTAACTTGGTTGCACTTGTTGAGTGAGTTATTAAATTAATACACTAGCATAAGCCTGCCTATTGCTGTTTAGCATACATTTGCTTTGTCATGTAATTTCCAATAAATCCTGAAGTAACCTGTGGTTGTTCCCAGATTACTGCCTTTCTACAAAAACTTACCACCTTCAGTTGTATTTCAGAGGGTCTTATGTATGGGAAAACAAAATACAAGCTCAAATGTAAGACTCGGGGCAATTTGTGTTGCGCTGAAAGGAGTATAACTTCAGACAGCATGTATTCTACCTAATAGTAATTTAAACCAAAATACAAAGTATGGAGAGAAAGAGGTGCATGTCCAAGGTAAATGATAGTTTTAAGGCAATCCGGATTAATTTCTTCCTGAGAATAAATGAAACACTGTGTTCATCGTGGCAGCACTGAAAATCTGAACTAGATAACAGAAGTAGATAACACAAAGCACTGTAGGGATCCCTGGCTGTCAAAGTTGATTAGGTACAGATTGCATTTAAATCAAACTTCTGGGCTTCTTTGTGAACTTGCATTATAAATCAAAGATATTTCTAAAAACTACATTTTCAAATACAGTCTCTGAAAAGTGTGGAAACATAGCCCTGCCTATCTTATTTTCTGTTTTTAAAGATAGATGTGGGTGCTAGCATAATTACTTTTTGTTTTTAAATATGATCATAATGACCCTAAAATACTGAGAATGTGATTAAATTTGATTACTGTGGGTTTTTTTTTGTTATTCAAATTCTTAGTATTGCCTTGAGACATGAAATAATTTAGAATGAAATAGAATGTACCTCCAAAGGAATTAAAGTAAAAAATTGAAAATAGGTTATTTAAACAAACCAAACCAACCCTCAAAGTGCTCTACTGGGAAAAAGTTTTAGAAATGTGCTAAATGCTAAAATGCAAATTCTTTTCAAACAGCAAATCCTAATTTATTACAATGTGCACCTCTAAGGATACTGATGCTCTGTGTGTGTTCCTAATGTTTGACTACGGTGGGATATTTTCTTATTAATCCTTATGGTGTTAGAAAAATATTGTAAAGTAACACAAATATCTCCTCCAACTTTTTCCTGAAATGATGAATAACTCTCTCCAAAGTGTCTGTGTTTAGATTTCATTGCTATTCAGCTGTGACTGGCAAGATGCCTACTCTGTTTGTTAAAACTTGTTAAACATGCTCATGAATATTTGTACAGAATTAGTTCAGTGCAGATGAGATGATTGGGCAAAAGAACCACCACAATACCAAAGACCTAAAATAGACATGATTTTTAAACAGTATGAAAGAGGAGACTCTCTGCAAAATCTTTATTTTGGCATGTTAAGCCTCTTGAGTTTGTCATTCCAGAAAGCCGAGTGTGACTGCTCCAGGAAGGCAAATGGACACAATGCGTGTGTTCTTGATTTTGTTCCCTGTTTTTCAAGGGTTGACTGCTGCCTCCAGCAGGTGAAAAGATTATCCCTTCAGCATGAGCTGGGGGAGCGTGCTATAGGGTTTCAGGAATGGGATCAGTTTTGATGGGAAGGAGGACACACTTTCATCACTATTTTTTTTTTAAACCATTTTTTTAAATCATGCATGCTTATTCTGCCATAGCAGATCTCAAATTAGGAGAGGGGGAGGTTAAACTTGTGTGAGGTTAAACCTATGTCAAAAGACACTAAAATGTCCAAGCAAACTGCTTATACTGACTTTGGGAGGGTGGTAAAATTGCTTGGAAACTTGCTGAAATATTTTCAAGATCAAATGTGGGAAAGTGATTTTTCTCCTAGGGCTGTTAAAGGAATAGGGGATTACCATTAAATGACTGGTTGGCTCTGTTTGGGGAGCTGGAGCAGCCAGCCAGGTCAGTCTACTGAAATCTGGCATAGATTTAAACCTGCTCCACTCCAGGTAAATTGAAATGTAATTGGCAGGAGTAGTGGCTTATATCTTACATTCCCACACTGATATTTTTAGTTGGTACTAGTTAGCCACTGTTCCTATAAAATTTAGTGTTTCGAAACCTGCTAATAGCATACATTAGCAAAAAAAATTGTGTTAAATTAGCACGTCAGTCAAATCTTTGTAAAATCTGATATCAGGAGACTGAGAGATGAAATGTAGTCTATGCTGACTTTTTATATACCAAAGTAAGTTTTTATTAGTTAAAGAAATGGAAACAAGATGCCTTTAATGATAGCAAAGTTGTTGGAGCTCTTTCTATTCAACAGTATATGGATTTGGGGAAATTATATCCACAACACTAAGTTCCACCGATGTATCTTGTATTTTGATGCATCTGCTTTTCAGGTCCTCTGAGGTGCTGGTTATCTGTACTTTTCAATTTTTGCCAACTCATAAATCCTGATTTCTTGAGCTACCAATGAAAACTGGTTTCTTTATCACTATGAGCAGGGTGGCTGCTGCTTAAGCAGTGAAATGCTCTGTCCCTCTTTATAAGGTCCCACAAATAGTGTTCATTTGTGAAGTATTAGTAGTGATGATATGCTTTGAGGGCTGTGTTTGAGTGTCTTTTAGCCATCCTGAATCTGCTGCCTTTTTGTTGGTTGACTATTGTTCTCCTGGCCATGCTGGGAGTTCCCCTTGTTCCCACTCAGGGCATGGCAGAGGAAGGAGGTGCCTGACAGCCATCTGAGGCACACAGCCAGTACTCCTATGAGCAGCAGCACTGCTTTCATCCTCCTCCCTGCTGGGACTGCCTGGCCTGCTGCAGAGGTCACTCACAGGACAGCAGCCCTTCTGCTGGCTGAGAGGGAACACAAGTCATTCTCTGTCAGCTCTGATGGGATCAAGGAGGGAACAGCTGAGAATGTGGGTGCTGCAGCTCCAAGATGGACACAGAGTCCATTGAGAACTCATCCAGGGAAGGCAAGCAGCTTTAGTCAGTGATCCTGGCCACTGAGGGGTGCAAGTCCAATTTGAACAACAGAGTCCCCGAGGCAGATGCAGGGTGGTATTTGTTTGCAGCAACCTCTCTGGGTTAAGCATCTAGATGATAAAAATATATGCTCAATAACAGAATAGGGAATGGCATTTCATATAGGAGGGCCAGTTGATGAGACTGCATACGGAATAGCTTTGTGGAGGCTGAATAGTCTCAAAAGGAGATCCTTCAGTAGGCTATATTTATAAAAAAATTGTCTTAGAAATATATTGCAACTTAGTGTTTCACATTGATCACTAGTAATGAACGTGGACTGAAAAGCATTTCATATATTTTAAGAAATGTTACTGAATAATTAAGCAACATTATTCTTTAAGACTTGCATTTTTTTAAGACAACACAGACTTGACAGTTCATCTAAAACATTTACTTACATGGAAACTTGAGCACTGAAGTTGTTCTGTGATAGTAAATGTGTGTGTCTCAATCCTTTGTGCTGGAATTTAGTTGTCAGTGGGCTGGATGCAGCCTGATCTATTTCTTCCTTACTGGTAGGAACTGTTGACATACTGGGCCACCAGTGCAGGTGTGGTGGCTGCTTTGCCACCTTCTCCAGAGCAGCACTTTGGGGTGTGTGTATCTGGGAAGAGGTGATGGCTGCTGCCATGTCTATAGCATGAGACTGGAAGCAGGACATCCCCCTTCAGCTCCACTGGATTGCTCTGCCTGCTGTTGTTTGGGCAAACATGTTGCTTTCCAGCCGTAGCTAATACCTCTGTGAACTTTCAAATAGGGTATCAAAGCTCTTAAAGTATTATTACTCTAAATCTGAATGTTACTCTCACATTTCCTGTAGTAGAGGGTATTTAATCTCACATTTCCTGCAGTAGGAAGGAATTTAATATTTTTCAGTCAGGCTTTCATCCTGAGCTGATAGTAATCCAGATCCTCACAGATTGCTTTGTTCCAGCAGAAAGCAACTATCTGCTGCTTTTGGGCATGGGGCTGGAAGAACTATTTTAAGTCCTAAATGCAGTGTGAGCACAGTGAACTGCACATCCACAAAAAACACCTTGAAATTTGTCCTTCAGTGAGTCTGTGCAGTGGTGTGAAGTAGAAATAATCTTTGTTTTGCTAGTCTGGGTCTACCTAGGGGTTGGAATGGAAACTGGGGGGACTGTAGTAAGGACTTGCATAGTACAGTGTGATGGTGACTGTCCAGCACAGCAGTGGTTGTGCAGCCCCCATTCCCACTGTGAGTCTGAGGCATGTGTGTTGCATCTCTTATTTGTGTATATATCCTTTCAAACTTCTTAATGATTGCTGTGTGTAACTTGAGTAAAACTTTCCATCTTGGCAAGTACTTTTGGAATGAAGGGCCCATTGTGTGACTCTGTTACATCCTCCCTGAATGAGGCAGTGCTCCACAGGAGCTCTAGCTCAAGCATGCAGTTTGGTTAAGGGCACAATGTTATTTTATGGCACATAATTGACTCTTTCCCCCCCTTTGAAAAACAAAATTCTGTGTCCAAAAGCTGCACTGGAAAATAAGGCTGAGTGTTTCCAGCTTGGACCTAGTCCTCTCTCTACAGTGGAATAAATACAGGCTTGTAATGTGAATTCTTCTTAGTATGTTAGTTGTTATAATCTGAATTTCATTTTCCTGCACCATTTCCAAATGTCTCTTTGTAGTATATCATCGGATGAATGAACTCGTTGGACAACTGTTACGCAAGTGTGTCTTTGCATACTTCTGCTTCTGGCAAAAACCAGCTTCTTTCAGTATCTTAGAGTAGACTTTGCTCACATTTGGTGAGTGGAGTTGTGCTGAATTTGTTTGGTTTCTGTTGAGAACCAACTGGGTCCATTTTACATATTCATCAGTGTTCAGGGACTGAGGCTCATTTCTTTTGCATCTTTTCAAGCAGGGGACACAGACTGCTCAATTGTCCTGTTTTAGCAGATGCTGTAAGCTTTTTTTGTCAAAAGAAGCAGTTCTCCCTCCAGTTCTTCTCACCATGTTCCAGCTTACAGCTGACTTCAGTTCTCAAGCATAGCTGGTTCACCATTTGGTTTACTTGAAATGCTTTTCAGGGCAACAAGTGGAGTAGTGAAAGGGCAAGATTTCTCCTGCCTTAGGAGGAATCTTAGGAGGCCTGCCTTAAATAAACCATTTTGGGGAATAAAACTGACTTCACAATTTCTACAGTCTCTTATACAGAGACTGTATGATGTCCATAGTACATTTTTACTCAAAGGCAAGCTGTACTTATTTTTTTGAGAACTGTGAGTCATCCTCCAGGTATGTAGGAAGAGCTAGAAAAGTTAAGGCTTCTACTTCTCTTACAAGAAACCTTTTCTTTGTTATTGTTTAGTGTCCATGAATGAACAGTAGTGTAAAAGTTCTAATAGGTGGTTCTTGCTTGAGCAGCACTCTGTCCTAGTTTTATGTGCTGTGCTAATGACTAGTCATTAGAAAATGAATATTAGCTTTCAGTCACTTTCACCCCCACCCTTTGGTAGCTGTGCAAGCTTAAGGAATTTAACTCTGCTGTGTCTTAACTTTGCATAGCTATTTTTAATGTTGAGTAACGCTAGTCTACCATGGGCAGGCAGTTGTCATGAGAGTAGGAACAAATGTGTGGGCAGTGGTGCAAGAACTGCATTATGCTGGTGCTGTTGCAGAGAAAGGTGTGTGGAATTATACCCTGAGTTCTGCTGCTTCTAGCTAACATAAAGCTTAAATGAGGAATTCTACTTAAGAGCTTCATGTGTAAAAACCAAGTCTTGAATGCTTGCTTGAAGTGGGATTGGTGCACAGGCTTATCAGCCTTCCCCTGAAACGTTGATTTTTTTTTTTTTTTGCCTTATGCCAGAGAGGGAAGAATTAAATGTTGCTTTAACATGATTTTGAGTACCTGTTCTTGTGTGCTTGTTCTTTTAGTTGCTTATGCAATAAATTAATCTTGAATGCTTTAATAATAACATCATCTGATGTAAGATGAAATAGCTGCTTGATGACCCTTCTTTCCAACAGGGAACTTTATGTCCCATATAGAAAAGATGTGAAGACAATTGGAGAAGGAATACTAATGTTCACTATTCTCGTATATAGCATTAGATTTTGGGTTGGTATTGTCCATAAAGCTGCTAGTCTGCAATGCAGGCAGGACCTCTTGGGTTTATGATTTCAAGCCTGTCAACTACAGCTGCTTTTGTAGTGCTGTCCATTTCTCAGTTCCTTGAGTGAATGTTAAAGTATATTTTAAGTGGTTTTTTTCTTACGCGTATTCAGATTTGTGGAGGGTAAAATACAGAATAGCAGAAAATGCTCTTCATACTTTCTAAAATGGAAGCATTAAACTCAGCCACACTGCCTAGAACTGCTAAAGAAATGCCACATTTGAAGTGAGTGGAACATTTCTGATGTGTGCTGCTTTTATACACTTCATCTCAGCAAGGAGCCTTTACTTGCTCAGCTTAAAGGAGTGGAATAAGGCATTTGTGATGAAACTGCCAGCTTATGTATACCTTTGCCATCTCGGAGCAACCTATTGCTAAGTGTGGGTAAAAGTAGTAAGTAAAGCAAATGTCAATCTACTGCATGCCTGTGTTCTGTGTGTTTTTTAGTGCAGCAAGGAAGCATGGGCTTAAACATCTTAACCTAAGCTGAGCAGCAAAGTTAAACCTCTGCTTCGTTTTGAAAGACCCTGTTGTTGTATTTCAGAGCCAAGGTGCAATAACTGAGAAGCTGAGGAGCTTCAGCATGCATGATCTGACTACTATACAAGGAGATGAGCCTGTGGGACAGAGACCCTATCAGACATTACCAGAAGCAAAAAAGAAATCCAGAGCCTCTACAAGTGAATCTTCAGGTATGTATCTATTTTTTTTCAAGCTAAAAGAAAAATGTACCCAAGACAAAAGGGGAAAAGCAGAAGTAAATTTAACCCATTTCTAAATGGAAAAGGCCTGAAAGAGTTTCACTTAAACAGAGTACACTTGGTCAAAATACATTACAACAGTTGAGAAATCCTCACTGATTTTTTTTTCACAACCACTGTGTAGTCATATTGTACTCATTACGCCTGTCTTTGCCAACTGGCAACAAGAATTCCTTGCTAAAGCAAAGCTGAATTGGAAGTTAAAAAAAACAACCCTGTGATTAAGTGGTGTTTCTGTGACAAATATACAAAAAGTTAAACATAAAAATGTATGGAAGCTCAATAAGTAAAAAGAGGAAATTATTGGAGATTAATTTCCTTGGTCTGTAATGATAGATCACAATGTAAAATTGCTAGTAGTGATAGGAGTAATGAAGACATTGAGTTATCATAATGGACTGATGCCGGTCAACACTCAAGACAATGTGTGAGGACCAATATATGTTTTTTTCAGAGATATCATTTTCTTATATTACACATGTTGTTCTCCTTATCATCACTTTGCTCTTGAGCCTGTGATGCTTGAAGGAAGGTTTCAACTGCGCCTTTGAAATGGTGAAGCTGCAATGTAAAGGAATTGATATTTCCCACAGAAGAAATAGGTCTGGCTTATTTCTTTTCACCCGAGCCTATCATTGCTTCTCATCCCTGCACTTCTGGGAGGAGTGGTGGTTGTGGGGTCCAAGGAGTTCCAGGAGTCACATGGTAGCCTATGGTGTTCCTGAGGAGTAGATGTGCTGCTGAATGGCCCTCAGCTGACCTGCACATCACACCCAGAACATGTCCTGTGCAGGGCAGTTGTATGGACCAGGGCTCCTGGCTGGAGAGGCAGCCAGGATTCATCAGGGACTGCATTAGGGATGGTGTCACTGCAGCCTCTGTGCACTTCCTTAGTAAGAAGCATAGTTATCTATCTGAAATAGCTGGACAGTGCTCTAAATTTAATGTTTTAGTTTATACTGTATAAATAGTCCCTGATTGTCGGATTCAATCTCAAATATCAAAATGCTTTCTCAGAGCTAGTTGTGCTTAGTTGTTTCTGCTCCTAGGATATACATCTCTTGTTTTCTTTGAATTTTCTTCAGCATTAGAGTTTTTAAAAAAGATCAAATTACAGGTGGATTTAGGAACACTGCCTAGCAATAGTTTGTTTTGCTAAGCAGCGTTATTTTTTTGTTGTGTGCTGGGAGTTTTGTGCAAATTGGTTGAAAAGGCCTAGTTGTACAACATTGATTATGGAATGTCTGGGCTGTCAGTATGCTTGCTGTGAAAAGGGCAAATGTGATGGTGATGCATCAGAAAAGGTGTTAGAAATAGAGATAAGGAAGTATCAGTGTCATTGCAAACATCCCTACTCAGAAACAGAGTAACAGATGCAATTCTAATCTTCCATATTGAAAAAGGTGAATTGCAACTGTATTGGAAGCAAAGATGTGTTGCCTCTAGAATGGCAGATGTGGTAAGTTTGCCTGAAGTAGCTGTGGAATAGGTGAATGTGATGGTAATTTGAGGAGGGGGGGAAAGAGAATTGAGGAAAAGAACCTAGTTAAACATAAATAAAATATTGGCTTAAGATGAAATGTATGTGCTGGTCATTAGTAAAGTTTGGCTTGGAGTCTAAAAGGTGTTCCTGAGTATTACAGCCTGAAGGTTCTGAAATGGCCTCATAAAAGGAGAGTTTGGTGGGGGGAAGGAACAAGACTGGCTGGGTCTGGAGGCTTTGTGATAGATCTGTGGTGGGGATTCAGGGCTGCTGGACCCCAAGGAGCTTTTCCAGACGTGTTTTTAAGCAGTTTGTGCCCCCTAGTGTGAGTCTTGGGTAATAATCTTGGTCTTAGTTTTGCAGGATGTAAACAACCCTTAACAGCACTTTGACGTGTTATGCAGCTAAAAGGAGCTTTGGTTTAAATGTGGAGAGGGTGATGGGAGCATGAGGACAGATCCTATGAGTCAGAGTCATGGAATGGTTTGGATTGGAAAGGACCTTTTAAAGATTTATCTAGTCTAACTTCTGACTCACATGCATTGTGCAAAAAACCTTAAGTACTTTCTAAGTACTGAGGATTTTGCAGTTCAGTGTAAAGCAGAAGATGGTGGCAGACTTAAGGCTGCAGTTTTGACAGTTGAAGAACCACTGCATCACACACCTGTAGAAGGAACCAAGTGGCTCATTCCTTAAAAATAGCAGCATTAGAAGTAAGATGCTCCTGGCATGTTTCCTGTCTTGAAATACCTGGCAGATAGGCCATATAATTTAAAAGAATAAACGCTGTGTGTTAAAGATGAAACTCATGGCTTTCTTAGAAATCTAAGAGTTACAGCTACTTCTTATTAAACAGTTTTATAAAATGTTTTTTAAAAGGTTACAAAACTCCACTGGAAAAAAATGCTGGAGATGATAAAACAGACGAAGAGATGGAGGGGACACATTCAGAGGATGAAATGTTTGCTCAGAGAGGCCTTCGAAGAACTCAGAGCATGAAGTCTGTGAAAACTAAAGGCCGTAAAGAGGCAAGTATAATCCTGGTTAGTTATTGACTTCAACAGTGTACTTTGGCATTTTTAATTGTGCAGAAATTTATTTTTATTCTTAATCTCTGAGGAGTTATCAGTGCTAACTGGGTTGTAGAATGCTAAATGGAGAAGGAAGAATCTGATAATATCTAAGCTTGGCGCTTATGTACTTTGGAGTGTTTAAGGGAGATAGATGAATTAAATGAACTTGAGAGGAACAAGGGAGTGAAGATGAAATAGACTCTGTGCTTGTAATGCTAATTCTGGCACTGCTCACCTTGAAAGAGGTATGGAGACTGGTTTTGTCATCTGCATGTCATGTGCACTTCATCTGCTTTTTAATAGTTTAAAGAAGATTCTGAATTTTTTAGTTCCCATAGACATGGCCTGCTTTGACTCTTTGTAAGCCACAAAAAGAAGATTCTAGGTAGGACTCTTAAGTGCTTTGTATTTGTATGTGACACAAAATCTAAGGTACTTCAGGTACTTCTGTGGAGTTTCATAAGAGTTTTGGGGTAATTCCAGGAAAACAGTTGAGACTTACTCTTCTGGCCTAGTTGTGTTTGAAACTAGATCTTACTCAGTCACAGGTAGATTCTCTTAGTGAAATTGTGGAGTGTCCAGAGCACATTTAAAAATATTGGCTCGATTGGATTAGTGGAGAGGTAAACAGTATTTCTGCCTGATGTGACTCAACTCTTTGTTAAGTTGTAATTTTATTTCTCCCCTCAGATACGATATGGATCACTGAAATACAGAGTAAAGAAGAGACCTGTTGTCTACTTCTGAGTGTATTGCACAATGCCTGCAAGACAAACTGCTGTTGTACCATAGTAACTTGAATTCAGTGTGTCAAGTGTTACAGATCTGTATATGATGAGTATGTATGGATAGATACAGTAGGACTTGGTTTTGTGAACCCAAGCATTTGTATAAAGTATTACTCTGCTCTTCTGTAATTGCTTATTGTTTAGATTCAGATCTGGACAAGCTATGGTATGAATTTCAGCACTCCTTAGATGGGGGTTAAGTGAGTAACAGGCAACAGCCCTTTGCCAGAGGTACTGAACTGACAGAAATAATTATAACTCCAGTTGAATTAGCACAAGTTGTAAGTATTTGGAGCTTGTGAAAATGGAACCCACAGTGTCCCCAAGTTTACATGGAAAGATAGAAATACTTGAAATATTTTTCTGAACTACAATTCCTGAAAAGGCCTTTGTGTAATTTTTTTAATGTACAGTTTAAATGACAGTGGATGATGGTGGGAATGGAAAAGGAAAGATGAGCTAGATAGGATATATCCTAAACATCATCATCTTGCATCATATTGCCAAGCTTAACAAATTTATATAATTCTAATAGGTGCAGACTGGGGGTACATATAGCACTTTATGCAAAACTGTAGTTTTGCACACTCTTAATGATTTACAACTGCACATGTCATTTTAGTGACTTGATAGGTTGAATGCCAGCAATTCTTGTATTTCATGATATTTTTAAAATCTATCTTGATTGCTTAAGTACAGTTAGGATGCTGTAGATAATTGCTACTAACAATATCAGGTGCCTTTCTGTGTATTACAAGGTTGTGTGGGTTTTGTCTGTGTAGGGTTTTTTTGTTGTTTTGTTTGTGTCTGTCATCTTTCTTCACCTAGAGATAACATGATTTAAGTCAGTTTTTGGTTAAAATTGTGGTAAGTGAAACTTTAGCAATTCCAGTGCTAGACCTCAGGGATCTGATCAGCCCATTAGCTGTGTTACAGGTCATGCTGACATAAAGGCATGTGTGATAGATGAGACAGGCCCTGGCTTGGTTTTGCTCTACATTGCTTTAAGAATGACTATATATATATTTTAGAACATGTATGTGTGTATATTTCATATCACATGTGGATTCTAAAATGGACTGTGTAGTACTTCCTTTTATTGCTAAAGTTATAACTAAAATATTTGCATATAAATAGTTTTTTCTAAAAGTCTAGTTGATTTAGTCAGACATTTTATAACCTAGAGTCCCATGGCATATCTGCACAGAGATTACTTTTGGAATGTTTCAAGGCAGGGACTTGTCAAAATGACTTTTTTAGGTCCCCTTTGGTTCTCTTGTCTGCATTTCTGAGAATTAGGCTGATTTTAGTTTTCTGTGTGACTATATTTCTACTGTGGATTCAGGGAGAAACTACACACTTTATGCAGATAGTATTTTATTGCATATCATGGGGAAGGGATGGTGTTACTTTCCTTGAAGAGAAAATGGCTTGTGATTCCTCTTATCTCCTTGGATCTCTGACTCCAGTCCTTAGGCCTTCCCCCAGGTATTGACAGTCATCTGTTGCAGTCCTTTTAAAGGTATTCCTCAGGCTTGAGCCACTGTAGTTCTTTTTCTTCGTTATGCTCCCAGCAGTTCCCTGCTGGGCGGCACTTACTGGCAAAACAAAGTACAGTGCAAAAATCCCATCCCGGGGCCAAGACCTTGTGCCCCAGCTTTTCTAAAGAGCTGTTGTCTGTGGGTGGGGAGCGATTACAAAGGCAGCGTTCCCCAGGAATGTTTGTGCTTTCCATCTGTTGCCCTGAGTGCAGGGAGGAGCTGTCTGTGTGTTAAGGTATGGAAGACCTTAGAGGAAACTGAAGCTTTTGTATTTGCACCTCGCCCCTCTTTGAACATTGGACTAACCTGGGCCAGGGATGGAATCTCTGACTTAGTGTCCACATGAGCAACCTCCTTGAGCACTTGATGCCACATTATGCTGTAACTCATCATGCTTATATTATCAACAAGCATGGCAATAAAATGATCATTTTTCTACAAACCAGAATGCTGCATGAAGGAGCAGGGTAAGCCCTTCTTTCAGAATTACAGGTTCATGTAGATCCTCTTTTCGGGATTGTGTTTTTAACACATTTGCAGAGCTGGCTATCATTTGTTTGAGTTTGTACCACACTTGTGCCAGGAACTTGCTCTGTGTCTCTGTATACCTGAGGCTGTGACTTGGGGCAGACTTAACTTGCTCGCTCAGCTGGCAAAATAAACTCTCCTCTCTCTGACCCTTGCACGGAACTAGGAAAGCTGGCAGTATTCATTACTGTTTGCACATGAATGTGCTTGTGTTCCCTCAGATACTGTCCTAAGTAATCAAACTCCCAGTGTTTTTCTAGCTATTTTGCTCAGTCTAATATCCAGCTGTGAAATTCTTTGACAGCCTGATTTTGCTCTTTGAATTCATCCTGAAATTGGTTCACTGTACTATCATAATTTTTTTCTTCTTGCTGTTCATTGTCAGCTGATGCTTGGTGGAGCACAAAGGCATGATTAGTTTTCATCCCCATGATACGTAGTTCTCTTTGCTTGTTAAATTTAATTTGGTTTCAAAATACAGTCTCTTAAACTTTGTGTACAGAGAATTTTCCAACTTTTCTTGCCTTAGCAACTGCAGAAGTGATCTGTCTAGCTCTTGCAAGTAAACTTCTTGGAAAAAATGTTAAAAATTGATGTTTAACTTAACATTCTGTTTGGTCTTAGACTGGAAGATGTAGTCAATGTCGAATTAGATAACCTTCTGCACAAAGCGTTTCCTGAGAATTGACTGACAGCCACCAACAGGACTGCTAATGTAGTTGAACAAAAACTTACACAGAGGTTAATGGTGCTTTTAAAAGAGGATACCTGTTTCTGTTTAAATCATATCAAGGTTTCAAGCCTTTCCAGAGTATGTGAACTGACTCAGTTCTGAGCAAGAGCCTACTGTACATTTTAAAATACCCAGTTTGAGATGAGGATTAAATTGATGGCCTCAGCTGCATATAAGCTTAGGCCAGACTCTGATTACAATGTAATTGCCAATATTGTGAATATCTTTGGTATGTGAATGTAATGAATAATATCCAAGATACATTTTATGAACGCTAATGAATTTTAACTGAACAGAAGATAATGAGATAAAAACAGAATGGTGGAGAAAATGCTGGATGCATTTAACACTCTGTTCATGAGCAAAATGTGTTTTATTTTTGGTGTTGCTTTTATTAATGGGAAGTTGGTATTTTTAAGTATTTTTTTCTATAAAAAATACGTACATGCAAAGGCAATAATTTTAACATTTTTCAAGAACTTGTATTTTTAAATGCTATAGACCAGAGACTGTCTGCATTTGGACTGCAGTTAGTAGCTTTAAAAAAATGCAATGGAAGCTTTAATTTTTATATTGTAATAATAACTTGCTGTCAACTTGTTTACATATTTGTAGGAGGGAAGGCTTCATTATGCATTGACTTACCTTGACGCTCTCTTCAATAAATGCTGCCTTGAGCAGGATGTGGTGGATATTTGATTACCTGAATTATGATTAACAAACCAGTCAGTATGTAATCTGTGTTCTGTTGTTTATCACAACGCTTTCAGCACCAAAACAAGCCATCTGAACTTTGGAGAGAGTTTTAAAACTGTTCAAGGTGTGACTGAACTGCCCTGGAGGTTCTGCCCTGGAGCTGAAGCTGATTTACACTGAAGTGACCCTGCAAAAGGCAACTTGAAAATGCTGGAGCGTTACCTGTTTTGATTAGATGTTCAGTTCAGAGTGCATTCAAATTGAGATGTTTCGTGTCCCAAAGTACATACCTTCCTGGGGAAGTACTCCTGGTTTGTATTGCCTAATTAGAGGAGTTCTGGTTCCTGGTTCCTCAGAGGAGATGCATAGGTGAACTTGGCCCTTTCCTTTCTCAGACTTCCTCTCATATAAGCTGTTAAGACCCCCACCAAAACCCAATCCAAACCCTCAGTAACTGTTTTCTCTGCACTTTCTTTGCAAGGCTTCCTGACTTACTGCCTCAAAGGAAAAAATTTCTTAATAAGGTTAACTGAGAAGAAACACTTCAGAGACAGTAGCAATAAATAGCTTTGAAGCATTACAAAAATCCATCTGACTGTAAGGGACCTTGCAGTGATTGGGTTCCTGATGTTAGAACACTTCATGCAGTACAAACCCCGTGCCAAAAAACTGGGGATGCCAGAAAACAATGTGGACCTTTTCTCCTTTATTTGTTCAACTGACGTTTTATCAGGTAGCAGGAACACTGATTGTGGGCTAAAACCTGTCCTCTTGTTTAATGTGATGCTGGTGAGGACTGCTCAGGGAATCATTATCTGGTGATTATAAAATGGTGCTGGTATGTACATCCTAGTCTAAAATGTTAAAGATGAAGCAGATGCAGCAGCAATGAGCACAAGTCTTTTGAGACTTTTTTTTCTGGGAGTCCTTGGGTGTTGTGTACTTTCCACACTAATGTGGGAAAACAGGTATTAGAATATGAGGGGAAACCTAATAGTTCTTATAAAACCAGTAAACTGCCAAAATTACTTTCATCCTTTCTATAGCTGGGTTCTGGAGCAGAACAGGAGCCTGTCTTAATGTCTGCCTGCCTTTGCCAAGGTTCAGCGGCAGATTGCTGTCTGAATTAGGACAGGAATCATGAAACCAGCTGGAGCAGAGACTACAAGGACCTCAAAGGACTTCAGTGCTGTCTGCCAACATACAGTGACTTACATGGATGAGGAAGCTTAGAAATTGTTTAGAAAGTTCTTTTTTTCCAGGCTGTCACGGTTCCAAGGTAAGCAGCTCACTTAGGTGGGGAACAAACTTGCTCTGTCATGTGGCACTCGCTGCTTCCTCAGGGAGCTGTGCTGTCCCATCCAGTCTTAGTAATTCTAGTTCTCCTGGACTACAAATACTAAGGGAAGGGCATCCTAACTTACTGCCTCAAAGGGAAGGATTTCTTGATAGGGCTGAGGAGACTTCAGAAAGCAAAACTAAAACCTTGTGTAAGGTTAGTGTAATACTAAGGCTGCACCTTCAAATGTAATGGTAGGAAAAATGAAGTAGAACTGTGTGTGTTAGTCTTGAAGGAATTGCACCAAAGAAGGTCAGTCACTGCGCTTTTGTCAGAACCTGTAATTATAGTTAATGTTTCTAAATACTAGACAACTTGAAGGGAGTTTCTCCAGCTGTCTGTAGGATGTGGAGCTCTTTGGTGTCACTGTGCAAGGTGGATGAAAGCCACAGAATGAAGAGAGCATTTTATGGTAATTTAAATCGTTTATTGAATTGGCCGGGCAGCCTCTTGGTTCAGTAGGTGCCCAATTACCAAATGGCCAGACAGCAGCCCGGGGAAGAGGTTACCGAGCAAAATTAACCTTTGGCGGCAGCCTGCAATTACCTAGTCTACGTTAAACCCTGATGAAAAACACTGCTTCGCTTAAAATCGAGGTCATGAAAGAGTGGGAGCTGCTCCCATTCTCCAAGAGCTGTGGAGCGGCTGCTCTGCTCTCCGTGCTCCAGAGGAGCCCCGGCCGCCCCGCCGAGCGCCCCGCCCGTACCCTCCTCCTCGCTGTGGTGCTGGGCGCTGTGGAAGGCGCGGGGAAGGAAGGAAGGAAGGAAGGAGCCCGCTTCTGAGGGCTGTGTGAGCGGGGCGGGGCTGCGGGCGGGCCATGGCGGCGGGGCCGGCTGTGGAGCTGGAGGAGGCCTTCGGCGCGGCGGGGCCCTTCGGCCGCGGCCAGCGGCGCCTCACGGCCTTCCTGGTGCTGCTGCAGGTGAGGCTGCGCTCAGGGGGCTCCTGTGCCCGCAGGAGTGCTCCGCTCCGCTGGGACAGCGCGGCAGCCTGAGGGCCCGTGCGCTCCCGGCCGCGCTGAGGGCCGTCCCGCTGCCGGCTCACGGGCGGGAACCCTCCCCTCCTCTCCCTCCATTCCTCCCTCTTTTCCCTTCTGCCTTCCCCTCCTTCCCTTCCTCCTTTCCCTCTGCCCTCCCGGCTCTGTGCCGGCAAACCCCCTCTCGGATCCGCCCTTGGGTCTGTGGGTGTTCCAGAAGGGATCCGGCCCTTTCCCTGTCAAACCTCTGGCTCGCCTCAGTGCTGCCATACGGGCTCGGCTTGTCAAAGTTTGTGCTCTGACATTTCTATGCACATCTCTGGCTTGTTCGCTTTTTGAAGGATGTCTTTTAAGCTTCTGCTGCCTGGAGGGAAATGGAGTCTAACCACTACCAACTGTTCTTTTTTAAAATTACTTTTCTATTTTAATCTCTTCAGAAAGTGGTATTTAGAGAGCTGTCTTTTAATAGTGCCCACACCCCAGCATGCAAATATTTGTTTCACTTCCTTAGCTTTTTCGCTTCTTCCTATTAGTGTAGTTCTGCACTTTGAATTGAACACTTTTGGGAGGGATGGAGATTGTGCTGATTGAAGGTTTTGTTTGTTACTTGTTTCTGCAAGAGTGTCCCAGGTGAGCACAGGACTAAATGGCATGTTAAAACAACATCCAGCTAAATGCACCAGCCAAAGGCTTGTGGCCCAGTGAAGGAGCCATTCTGGAGTCAAAACTCTTCCATCAGTGGTAACATGCTAAAAATCACTAATATGTAGATATACTTAAGGGCAATGTCATTTTAAGTTAGAAAAAAGAAAATCACTTGCACAGCCTGGGACACATTCGAGACATCTTGAAGCCCATCTCAATGAATGAATATTATCATAAGGGTTTCTGAATAAAAATCTCTTTTATTCCTGCATGTTTGAGTTTTCCCAGTGGTCAGGTTAAGGATTCAGTCACTGAAATGGAAAGAACTAGCAAAGACTTTAAAAAATGTCATCTTAGGTGTCTTCTTTTGGTTTTTGTTTCTTTGACTTGTCACTGCAGGTTGCATCCTTTTCAGTATAGTAAGTAAAACTCTTGTGTATGTAAAATCTTCATCTAAGTGTTAAATCTCACCTATGAAACTATAATGGTGTTTTCAGTATCTTCCTGTGTCTGGCTACAAAACTGCAAGAACAAACTGTACAGCTCTACAACAGGAAGGAGCTAGTGAAGATGAACCTTTCATTGGAAGTTCACCAGCCTCCCTGGAGTGGTACTTGCTGCTCCCAACAGCCTCCATGGTCACATCTGGGGATTCAGACACTGTTTTCTTTGGGATGCTGGGTAAAGGGGAATTGTTAACTTTTAGTTGAATGCAAATCTTGCTATATTACATCAGGTTTCTTGGGATTGCTCAGGGTCAGTGACTTTTGTTTTCAGGTGTACGTGGCTTGTCAGTCGATGCTTATTGTGCTTGTGGGAGCTGTGCCCAAGTATCACATAGACCGAGAGCGAGTTCCAGCCAGCAAAGCAGAGCTTGCCAAGCATATCCATTTTACCAGCAACTTCACATCCATCGTAACTGAGGCAAGTACTTCCTTCAGTGTAATCTTTTCTTCTCTTCTTGGGATTTGTGTCACTAGTGCAGGATGTGACACTTGGAAAAGCAAAGCAGGGCTTAGTATAATGTTTTGCTTATGTTACTAAGAATTTTTGGGATCCACCCAGCTTGCTCTTCGTTATTAGGTTTGAAGGTATGTGACTGAATTATTAGTTTAGCTTTCCTAGTGTAAATCTAATACTTGTTAGTTTAAGTTGAACTCTCTGTATATTACTTATTTTGTTTTCAGTTTTACCTTCAGCTGTTTTGGAAAGGAATTATTAATGATGGAAAAATAATTGAATTACAGTTTATAACTCTGGAATTTAGGATGAGCTCCTCCTAATGTCTGTTTTGTACTGAGAAAAGGTTCAATCTGTCGTGTCTGCACAATCTGCTGTGTGTGTAAGCCTTGCCATGAGTTGCATTAGTTTCTCACAGATGAAACCAGTATGAAAATGGAACTCATGCACCACATGCCTGGATATTTTAATGTGTGGTGAAAGCAGGAGATGGAACAGATTGAAGTTTGCTGAGTGGGGCAGAAGCTTTACTCTTATCCTTATGCTTTATGAATTCCAGGCAAGAGGCTCTGCTTGCTTTTCCCTGGCCCCTGGGCTATAATCACTTGGACAAGCAGGAGTGACCCGAGCACTGCTGCCAGTGCAGGCAAACAGACTGCGTGGGTGGCTGGGCTGGTGGCCTGAACTGCTGGAGTTCTGCTGATGGAATTCCGGGAGCAGTTGTCAGTAAAATCCTATAAGACAGGTTAGCACTTGGTGTAGCTAGTGCCAAACTTTGCTTCTTTCCTGTTATCTCAAGTGTGACTGTGTGATGTTTACCTTGGAGAAACGTAGTGAGAAGAAATGATGCAATATTGGATATCCTCTGCCAGAAACAGGTTTTTTTTTTTGATTAGCCTGTTTTCCAAGATCACCCTTGAGTTTGACTCTCAGCAGGATGCCAGATATGGGGTACTGCTTAATTTATACTCAGAGAGCATAAAATTTTAATTAACACTGTTTTTAAATGTATGATCAGTGTCCCTATTTTCAAAATATGTGGTAGTTCCCAAGATTCATCAGAACAAATTCATGTTCCCATGCATTTTGCTAAGTTTAAGACTTTTTTTTTTAAGCTATGTTGTTACAGTCTTTTCTCATGAAAGCTTTAGATGCTGGCCAGCATTTTGCTGCGAGCAGTCTAGTAAGTAAATCACACTGCCATGTGGATATGAAGAGCTGAGAGGATGTCTGTTTTGGTGAGAGCAAAATTGGCAATGTTTTTGTTGGCAAGCTACACTTAATATTGAAAAATATTTAACAAGTTCCTGTTGTGCAAAATAATAGATGCATTCTTTTATTTTATTCGCAGATCACTGCACCAGGCTTGTTAAAATAAAAAAATGCATCCATCGAGCAGCACAAATAACAGTTTGCAAAAGGAGTCTTTCCTCATTCTGCCCTGAAAAAGGAAGCTGCTTCTGTAGAGTTTTTCTTTTTTTTTTGGTGATAGAGATTAAACTCCATGGAGATTATTCTGTTTTGTTCTAGTTTGGCAGGGGCACTGTTCTCGAAAACCTCCAGAGCAGCTCTTGAGTTCTGCTTCAAGAACTAATCATGGTAATTAATTTTGGCATGACCAAGAATTCATAAGTAATAGCTCAGGCTAGCTTTATGAGAAACAGTTTTTAGATTTGCTTCTTGGTCTGGCATCAACTCAGTCTCCTGCTTTAACAAGTGATGGTACTTAGGAAGGGGAATTCAGAATTGGACAGTGAGTTCAGGACCTTGTACATTTGGTGTAGAAATGGCCCCTTTTGAGAAGAGGATTTTTGCAACCACATCCAGGAGCATTAAGTTGTGTTTTGTGTCGTATCAGCCTGAAATACTGTGCAGAAAAGAACTGAGAGTTTGAAACTTGTATGCTGTGGAGTGCTAGAATCGAGAAAGACTTGTGAGACTTGTGCCAGCGTGCTCTGTGCCTTGCAGAGCACATGCTGTGATAATTTTTATACTTCAGGTTTCCTGAGGGTTCCTGCACCTGGGGTATTTCATTGTTGAAGTCTCCTTAGAAAGTTAAGAAACCATAAGTTTTGGGGCTACATCTTTATCCAGTGTGACACTCATCTGCTTCTTTGAAAATAAGCTTTCCAGTAAATATACTGGGAATTATTTGAAATACTCAAATAACGATGAAATTTTTGATTGCACTGCCTCAGTTTAGTTTTTGGATGAGGTAGAAAGTAGATTTTATATAAAACCTGTAATTTATTTGTAACTCTTGTTTGACTATAAATATATGTGCACAGTGTGATACTAAAATATCAGTGAGAAGTCCATTAAGTAGTTCTTGGCATTTTTCTGAAACAAGGACATTTTTCCATAATCCCTTCCTAATTCTCTTCAAGAGTTCAGCATGTGTATGGTGGGGAAGGGCACCAGGGATCACTCATGGATCAGGAGGCACAGCTGCACAGCATTAACTATCTCACTGCTGCAGAGCCCAACATGCATTGTTCTTGTTAATGAAGGGTTTACAGTACTTGTTCATTGAAATTGCTGAGTTGCGTCATTGCTGAAATGGGTCTTAACAGTTCAGACTTGCCTTGTTTTAATAACCTAAGATAAGCTGCCTTCCCAGAGCTTGGGAATTGGGTGACAACTAATTGCGCTTACCAAGTTGAAAGATTTTAATATATTACACTGAAATTTCCTGGGAGAGAGGTGTTAGGAGCTGTTAGGAAGGGAAAAACATGATTGCTTTTGGCTTACTTATCAAGCTGTGATTGAATAAAACTTTAATGGGATATAAAACAAGAAGTGGGAAATGGCAGAGTTCAAAGGAGAATTTTGATAGATTTTCATTATTTTTGAGGAAGGCAGCAACTTGGTGTTCATACTTTTAATAAGGATTTTTTTTTTAACAGTGGTACCTAATTGAGCAAGAAGCCTACAAAGTAAGTCTTGCATCATCCCTGTTTTTTGCTGGCTTGCTCATTGGAAATATCACATTTGGCCCTTTGTCAGATAAACTGGGCAGGAAACCAGTGTATATCTCAGGTAAGACTGTTAAAAGGTTTCTCTTTATGATGGATAACATAATCTCTTTTCTTCCCTGCCCCTGGGCTACCCTACTCAAAGGCTGCTCATGGGTCCCCTGCTCTGTCAGGCATCTGTGTAAGCTTCTCACGCAGAGCAGAGCAGGACTGAAATGCGTTAATGTGAGTGTGCTGAGCAACACAGAGATCACAAAATACAGAGGGGAGATGAACCTGTTTTTGCCATGGCTGTCACTACTGGAGCACAGTATTCCACACACTGCCCAACCATATTGTTCCAAATAAAAAATGATTTGCCTTTTTTTCAGAGGGTGTGGGGGAGAATGATTTGCCTGAATGTCTTTAGACGGGGTTGCTCATGTCCTGGTGCAAGCAAAGGGTTTTTTTGTTTAATGAGAACATTGTCTCAAGGACATGTCATCTTGGCCATTGCAGATCTCAGATGTGTGACTTGAAAATGATTGTAATTTTCATATGGTGTGATTTCAGAAAGCCAAATGCAAGAGAGTAGAAGAGCATTAAAGACTACTCATTACAGTCAAGCACTGACTGTGGTCCCTCCCCTGCTTTGGGAGTTCAAGCTGTGTAGCAGAAGTACTAATTACATTTTATTCTGTCTCTGCAGGTCTGTTTTTTGATGTCATTTTTGGGTATGTCACAGCCTTAGCTCCGAATTATGACATATTTGCAGTTTCACGTTTTTTTGTTGGAATTGTGAATGGTGGAATGGCTCTTGTGTCTTTTGTCCTAACACAAGAATATGTAGGAAAATCATTTTGGTCATTTACAGGTGGGATTTGGGATAAATTTAATCATTGTTACTGTGACACATTTTGTTCTGTCAGTACTTGACATTTTATGTTTATACAAAGTCAAATTAGTTGCAGTGTAAATCAGAGGAGTGTGATGTGATTCATCCGAGTTGTGATTTCTGTGGGAAAAGTGCCTGAGTAAGGAAGAAGGGATTGTGTTTGTTTGATAAATAGCAAAACTGAGGTTTTCCAATTGGTACCTTAATTCCTAAAATTTCTCAATTTGTATGTACTGTATTACATTAAAAAAGAAAGAAATGTTTTGGCAGATCCTGCCAGCCTCTGCTGTATGGTACCCTGGGGAGGTTTTCTTGAAAGTTTGTGTGAACCACAAAATGAGTTAGTGCCTGGATGGTGCTTTTTTCCACTGCTGAATGTGCTGACCATCATGGGTTTTTAAATGTCCTTTTTTCATATGCCACTGCTAAGACTTAAACTAAGTTTAACACTTGGATGTCAGGTGGTTGCAAAGCTGGAGTAGCTCAGGCTGTAATGCCTTTCTGGCAGGCACAACATGGGGAAAAACACGGTCCAAACGCTGACTTGCTGTGACTGTGGGCACATTTCTCTCCCTCACTTACTCAGTTGCTTCATTCTGCTGTTTTTCTTATTTTTTTTCTGGGTTCTTGGGGGTGTATGATTCAGTCGTGGTTTAGTTATAACCTTTCACACTTTGTGGGTTTTTTTTCTTTAAGTGCTGAATTTTCTTTTTCTGAGTTCACTTTTCTGACTTCATTTCTCTCCTGCCCTTCCTTCTCCCTTGCCCTGTTGTCTCTGCTCTTCCCAGCCTCCTCCCTGCAGGGCCAGCCTCCTGATGGACGGACGAGCCAGACCATTTCTGCTGCTTGTTGCTCTAGGTTCTCTGTTCTGGTTCTGCTCGGTATAGGGGAGGAGGGGCTGAGGGAGAGGGAGCTGCTGGATGTAGCTCAGCTGTGTCAGAGCAGCTCTGGGGTGCTGGTGTGAGCTGGGCTTTGTGGGCCACAGCTGAGTGTCTGGGTTCCACAGCATCTCCTGTGTTAGGCTGCAGAAGGTTTGCTGCTGGGCTTTTGGAATTCTGGTTGATCCCATATCTTAAACATTTTTATTTATGCTTGTTCTTCAGAAGTCTGCTGTAATAAACCTCTGGCTTGGCAGCTGGTTCTGTACTGAGCTCAGTCCTTGTACTTCTGTAACTTCCAATTTCTGCTCCAGCCTGCCACTTGTATTCAAGATTGCCCTAACAGACCTAAATAAATCACTTGCTCGCAATGCTTCCCCCTTCTGTCCTCAGGTTTCCTCTTTAGCCTGTAGGTTCCTGTTCATTTCTTGTTCTCTCCTATGTCCCACTGTTTATTTTTTAAAGGGAAAAAACCTCCCAACCTTCCAATACACTGCACAAAGCTGTTCTTCACTGGAATTGCATTTTATAGTCAGGCCATCTGGTTCACAAGTGGTGTAAAGATAGCTCATAGAATTGCTGTTTTATTTAGGAATTTCAGGCTTCTGCTTTAACAATTTCTTTTTCCAATGTTTTCTGTGGTGATTGGTTTGGTCTTGTATTTTCAGGTTCATTAACTAATCTGACATTTGCAGTTGGCATTGCTGTTTATGCTTTGCTGGGTTACTGTGTCAGAGAATGGCGCTACCTTGCCTTTGTATCGAACACTCCAGGAGTCTTCTTCCTCCTCCTCTCGTTGTAAGTGGTTCACATGCATTATAATGATAAGGAAAAATGTGCAGTAATTAAGTTACTTTTTCTTATCATCATTTGAGAGTGGTATAAATGAAGACAATATTTTCCTGTATGGTTTAGTGAATCAAGAAGGAGTTAAAATCATACTGTGCAGGAAGAAGGGGTGTTAAGTGAAGCAGAGTGTCAGGGTTACCCAGAAGACAAGCTTGTGTTTCTCCATGTTGTTACAGCTGTGGTGGCCAGCACTGCAAAGAGCAGCTGTGTGCCAGCTGTCCAAGAAAACTCAGTTACAAATGTGCCTGGGGAGGGGAAGGGAAGGCAAGGCCTGCCAGAGGCTGTGAACTGGAGCATCTGCCAGGAACAGGAACCCTGCCTCCTGCCAAGGCAGGGCTTCAGAGCTTGGGAGGGGATTGCTGAGTTTCTTTCCATGAGACACATGCATGCAAAGGGTCATAAGGGAGAGCACTTGGAATTGCCCTTTTACCTTTTAGCATGGTGTGCTTTCTAGCTGCTTGCTGTTGAGGTTCCTTGTGTCTGTTCCTAGCACTATTGTCCTTGGGATGCTCCTGTTTAGGATTCCTATGCTGACGTTATCAAAGTAATTAGAAAATGGATCAGTATTTAAGGAATTAGTTCTGTTGGGCCTGTGTTCTTAGAAAATGTTCTTTTAACATACCAAGTAGTGTACCTTGTATACTCCTGGTCACTAGTTAAAGCTGGAGAAAAAGTAATAGTGTAGGAGGTTGCCTGCGCATTAATATAAGGCATATCTAGCATGCGGCAGATGGGAAAAAAGCTCTTCAAATTTCAGTTATGTTTTTAGATAGATCTGCTCTTGAAAAAAGTTCTATTAAAGAATACAGTAAAAAAAACACCTGTCTTCCTGTGGTCAGGGGAAGGAAAGCCTGTGGGCAGCAGCAGGAAGTTCTGCATGATATGTTTTCCTCTGTGGTGTGTTCTGTTTCTGATGGAGTAGAATTGCTTCTCCAAATAGTAGAAGTACTGGGATCCTCTGAAGTACTGAAAATTTAGTTTACTTTTAGGATGCATATCTCTGTGAAGAGTACCAGAGAAAATAAATGTTCAGTTAAAAATACTCCATTCCTTATTTTATGGCTGCCAGAGAGGAAAAACGGGAATCATGAACTGAAGTTGTGGTAAGCCAGGATATTCAGATTATATGTAGGAATAAGATGTAAAACTTATGTGAGTGGTGATGAGCCAGTACTGGAGCCTGACAATTCCCCAGTAAAGTTTCTATCCTTTTCTCTCCACTGCAGCTCAGAGCCCTTCCTATAAAGTAGAAGCTTGAAATAAACTTTGTGAAAACCAAGTTTTGTCCAGGCTGTTTAGATAATAGAGTTTTGAGATGCTTCCTGGGTTATGCTATTGTAGGAATGAACTTGTCATGGTTGCTTTTCTGTTCCCTCCTGTTAGCATGCTCCCAGAATCTCCACGGTGGCTGTATTCCCAGGGGAAAACAGCAGAGGCTGAGGATGTGTTGCAGTATATTGCCCTTGGCAATGGAAAAGAGAGGTTAAATTTGAAACTGAAGCCAAGTGCAGGAACTTTGAGGCAGGATGAATCTGCACCTGGAATGCTGAACTTGGTGAAGCACCCGGTCCTTCGGTGGCGAACCGTCGTTCTGATGTATATCTGGTAGGTAGCAGCAAGATGCTGAGGTGCTGGGAGAGAACCAGACATCAGGAAGTAAGGAAAGTTTTCATCCTTTTATCTTAAAAATGATGCCCTTAAGAAGCAAATCATAAATGTGTCAGTTGATGGCAGACAGTAATCGTGAAATAATGTGTTGCAAGGTTGGTGTTTCCTTGTTGTTGCTGTTGGATTTTCAGTGTGTTACTTGGAAACTGCTTCAAAACCTAAGAAATAATCTGTTGAGAACATAATATTTACATACAGTGAAATAAGAAACTGAAGCAGAAATTACTGAGAGAATGTGTGTGTGTGAACCAGTCTTGGGAAGAAAAGGGCTGCATGAAACAGGGAACCATAGAGATCTGGATTAAGAAGAAGCATTAAGAGCCCAAAATTACGTTACACCAGTTCAGTGGAGGAAAATTGTGAGCAAGATAAAACACAGTTTACACAGATTTATATTTTAGATGCTGTCTTAAAGTGGTGCAACTTGGGAAAGGGTAAAAATCATCTTGGAGGAGAATGTGACATCATCTGAGGAGTCAATGGGAGCGCAGAGGGAACCCCTGGGAGGGGAGGGTTGGTGGATTAGTTTGTTACAGCACCAGCTGTTCCACGTTGGCTTGAGCTGAAGTCTGTTGGAGAGGCAGCTCTTCCAAAATTTCAAGGACAAGTTTCCCTTTTAAAGTTCAATGTCATTTGAGATGGCTGTCAGGATGTGAATGAGAAAAATGAATAGTTTGTGTGTGGTAAGCAGAGATGTGCAGGACATGGGAGAAGTGGCAGGGATGTCTGCTGAGGACCTTCCCAGAAACATCTCATCTTGCTGGTAGGCAAATTAAAGTAATTGCAGTGATGAGGAACTACAGCAGGGCATTCTTAGCTTTTGGAAGGAGAGGTCACAGTACTGTGTTGGTCTGAAACCCTGTTAAGAAACAGTGCATAGAGCTCTTGGACTGGAGTCATACAGGATTGCTGTGCAACAGGGAAGCATCAGCTGCTTACAGCCGAGCTTATTGGACATGCTAAACAACCTGGGGGAAAAAGTTAAGCTAATGGAAAATTCTGGAAGTTGTACTGTGCACGTATAAAAGCATTTGTTGGGTTTTTTCAGTAAGTTACTGTAATTAAGTAGCTTTTCTCCTTACCTTGTTTCCCTTCCAGGGGGAACTAAGAGCTCACTTCATACCACATAACTCAATAAAGCTAATCCATAACTTGGCTTAATTTACCTTTTAAATACTTTCTTAGCCCTAGAGACTAGTTCTGTTAATAATATAATTTTTCTGATTATTTTTAGGTATGTCTGCAGCTTTGTGTACTATGGACTAACTTTAAATGCTGGTGAATTAAGAGGAAATCTGTATTTAAATGTGGCTCTTTCTGGTCTTGTAGAAGTTCCAGCATTTCCTCTCTGCATGTTTTTTATTGAGAAATCCTGGTAAGAAAAACTTATTTCCTAGTTGTCTGCAAAACTTATTTCCTAGTTGTCTGCATGTAGTTGTAGATAACTTAGGAAAATATTAACATTTTTCTCAGGTAATTTACTGTTTTTCTAAACTGCCTTGGTTCTTTGTGGATTTACTCTGCTGCAGGGATTTCTGCACTTGAAATGAGATTGGTTTTCTACCTCTTAATTTTTTTTAGTTTTGTTCACATCTTACATGACTCCAGAGATGAGCTTTTCAATGATTAATGTTATTAAAAAGGTTGGCCTTTATGGAAAGGAGTAGCCTAGTTATTTAAGTACCTATGGGCTAGATATCTCTCACATAGTTTATTCAGAATAATTTGGTTTTATAGTGCCTACTTGCTGCAGTGGAAAGCAATTTTCATCATTGTTCATTTTTACTTAGTCTTTTCAAAGAGACCTTTGAAGTGACAGTGGTTGAATTCTCAGGAAGGCATGGATGATCCATGTCTGTGTATGTTTATACTTCTCAGTGTCTTTGGAGGCCATTCTTTTTGTGTGTCCTTTTTTTCAAAGCCCAGACAGTCTGGCAACCCAGGGCTCCTCAGGGTTTCATGTAACCTTCACATTTTGGTGTCCTTGTGATGTTACTTGGGTCTCACTGAGGTCCGTGGCAAAAATCCACAAGACCTGAAGCACTTACCAAGGTACAGGAGATTTATAACTGTTACTTATGCTGCTCTGTACTTCAGTACTTAGTACTTTGGTGTTTTACAGACAAATCAAAGCACACTGGAGGACCTTGTTTGTATTGTTACCTTTTCCTTTTAGGTCTGGAAGACGTAAAACTATGACGTGTTTTCTGATATTTGCAGGATTTGCCTGTGTATTTACCATGTTTTTACCAACAAATGCTGGTAAGTGTGTGCTGCTGGCAAAGGGGAAGTTTGGATAAAAGCTGACAAAACAGCTGGATGGTTATTTTGTGACTGAGTCTGTGAGGGTCTAGTGACCTTGTCATTTTGACCTCTCTTGTCTTTTTTGGGCTGATCAGGGAGCCAGGGACTTGCCTTTATTCCTTTTAATATCTTGCAGGTATAATTTGACCCTGCTAATTGACTATGTTTGTCTGTCTGTAAGCCCTTGGTTCTCCTAGTGTCAGCCCAAGCTCTCCCGTTTTGTCTCAGGTACTGATACTGCATTCATTTATCACTACTAAGCAGTTAACCTGAAAGCACTGGGTTTAATACCTGGACCACCATGCAGTGTAATCTTAGTTTCGATCTTGACAGTGTGGGTTGCCAAGCTTAATTTTACATTGGTTTTGGTGGTGTGTGATATTTACAGAAATAAAAAATTGAAGTTTTCCAGAACTAGAAGTAGAATTCATCATTAGAAAACCCCCAAGGCACTAAAAAGCTTTAAAAAATAATTTTGTACTTGAGAATTAGAAATGGAAATCAGAATTGCAGTATGGAAACCATAGGGATGGCAAGAAGCTTGCTGCCTTTGTTAAGCTCAGGTGGGTGTTGTTACGCAGCTGTCAGGACAGCTCCTGGTAACAGTGGAGTATCATCAAATACATTGCTCAAAAGATACAGTTTTTCTGATATTGTCGGTGACATTCACAAAATGTTGGGGTTTGTATATTTCCTTTTATATCCAATTCAAGTACAGTTTCTCTGTACTATCCTTTATTTTAGCTACTGAAAAGTTACATCTCTATGACACAAGAAGTGGCTGCTCTCTGCTTGTGTTTTTCTTAACACCCCTTCAGTAGAAATGCTTGAGCCTCAACAGTGTTTTGACTGAGGAGCACCAGCCATGAGATGACAAGGTAGTCTTCCATAGGCTGTGTTTATCCTTGATGGATACAAATACGGCCTGGCATCCAGTTCTAATTGATCTCAGAAAAGGCTTGAGAAGAAAAACAAAGATAAAATGTCCTGTAACCTAATTTGCCAGCTTGTATTAATTCAAGTCCTCAGAAGTTTTGTTGCTCCTTTTATTGAGACAGTTTTTTCCTGTATTCCAACAAGTTTGCTCTTTGTGCTTCTTTTTATAAATTTTAAAACAAAGAGATAGAAAGGCAGTAGGGGCTAGTTAGGATAGGGTAATAATTCCTGAAGAGTTCCTAATTTACAGGAAGTCTTCTGCCTTTTCCAGTTGACTTTAATCTCATTAAAACTTTTGCACTGTGATGAGAGTAAAGCTGGATCTTGGCCCAAAGTGGTCTGTGTCAGTTCAGCAGAAAGAAATTTGGTTCCAAGCATGATGGAAATGAGTCAATTTGGATGAAATGAGGGTTGTTGCAGCTCTATCTGACCCTCCTATTACTATTACATTTGTCTAAGTCTCTGTTCTCCAAGTGATTGATAAGATCCTTGACTTTATTTCATGGGATATAAGATTTTAATGAGATGTTGGGCACTTGCCTCTCATGTCTGTAACCTTTGCTTGATTTCTAAGTAGCTTTGCTAGCTTGTGAATGAGAATCTGCTCCGACTAATTTCCCCCATGGAATAAGCCAAGAACATTCCTGTTATTAAAGATGTGTACTGAATTTGAGACTAAAGTTCTGCCAACGGTTAAGTAAAAACTGATATATCCCTCAGCTCCCTCTTTCCTTATCACTTAAAATTCATCAATTAGTTTCTGTGTCAGAGAGGAGGATGGTGAGGGAGAGTGGCAGTGGAGCTGTAATACTATTTTTTTTCAAAAGCTGCTGTAAAGCACACAGACATCTGCATTTTGTGTCTGCTTTATACTACATCAAGCCAAGGAGACTCCTAGTCTAGGGGTAACTGGATTTTAGCTTTCATTTAGATTTATCTGTCTGTGCTGAAGGCATAATACCTCTCTGTGGCTTTCATTGTTATGCTTTCCACTGCAGAAGGAAAGAGAATTTGCAGTTCTTTAAATGGGTTTTACCTCAGCTTTTGTTAGGGTTGGGTATTTGGTGTTGAGAGCTACCCCTTCACGGTGGGTACTTTTCTGAAGTAGGTTTATAGACTCCTTTGGTTTCAAAACTACTGCTTAAATAAACTTTTACTCACAAAAGGTGGCTGATAGAGGGTGAATCTACATAATGGCACTGCAAATGGGAGGACTAGGGCATTGATGGCATCAAAACAAAAAAATGCTACATTGCTAATTCATGGATCTGCAGCATTCAATTTTAATTCTTCCTGGGAGACAAACAGCAAGCTTTAAAACATGTATGAGAATTACAGATATCTTCATTGCCTCATGTTTGCTTGGTGGAAACAAGGCAATGTCCCAACTTTCTGATGGTACCAAGCCAGGTCCAGGTTCATCCTGGCAACCTTTCTATCTGGCAACTGCATGTAATATTTGAGTTCTTCCTGAGCAAAAGGAGAACTTGGATGCAAATGTTGCATCTGTTTTGCATGAATTACAGAAATAACTGCAAAAATGCATCACACTTAAATCAAGTTTCTGGATTTCAGTTTTACATACAAATGAATTTGTACATCAGTTGAAATGGATTCTGACTGGATCAGATGATTTGTACTGAAAATATTCAAGGGCAAAGCATGGAAAAAAGCATGGGAAAAGCAACTGAGGAGCAATCATTTTCCCATGACTTACTGAACATTTGGTCCAAATGAAAAACACTGAACTCAGTGCTGAGGAAGGCAACCTGAAATGCAGATAATCAAAACATTTGTTCTTTTTTTGTGCGAAAGAATATTAAATTCTTTTTTATTAAAACAGTAATGAAAACCAGGTTTCTTTTGGACTCTATAAGATGCACACTTCATCTGACCCAACTAAACTCTGTCTATTGGTAACCTGGGCTGCATTAGCATTTGTTCTTTCCAGTTACAGAGCTGTTAGAATTTTAAGTCCCAACAGGATGTCCTTGGGGAGCAAATAAACTGTTGAGGTGATTCAGGCTTTATGGTTTTAATATAATAAATTAATGAAGGAGGGTGTGTTGTCTCTGCTTAGCAAAATACATGGTTACCTGGGAAGATGCTCTTGATACAGAGCTGGAAGCAGCAGCCCGCCCTTTAGACCTGTGATAGTTTTACAGTTTCAAAGAAAAAAAAGCGGTCTGATTTTCTTTGTCCTGTTGTCCTAAATGCAGTTTTATGTATCTGTTCTTAAGCTAGCTCAGGAAACTAGCTTGGTTGGGAAGCAGTGAGATACTGCTTTTGTGCTTGGAGTTGAAAATTGTATGGGTTAAATATTGTTTTTGTTTAAGTCTTCAAATGAGGTTGAGATACTTGTGTAAAAAAAGAGTAAGAAGAGACTGGTCATTCTTACAGTTTGTTTTCATTTTCCTGAAAGGTCTCCTCCTGGGTCCCACTTTGTTAGCTCTCTGTGGGAAAATGATGGTCAGTGCTGCTTTCAACATCCTGTACATTTATACATCTGAGCTGTACCCAACATTGCTGAGGTAATTTAACAGAGCTTCTGGGTAAATGAAGTTGCTTTTTATGCTCAGTGATACTGATTGCTGGGGTGCTTTAGTATTTATCTGTAATTGTTTTTAGCTGAAATAACAATATGAACTCTTTCTGTAATTAAGGCAGCTTGCCAGTGCTCAAAAGGCCTTCTCCGAGTGGTCACATGTTTTGCACCAATGCACTTTTCCAGGCTGTTTGGAGAAATTTGCTCTAGATCTGAATCCAAAATAAAACCATGAAAACCAACTTCTTGTGCTGCAGTGCTTGGTGCTGTGTTTATCATTTCTGCTGTTGATTTCTGGGAGTAAAATTACCGGGTGCAAACCCAAGCACAATGATGCAATGGAAGTGTGTGCTAACTTTGTAATGAAGTCAGACTATATAGTAAGGACCATTTGTATACTTATATCTCCCATACAACTTTGCTTACCTCCTGGAAAGCAAGTTCTTGTCTATATCTCTGATATAATTAAATATTTATAATTCAAGCCCTTTTAATAGTTTCTATTATGATAGTAATTTGCTCTACACCATTTAATGAACAAATGGGCTAAACCCTTGATTTATTTTTCATAGTTCTTGCCAGCTCTCTGTGATGTTATTGTCCTGCTGTCCCAGGATAAATCTGATATAGGAAAACATAATGCAGTTTGGTTCTGCTCACCTGTATGTTGATTCCATGTGATTTTCTGAATGGTGCTCCAAGGACATGTTCAGAATTTGAGCCATATTATGGCACAAGTTGATTAAGAATAACGACTGCAAATGTACTCAAAAAGTTGGGTCCAGGAGAGAGAGAGAAGGGTGAAAGCTGATGTGGAGTAGGAAGGTGTCCCAGCTGGTGGATGTGGCTGTAGCACCACAGAGTAGGTAGGTAGGATGTGACACAAATCACTCTATTGCAGGACATTGAGGGCTTTGGGAGGAAAGTAAAGAAAAAGAAAGTTGGGTGATGCCTTGGATTGGCTCTTTTTTTTCTGTCAAGGTTTGTAAATTACTATGTTAGGGAGGCTTAAAAGCTGGATTGTGAACGCAGCTTTTGCAGCACCACTGATGTGAGGGTGGAGATGCAGTGACTGTTTCTAGATACTGAGCTTGTGGTTTGTGGCACAGGTTTATGTTGAATATGCAAGTCCCAAGCACACTGACTGCAGTTGGATTTTGGGGGGTTGTTCACATTCTCCCCATCCAAACTTCAGATTCTTTATTTTCCTTTTCTTTTTTCCTTCCCCCTTTTTTTTGAGTATGTGTCATTTTTGTTTTCTTGTCCCCTCTTCGTTTCAGAAGCTATGAATCAAGAGAATTACATCTGAAAACCTTTTAAGTTATCAACTTCTGCTTGTTTTGCTGTGTTTTCGTGTTGCACTGTCTTAAGTCCTGTTGATGTTTGGTGCCGAGTATGTGACATCTCATACCTAGCAGGAATGAGAGCAGCATCTCTATGTTTGAAACTAAGGGTTTGTCATTAGGAATATTAAAAAAAAAAAATCAAGTGGTGCTTCACTTGAGAATCTGTACTAATATTCTGGCAAAAAAAGTATTTTGTATGTCAAATTCATAGACCACCAGTGGTGAAAATGCAACATGAAAGACAGTTAAAAATGTCATCAACTTTATTAGATCAGTCATGTTTAATAATGTGACAAACTGATACGTTAAACCATATGAAAATTCCTGACATGTGGCAATTTACACGTTCAAAAATATTTGATATGTCTCTGGTATATATAATTGCAAATGTCGTAGTTCCTGCCAGAGAAGTGGTGATGGATGAGTGTCAGATTTAAAGCAAAACATCAGCACCATCTGGTGGTCTCTGCAGAGCTCTGTAGTGCTCCTGGCATCCGTCATGGGATGAGACATGTACCTTCAAAGGCAGAGGACGTGGAGGAAAAAAATATTTTTTTTTTTTCCATTTGGGTGTTGTGCAGAAAATTTAAATGTCTTCAGTATTACTGCTCTGTATTTCAACTTACTGCTTTAAGTATGAGGATTTTTAGGTTTATATTTTAAGTTAACTGGTGACAAATACAACTCATGTTCCAACAGGGCAGTGCTGCAGGCTGGCAAGTCTTTGTGCCTTTTTCTTTTTTGATGAGTCATTGCGATACCTGTTGGGGAACAAAAAAAACCCCTTAAAAATAGGAAACTTCACTGCTGTTGCATTTTGGACAAAGAGAAAGGCTGTCTTTGGGACTAAGACATAATTGTTGCTCCAGTAACATAAATGTAAAAGCTCATGGTTTTTTTTAACTTGAGTAAATGGTTGCAAAATAATGACATCCTTGTAAGTCTTGGGTGAAATCAGAGTGGGGCCATTGGACTGTCTAGGATAGATTTATTTTGTTTTGCTTATTTTCAGTAATTATTAGCCTATATTATAGTTTCCCCACTTTGAAAAGAATCAGAAAGTGTTTATTTGCCAAAGCTATATGCCTTATCTAAAAGTTGAAAATTCTCAGCAAGCTAAGCAAAAATGAAAGGTTCTGACTACATTAGATGTGTGCATGACTTTGGCCTAGAATAATTCAACGTTAGTTCTATATTCACTATTTTCTTGTTGTTAGTTTATTAAAATCTTAAAAAATAAAACCTTAAAAAAAAGCTTATCCGTACTAATAAATCTAGGCTTAATTGGGAATGTACATGATTTAGCAGCTTTTTCAATATTCAGTATTTAACAGCTCTCTTTCAGTATGGACAGGCTTGGGAAGGATGTAGGAACGATGCTTCCAAAGCAGTGGTTCACACACAGGCTGGTGTGTCCCGTCATGCATGGACTTTGTTGACAGGGGAGGTGCTTTGCCTTGTCTTTTGAGGTTTGGGCCAGTATTACCTCAATGTGAGGAAGGGTGGGTTGCTGTTTTCCTTTTTTCCAAGGGGACCTGTTGAGAGAGAAGATGGCTTTTTCTGTTTTAGTCCAAAATCACTGTCTTCTCATCAGCTCCTTCCACCATTGGTTTCCCTTCACCTCTGCAAAGGGCCCTTAGGAAGGGATGGGCAGAGGGGTGATACTGGGATACCAGTGACCCATGTCACTGCTCTGCTTGTCACCTTTAATTCTGTCACTGTCTTCCTGTCTTTGGGGGAAGAAAAGGGTGAGCAGGAGCAGCTCAGCCATGAGAGTGAGGATGATGATGAATGAGAGGAAGCAACTAAGAGACACAGAGAGAACAGCCCCTGTGAGCTTGTTCTTACTGCCTTGCTGGTGGCTGGTGCCAGCACCTGTCTCTGCAGGGGCTCTTAAGTCCTATGTTTAGGAGATGGAAGATTTTTGCAGTGGGTCAGGAAATGAAAGACTCTGAGAACTTTCTGACTTCTCTTTGAAGAGGATCCTGCTGTTCTAAGCCATGCTTTGGTTATCACAGTCTAGATGAGATTATTTTGAATTTGCCTGAAAATTGAAGGGAGCACAGGATTCAGCAGCCCCTTAGTGACACATCTGGCCAGATGTTTTCAAGCTTCACACTGGCAGATCATGATTTACTGTTTGGAGGTAAACACTGACTTTGCATCAGTGCAGCCTGAGGTGGCAGAGGAAAGGCTGCTGCCTGAGGTTGCTGCAGCCCCAGCTGGAGGTAACAGTCAGCATCTTCTCTCTGCAGATTGTGCCACGTTTTGAAATCATTCCCCATTCAGAACAGGAATGGCCAATCAAATTGCCCTAGGGGGCAGGCAGGTTGGAAAACCTCGCTTTGTAGATTGATTGAAGGATTGATTGCACAACAGGGTGGTTTTGTGAGTGTTTGAAAGTGTGTGATTTTACCTTACCTGCAGCCAGTTGAGGAAAATCTTTGGAGTAACTGCTGGGGGTCTTCAAAAGCTTTATTTAAATTCAAGATTACTGATAATTTAAATATGTGTATATATGTAAGCTGGCTCTGACAGTGCCAACACATGTTAATATAGGATTTAGTTGTGTATTTTTAAAAGTATTAATCTTGCATCCTTTGCTTTAAACAGAAATGCTGGCTTGGGTGTCTGCTCCATGTCTTGCAGATTTGGGGGCATTTTGGCTCCGTTTGTGCCATCTATGGTAAGATTATTTTCTACTTTTTATGTAAGTCAGATTTCGTAAATTCTCTCAAAAAGTACTTTGCTGACTTTTGGTACCAAGTATCTCTGTGTTCCTTGGGAAAAAAATTGGTTTTATGAGAAGTTAAATAGTGCTTACTGAATTTCAAGAATGAGTGAACAAGACTTAAAAATACCTAGTATTTGTTTGTTTTTAGAAATAGTCTGATATTCTGTGTTGTGTTACTATTTAATCTCTTAGTGAAATGGTTGCTAGGTAATTTGCACATGCATTTGGTAAGGCTCACTCAGTATCTGAGGTCTCTTAGACATGTAAACAAAGTTTTCATGTTTCTGTGAAATGACATTTAGTGGGGTTTTTTTGCTGTGCCAGTATATGGATAATTGCACAGACTGCTGGAGTGACAAGTTGCAGTCTTCTGGTTTTGGCTGCAGTTCATGTGTTTTGAGAGCAGGCAAAAATGCTGGGGTTTTACTGTGGGTTTTTAATTTCAGAAGTCTCTCAGTCCTTCTGTACCGTTTATGGTGTTTGGGATCAGTGGACTGTCTGCAGGATTCCTGACTCTCCTTCTGCCAGAAACACTAAATAAGCCAATTGCTGAGAGCATCGAAGACCTCCAGAGTCCCAGCTACCAAGTGCTTAAAAATGAAGAGGAAAAGTAATTATTTCCTTTTTTTTACTGTGCCTTTGCATTATTTTCCCCTCTATCTCATGTGAGCTGTGACTGACCTGCATCTTGGTCAGATTGTACATGAATGAACATGTGCATGAACTTTTTAAAGCCATCTTTCACCTGCATTCAGTGGAGGTTAAATTTATTACTTGGCTCTTGAGGATGAAAAGGCTTAACAGCGTTTACCTGTAGGCATTGCATTATGTATAAATTAATACAATTTTGCTTCCTTAAAGAAAAACAAATTTTAGAAAGGCAGTCTAAAATAATCAGGAACAATACATTCAGCAACCTTCCTGTGCTTTTACAGGAAAACTAAACAAATTTTTTCATATTGGATTTGTGCCTCTTTGTCATGTTTATAGTGAAACATAATCTACTATTAATATTTATCTGAGTGTTTTATCCTTCATTAGTCTCTTGGGTTAAAGCCATTTAAAGTGTTTTCCTGTTGTTGGTGTCCACTAAATGAAATTTCTGAAGTGCAAAATGAAATTTTTTGTTTGATTCAACAGGTAATGGAATAAAAAGTGTCAAGTATATCCCCTAAGTTGGGGAATGGTTTCCCAAAAGAATTAGTTTTAAGAGGGAGGGGCAAGGGGGGATTTCTATCAGAAAGGAATTAGCTTAGAATTAAGCAGGCTTAGCATAGAAGTAGAAGAATTATGTAGTTTTCTTATGTTTTTTCTTGCTATGCTATCTTGTTAATTATCTGGTAATTATTGTACTTAATCAGCTTAATTATACTACACACATTATTCTGCTCTTTTTATGTCTAATGCAGAGCAATACAGCATTCAGTTGAAATGAAAGAAAAACCCAACAGCTGCTGAGCTGTTCTAATAGCACTCCTAATATTTAAAAAAATTGATGAATTCTGGTTTTCACAGTTAATATTAGGCTATAAAATAGGTCAAGAAAAATAAGATGTATAAAACATTTTTCAGTAGTTATTTCTCTTCTGTCCGACAGGCAAACCAGTTAGAAGAACGCACTTGATTTTGAGGTCTGCCTGGTGGAAAAAGAAGCGTCCATTGAGGAGGTGCTGTACCAGCTGAAGGGCAGAGTGCTGCCCGGTGTGTCTGACAGGAAACATTCCAGGACTCATGTATAATGCTGTTTGTAGCATGTTGAACAGCTTTGTGTGCAGGCACATGGAGAAGATGGAAGAAGTTGATCAAAGGTTGTGAGAAAAGAGCTGACAAATCTGTGCATTAATTTAATGCCTTAACAAAAGCTGACTTCAGAGGTTTGGACTTCTCTACAGCTTCTTGAAGTGAAGTATCAATTTATTATACAAAACGTAATTGCTAGCTTCAGATGAAGCTATAATGTAATTGAAGTGATGTTTATAATTTAAAATTTAGATGGCCTTATATATTCTGTCAAGCTGGAAATGTGAAAAGGAGCAGCATACTGTTCATACCAATTTTCTCTACAGGTTTTTTTCCTCTAAACCACAGTGTATACCTCATGATGTGAAGAGACCAAAGACCTGTATGCGTTTTTGGCCTTATGTCTGGCATAAGAAACCTGAGCAGAAGATCTAAAAGAAGAAATGGATTCTGTTGTGGGAGATGGCAAGTTTTTGGTGTACAGGAGAAGATGCATTAATTGAAAACTAATACTATATTGGAAAAAATGTCAGGACTTGATGGGGTGTGTTTAAAGGAGAGGATGAGTACCCTTTTTGACAAAGGTTGTGAAGTTCTAGCTGTATACATGGAATGAGAAATTACTGAACATGAGTTATGTATTGTATAAAGTATGTAGTAATATACAATGCCTTATATTTCACATATCAATTGCAAATTCTTCCTGTAAGGGAACAGTGCTTGGTTAACAGTTGATATGTGTACATTGAAATAGATGCATCACAAACGTTACTGGTTTTTTATTGAAAATACAGTTTTGTTATTAAAAAGAAAATTATTTTAACAATCTGTATTGTAAGTGCTGTTTTTCCGTGATGTTTACTCAGGCTTTTTTGAAGAATATGTGCATTGTTTTGATTTTGGCCCTTTATCTAATGTATTGATAGGGAAAGGTGGCTGCCAGGATTGTATGTCAAGAAGTTCCATAGTTAAAGGATAGTTCAGTCGAACAAGCACTTCTGGAAGTGTGTGTGCATTCTGATACACACAGAATTCTGTGCTATGCCCACGTGTGCTTTCCCAGGAGCCTGATGAGGTCCCAAGAGGTGAGGATCAGTTGGTGATCAGAGCAGTGTTTAGATCATGTTGACCTACAGCTGGGTAATGTACACATTTCCTTAACCTCCAGGGATGAAGCTTGATGACAAACAGCCTATACAATGTGTTGCAAACTTTTATCTTCTGATTATTTATTTATTCATTTGCTTTCATGAGCATTAGAATGGAGTTGGTGGGATTTTTTTCCTGACTAATATTAATGCCTTTCATTACATTAACATTTATAACCATAGTGACTGATTATACCTCTTCAAAGGATAATTGGGTCAACAGGGATATGGTAAAGACCAAGTTTTGTTACTGTTGACTTCATCTTTTTTTATTACAGGAAATAAAATTTAGTAAGGAATAGAGTGAGATCAAGTTGTATTCCCAAAGCAGAGACAAGACTCTGGAAGAGAAGGATTGTCAAGGTACCATTATGTGGTGGGAGTGTATTCCTCCCTCCTGCACTGCATCAGTGCGTTTTTTCTCTTCCTTTTATTCAACATTATGTGAAAAATGGGAAATAAAGATAAATTACATTTTGAACATGCTTATTTCTGCTTTATTTGACCTGGAATTTTGTGAATTCTTTGCCCAGGGTAGCTTCTATGAATTTGGTAGATTGAAAACCAGAAATCTGTGTTTCCCTGGAAGTTAATGATCTTTCCAGCAGCCCTGGCATGACTCATGGTACCTGGAGCTCTTTTTAGGAGCCTAGGCCAGTGTGGAAGCTGGTTTGGTACTAGGTCTCCAAAATAGAAAAAAAAAATGAAGGATGGACAGAAACATGAACTTCTGTTTTTGCTTCATACAATTTCCGTTCAACACCTTTTTTACCATTTTACTTTTATATCCTTGCTGCATTCTGCTATTGCTGTATAAAAAGATGGGGAGGAAATACTGTTTTTCCAGTAATATGCTTAAAAATACAGAAATTATTAGAAATACTTTCAGTTGGACTAATGTAACTGCATTTTATCTTACAAAGTGTGTGTGACACACCAACTGTGTGTCATGCCTTACCATATTTGTAACAGCATATTGGAAATAACTGGGTGTTTTGGGGGGGTTATTTTTTTTTTTGGAGTAGATATCATCCCTTAAAGGTTTGACTTTGTAGAACTAGAAGGTCATCAGTAGAACAACTTTCCTATTATGTTTAATGAAGACAAAGCATTTTGGAGTGGGGAGAATGCCCTAATTTTTTTACTCAGTGTGGGACCATTATCTATTGCTTCTCATTTCTCTGTAAAAAGAACAAAGGAAGCTGAGTTAATTCAAGAGGCTTAATAACACACATTAGGTCACAATCTCCATCCTTAAATATTACTTTTGGTTCTTCCCCTGTGCTTTATTTGCGTGTAGAAATTTGATTATAATGTTGCATCTACACTGCTCATCTATTTCTGTGTTAGAACAACCTCTTCAGTGCTTTAGAACTTAGTTCTGAAACTGCCTTTCTTTCTTTTTGTGTTTTTAAACTGAGTTGAAGTCTTTTTTTCCAGCATTTGAGAAAATTCTGCTGCTTTCTGGATTTTATCGTGTTTCAGCTGCAAATCTCAAGGTACTAAGAATTAAAAACAGCCAAGTTGGCTGTCCTTAAATATATTTGTGATGTTCACAGATTGTCCAGAAAGGAAGTCTGAACTAATTTGAGCTTTTTCACTCCTTTCAGTGTTTCACCTTTAATATTGCTGTAGTTTTCCCCAAGGAATGCTGGGATTTTTTTCTGACTTGGGTGTTAAGAGTGCTGAGCAGAGGAAAAGGTTCAACATTTTTTTATGCCACTTAGGTTTTAATGCTATTTGCTGTCATTAGGCAATATTCATCCTTCAAGTCTTGGTTAGGTTTGCTTAAGTCCTGGTTTCCCCCTTGTCAAGAGGAAGAATATCGCTTGTAAATGGAAAAGTAATAGAAAAGTCACTGGAGGAATAATGGAAAATGATTTCCATTACTCCTCCAGTTCATGGTGTCTTTTGTATTTTGTTTCACATTCTGTTGTTCCACAGCCCTCCTGGTGACTGTCATGAAGAGGCATCAGAGATTGAGCTGAATCTACATGTCCCTGGCTTCCAGATTTCCTCTGTTCTTTTGTCATCAGCCAGTTATACACACACCGCCCTGCCCACCATGTTAAAAAACAGGTCAGGTATAAAGGCAGGGCTGGAGTTCCTTTTTCCTGAAAGCAAATTTTGCTCAATATTCATGTCAAGCTCATCTCAGTGATCTTTTTCATTATCCCATTTGATGTTTCATCAAAGCTGTTTCCTCCTCTATTTTGAAGCACTGTGTGTTATTGCTTGAAGTGAAGGCTATGGATTCATTTTTAGCATTTATCCTTTTTAATCTGAGTGAAGTACAAATAATCCTTTGCTCTGTTGACTAATGCTCTTGCAGCTAAGCAGTAGGGAAAGGAGGAGGTAAACTTTTCATACTGCCAGATGTATCCAGCTGGTTCTGCCATTCAATTTTTAGTTTGCTTGAGGCAAATAACTGTATTATAGCATGCAAGAGATCTAATTTTTTGCATGCAGTGTGTTACCAGCAGTTCATTGCAAAGTTCATCTTTTGTTGTGTCACTTGCTACAGGAGATGTAAAATTTCCTAAGGACCGTTTTGGGAGATGCAGTCCTTCCATTAGAGTTAAATCTGAAAATAGCGGTCAGATGTACAGCTACAGGTAAACTATATGTGTGTGAAACACTGCCTAGGCACGGAATAGCAACCTACTCATGCTAATAACAGGTAGGTTGAATAGACTGGCCTACTCCAAATAACTTTTTCAACAGCTTTAGTCACTTGGGCTGAAAATGTTTCCCAGTATCAGTACTGCCAACATTCTGTTGAAAAGCTCTGAGGAGAAGTGGTGATTATGTGGGGGTTTTTATTTCAAAGAGTTTCTGTATCTGTAACACTTTTTTTCTTGTTTGTCAGCCTCACATAATTTTCTACTTCTACCTATTCCCTGTTATCCCATCCACAGTGGTGTAGGGCCCAATTGAATTCTCACTTCTCTGTACCAATGTGCAAAGGAAAAGAAAGAGGCTGCAATGTATTTCTGGCTCACCTAAGGAAGCCAGAGTCTGTGTACATGACATGAAGCTGCACCAGACACATCCAGGTTGAAAGAAATTGCTCGTTCTTTTCACTGTCCTGTGTCTCATGGTCAGGTTTATAGATCTTGGTATCAATATTCAGTGAGAGGTGGCTCTGAATTTGCTGTAAGAAGCCTGGAAGCAGCAATGGTGCCCCCCCAGCTCCCTGTACCAGCCTTCTGCTGCAGCTCCAGAGGTGTGTTGTCTGCATCACACCATTATTAAATGCTTAGGATAGTATATGTTATTTGTACAAATCTCTAGTCCTTCTCTAAGGCCTCCTGATCCTATGATTGCAAGGCTATGATATGACAGCTGAGCAGTCTGTCATTGCATTGTGCTTATTTCCTTGTATCATTTTAGATTTGCTGCCTCTTGGTTCCACAGTAGATGCCAATGATGGGGAATAATGACAGTGAATAGGAGTGCTTGACCTACAGATATACCCTGCAGTTTAGTGCTGTGTATTTTGTATTGTCTGATTTATCTTCTTTTGAAAACATTCCAGTTATATTTGAGTGGACGCTTTTTCCAAGGCCTCTCATTTTTATATGTCTGTGTGCCTTGAAATGGGTAAGCAAATGGCTCAAAGTGCTTGTGTGAAGATATTCCCTCAGCCTCTGCCCACTTTTTACCTGTGCTAAGACCTGCTGTTAAACCAGCAGCCAAGACCCTCTGTGAGGAGTCCAAGTGAGGGGATGATCTGTTCTCTACTGCTCACCTGGAGATAACTTGGTACATTTAACCTGGCAGGTCTTAAAACCAACCTTTCCCCCTCCTTCACCCCCTCAAAAACCAAACAAATAAAACGCCAAAAAAGCCCGAACACCAGTAAAAAGGAGTTTTGGAAATGAAAAGCCAAGGGAAAGCAATGAGTTATGCAGCAGTTAGTCATCTCTGCTGAAGAATGTATTAGAGAGAAGTAAAATTGGCAGCAGGAGGGCTCCTGCAGTTGTGGTCTTAACAAATTGCTATGGATCTGATTTGGCTATTTATTATCCCTAATCCTAGTGGTCTACCAGGAAGGAAAATAATTACTAATGACAGATTTTAGTTAAAGTTAATTCATTGGTGCTGAAACTAATTGTGTGTTCCAGGTGTTCATCAGTTTAGCAAGACAACATTTAACTATCAAATGTTCCAATTACAATGTGGTTAATTAAACATGATTAAGCTGTTGTTTACACACACACAACTAATTATATATAATTACACTTTTAGTGGGCTTATGGTATGCAGCATGCAAGATAGATGTGATCTTTAAAATATTTTGTAGAATTTTGTCAGTCTTTTTGTAAGATACTACCTTATGCTTATACATTAATATATATGTATTGACAGCTTGCAGTGTTCTTACACTGGAAATCTGTGGGGAAGTTGTAGTGAGGCACACTGAATTATGAGTTAAGAACCATAAAAAAGGCCAAGGGCAGAGTGGAACCTGCTTGGAATCTGCAACTAAAGGCTCCAAGTCTTGTGTGGAATGGTAAAAGGCGTTTGTGCAGGAAGGAGTTGCCGCGGCTCCACGTGGGAAATGTGAAGGAGCAGCCTCTGCAGTGTCCTGGGATGTTGGGCTTGCTTGGCAGGAGGACACTGTCCTTCCTTTTTGGACTTCATTCCTGTGTGAGTGTTTGTGGGAATATAACGCTTGCTTACCAGAATGTTTCACACATGTCATGGGTACCCATATGAATATGCTGAAGCACGTTCTGTCCTTCTCTTGGCATTCAGTTTCACAGCTATCCAGCTGGAAATCTATAATAGTATCAGGTAACAACTAAAAATCCACAGAATAACAGGCAACTTAAGTAAGAAATCATGTCCTTTCCTCCCTAGTCATGACTAAGCATTAGCATAATCATTAGTAATGAAATCAGCATCAATAAGTATGTCTAAGTAACTTTAAATGGTACTTTTTAAATTTCAAGTCCCCTTATATTGACAGGCGTTTTCTCTTGTTCTTTACGTGCTCAAGTATATACTAGAAAAGCAGAACAGTTCCTTCTCTAATGGAAATTCACCTTTGTGCGGACATCTAGTGCCTGAAGGAAATATTGGAATTACTAAAACTATAATGGATTTACAGTTGTCATGGATTTTCCTAAACCAGGAATGCATTGTGTGAAGTGAACCTGCCTTAATTTTCCTGCACTGAAATGGCATTTTGCATTGAACTTTACATGGAATTCTCCTGTCCTGTTTAGTACAATCACCTGGCCTCTCAAACACAGCGTTGAGGAGCAGTGTGGCTGTACTAGGTGAGTACCAGCCTGGTGAGATCCCTTGTTTGGGGAGAAAAGACTTTTTGTCTGTGTTGTGGATAATCCAGAGCTGGCCCTTGGGTGGGGCAGCCTTTGCTCCGGTCCCTTGGCTAGGCTGGGCTTGTATTCTTTACCTTACCAGCTGCTAGAGAAATAGTTTCTGTTCTGAAGGTCTGGAAATGGCATTAAGAAGTTTAATCTTCTTTTACATTGAATTTTTATGAGCAACAACTTACAATGAAATAAGAGGCTGAAAATTAAATTTCATACTGTAGCTTTTAGTCAGTTTTTATACTTATCTCTAACTAGCAGGTTAAAAGAGCAAAATAATATTGACTAAGTGTCTAGTTTTTACTTAAGTGTTCTTGAAAGTTAATCAATCCACTTGTACCCTGAACAATGTTAGCTTTTCAGCTCAGAGAAAATTCACCTGGCATTTCTGCTGTAAAAGGATGGCAGGGCTGGAAGCAAAACTATGATGAGCTTGTTTGCCTATGCCTTGATGGGATTAAGATGCGGTGCTGTACTGTCACTGCGATGATGTTTTCTCTATATTTAATTGACCATTGCAGCTTGCAAACAGCCCATTAGCTAATGTATTTATGTTTCTTGAGGCTACTGCTGAGTGGTGGTAGTCTCTTCCTCCTGCATTTGTTACAGAAAAGCTGAGGGTAATTTTTATGAGTTTGGGGGCAGAACAGCAAAAAGAAAGAGTTAGGTTTTCTCATGCTTATTAATACAGATCTATAACTTGAAGGCTTTGTTGAAGAGCATTAAAATGCATAGACCCTTAATGGGACTGCAAGAGAAAACAAAATGAATCTTTATTACCCGAGTAATCTATCACTGAAACTTTGTTCTTGAAAAATGAACAGGGATGTAAAAGACCTTCTGACCTTCAGACCCCTCTGGTGCTGTAGCCCAACTATGGACACATCAAAGCAGGACTAGGCAGGGAGAAGGTTTTAGCACAGCCAGGGGGAAGCTTGGCTGGCTTTGAGGAAAGAACCCGGTGATTTCTGCTTCTCTGTCAGCCATGTGGGTGAGGGGTCCATCTCTGCTGATTCCCCAGCCTGAGTGTGAGCCATGACCCTTCATACTGCCCCCACTGAGATGTAAGGATGGTTGTTTTCCTTCAGGTAGTTTATTACCTGCACATGTTAGCAACACTAAGGTTTTCTCTTTCCCTTAATAAACACACACAGGTGTGTGTGTGTATTGTAGCAGGATTAGATAGCTTCCATTTGGAAAGTTTTTCTCTGCTCAAAACCCCACAGACAAACACACTGCTCAGACAGCCACATTTTTCTGCATGAATTTTTAAAATCTATCTAGGGAGCCTGTTTATTCAGTCTAGAATAAATTGTTCTGGGTTGAAGTGATCTCCCTGTCTGGCCTCCACGTTCCCTGTGAGCTGCTGCTCCTATGCTGTCTGCATGGCAGCCTGCCTGTGCCTCCCCTCTCCTCTGAAAGGGACATGGCTGCTGCCTTCACAGGCAGGCTGCAGTTATTTGGGGGTGTAGTTAATAAATCTCTCCGGTGGTTTTGATCTCTGCTTTCCACTATACCTTAATTCCATTTTTTGTAGTGAAACTGCAAAAGGACTGTGTGATGGAATGGAGGAAAAAAAGGAATGTTTCAAAATAGTCTTGATCACTGATCTCTGTTTTAATGCTTTCAGAAGGAAATCCCTGTTCTTGCCACACTCTGGTTGCCTCCCTGCTCCTGGTTTGTGGCTTTGCCTGTTGGATGATGTACAGTGGCGATAGCTTGCAGATGCTGTGTGTGTGACAGTGGGATTGGTGTTTTTAATCTTGCTCATTTATGGTATACAATCCCCTTTCCCTCTTTCTTCAGGGGAATCTGCCTTCTCATTTCAACAACCTTCAGTGGTGAGGTGCAGATCTTCTGGGTGAGACCTTTGCCATCAGGTGCCTCAGACTAGCTTGGTGGTGTATCAAGGTTGTGCTTGCCCAAAGCCTGCTGAAACAGTAGAGGTAAAGGAAAAAAAACTCCAATAAAATGCATGGAAACCTTGCTGAAACTGCAGTGAAGACACTTAATGATTGAGGAAAGGGCTGAGTAAAAGACAAAATAAAATTACTTGAGAACACAAAGTAAGTGGCCATAAAACAAGTGTTTATGCTTGGGCAGGTCTGTGAAGCCTTGCTCTCTGCTTCCTGTACGTGGTTAATGAACAATACCTTGAGGTTTTTGTTCACTTTGTGATTACTGCTAGTTTTGTGCAGAGAGAGGAGAGATGGAAAAGAAATGCAGAAAAATAAAGGCCGCTCACTGGCGAAGGTGAGCAGGAGTGGGTGTGGCAGTTTGGCCTTCTGTGTCTCAAAGGGCTTGTGCTGCTCTGTGAGGAGCTGAAAGTAATGAGACGTGATCACAGGCCCCAGAGAGTCTCTGAAGGCTGGACAATTGTGCTTTACTCTCCTTACTTTTGCCTTTGGGAATGCATGGGGTGCCTGCACCCAGGAACGGCCACAGGCAGCCCTGTGGCTTAAACCTCACCGAGCCCCTCAGCCCTGCGAGTGGCATGTGGGGGACAGGGATGAGGAGGGGAACACTGACAGGAGCCTGGAGCTAAAAGTGAAGGAGGCAGGGTGAGCTGGGGGGAAGCAGCTAAGGCAGAGTAATTTATCTTTGTTTCTTACCATCCAAACCTAGTTTAATTGGTAAGAAATAACATGAATTTTCCCCAAGCTGACTCTTTTGCACCTTTGATAACAATAGGTAAGCCATCTTTGTGTCTGACTTTGTATCTTGACCCAAGAGCTTTTTGACCAGGTTTTCTCCCTTGTCTGGTTGAGGAGGAAGAGTGAGGGCAGCCAGGTGCGTGTCTGGCAGCCAACCATGGTCAACCTGCCACAGAAATATTTTGTTGACCTCTCAAACATATCTGTGGTGGCATTTAGAAGTAGTAGTTCTGGTACTGACCACTGCGTGGAGCCTCCTGTGCTCTCCACTGTGTGCACTGCCCCCTGAGACACTGTTCTCCAGGTGTGTAAGAAGCCAAAATGGAAACTGTACCATGCAGGAGCCCAAGTATACACTTGGACATCAAATTGTCTCCCTTGAATCAGTGACTGGATCACATACATGTATATTAGTGACTACTTTTTAAAAAGTATTTTTGGTTGTCTTCAATTTTTAAAATTTGTTTATTTGCAACAGGTGTTTTTGGGCTGGCGTTGTGCTGGCTGTGGCAGGGGAGAGCCACAGGGAACACAGTGGAGCTCTCGGGTGTAGCAGAGGAGACAGAGGAAATGGGGGGCCCTGCCAATGTTCGTGCCAGATTGTTAAGGCCAGAGGAAGAAATGGAGAGGCACACAGATGCTGTTGGCCATCAGGGTTTGTGTATTTGAGCACACACATTTCACTTACACAGGGGACAGTAAACACTGCAGGGCCAGAGCTGTTACCTAGAAGGTCTCTCTAGGCTGCATCCCCACCAACTTTGGTGGTATTTTAATAGGTTTTGGGGGTGTGAGTGAGAACAGAATGTGACCCACTTGTACAAGCACAAAGCAGTTAAATATTCATTGTATGAAGTATGATCTTTACCATTGCCTGGTTTGAGATGGCACCCTGGTTTAGTAGCCAGGGGTGTGCTGCAGCTTCTGCTTGGAAATGGAAACACTAAATCAGAGAGTGCATTTTATGGGAACTGCAGGTGGCAGTAGGGGCTAAGTTTTACAGGAAAAATGTTTTAAAACTGCTGTCCTTCACAGTAGCTTGGCATATGGCAAAAATTTGAATCTCTACAAGAGCCTTCTCTTAAAGCCAACACTCCATGTTTTTAAGGACTTGTCAGCTCCTTTTAAGGGGCAGTGTTTTCATTAAGTGTAATGACACTTCCTGCTCCTTTTGGAATGCCCTGCACTACTTTCCCCCAGGATGGGGAAAATGCTCATTTAACTCTGCTTTTATTTACTATGTTCCAACTCTGTAAGTAACTTAAGTTGTGTATTAGTTATATTTACCACAATCAAAGTCATGTTCATTTGAATTTAAGAGGGTTAATTGCTCCAAGTTAACAGTGGGACTTTGAAGTCCTATATGTTACAGAGAAGAACCTGAACAGTTCTGAATGAATTTAAATATAGGACATTTTATCTGTCTCAGTTTGGTTTCTAGTCACTGAGAACACCTTAACTCAGTGATTAGTGGAGAAATAATGAACAAAGTCTTGTCCCCCATGCTCTGTGTATTTTTTCGCTTAGTTACCTGTCATCAAGAGCTCTCTGCTTTAGGATATACACACATTTGTTTGTCTGGTTCAGTCAGAATAAAGACTGTACACACCTCTTTGTATAAACAGATGTGCCCAAGGGCTCTCTGTATGCCAGGATCAGCCGATGGGGTGTGTGCATGGGCATGTTTTAAGTTAGGTTATACTGGGTTATGATTAAGCTGGAAAAACTTTCCTAAATACCAATTTCTGGGCTCTGAGGTGAGGCTTAGTACAGACAAATCAGTGTCTAAGAAGTACTAATTGCTGTTACTGTTATAGTTGTACCATGAAAAGTGAAAATCCCAGAGAGACTGATGCTGATGGCAGGGTCAGTTCAAAATCTGCAGGAAATGATCTCGGTAGCATGTTTTCCAATTAAAAAGCAATAGCAGAGTAGTTAGATGTATTGCTGGGAATTAAATACTTCTCTAGAGCTAATTGCTTTTGTTGGTAGTTTTTCAGATGTACACTAAAAAACAGATAGTTTGGACTGTGAAGGACTCATCCGTGTTTTGAAAGCCTTCCCTGGCACGAAGCACTCTGCTGTTTTCCCCCTTGTGCTGCTTCCTTGGTGCTGAATGCTGATTACAAGCCATATAACTATACTCTTGCTCCTGGTTGGAGCAGCAGCATCACAAAATGTCTGTACTGGAGCCAGCGCTGTCAGAGAGCACGTCCCAGTCTCCCAATGGGAAACACTGACATATGGGGCGAGGTACGACTGTATTACCTATTAAAGAGAGATTATTTAGGGCATGTAGAAAAGAGAGCATATTATAAATTAAGCAAAGAACAAGATGCAATTTAATAACTGTTGCTGTGTTATGGGAAATCTCAGAGCATGCATCTATAGTCTTACAGTCAGGATGTTGCTGGGCTGGGGGCTCAGGAGGGAGGGAGGTGTTTTGTGCATAAATTCAATGACAGTTTAAAGAAAATTAACTCAAGCTGCAGTCATGGACCCTTCCCATCCCCTTTTCACAAAAATTTGTATGAATTTATTTGGCTGAGCATCTGCTGAGAGCAAATGCCAAGGTTGTGTTGTCTGCCCTGAGTGCCAAATTTGACTTGTGTGCAGGAGTGTGCCTGTACTTGCAAATCCATGGAGAGCTGGAGTGCCCTGTGATTTACCTTAACAATTATAATCAAAGCCACACAGCTCAAATGAGCAATGTTTGATCTTCAGAGCTTATAATCAACCCAGAGAAGAAACACCCCAGAAGCTATTTTATTGAATAAATTTAAATAATGCATTAATTTTAGAAAATAATTGCATATGAGCAAATGGCTAAGTTAATCAAAGTATTAATTTGTTCAGCTCTTGGGGATATGTAAAAACTTAAATAATGTGTAAATATCACATTTGGCACATGCAGACTTACCACAAAATATGAGTTATTTGTAGTGCACACACAGCTGAAGAGAGACTATGCAAATATGTTTTAATGATGCTTGATGGGGGACCAATAATCAGATTTGAGAATGATGTAGGAACTTGCACAACTCCAGTTTTGCCGCATCGGTTAATGTGTCTTTCCCTCCAGACCAAGGTCTTGGTGGAGGCCCCCAGTCCGTGCCATGCCTGGAGGCATGTTGGTGACACACAGCCTTCTGGCAAAACTTGGTGCACTTTTCTTCTTGCAGGTGATCTCTGAAGTTCTGACATGACTTACAGTGGCTCTGTGGCATGTCTAGGTGGTGTTGGCAGAGGCTGGGGGCTGGTGTGAGACCCTGGCAGCCTTTGCTGTAGTTTGGCCACCCCTCAGAGCCCAGCAGGGATTGTGCAGGGATTGTACTGTCACTGCAGCTGCACTGGGCAAACACGATGGTGGTGTCGTGCCTGCACAAGTGATAGCACACAGAGTGGGTATTTAGAGCTGAAATTAATGTGCTTCTGGTCCTACTGTGCCTGCTTTGTGTATGTGATATATTCATGGGGAGAAGTACTGTGTTCTTTCCCAGATTGACAGGAGATTTCAATTTCTTACAATGTACCAGTCTTGATCTGATTTAGCTATTTCTAACCTGGCATGTGGCAGTGGTGTGGTGTATTAACAGTCTCACAGCAGTCGTCAGTGGGTTCAGTGAAATTAATGTAAGTATTAGTCAAATACTAGCTGACAATTTTCTTAGACAAGAGTTGTGGTTGGAAAATTATGGTTTTCTTTTGTTATTTCATTTCACTTAATATTGATGTGTGAGGTGATATATATGGTGGTTATTTTTTAGAGTAGGTTCTTTATCCTGACTCAGTCAGGGACTGGAGTCTGGTATTTGTATTAAATATTGTATCAAGTGATTTGCAGTAGCTGTGGGGTTTAGTGGGATGAGAGCTATTTGTTTTTACACAGAAACCTGTGGTTCCTTTTGTTAGGGCTTTGGATTGCTTTTATGCTCCATATTCACAGGAGAAATGCAAATGCTGCTGAGAAATTATATTCTGATTATAGACAAAGATAGTGAAAAAAACATTACAGAAGTTGTTTGTCTGCTTTTTGCAAGTTTTTTTTTTTAAAGTTAGAAATTACATTCCACTGCCCTCTTGCTGAGGAAATAGCACATATAGTATGAGAAACGCAACTGTGCAACCACTGTTGGCCTGGGCCTTAGTGGTCCAACCCTGTAGGAACTTACAGAGGAGGCACCCAAGGGACAGAAGGACCTTACAGAGATTTTGGGTGGGATGTGGGAAAACCAGACTGTGAATGTTCTGAGCGTGGAGAAGCCAGCACACGATTTGTGAACCCAGGCTAGCAGAGAAGCTGGGGCATCATCTTGGCTCACTTATCCTAACTCATTAAATTAAATTTATGGCTTTTTTGCTGTTCTCCCCTAGGAGGGGATGACCCTGTCCTTTGGCAAGGCTGTGCTCTCTGGTGGCATGTGACACTGCCTGGATGTGATGCTGGTTACTTCCCTGGCTTCCTTCATCATGGAAGCTTCTGAAATATGCATCCTTTGGATTTCACTGCCACCAGGTGATTTAATCAATATAACAGATGGCTGCCAAAATTCAAGTGGGCCCTTGAAGCTGATACAAGGTATATTACATTATGGGTTGACATGCTGCACCTTAGCTTATTTCCGTGTTCATGCAGAACAGCTATTTTATTCTGTTCTTCTGCAGTTCTTGAAGAGCAGGGAGGAGTATTCAGTGCATTTTGTTGAGGAAAAAGAGCCTTTCCAGCCAGAAAGACGTACAAGCTCCATTTCATCTTGGTTTATAAATCAGCAGTGGAGAAGTGCTGTGGTTCTGCTTTTTGTGCTATCTAGTGCATTAGGAACAGGAAACAGTGCATTTAATGTTATATATTTAAATATGCTGGCATTTATCTGTTTAGCCATGTTTACTAGAGAAATTACAAATCAGATTAAGTGTGGTGTTTGCTGACCTTTAAGGAAGAGCCCAAAACAAAAGGCCAAACAAGCTTTACAGATGTTAAGCAGGACAACTCAACTACTTGCCACAATCACAGTATTTGTTCATATAAGAAAAGACCTAATAAAGACAAAAGGTGTTCTGATAGGTACCAGTAAAAAGTTCAGATAAAATGACTTTAAAAGAAAAAAAAAAAATCCAATGCAATTTTCTTCTGTGATAGCTGGGGGGGGAAAAGGTTACAATCCTCCACTCACAATTTTGAAGATACGGAATAATCAGTGCTTGCAGCAAAACCAGGATTTTCCTAGTATTTTTCAGTTGTGACTCAACTCTTAAACCCAGATTAACTTAAATACAAGTTTGTTATTGAAATGTGAAAATAATTTATGGTAGCACAAGATAGAAATTGGAACTTAAAATATTAATACTGGCTATTTATCTACTGGTTGCCTCCCATGGAAGCAATTAATTTGAGCACTTGGGTATTTTCATGCATTCTACAGGGTTGGTTTTATACAATTTACATAGAAAAGTGGTTTATTTCCAAATTACACCCATACACTGAAGAAATTTCCCCAAAGTGATATTGCTGGCATTGCCTGTTGAAGTTACCTATGGCGAGCTGCATTCCCACCCTACCTGGTGGCTGCCCCAGGCCCTTCCTGGCATGAGGGAAAATCCTCTCCCCATCACACAGTTCTGTAGCTGGGGACCCTTTTGTCCCAGTTTGGGGAAGCTTGTGCCCCTGGCTGAGCGTGAAATGGTTACTGGCAAATTTGGCAGCTCTCTTGTTAAAAGATGGAAAACTTTGTCCAGGTGTCAGTATTGCCCAAGTGACCTTTCCCCTGCCCCGAGCCTTTCCTTGTCAGCTGAGTTGGTTATAGAGATTAGCTTGGTTTTGTCTCCCCTAAGCATCCATATGTATGAGAGAGATCGATTTTATTAGTTCTCCCACATCAAATGCAGAGTTCTCTCATACAGTTCCTCTGTGTGTGTGTGCCCTTTGAAATGTTTTAATAGCATGGTGGCCAAAGCAAACATTTTGGCTGGTCAATAGAACTACCATACAGATCTTAATATTACTTCTAGACTGGTTTATTCCCACACTACCTGTGGTGGGCTGTAACTTTTTCCTTTTTACCCGGAGCACTGGAACTGCTCTGTCACTAATTTAACTTGGTGTCATTTCTGTCCCAAAGGAAAAGCTGTGGCTGATTCTCCTTTAGATGAGTCAACTATTGTTCCACTCCTACTATGCAGAGTTCTGTTTGCTCACCCTGGGATCTTGCCGACTCCCCTCTGTGACCAGTTGCATTTCCATGGTACTATCAGGTATCTTCCCAGGCTGCTGCCTGCTTTGCTTTTCCACCTGATGATCCCAATGAGGCTCAGCTGAGGAAGGACAGTGAGCTGTGGGACAGTGTGCTGACCTGCAGGAGCCCAATATCTGACTTAGAGGTCTCAGGCTATCTTCTTTTTTATCAAGCAAGATCCTCTTGTTTCTCAAATACTTAGTAATAACAAATTATTCTGGATTGCTTGAGCATTATGCTTTCTCAGTTACTGCTTGACAAAAAAGTGGGTTCAGTGATGCCCACTGGTACTAGTTTGCAATACATTTTGAAAACTGGCTATGTAATACACCTCTTGCTTGTTTTTTTGTTGCTTATTCTGGGTGTGCTGTTTTGTCCAAACACCCACAGCTGGAGATTATGGGCATTGCAGTGGCAAAGCCTAGCAATTATATCCCCTCTCCTATGCCAGCCTGGAAGCTAATCTCTGTGTCCCTTGGTTTCTCTTCCTTTGTTCCCTGGTAGAAAGGAAAATGCCCCAGCCTTTTTCACCTTGGCTTTACATTTAGAAGTTCTGCATGTTTTTTCTAAAGATGGACAGAATTTTCCATAGGGGACAGGCACCATGTTATGTCTGCAGGACCTCTGTCCTGAGGCAGACACTGGATTAATGTATTTCACATGAATTTAGAGGCATATGCAGAGAGGGAGAGCAGATCAATGTTTAATTATGCAAATAGTCTTCCAGGCTTTAATATTAAACTGGAATAAACCTGTCATGACAGCTCCACTGGGGACAGGCAGTGAGTGAGCTGCTGTACCCAGGTGCTGGCTTAGCTGGGAGGACATGGTGGATGTGGGTGCAGGAGATCAGGGTCTGGCTGATCCTTGGAGAGCTGCCCCCAGGGGCTGAGCTGCACCCAATTCCTGCTCACAAAGGCAGAGATGAAGTTTTTGGGTGAAAACTCGGTATAGTTGGGTCTGTCTACAGCATAGCTTTGTGGAGTGTTGTTATTTAAAGCCCTCTTGGTGTTAGTTCAGGCTCTTTTTGGCTCACCTGATGTGGATGTATGAATACTCCTGTCTCTAGTGCTCTCCTGGCAGCTGTGGCTTTCATGGTGAGGACTGAGAGGTACTGTACTCTCACAATCCTGTGCTTGGTCAGGCAACTTATTTAATTGTGCTGGATTTGATGAGCTTGTGTGGGAATCCAGCTGTGGAATTTCCTCCTGATGAGTACTTCACCAGGGGGATGGGAGTCAGCTCCCTTCCTTGAAGGACTTCCCTGTGGTTTGCGAGCACTGTCCATGGAGACACAAAGCCTGTTGGAGGATGCAGAGACGGATGCACAAGTGTTATGATGGTGCAAGAAATCTGCACTCAGTTGCCAAACTCAACCGGCTTAAAAATGTTCTTGCTCTTTATTCTTTAATATGGTACCTTCTCTGTTTTATTTAAAACCTTCATAGTGCCATTCACACCTCTGCTCATTTTATTCACCTGTTTTCAGCCTTCCCTGTGTCTCATTAAGTTGTTGCTGAACCCCAGGAGGAAGGAGACTCAGCAGCGTGGGTCTCCTGGCAGGGATGAGGATATTTGACCACTTGGGTGTGTTCAAATCTGGAGAAAAGGTAAAAGCTTCACACTACAAAGAAGTTTTAAGGAAATACATGTATATATTTTTCTATTTAATCTCTTTTTTCCCCATCATGAGGTCCTCGCAGTCTCTGGTGCTTGTCCAGTGCAGTGACAAAGCACAGGGTTACTATGGGTGGTGCGTTTCTCTTAAGGTGATGTTGAAGCTTTGTGGGTCTCCCTTTCCTGTACTGACTTTTGAGACCTTTTCTGCTTTTGTTGTGTTTGCTGTTTCATTTTTATACCCTGCCGGATCCTCATGTGGATGAGCAGAATTGCTCATCTGTGACCTCTTCTGGGGGACATGGTGAAGAGGGCACATTTCTGATATTCTGCTTGCCTGGTGGTTGTGTTCAGCATGTCTCTTACCTTGGATTGTTAAGATAATGGAGGAGCAAGAGGAATATTGCCTGCTGCTGTGCTAGATTAGGCAATGATTTTCTAGCTCTCACAAGCTCTATCAGGTTTGTTTCAGTGCCCACACAGTCCCTTGATTTGCTATCAAAAGAAAGTTTTGAATTATGCAAAGAGCAAGGTGCAAGTAGCAGAGCTACTGCTGAGCATGATTTTACATTGCCTCTATTGAATATTCATGGTAATCAAAGATTGCAACTTGGTTTTTTGGAGTTAAAATATTTTTGGGAGCTTGGACAGTTCCAACCTGTGCAATGTGTATTGATACAAACACCAAATAGCTCTGTTATCTCCTCTAAAGCAACGGGGTTTTTTTAGGCAGTGGACAGAGGAAATAAAAACACAAGTCATGGTAGGATTTTGTATACAAAACCAGGCACTTCAAAATGGTAATTCTTATTCTTTGTCATTGGTCTTGATACAATTCAAAGCCAGAAGATGAGTGAAGGCATTCCTATACCCAGAGTGAGATAAGAGTTTAATTGGCATCTACCATGTTTCTGAGGTATTTATTATGAGAAGAGCTGTCAAGAGGTGCATAGTAGAAAATAAGAATGTTTGTCAGTGCAGGTTTGTAGAGCTGTCTCATGCTTAAATGCTTGCTCAGGGAGGGGGAGGCTTGTGTCTGGTTGTGAAGGGGATGGTTAGAAATGAAGCAGGGCCAGTATTTGCCTGTTTGGTTTTATGATATGCTAAGGTACCTGCTTTTCCCTTTGGGACCTCCATGTTTCATTAGTAGGGTTTTGCAGTAGGGAGAGGAGGTAATTGAAAACATTTTGGGGCTGTGACAATGAGCTCTCCCCTCCAACAGAATCGTGTTTTGCTGTTCTTGCTCTCAGCTTGCTGACAAGGTGATAAAAGGTAGTGTGGTGTGTGTGCCTTGGTGAACAGGAGTTTTACATGCAAAGGTAGGGAGGTAATTTAAAAACTGCTCTGCTTGAGAATGAGAGGACAGAGTGATGTAGCTTTGACATGCTGATACAGGGAGAGGGATTGATCTTCAGTCAGGGAGTGGTTCAGGGGATAGGCAGGATGTGAAAGCTGGACTTCTGGGTGTCCCCTTCTGCTTAGCCTCAGGTGTGTCTCAGAGGTGCCACTGATGTCACTGCTAAAATCGCTGCTGCTGACTCTGACTGGGGTGCCAACACTAGGGAGCAGCTGAAAATGAAGGGGCTTGAAGGGACCTCTGAGGACAGCAGGGAATCACCTGTTGATTTAGTGGATTTTGTCTTTCTGGTGGTTTTGTGCTAAGTAGTGGCATCTCAATGCTGGCAGTCAGTTTCCTTCCTGTTGTTGAGAAAGGGTGAGATCTAAGGACTGATGAGGGATTATATTTCTCTCTGATGCTTGGTGGTGACTGAAAGCGTAGACTGCAACTCCATCACATCTGCAGAGGGAGATCTGTAAAGGTGAGGAAGAATATAGATGTTAGTGTGGTGCAAGCATATGGAGAAAGCAGAGAGGACAGGAAGGACGAAGGGATTAACAGATGGGAGGTGGAAATATAGTGAGTGAGGTGGATGGGGAGGAAAAGCCTTTCTGCCAGGCACGTCCCTTTTTTCCTTCCCGAGGGAGGCTGTTCCCTAGCGAGGAGCTCAGGTACCTGCAGATGGCAGCTGTGATACAGGAGATGGTGTTTGCCAGGTCTCTGTCAGCAAAATAAAGACCAGTATGAATTCAAGGGGAGAAAACAGACACATTTCTCAGCCTGCAGTCTGTATCTGTCTGTGCTGCTGGCTCCCTACTGTAAAAGGGCTTCGAGAGCAGAGACCTGATGGCAGACCGGGGGCTGGGTGGACTTTGTGATGCCCCTCTATCAGGGTTCCATAGGGGCCAGGAAGGAACCACCACTATACCCTCGTAATCCATCCACATAGAGAAAGCAGAGGAGTATCAGGCACTGCTTCCCAGCTGGCTGGTGGCTGTAGCATGGAGAATGAGACCTCGAGAACTAGAAATGCTTAGAGGAAAGACCCTGCAGGTTTTAGCTGTTCAAACCTTAATCCTTCCAGCTGGCCACTGGGTGCAGCATAGCCCTGTTGGTGATGGTTGCAATGCTGGGGCCAGGCAATGAAGCATCCATGATTGCTGGGGAAAGCTCTTAGGGGAAAAAAGAGGTTAAAAACTTGAATAGGACAGTGGCAAGAGCTGTTAACTGCAAAATCAGCACATGGTATGATGAGCAAAGGATGACCTGGCAAACCCTTTCTCTCATTCCCCCAGCATCTCTCTCTTTTTTCCTCTTTACTGCTCTGCTTTTATGTTCCCTTTGGGATCATGCAGACAACAGGCAATCAGGCAAGGATTTGCAGGAAAGATTAAGAGTAAGTGCTGTATTTTGTGTGGTTTTTGGTATCATAATAGAGCAATGCCAGTGCATTTTTTTCAAGACCATCTCTCAGTCCTTGCTGCTGTGGATCACAGAGCATAGAGGTAAAGTCTGATTGCTGTATTTAATGTATGATGTATTTGAATACATTGAAACACATACTGATATTTAAAACTGTCCATCCAGATTGGTTGAACTCCAGCACACCTTTTAGACCACTTTAAGGCCACTTCATGGCTTAGATTGTCAGTGACACACTAACTGATGATCAGATCCCTATGCCATCTGTACACCTTAGGACTGAGGGCTGCTGTATTTGGTTGTTGACATAACTTTGTTTACAGCAACAGATAAGGGCAAACACCGCTCTCCATTCATGTCTCCCATTTCAAAGAGGAATAAATCAGGCAACTTTTGACTTTATAACTTGTGATGATTAGAAACACCAAGTCCATTTCTGTATCCTGAAGAAGTTACCAGTAAAAGTTTTTCTGGTGTTTCCTGGTTTGAGGGGTGAGTTTGGGCATACCTGCACTAAGCTACCTTCCTTTATGGCTCTTAGAGCAAATGTCAGAGAGCAGTAGAGCTCAGCTTTGCTACTTGAAAGCTTTAAGGTCTTAAAATAACCTCAATTTATAGCTATTTGGAAAGGATGCAGCAGAGCAAGTTGGGGATCCCCTGCTGGAGACAGAAATTTGACTTCAAGTAGTAGGCACAAGCTCTTGCTGTGGCCACTGGCAAGGAGCTCACAGTCTCTATTATTTGATGGTTGAGAGCATTTTACAGCTGTTTAAACTTACAGCACTTTGAGAGGGAAGCAGCAGAGTGGAACATGTTATTTGTATGGTGGTGTGAGCCCATGTGAACCTGGGCTGTGTGCCCCTGAGGGGTTTGTCATCTCTAGGGCCGTCCACCAGCAATCCTGAGCTGCAGCACTGAGATCTGAGCAGTGAACAACATGATCATAAAAGCATCAGCTTTAAACAGGACTTTGAAAATGCATTTGGAAAATGAGGAAGCAGAAACCCAGTCAAAAGTGCTTTTTCCCCAGAATAGAGACATTCCAAGGAACTGTTCTTCCCTGAAATATCAGCCCTGAGGAGCTGTTACCTAGGGCTGAAGATGTAGCTGTCAAGTTAAATGAGTGACTAGATTTGAGACAGTCTTCTTGCTGCAGGTGTGTGCACGTCCCTTAGGAGTCAGGACATGTCCTTTGGGCACAACAGATAACAGCCAACAGCTTATGTAAGTATGGAGTGCTGCCTAGGAAGAGTGTAGCTAGAGCATCTTGGAAGCAAAACCATGCCATAAGAACAGATCTTAACGGAGATTTTAATTCCCTCGACTGGCCATAGTGGAAGTGGCTTTAAAGGAAGGGCATAGGGATTGTTTCCCAGTTGGGAACACAGTTCTCTGCCAACACACAGGGCAAAATGCAGGGTGTTGGCATTTCCTAATGTTCTTTATACAGGTCTGCTGCTTCAGAACGAAGTCTGCTCTGTACAGAGTTTGGGGCTTAAACCTTTGCAAACAGAGCAGAGCTTGGAAAAAACCCAAACAAACAAGAGAGAAGTACACAGTAATGCGTAGCTTTTCCACTATACCTTGAGAACTGGCAAGCGTGCATTTCCAGTGTTTTCAAGCTCTTTATGGATCACAGATTCCAGAGATGTACCTAATCTTAAATTAGGCTGAGATTGTCTTTTATGCATGAAGCCTAAGAAACATGAATTTAAAGCAAGTACAGCACTGCAGCTCCACAGTGAATTTGTGAGACCTGGAAACAGCTCCAGGGAGCATCATTCTCCTGTACAGCAGACTCCTCTGGTGAGGAGAGAAGCATGAAAGCTGCTGCAGTAGCCCTGGTGCATTCTCTGTGTGGGAAGGAGATTCAGGGTGCTGCGAAAAGGCTATTTAAGGGATGTCCAGTGCTTATTGGTTTTGCTGACTCTCACGACTTTGCTAGCATTGTGGCATTTGGTGCCAATAGAACAGCTCCTGGGGAAATCTGAGTAACCTGAGGGTGTCCACATCTTGGGCTTGTGATCCTGTGGTAAAGGGGTAAAGCCAGGAATGAGGAACTACAAGTTCAAGTAGCAACATTTGGGGGGTGAGGGGAAAAAAAAGATTATTTTTCCCAGAAATATTTTTTTGATGTTGAAGGACTTGATCTGAGATGACTGTTGTGATGACACACTGCTAATGAGTCCAAAAAGAGATTTATCTGTTTTCATTGAGATTTTGACTTCAGTGCAGTTAGTGATCTGCTATAACTCTTAAATCAGTCCTGTCTTCTGGCCAATTGTTCTCTGTTTTGTCTCTGCTACTGAGCTCATTTTCTTTTCTCAAATGTGGTATAAAATTTGTATGTACTCCCTGAAAATTTAAAGATTTAATAATGCTTTGTGGAGTGCTGTTCAGTTAATGTGTGCACAGCACACAGGAATTAAAGGGTAAAAGTTCTTTTAGAGGTTCTGAAGGTTATGGTCCTAAGTTCAGCTACACGTTTGTCAGAATCCATTAAACTTGCCAAGACTGCAAGTATGTCATATCTGGGCTTTGGTATTGACTAAGCACAATGCAAATAGGGGTGGTACAAAAGCTGGAAACAAGAGGTTAGGTATAAGAAACACAAACCAAGTCAAAATCCATGTTGATGGAAGAGAAAGAACTGTCCTGCCAAATATACCTTTTTAATTGTTCACTGACAGAAAAGAGCTTCCAGAAGAGATTGCCTTCCTAGATGCAACTGTGAGAAGAAACCAAATTGTTGAACCGAAATCATATGCATATATGATGGCTTATGATGTATTCAGTATAAAATATACAAAAAATCAGAATTGATGCTGTATTTCCTGAACATTGTGTATTGCCTCTCTTCCAAAGATAATGATGTTTACCTGCCGAGTACTAACAACATTTTAAATATTGTTTGCTGGTTTTAAATCAAATATTTTAGTTGGAGGTCAAGGCTCAGAATATGAAGATTTCACTGCCAGCAAACTGCCTTGATGCTGAAGGAGCCAACTGCTTGCTGGTCCTAAGGGGCAGGTAAAGCTGCTTTCTGGTTATCAGAGATGATTCAGACCGAGACATTGCCTGGTTCTTCATCTTTGCATTGTGCTGAATATCAGCAGCAGGCAGGGAAGGGGTTGCTTGTGCCCTTGTCTGACATGCAAAACTGTGATTCCTGCTCTCTGCCCCGGGTATGTGCCTGTGAAGGTGGCTTGGTGGGAACTTGCCTTCTGCAGAAATCTGGGATTTGCAGAGAATAGCATTTCCACAGTCTTGTTTTCAGCTTTAGGCAAGTCTGGCTTCATCTTTCAAGAGAGCCAAGAAGGCCTTCCTGCTGGGAGAGTATTAACACTGTTGTACTGTCTTACTGGTGTCCTGAGGTCAGTGACTGTACCCCATGGTGAGTAAAGGGCCCTTGGTGGGACTGTGGGTTGGAGATGTGCTGCTTTTTGCCCCTTCTGTCACCCCTCTGAAGAGCTGAGAGAAGAAATGTCTTTGAGAAAGGGGTTTGGCCCTGGTTCATTGCAGTAATGGATTACTGAGAAGCAGCAGTACCAGGGAGCATGAATGCAATTTTCTCCTGCATGATTTGGCTGAAGATCAGCAATGAGCTTCTGTGAATGGGAACATCGTTGATTAAAATGATGGGACTGTTGGTGCCATATCACAGTGGTGTCTTGCAGTGCTGGTAGCTCAAATCTATCTTATCTTGTTAATTTAAAGTTTAAACTCTGAGAAGACTGTAGGAATTAAAAATCACCCCCTGCAACCTACGGAGACCTTGAGCCATGAGCCAGACAGAGAGATAAGCAAAGAAAATGCATATTTGCTTTTCATTCACGCTCTTTTTACCCATCTGGAAGAGCTCTATACAGCTTTAAATGCTGTTGCATCTCATTTGTAGTTGAATATAAGCTGATGGTAATAGATTAGGTGTCAGCTATCTTGTGAGAGCAACTACCTGGCAATGACATATTATTAACAGTAGTTTAAATGATTGCACTTGTTCCAGAACAAAAGGTGGAGTTCTATCTATTTTTATCTGGTGTTTCTGAGCTATCTGATTGGAACTTAGTACCAGCGAGGCCTTAAAATAAATAGAAGTTTTCTTCATGATGACCATTAGGGTATGATGGTTGGGGGAGCACGGCAGTGTTTGAGGACCACAGTGGCCCCAGTGCCTGAGGATCGTGTGCGTGCACAGACGTTTATTTGGAGTGACCCTGCAAACCCCCAGGGCATGGGTTGTGAGCGATGTTTTCTGAAGGTTTCCTGGGCCCACAGCACCCACGAGAGCAGGAGCAGAGGCACACGGAGAGGGAGCAATTTAGCAGGGCCTCTTACCAAACCAGGGTGATCCTTGGCTTCTCCAGTAGTTTGCTGAGGATCTGCTTCCACAGATGGTGGTGTCAGTGAGCCCCACCTGGAGCTGGTTATGGGAAATAAGAGCCCAAAATTATCAGTCTACAATGCTGTGCCATTTTGATCTGGTGATTTGAAGGACATTTTTTTCCAGTTGTTCAAACTGGGAAGTCCTTCTGTGTTTGTTTTGGCTTTCTGTTTGCTCCCTCTCAGCCCCACTCTGCAGCTGTGAAAGCCTTTAAATTTTTGGGGGATTATTGCTGTGGAAAACAGCAGGAGGTCCTGTTGCACTGTGTGCCTGCCAGCCCTGGTGAGCCTGGCTGGGAGGAGGCCAAGGAAGGGTGTGAAGAGATGCTGTAGAAATCCAGATGCACCATTGAGGTGTGTAGGAGGGACCAGTCTGAAGGATCCACAGAGGGCTGTGCTTGAGTGATGCCTGTTCCTTTCCACCCCAGTGCTATGCATGACATCTGTGCCCATGGTTTGTAGCAAGGGGCAGTCATGCCCTTGTGTATGGTGGCCCCTTGTACACACTCCCTTGCACGATTAACTTTGCACAGTTGTGAACCCTTTCCCTGTCTTTGGGGGAAATGATTTTGTCTTGTTTCTTTTCGTTGTGCGTATGGGCCCTCCATGGCAGCACAATGTCCTTACAGTGTCTCTTGGCCGGGAGAGCTGGAATTGTCCTCTACAGGCTGACCATTCCTGAGCTGCCAAATGATTCCCTGGAGCTGACTGCAGCCAAGAAGTGTCTTGTCATGCTAAGGAGAAAGTGACACTGCTACAGCTGCATGTCCCCCTCCTAGAAGTAAGAGAAGAGAATGAAAAAAAGAGGAGGGATAATTACAGACTGATTTGCAGTTATGTCAGGGAATTTAAATTACCTGGTATAAAAGGAATGATGAGACAATGTTAATTGCACCTGACAGTGGGATCTCTTAAAATCAAAATAGAGGGGTGTTTTCTTCAGAATTTCTCAAGAACTTCTGGAGATGTTAGACTCTCAGGTGCAGGATGAGATGAACACTGCTGCAGTGTCTTGATGACAAGACTTCTCCAAGCCTTCTGCTTTGGAAATAGTCTGTGGAAAGGTGGCCGTGTCCTGGGCACCAGAAAGAGAAAAAATATTTGAGTGGCAAATTGTCCTCGCTTCCCAGAGCAATAATTCTTTATAACACTTGGAGTCATGCTCCAAAATGTTAAATCTGTTTCCCCCTAAAGTTTGAAAGACAGAAGAAATGCTTGCAAATAAACATGGCAGGAAAATTGTTATGGGGAAAAAAGTTTTCAAAAGTAGCTTGGTGATGCCTTTTTTTGCTATTGCTGTTTATGTTAGATGATCCAATTTGCAAGATTTTCTTAAAAATGCTTTCATGTGCAAAATTTATTCTATAAATCAAAACTTAAATGAGACAACATTAAGGATGGAAATTTTGATTCCAAGTTTGAAACAATGTCATCCCATTTAGGGCTCAGCAAAGAGGAGTGAAACATCACTGGAATCAAGGTGCTACTTATTTCCAATAAACATTTTGTTAGAACATTGTTCATTTCAATGTTACTTTTCTTACTTTATTTTTTTACAGGAATTCATCATGCTGGAAGAGTAATTTAAGTAGGTAATAAATACAGAGTGTAACCCTTGAATCTTGTTCTTAACAATGCAAACTGTTGGATGGCAGCAACTGCAAATATATGCCTGGCTTTGCAGGATGCCAACTCGCTGGCTTGGGACAGAGAGCTCACCTTAAATGGCAATAAACATTTTATATTTAGACATTCATTGCTGAGCCAGATGAACAAAAAGAGCTGCTGCATTTAATTTTTTCCCCCCTTTTTGTTTTATGTAGAGGTCTTATGCAGACTGACGCCAGTCCTGGAGAGAGATCCAGCTTCGCCCAAGCGGGATACACATGCAGATTTTAATCAGGAGCGACAGCTCTGGAGCAGCGCTGTGTGCAGCACCTCTGAGACCTCTGCCCTTGCTGCTGCTCACACTTGCATGGAGGAGGAGGTGAGCAGGATGCCAAGCAATAACAGAGTAATGACATTTGAAATTTCTGGAAAAAAGCAAGCATTTGTTTCTAATGAGTTATTTCTGCCAATGTTTTTCTTCATTCCTGTCTTTTCTGCTCCTTATGATAAGCAGTGTGGTTATGTTGTCAGAAGGATAAGCTGTGAAGTGGGTTAAATGAGAAGGCTTTCCTGTGAGGAGGGAAAGCTGGAGGTGTCTTGGACCCATATTTTGTAGTTAAATGGATTATAGCTGTCAAAACGTGCTGTGGCAAGAGGATGAGTAAGGCTGGGTAACAGACTGGAGAAACTGTGGGTGATTTAGGAAATCTGGAGGGTTTTTTGCTTTTTTGAGGCATGTCTGGTTTTGAAGTGTTTCTGGAGAGCTGGATATCTTCAGGAGTCATGTCCGGTTGTTTTAGGGTCAAAAAGAAAGTGAATTGCAGAAGGGATGTGTGTGGGATTTGCTGGATCTAAAACAGCTTGTGGGCACCGCGGCAGGTACAGTGATGTGGACAGTGAGATGGGGGACACCCCAAGCTGCAGTGATGTGGGCAGTGGGGTGGGGGCATTCCCAGAGCTGCAGTGGGGTGGAGTTACTCCTGTGGCTGTCACCCCAGGCTGTTTGTGTGTGTGGTTCTGTGTTTGTGTGGGAGCTGCCTGTGTCTCGCTGAACAGGACCTCAGTAACACCTTCCTTCTCCATTGTTTTGACATTGCCATAGTTAGTCTCCCATTATTAACTAATGGACTGACTCTCCTTCAAAGCAGGTCACTGATTTTTACAAGTGCTGAACTGAAAATCGGCGCCGAATCCTCTATACAACCATATTTTGTGCTGGAAAGTCACTGGAATGTTTCAGACACTCACTTTGGTGCTCATCAGTTAGGGGAGGGCTTCATGCATGCTGTGTTTTGGGAAATGAGTGTGCATTTATTTCTCTGTTGAACTGGATTTTTGTGTGAGTTTTGTTAATATCATTGTATCACAAACTTTTCTGGCTTGCCATAGAAACCTTCCCCAAAGAGTTAACAGCTATTTCTAAACAAGGTCCTCCAGTCCAAACAACAGTAGAGATGGCATGGGAAGTAGCCTCAGATGTAGCTGCCATTACAATCACAATAACTCAGCTGCCTTATTATTACTTTCTCCATCTCCCTGAATTGCTGACCTTGCTTCTAAGTATTTTGTAAGTGGAACTTCTGAGTGCCTATGTAAGAAAAGCCTCAGCAGCTTTTAGTTATCTTTTTGGCAACTTCCATCAAAATTTCTGACTAAACTTCACAGCTTCCAGCTGCCTTCTTGGCAGTAGCTTTAGGGACTTGAGCCAGCACTAATGCCAGCCCCATCGGGGTCCACACCTGCCCTCGGGCTGTGATGGTTGGTGTTATGCTGGTGGAGCCTCTGATGCAGAAAAGGAACCTCCTTACAAACCAAAAATAAGGCACAAGTCAGCTGGCATGCTCAGCTCCTGCTGCTGTAAATAAGCTCAAGTTTTCTGAAGGTTTGTCTTGAAGTGGCAGCCTTTCCATTGCCAGAGGGATGTAAGAGTCAATAGTAAAGACTAACAGAAGTCCATAGTAAAGATTTCATTCTTGTGAAGCCCCTGAACACCACCCTGTGTGAGGAGTACCTGCTCTAGCCTGAAGCTATTGAGAGAGAAAAAGTGTTCGTGAGCGTTTAGAGGGTAACAATTTTCTGATATATATTGATTGTGTGAGCTAAGAAGTAAGACTAAGAAGTAACGAATGCTTATCTGGGAAGTACAGCACAAAATTAAAGGGAATTTGGAGAATGTCTGTTAGAAGAAAAAAGTTCCATTTTATCTATTCAATTTTCTGAAAATAAATGCACCCACACTCTGTATTCCTTAATCTTTAATGCTCTTTTTCATTTCTACAAGTTGTAAAAACTGTAAAACAAACTAATTTGCTGTCCTTGTTTAGCCAAAAGGACTTCTTAGAGGAAAGGAATGTTAAGAAATGTCTACTGTGCAAAAACCAATAGGATTTCTTGCAGATTAGGACAGGGTTTATCAGGCATAGCATAGGCATGGCCATTTCACCCTTGCAGGGTTTAACAGAGGGCTGGGACTTCACTAAAGTCAGAGCTAAATCAGGAGAACTGGACTTGTCTCTACAAAATTTGTGATTGACTCAAGGGATACAGTGTAAAATTGTAAAGGGAAGATGGAAAACACAGCAATGGTTTGTGCTAATGTTAGGTGGAAGGAAAAAGCAAAGCAAGCTGAGAGAAAACCTATCAGAGTGGAAGTACCCAGTGATGATCTTCCTGTTTGCACTGGGGCAAACTGCAGCTCCTCAGAACAAACGTCAGAAGCCCATGGGAGAGATGAGATCACCCAAAGGTCAGATACAAAACCAAAGCAGCTTCTGTGTATTGGAATAAATGGCCCTCACATGGAATGCTAAAACATCTCCCTTCTGTCAGTTCCTTGCTAAACAGAAACTGTAAACCCAAGTGATGAAGTGAATCAGATGGAGCAATGCATGTTTGTCTGCTTATTGTTGACAACTGGCCCCTGCGAGGGCTGAAATGGTTTCATGGGTATCAGCAGGCTGCTGCATTCCTTCAGTACTTGTGGCTAATGAGATTATTGGATTGTTGTGTGATGTATTAAAAAAGCTAATATTGTCTCTACAGTAGCAGGATGTCTGGGCAAGTCATAGATGTGCATAGATAAGATCGGAGTGAAAGTATGGGACTCGTATATGGGGATGTATATTTCAATTTCAGACATTTTGTCCATTTACTCTACTGCCTGCAGAGAATAGAGATGATTTATTACAGAGTCTAAAAATGCCATTAGTATGCTACATTTGAAATGCATACCCTAATCTTATTTACCATTGTCCTGTGTGAGGAATTTTAATTATTCTCTAAGGTTTAAGGGAAAAATACAGCCAGGAAAAAAAAATAATGCTACAGTAAACTGACTTTCTCAGACATAAGCTTTCATAAGTAACAAAAGGGAAAATGTGAAAATGTGTGAGCAGCATTCATTTTTTACTACATTACCTTGTGGAAGGAGGATACAAGAGCTATTAATATTTTATTACAGAGATCTGTAGCTGTGTCTGCAGCTGACTGATCTAACTGTATGATAAGAATTAAGCTGACAAATGGACACTTGTCAAGTAGTTCTGGCTTTTTAATTTCTTTGCTTTCATGGCTGGTTGTTGAGCTGTATCACCCCAGTCATTATGTTGTTAGGATGTTGTTAGGCAGGTTTTCCTTTTCACACTGTGCATTTCTGTGCACGTGTTGCCTGTGATGAGGGAAACCTACAGCCAGACACAGATGTCCTTCCCTGCTCCACCACTGGCATCCTTCTCAGAAGTGATGGCATTTAATGTACTCCTACTGAATACATAGTGCCTTGGTTGGTGTGGGGTTTGTTAGATTTTTTTTTTTGATTGTTTGTTTTGGGGTTCATTGTTTTGTTGTTGTTGTTTTCTCCTCGGTTGCTTGTCTTTTTTTGAAACAATACTCCAAGGTCTGAGCCAGTTGAAAATTCTCCACAACGAAGTCTGCTTTTTGTCATCACTTATAGAGGATGAGCTGTAACTGGAAGATACTGATCCTCGGGTGCAGTTCAGTATTTGCTCGCTGGGATGTGGAGCTGGCTCTGGGACAGCCTGGGGACAGGGATGCTCTGCTGTGTGGGACCTCCTTGGGCTCTGATCTGGCTCTATGATCCTGCAGATGGGGAGTAGATTTCCGTGCCGGGTTTGTTTGTTTTCTATATGTATATGATCTTAGGGTAGATAAATAGATAAATTCACGTGAGTAGCCATGTCTAAGTCAGTGGAACCAAGAACTCTTCTGGTGAGACTAGAGCTGAGAGGTGCTGAGAGCAACCATGGAGGTGCAATTACAAAATTCTATTGTTAGCTGAGTGCACCATATATATTTCTCATTTTTATTATCATTTTCAGTGTTTTGAGTATCTTCTATGCAATTGTCTGGTTGCAAAAATTTCCCCAAACAAGCCTTCAATAATTTTCGCTGCTGCCTTCTTGAATCTTTATACAGGAAGAACCACAGCACCTTTTTTTTTTTTTTTTTTTTTTTTTTAAGCATTCAATTCCAAGCCCTTGGGATACACTTAATTTCTCTGACTCTGTATCTCTGCTTTTCCAAGGAAGGATGAGAGTACTTGTTTGAAAAATGATAGCTGACAACTGTGCTTAGTTCAAGATGCTGTTAACTATTGTTCTCATTTGAGTGTGTCAAAGATGCATCTGATATGGAAGACCTGATTCTGGTACAATCCTGCTCTTGTACGGTTTAGTCTGAGCTGACTGCAGAGACAGTCACACACATAAGTTACTCTGATAAGAGAAGAAAGTTACTTTGAAAGAAATGCCATGTCTGTGCTTAGAAATACTTTTACTAAATCGAGTTCAACTGATGTGTGTTTCAAATGTCAATTCAAGTATCAGCTCAGCAAGACCTGTTCTCAGCAGCCAGCTAAATTCCTTCAACCTGGTCCAGCTGAAGGGAGAGGGGGCCCCTTGCACGAATGCAGTGTAAGGTGGCTCAGATTTGCCGTAAAAACCAGAGGAGAGAAGATAGAAGCTCTGAGAAAAACCAGCAACCTGTGGTGCCCATTGTGACCTTGCAAAGCAATTTAGGCCCACGTGTGCAAAGAATTTCAGTGGCAACTACACACAAGCAGATGCATTGGGGCTGCAGTAGTCCCATGCCTCATTTTTCCACGTCTAAAATGAGCTATGTGTTACTTCCTTACCTGTATTTCCACCCTTCCTGGGTGTGGGGAGGTTGTGAAGTGCTTGAATGCAAGAAAACGTGGCCTTTGTGTACCACTGATGTATTTCTGGCCATAGTTTCTCTCAGCAGGAGTTCTTTCTTGCCATGTACCTCTTCGTTCTCCCAGAAAGCAGTGCTTGCCCCTGGTTAAAGTTACTGTGGTTGCATGTAAAGCAGCCAAGCACAACTGTTGTGCTGAGGCAGAACAAAGGCAACTGCTGGTGATGCTTCAAGGACACCAAGGGCATCTTGTCACTGAAATCTAATCTAGTGCTGTGACACTGCTTTCCTCCAGGCAGTATGGAATGATGGGGGACAACAGCCTTTGGCTGTCCACTTAGTCTCCCTTGCAGAAATGCTATTTTCTTTATTTCACTTTCATGTTCTGCAATGGATGTTTCACTGTTTGCTGCAGGAAATGGTCAAAGGGGCGTACAAGAGAGTGTATTAATAACTGGGCAGGAGCATCCAGGGCAGGCAGGGAGGTGGCTTTAATGTTTTCAGTGGAGCCTGGAGGCACATTCCTGCAATCCCATGGGGGTGTCAGCCCCAGGATGGGGCATCTCTGTTCATTCACTTCACCCTCCATCCAGACAAACGCTGTAGCTATGATGTGTGACTCAGGCTACATGGGCTCAAAGCCATGGTGTGTGCAGTACTGACTCCATTTCTTTTTTTTTGCACATTGCAGCAATATATTGTGCAAGTGGGTTAGCAAAATATCCTGGAGCCCACCCACAACTCCAGCTGAGAATGGATTATTTTCATAAAATCTTTCGTTTTTCTTTTCTTTTTTTTTTTTTTTATCCCACTGAGTCTACTCCTCCACAGTTTAGTGAAGCAGGGATGTACTTTCCTCCCCTGGCATAATGCAGCATGGCTCAGGAATATAGAACCAATTTGTCTGTGTGACAATATGAAAACTCAATAGATTTACAAAAACAGGTATTTTTTTCCTGTGCAAGTGTGTATTATACTCTTCTCATCTGGATAAATACACACAACTCACATAAATGACCCCTCAACATAAACTGAAAGTGAGAGTTGGTTCCTTTAGGCATGGAATTATTCATTTTTAACTTGCTATTGGTGCATCAGATTGCATGCAATTTAAGGGTTGATAAGTTATTCGAGTTTTTCTTTTAGACTGTAAATGAAACAGTTTTCAGACACTATTAACTGCTTTAAAAAACAATTCTCTCTGAATTTTGTGCTTTTGAAGCATGCCAGAACATTTCTTCTCAAAACAGACACCATGTAATTTTTGCTTATGGAAATGGAATGACATATTGGGAAGCCATAATAACAATTGCAATGCACAAAGGCAGCACTTAATATTTTTCTAGTCTCTCCTCACCTACCAGTGGTGTGTTCAACCCTTCCCCTTAGGAGCACAAACCATGGTGACCATGTGACACAATTATTTTTTGGGACTGCCACAGAGAAAGAATCCTCACCTGAGGGAGGGGCTTCTCCAAATCCCAGGACTGTCTAGGCATAAGTTTTGTTCTGTTACCTCCCTTTTTCCTCAGACACCTTCAATCCATATTGTAGTTGTGCATGAATTACATCCAGTTTTCAAAAATATTGACTGCTACAGAATAGCGCTAGTTAGTAAGCAGAACCACCAAAGCAGAGAGGACTGGGATTTTTCCCCTTCTCTGTAGTGTTGATAAGTTATCGATTCCAATTCCAGCTGTATAAGGTGATTTTCTGTGGGTGTTTTTCATGCATCAGTCTGAGCTCAGGTCCTGAGGCCAGTAATTTCCTGCTTTGCTGTCTGTCAGTGTCAGTAGCCCCAAAGGTACAGATTTTGGGGCAGCTGCTCACAGGGGCTCTGGTGAGTGGGTCGGTGGGGGGGCTGTACTGCGTGTCCCACACTGCTTCCTTCCCTCTGCTCCAGTGGGTACAACTGCAGAGCCCATTCCTACTGCTGCCTGCAAATGCTGTCGGAACTTCTCTGCAGGATGTCTGTAAATAATTTGGAGTTAAGTCTTTTTCAATGGTCCTCTGGTCTGCCCAGTGTGCAATTTCCTTTATTGGCAGGGTACTGCATTCCCCCATGCTCATACTGCGGTGACTTCTCAGGTTTGACCCACAACGTGAATATTTATTCTCCTCTTGACATCTCCTGTTCAAATTTGATGAAGCAGAGCTTTCTGCTCATCCTCGGTGCAGCACAGGGAAAGACTTGCCACAGAAGGCCCTTGTGGTGTGATGCAAAGCTGGCAGAGCCGTGTCCTTTCCTGCTTGCCACTGCTGCTGGTGTTGCAAAAGGGCAAATCCCCGTTGTGCTCCCACGTGGATTGTTGCCAGGTAAAAGTCCTTTTGCCACTTTGCACTTGTGGAAAGACCTGGATTGAAGATTGCTCCACACATGGCAGCACAGGCATATGAAGGCATGGCAGACCTTCCTATAATCTCTAAAGATGCAACAACAAAATATACTAAGCACCCTTTCATCACCTACTGGGAAAGCTGTTACCTGCAAAGGTTGTAATATAATACACACTAGGGCTGTGAGTTGTTCTGTGGTGTGTGGATAACACTTGGGAGGTATCACTGCAATGAATATGGAAGTGCAGCACAGTCCTTGGCCTCTCTGCTGAGCTGCTGAATTTTTAGTGCCACAACTAGCAGTGATAGTAAAAATAGTGAGTTTGTGCCACTGACAGTGATTTCTTTTACCCTGGATTCAATAAAAACCTGATATTTCCTTCACTGATATGGTTAATGTTTTCTCAATCCATGGCAATGTGTGTGTGTTCAGAATCCAGCTCCTCTGGATTAGGAACTGGACTGTTTCAGCAACAAATTTTGCTAGGCAGCCACCAAGTTGACCTAAACCATTTTTAATGTGGTGATTTAGAAGGAAGAGGCACTTCCATGTACTTTGCTGTATCCTGAATAATCTGTGCTTGTTCTTCTCATAGTTGTACTATGTCATTTCAGTGGAAGTACTATCGCTGAAGCATTTACACTCAGCTCCAAAAGCCCTTTGAATATTCTTACAGGAAAAGGTTGCTTTAGAGGAAGAAAGAGGACAAATTACTACCAGTCTGGAGCTGACATGGAGATTTGGCACTCCATCTGGAGTGCTTCTTTTCAAGAGGTATTTCTATAAATTCTGCCCTGTTCCTGATGCACAGACGGTCTCTGTTGTCAGTCTCAAACCATAGGCTTGTCAGGTGTGATAAAGGCAAAGGAATATATACAGTGTGCGTTGGCTGATTGCACATTGTCTGGAGCTGTATAATTTTCCTACACTGTTATTGCTTTCAGGTGATTTATTTGTGCAATTTCTTGGAGAAAGTCATCTGCAGGTTTCAAAATGCATAGTGTTATGATCCTGGGGATTTATTCTCACTGTGTAAATGGGGACTCTCAGTGTCATCTATGAAACTGCACTAAGATAGTATGGAAAAATAATCAAGACCACTTTTTAGAACGTGGACCTCAGCAGAATGACTGGAGGTTTATATTAACATGCCTGGTGTATAAAGTGTGACTGGAGAACAGTTGATAGTCTATCTAAGAAGAGGTACTGCTTTTGGATAAAAATTATTGAACATAAGGGGCAACGAACAGAAGGTTTTAGAGGTGTAGTGTGTAGAATTTACCATATCTCTTGAAAATAGATGTCTTGTTTTCATGATAAGTACTGTCTTCTTCATCCTCTACAGGAAATACATCAACAGTCATGGAAATAAGTAGGGAAGATAATCATAGTTTCTTACTCATTTTTGCCCTCAGAGGAAGGAGACCAACTTTTCTTTGAAGACTATTTGTACTGTAATTGAACCAGGATAATTACTATGCAAACAATACCTACTTTTCTCATAGCTTCAGGAAATTTATGATCTCATTATTTGTTTGCTTGTTTGTTTCTCACTGCCTGCAAATCACTTGCTAGATAAAGATTAACCTGGTGAACCCTTTCTTAGTTTGGACAATACATTTCACGTGCAGAGTGGTGAAGTCCTGGCTGCAGGAAGGGCTGGACAGTTCAAGATGCCAGCTTGTTGTTCTCTGCTAATTTGTTTTTCCTTGGCTCGGAGAAATAACACCTTTCTGGCTGATGTGGAAGAAGAGGCCATGTGGCTCAAGCTGGCTGGAAGAAATTGTAAAGAATTTACTATATTTACCTGTTTTTTATTTATGCTGCAATTGCATGTGCTGCTGTTGAAATCTCTCCTTTGTGACTTGTCCAGCTTTTGTGTATTGGTCAAACTCCCTAAACTCAGTAGGCTTCTCCCCAGACTGTGGTGGGATGGAAATCATTTCTATATGCAAAAATAGCAATGCTTAGTGTGTGTGTGGGGAAAATTCCTTCCATTTGCAGGGCATGTGTAAATTACCAGGCAGTGAAATTACCAGGGTAACATGGATATATTAGAAAAACTTGATTCTTTTTTAGTCCATATCCTAGAAACATGGTGCTGGGATAAGAGGAAGCAACTGCTTGTAGTGTTACCAAATAGTGGTCTGAGTTTTGTTTCTCCCTAGTCCAGCCTCAAGCTCTGCACTTGAGCTGCCCAGAAGGCTGTTGTGAGGGGCAGCTCTGTCTCCACGATGCCTCCTTCTGAGGAACAAACTCCACATCAAACATGCTGGAGCTGTGGCAAATGACCTTCCCTCACGACCACCTCTCTTCTAAGATGGACAGCATTGCTGGAGTGCCTTTTTTCCACCTGACACAGCATGTTTTATTTACTGCAGGAACCAGAAATACCTGTGTCACTGTTGGTCTGACTACCTCAAATCATGTTCCCCCTTGCTTTTGTTTTATTGGTTTGTTGGTTATGAAAGCGCAAACTCCTACTGTTTTGTCTTTGTTGCTCTGTAAATTACTGAGCATTGCCATGCTTCATGAATTCAGAGCCAGGCAGTTGTTGAGGTTGTAGCAAGCAGGTGTTTTGTGCTTTTATATCCCTTACTTTCAGCATAGATATGGTATTTTCTGCTGATTGTAAAAAATGACAGGGATTCTTTGGATGCTGAATATGTGACTGTGTTGATCCAGGTAGTGAATTCAAATGGGAATATTCTGTTTATAAGGGAATTAATGCCAGAGTGCCAGCACTGGAGCTCAGTTTGAGGTCATGGTAAAACTGCAGAAACAGAGCCTGTAAGAGAGCTCTGACACTGTCAGGTAGCAGAAAATAAACAAAGTCCAAACAAATAAGATTTAGACTTATTTAATACTTCTTTATCAGATCTGACACTGTCTTTTTCAGTTCTCTGCATTTCTGAAACGCTGTAAAAAAACTAGATGAGCAGAAAAAATAGCTTTGTGAAAACTGCAGATGTGAATATGCTTTAGTTTTGCATTACTGTCTGCATAAGACCTTTCTGCTTCTTAGTGTCTCCACAGACACTCTCTCAGCTGAGACCCTCTCACTGACCCCCAGGAAAGGAATGAGGCCTTGAGCTCCACTGCCCAGAGCAACCTGAAGTCTTTCAAATGATGGGGAAAATGCTTTGCTCTCCAGAAGATCTTAGTGATGAGCACATGCTTGTGAGTTCAGCTTGGGCATGAGATGCCCTACCTCTCTGATTTCTGCCTTTAATGCCCCCCTCAGTTTCCCCAAGGTGAGTAGTTGTTTTCCCTTACACATTCCCAAACATGCTGATCCCCAACTCAGCTTGTCTGCAGTGAATCAGTATTTGTGAGGGACAAAGCAAATGCTGTTCTCTATAACATATATGCTAAAGAAAGAGACAAAGAACCAGTATCTCCCTATTTGTATTACTCTGTTAATTAAAACCAGAGCCTTCTTGACCAGCTCAGGTTCCATCTCACATAGGGAATGGATTTGTTTGAATGCTTTGGTTGCAGTGTTACTGTTTGTTCTGTTCTGGTTTTGGTTACACACACATATACTTGTAGTAAAGAACTGTTATCCTCTTCTCTACATTTTCTGATTAGAGCCTCTTAATTTCAAAGGTTGTTGTGACTTGAGAGGGAGGCCCCCTTCGTAGTCCAGGAAGATTCCTTGCTTTTCTTGATAGATATCTTGGTTTCTTTTTAAACTGAGACACAACTGCATTAAACTGATTAGCTGGTGCCTTGGTCATTCCCCAGGGACCTAGTTTGATCCTTGCTGAAAGCAGGCAGTTGCAGAGAACTCAGCCTTTTTCTTGACGGCGTTTGCTAGGTTTCAGTCCACCCTCACCATCAGAAACCCTCCTCTTTAATTTAGCAGCTTTATTTATTTTCTGAGTGACTAAAACCCCCACTTTAACACATTTCATATGCTCCCCAGTCCCTCAGGCTTCTCCATTAGCAATTCCCTCCAAACCCTGTTTCTTAACAAGTGTAATTTTGCAGGCTCCTTCATAGAAAATGTGATCTCACTGTAATCTCCTGTACCTTAGAATAAACCAGCCCCCTTTGGTCCATTTCCCTCACCATCCTGTTGTGCTTCATCCTAAAGCTTAATGAACTGCTTTCTGGTGTTTTAATGTAGATACTTCGCAGTTCATCCTTATTTCTGGACTGAAACACCTTCAGAAGTGACAGACCTTTGCTGGAGATCTTACATTTACTTTTTACCCTGTGATGTGCTGTCGCTGGAGGTCTCTTAGATGGACTCTGATTCAGGGACCTTTATATGCTTGGCAACTCTAAGGCTGTAGCATTTTGGACTGGTTTTGTCAAAATTCAGTTGAAAAAATTCAGTCGACAAAATTCAGTCTTTTGCTGTTTCCTTGCTAAAGGTCACTTTCTCTTTTTTCTTTTCCCAGGCACTGAAGACAAGACCACTCAGTGTCTTTGCCGTGTCCCAGCCTGCAAATGTGAGTGCTGTTTCAGTGTGTCCCTAATCCTCACATGCTAATGCCAGGGTGGCCATTGCTGTTCCATTCTCTGCAGCAGCATCTCTGTGTCTGCACAATTGAAATTCTGTCCCAAATTTCATCACCTCATGTTTGGAGTTACCTAGAAGGACACTCACAGTCCCTCTCTCTTTGTTTAAAATGCTGCTGGTGATACTAATTTCTTACATTGTCAATTTAAACACCTCATCACTCTTCTTGCATGACTTCACTCTTTGCTGACTTGTGTTCATTCCCTCTATCGACTGCCATTGTGCATTTCTAAGACCCTTCCAGGCCTGTCCAGTGAGGTTATGAAGCTGTTAACTCTTGTTTCTGCTCTGAAGATGGTGACAGCTGGTTCTCATCCTCCTGCTTCACCTTTCCTTATGTTACTTAACCAGGGGTGGGTGAAGTTGTAACCCCAGCAGGGCAGCTCCATGGGGTGCCTCTTAGGCTAGCCTTGAAATACCCTGACCTGCAATGCCTGGTTGCCAGTGTGTCACCTTGTCCTGGCTTGTGTCTGTGCTGATGTCCTCTAGGAAGTGGCAGTTGAGGGGACTTTATCACCCAAAAATGAAACCCTGGTAGCAATGTGCTGCTATAATATGAACAATGCAGCTCACTTGGGAAGTTTCTGGGTTATCTATATCACATAGGCTCTTCCTATACAAATTGTTTAGGCTGAAAGTATCTACATTTCATAAATGTAATTCTATAAATCAAATTGTTTTCACAGATCACACTTTCCTTTTATTGCTCTTTGTTATTTGGGGGCATATGGTAGCTTTCCATAAAATGTCACCTTAATTGCCTTCTGGATATACCCTATAAATCCTGACAAATGCTTTTAAAAGTGAGAACCAAGGCATATTTTTCTTCTATCAGAGCTTGCTCAACAAACAGCTTGTACCTTTTCCGTGGGGCCTTGCAAAATAGTGTTATGTCAAGAAGAATAATGCTATTTAATTTATGAACCATTAATATTTATTGCACATGCAATCACTGGCATTTTGTGTGAGAGAGCTGGACAGCAACTATTAAAATTGGAAAGAGGTTATCTATTTACCAGAGCTACCCAGATAATTCATATGGGATAACTTTTGATTAATTTACTTTTTTTGTGTTAACAAATTTCCTGGTAGTGGCCAGCAAAGTGGATTTTTTAACATCATAGTGAATTGCTCAGTAATTACTACAAATAATTCAGCTCCTTTATTATTTGGGTTTTATGAGTGTGTTCAAGGCTTGCTTATTTCGCTACACAATTAAGGAGCTGTATCTCAACCTTACTTCTGAGTTGAGATCTGCTTGTTTTCCACCAAGATGAGGACTGGGGCCTCCTTACTCTGTACTGTCTGCAAGGGGCTCCAGAGACCCCAGTGTATAATGCTGCTGCCCCAAACCACACACCCACTTCTACAGTGTGAGGAATTGGATTTGCAAAACCCCGTGCCAGTGCTTAGCTTTACAGTGAATCCCCCTGCAAACTGTGTTGAGATACTGGCCCAAGAGAGGGCTCTGGTGCCACATATCATCTTTTGATAACTACAGGATTAATTTGGGGTATAAGTTAGATTGATCTGCAGGTATCTGTAGAACAGGTTGCCTGAAAATTACTTGTAAGAAGGTTTTAAAATTCAGGTTATGTTGGTTTCTCCTGATAACATGTCTGCTCTTCTCAGTTCCTGATGGTGAATAATATTATTTTCTTGAATCAGGTTCTGTTTGCAATGTAAGTTTTATTTCCCTAAGTATTTTATGTGACTCACATTAGAATTAACTGCTTCAGAGAAGGTTCCAGCTGATAGATTATTTTGGGAGATGCTCATGGAAACATGTGAGTATGACTGATAGCCATCAACATGGAACAGGTGGCAATTCTGAACAGTTTGATTAATGTTTGGGGGCTTGTTTATTCATTTTTTAAAACATTGTGATACTTGCACCTGTAACAGAGAGGAGTCTGTGACTATCACTGAAGAGATTAATAGAGGAGTATTATGCGTAACACACCGATGCAAATACGTATTTGATTCCCATACAAATTGGGAACCTGGAAAGCAGCAATATTGCAGCCCATTAAGAGACGCAGTTAACAGTGCACTAGTCAGAACTGAAGTGATGCAGTGATACAATTCTGGTTGATATTGATGTAAGAACACAGAGATAATGGAAGCTTTCACTACGTGCCTGTGTTATGCAAAGGGATTAATTGTGATTGGATCTAGGGTATTATTTTGATGAATTATTCCCAGTAAGATATTCACTGAACAAGAGGGACTTCAAGACTGGTGAAGCACAGCAATCCTATTAGCTGGTTTGAGAAGATCTGATTTAGCTTTGTCTTCTAAATGCAATCACTGGAGTCTGGGAGGGTGGGAATGGCTGCTCAGGCGGTGTCCAGATGACAAGGCAAGAAGCAGTCCTGTTGGGAAGAGGGCAGGCTGCCCAAAGATCTGTCCTCTGGTTCCTTGCTGCCTCTGTCCTATTAGGCTCAGTTCTTGTACTTTGGAAACCCAGTGCCAGTGTCTAAATGTGTGTAGGGAAGCTGGGAAGTACAAGTAAGAGAGCGCATTTAATTGGTTTCCAGGCTCTAAATCCAAACACTCTTCTTAAATGCGTTGTGACTTTTGCCTGAATAGGGACAGCCAGAAAATTTCTGCAGTTTTTGTTGCAATGCAGCGGGGCTAGAAAAGATTCAGGGACAACCTGGAATTTCTAATAATACTAAACTTTCAGCACATGTGGCAGACCAGAGTCCCTCACTCCTGGTCTGGGGCTGCATTGAAATAGCAGTAGCTACCAACTCTTGCATAGTGTCCACATGTAATCTTTTAACCCCTGCAAGACATGCCACTTCTTTTGTGGAGCCGGGACAGATTTTCTAGTTAAATTTGAACAGGGAGAGCAGTACAGTGCAGTTGTTGACAACTTCCACACTAACATTTAGCAAGCTGATGTTTCTGATGTGGAGAAGCAGCAGCATTTTATTTATTTGTTTCTATAAGGATGCATCACAAGCACAAAGCTGTGCTTTTGAGTTATGAGGAAAGATGAACATTAATAAACAGGCAGGTCAAGAAACACCACAATACAAAGGATTTTGTTATTCCTCTAGCATTTGTCACCTGGTGCTAGCCCTCTAATAAATCTTGCTTTGAGAAATAGTTTTCAAGTCTTACTTAGGTCTGACAGCACTAAAAGTCTCTTGTGAACTCTGAAAAGGCAATCTCAATCCAGCTACTGGTGTTTAGGGCTACACAAGATGAAAAGTGCTGTAAATGACAGAATCTATCTTCTAATAGATTTGACAAATGTTGGGGCTGAACCTGTGAACAGTGGGAGCTTTTTTCATTGACTTGCCAAAAGCAATGGCTTTTGTAAATTGCACAGCTGAAATAAACAGTAAAAACATGCAGTGATGCAAGTTGCTGAGTAAGCATGTGTTCTTCCAGTGAGCAGTAAATACCTTTTTGCTAAGTAAATGCTTTGTTCAAGAGCAAACCATAGAGAGGACACAATAAAGTTCACTGTAGATCTGCCTCCTGGGTGTCCAGCATCAGGCTGCAGTTTACTGTGTGACTTCAGACAGACTGCCTAGCTCAGGCTCCTTGTTTGCTTCATCTAAACCAGGTAGTTCATAAGAAAGATCCTTCAGATCACTGAACGAGGGATTAATACTCATGTTGGAGTATTTTCAGTGAATTGTGAATTATTGCAATCTTGACAGGGTGGTATCTCTCACTTGCTGGCTGAAAAGGTTTGTCCAGTTTTTTCATGAAGCCTAAGTAGAATACAGGTGCTTATCATCCAGCACTACTAGTTTTGCCCTAGTATATGTATCTATCTATATTTTGCACTTCCCCAAAATAAACAGCCCTTTTAATTACTATTTTAAGAACAGTGTTAACCAGGTAATATGATTTATCCTAGTCATTAGCAGGTCAGTTTCTTGGAGACAAAATTCTCGCTGTCTTTATCAGTGTGAGCTCTGCTGAAAACTGCCTCCAGCTGAGCAAGGTGCAAATTCCTTGGGTAAATGTTAGTCTTTCAAGGGCACACACTCTAGTAGCCAAGCAGAGAAATGCCCATTTCTCTAGCATAATAAATCCACTATGAATAACTAAAATCTTCACTTAAACCTTAATAACACAGTCCATGATTTTTTTGGGGAAAGGCAGTTGCTCCCATGCATGCCTTTCTAGTTAGAATTGGGGAACTGAAAATATTAAATCTCATTTTGCAAATCTCTAAATATCTTACCTGTTTGCAATACATTGATGTTAGGTCAATGTACTGAAAAAAACACAGCAAACACAAACTGCAGTGTTTCTCTTCAGCGGAAACCCATGGATGCTTATCAGACAAAATGATCTGAATCACTGATCCCTGATGGGCTCATTTAACTCCAGCCAAAGCCCAAACTGCCTACTGCATTTCCCTCGTGAAGCTCCCAGCTATGTACAGTCTTAGTAATGGGTCTTTGCCCTTGACACACTGCCATTTTTCAGGGTTTTTTTGCACTAAAAGCTTTGGTGTAAAATGCAAGCTGCACAAGTTTAACTCTTGTTCCCCGCCCCCCCTACACTTTTGCTCTTAATTCTCCCTCTCTTTTTAAAAATTGCCCTTTTTTTTCTCCCTGCTGTTTTAGGATTTTGCAGCAATGGAGATGATTTTGTTGTAGTGATTGTGAAGAGTATATTCCATACAGGAAAATATTTTCCACAGAGGTATCACTGGACACAGTGGCACTGTGCAAGTAGCACTTTCTTTTCTACATGACCTAGATGTTTTTTGGTCTTCCCACTCAATCTGCAGCGGCAAGCTGCAGAAGGTGGATTGTATGGTAAATTTAGCAGAGTAGGACGCTTTGGGGTAAAATGCTATAGCTTTCTCTGCCCTGGAGAGAAAGGGACAAAGAAGAATTGCCACTGCTGAGCAGAGGAAGAGGAGAGTGTGTGGCTGGGTGTCTTGAACTTCAGTCCCGCCTTAGAGGCTGTGCTGCTCTGTAGCCATCTTGTGCTCTGTCTTCCCTTTCTCAGGTTTCAATCCATGTGGTCTGGAGTGTGCACATGGAAAGAAAAAGGTGAGAGGGAGGGCACTGTGTGCTGTTCTTCCCATGGTTCTTATAAGGCACTAAGTGGAAAGCATGATTATTTATTCATTCTGCTGTACTATAGGCATATGTGACCACAGACTTGCAAAAGGCATTAAATTTGTGAAGTCAGGCTCTGAGAACTTGTGCAACTTTGATGCAGCCCTTTGTGCCTGCAGTTTGGAAATGGCCTTCAAGTACACACCTGCAAACTGGAGGGAGAGACCAGAGAGGGAAGAATGAACAGTGAATGTGAGTTACAAGTTGTTTCTTTGAGCAGGTAATGAAAAAGAAAGGGTTGAGGAATGTGGGTGTAGCCAGAAAGAGGAGGCAAGGGCATGTTGAGTGGACCTTTGGGTTGTGTATGGCTGGAGATTGCAGGGCACAAGATGATGCCTTCCCAGTGAAGGCTCATCTGGATGGTGCACCAGAGAGCTGGATTTGCTCCGTGCCTTTGTTCGTTGTGTTCTTACCTTGTCAGTGTGTATCAGTTCTGTGATGCATCTTTAGGGACCCTGGGGTCTGATTTGCACAAGTGCTGACTTGCAGCTGCAGTTCAAGTCAGCGGTAGGTGTGCTTTGGAACCAATAACTGTGATGTTACTTTAGCTGGTTCAAAAAGTCAGGTATGAGGTATGTAATTTGGGCACACAAAATTCCTGTACAATATTGGCATTATTTTCTCTTTGCCTCCAGTCTTCCCTAGAACTGTCTGTAGGAGGGGAAATCATGTCTTCTCAAACAAATGGCATTTGTTTCATAACACCACTAATGTTTATGAAGTCCTAATATTATCCTGTCAGGTGCTATAAAAAGCTCTAAATAAATTAATGGTTCTGTCTTCAGAGCAAACTTTGAGTAGGGTGCAATAAATATCTTAGTGAGCAAGGAATAAAGTGCTAAGTGGGAATACCAATAAAAGTAGGGCTGAGGGGGACTTCGCACAGATGTTAAAACAAAAGCCTCTTAATTTGTTTAGGTTTAATCAAACAAAAAGAAGTGGGCTGCTGTGGAGAAAGAGAGAGGTGAAGCAGTATGGGTGTTGATCTGTGGTCCCAGGTTCAAGGGGTCCTTCACTCAGTTTTTCATTTAAGAGAATAATTTTGAAGGTGAAAAGGCTGAGTGAGCTGTGGAAATGAACACATGGAAATGTGAATACCAGGCCAGATACAGTGATCGAGGCTGATCAGCTAGGTGGCTGCAAAGTGATAAAGAAACTGTTGGAAAACAGGAGAGAGGAAGAAGGATGTAGCCAGCAACCACTGGCAGAAGCACAAGTGTAGGAACGTGCTGGGACAGTGAGCCAGTGGTGGGCACAACCAGCACTTAGGCACCAAGAGCAGTGCTGAGACCCTGGAGTTAATTGCTGCGGCAATTTCCTGGGTCTGTGCTCCTGGTCTGGATTCAAGAAGGCAAACTGGTGCTTTGCTGATCCTCTGTGGAGGGGACAGCGTTTGCTTCTGGCTCTTATCTACAGAAATATCTAATCCTCTCTGCCAGGCATTTTGCCCTCTCTATTGACTGCTGGAAACACATGAATCTAGACACTGGCCTTTTAAAATGAGAGGAGTGTGGGGTTTTTCATAATTTTAAAAGTGTGCCTTTCCATTTGTTGCTTGCTTGCTTGTTTTGCATCACAGGAGAATTAACTGGAGTATTTGGCTTAACTTCTTTATGCTGTGCTGTCTCATGTATCCTTCCAGCATGCCCCCTCTGGTTCCTATTCTTACTAAAATAAGCAGTCTCAGTTGTTCCTGTTATTTGGCCATTTCACTGGAAGAGCCACGGTCCTTTGTGGAACTCCTGGGGTTGTTCAGATTAATAGCAATTTTTATATGCAGATTGCTTTCTGGCACTCATGTTTATATTTTTTTTGTAGAATAGATTTCATTAATAGGATGAATTTCACAAAGTTGAAGATTTCAGGTGGAAAAATGGAGGGGAAATGGATTGATTTGGAGAAATTCAGGAGCGGTTAGGCCAGCTTTGGCCGCAGGAAAAGTTCTGGGACAAATTATTAAACAGTCGATTTATCAAATGCTGAAGATGATGAAGTGATTAAAAAAACCCTATGGGTTTGTGAAGAACAAGTAATTTCAAACTAATCCAATTTCTTCCTTGGGCAGGATAATAGACACAGTACATGGGGGGATATGTAATTTGACTTCTATTAAGCTTCATGCTTTTTTCTCATGGTATCTTTATATGCCACACAGGGAATTATGTCCAGCCTGAAAACACTGCACACAATGGAGTGGAAACCACTCAAAACTCATTGTATTTCACTGCCAGAGTGAGAAGGGCCTTTAAAGCGGGGCTGAACCAGCCTGTTTCTATTAATTAATTTTATTAAGGACTCAGGTAATGAAATGAAGGTTAAGTTGGTCAAATGCACAGAGGACCTCACACTGTTATGCTGTATGGACAATGGAAGACAAAACTGGAATTCAAAAGGGCCTTGTTAATTTGACAGAAAGTACTAAATCATCAAGACTAGGTTCAGCTTTTCAAAGTCCCACATGTAGGGAAGATAAGGGGCAAAAAATGGAGAAGAGTGAGTGCCCAGGAGTATGAATGGCAGGGCAAGATTTTGGAATGAACTGTAGCTGAATATAGGTCAACAAGTGGTGCTCTTGCAAAAACACATATTTCATTGTTTAATAAGGATATGGACAAATTGGAGGCAACTCAATGGGGAGCTTAGAAAAGATAGAATGAAAGTTGAAAGAAGTGGTTATGTTTTACTATATAGAAAAGAAAGTAGACAGGATAATAGTTTGCAACAGGTTTTGTATAGAAGGTGGTAGGTAATTGTTCTGGTTTTGTACTTGGGACAGAACAGTAACACAACAGTTAAATGTGGAAGAAAGAAATCCAGGTTGGTTGGAGGTTAGAATAAAGTGATGTAAAGTGGAAATAGATCCCTCAGAAGGGTTCTGGATGCCTCTGGAGGTGGTGGGGAGAAGGCTGGCCACATATTTTTTAGTAATGGGACATGAGATGTACCCAATCCCTCCATTAGTATGCAGGACTGAAAGGTAGGGTGTCTTCAGTACCAATTTGACCCCACTTTTCTGTGACTGTTATTCTTCCCAAGTAACTTTTTTTTTACCTTTTCAATAAAGGATTAAAAAAAAAGGTCAAGGTAAAAAGGTAAAACTGAACTTCCTATCTGAATTTAACTCTGTGTTAGTGCCTTCCTTTCCAGAATTATTATTCTTGTGGTGCTTTGATAACCTCTTCTGTATTCTGTCTGAAATCTTGCTTACTTGAGGTCTCTTCCAGCTGGAACACTGAAAATGTGCTCCAGGAGATGATTTGAACTGTTTGATCCCATATAATACCTGTTACATTTTTAAACTTACAAGCTAGGCCAGACCTAACTGGTGTAAAATACAGGCATGGGAGATGTTCTGTAGAGCGAGTGGCAGAAAGTCCCCTCAGACTGCATCCAAAATGAAAGACTGTGCAAGGCTTTAGTTATGCACTGCAAAGAGCTGTTGTTTTCATGTTAGCAAGTTGAAGAGGAAGGGAGTGGTTGGACTGAAATAATGTTTGAGAAAAGCAAGGGAGCAAAAACTAGAGGTACAAGTAATTGGGTTTGTGCCACCAAAGAGACAGTGTTTGTTTGCAGGCTGGGCAAGGCTGTGAGTAATGACAGGCTCTAGTGTTTGACCCTGTGATCATGGGGACAGAACTTCATGCATCCTAATGAGTAAACATGTCTTCAACTGAAAATTACTTGGTTCCATCATGATATCCTCTTCCTAATTAAAATGACTTGTCAGGATCCTGAATTTTGGTAAATTGAGAAAAAGCAAACATATGTTAAAAAAGCTCTGTTTAAAAGCAATCCTGCTTACAGAAATAGGAAGTTAGCTGATATCATTGAATGTCCCTCATGGAGGTGACAGATCCTGCCTTTTTCTTACGCAGGATGCTCCAAACAAATGAGCAACCCACTGTCCTTTTATCACTGCAGAGGAGAGATGCAGACTTTCGATTGAGGATCTAAATACTACTTCTATTTTACTTCTATTCCCAACCAACCAAGAACTAGTAAACTGCTTTTTTTTTCCATCTTGTAGAGGCCTGCAGTGGAGGAGCACACTGCTCAGGCAATATAAACTTTAAATCTTCATTGGAAGGCATTTGCTTTCAAGCTGTTTTTTGTTTTTTTTTTCTTTTTCTCTTAATGGAAAGCAAAATATTCTTATGATGGAAGAAACAGAAATATTTCTCTCATTCATCAGGGTTTATATTCACTGTCTTTGATACCAAAATTATATTTTTGGTATGTTTGGTTAGAGCTTCAGTTCTAATGCTCATTTACAGCTGTTGTCTTGTGGGTAGATCAACTTGTTAAAATGAACCAACACCTTTTTTTCTGTCATGAACTATAATGGCTTTGTTGTTTAGAGAGCAATGAGATGTCATTGGATTTTCCAACTCTGAATATGCCCTCTTTTGCACATTGCATGACAAGACCAAAGCTGGTAGGTGGTTTGAGGTGATTTTAGAATTGCTGATGTGTTTGAAGGACTGCAGAGCCGTCTGGACTCTGCCACCTGTAAACTTCTGAGCATTTCCTTAGCAAGGGGTAAAATATTATTGTTTGTGGCAAAGGGTAAAAGAAATCAAATAGGCTTTTTATGATAGTAAGACCAAAATGTAGAACAAGTCCTGACATCATTAAAGTGGTTATTTTCCTTTCAGAAATAACATAGGGAATAAAATGAAGAAAAAACCCTGACCTTCTGCCAATGATAATGAATTCATGGGTCTGTTTGCACAGCACAATGTGCAATGCCTTTATGAAATTTCATCGTATGAGTGACACATGTCAGATGAAGCTCTTAAGGGATATCTGGCATCATATACAAAACAATTACATGTTTGATTGCACTGAGTATAGTCTCAAATGTTGCCAGCAGCTCTTGTTAACATCAAAAGATAAAATCAAGCTCAACTCTCAAGCATATTTTACATACTTTCTAAAGCTGTAATTCTGTGATGTTCTGTCTTTCTCTTTGGTTCCTCTTCTGTCTGACATGAATGTTTCTTCTAGCTTTGTTCCTTGGATGTATGTTTTCAAGTTGTATAGTCAGTGTACTCTTAAATGGTACAGCTCTGTATACGGTTCCCCCGTAGTCAGTGAAATCTGAGGCTGACCAACAGTCCCATTCAGAGCTGAGTTTTTGGGTTTCTGTTACAGCTGCTAACCACAGGCACAGGTCCTGGGGACTGGGACTATTTACATTCATGTTTTGATCCATGCCAGAAGCAGGACTCAGCACCTTAATTCGTGTCTTCTGTCAGCAACTTCTTTGTGGTGAAATGCTTTGCTTTTCAGCAAAGAATCCATAAAGTTTCTTAGAAATGTTGGGAGGGCCAAACTGATTTACTGCTAAGTCATATAAAGACAATTACTTGTATGTGACAAATGATCCTGGAACTAGAATCAAATCAAAGAACAGACAAGATACAGTAGGGACTCAGTGCATATTGATATTTGGGGATAAGATGTGTATGTATGCATTCACATAAAGATAAATGTCTATAGGGAATTGCTTACACTTGTTTTCTGTTTTGTGTCATAGCATTTGCTCATTAATTCCGTTTTACACAACTAGAGAGCACTTGTCACGTTTCATTGTGTGTGAAATAGAACCAATCTCCACCAAGCTAGGAGAAAGACCACTGTGCCTGTTTGAGTAGCTGTGACAAACTCTTGGGCTGGAAAAATCTGGAGAAGACAAGAACATCCAGATTTGAGAAAACAGATCCAGCAGTGTATTTTTCTGTTACTGTTTTTAATGTCAACACTTGATATCAGGGGCTAGCCTAGTGATGGTTACTTTCCTCTTTCCAAGGTTTGGAAAATTTAACGTTTCACAGCCTGGAAGCAAAGCATTTTAAAATCAAGTCTGCTATCCCACGAAGAGGTTTTTTGGGATCTCTGACTGTTGGTTTTTTTAACAGTGAGGTTTCTGTTCAGTTGTCATTCATGGCAAGCACCCAGACAACCTGTCTCCTGTCCTTTTTGTTTTGTAGCAGTCTGACAGCAGTATCAGCTTCCAAGACTACAGTTAGATTGACATTCATGAGCAGAAGGTATGCATTTCACCTTCACAATGCCCTCCCCAAAATCTGCATGATGGTGTGCCATATACATAATTTATTGCTTATCCCATGGCAGTAAAACTACAGAAGGATGTCTCAAACATTATCCAGGGTGACAAGACAATGATTTTTTTTTGTGTCACTGTTTCCATCACGCTGCTTATCACCATGAAGACACTTTGTTCATGAAAATCACCTGACCTATTTGATAACCTTTGTCAGGACACCAAAGTAAAAGATATTTTAGGGCCCACTTTGCTGCCATTGCTCATCTCAACTTGCTAATAACTGAAGTGTAACAAATGGCAGACAAGCACACAGAGCAAGATGTAGGGGTGGCATTGCTCGCTGGGAGCAGGTAAATTTCTTTTTTTTTAAAAGCTGAGCAGGGGAGCTTAGTCTTTGTGGCTGTTAATTCACTCATGAGAACCTCTACTGTGATTGCCAACAGGGCTGAATGCATTCTGTATTTTTAATCCAGAACCTGCATATGAGAAACAGGACACAATCCTACTTCCTCTGAGGTCAGAGGGAAAATGTTTCTTTGCAAGTTTGCTGGGCAAGGGTAATTTAAGTAAAACACATATACCAGTCCTGGAAGAGATAGGGATGTAAACAGCAGTTCTGGCTTCCATGCTTCCCTAATTGGAGCTCACAAACCAGTTCCTATTTCCCAGGAAACTACTGGATCACAGTAATTACTTAATTATTTCTAGATTGAGATAGTAGATAGGAGTGTGAAACTCCTGGGCTCAGCCTCAGTCTTTTCAAAGGGCTGTCACATGAAAAGCAAAAAAGACTATATTATTGTTTCCTTTGAAGATTAAAAATACATGACTTTTAAACACAGCTTTTGAATAAGATTTATTTTTTTAGCTGATAACAAACACCTTGAAAAGAGTTCAGGCTGAAACAACTTCTTTTGATTTTTCTACTAAATAAGATATGAGAAAATTTATATTTTTTTTATATGATGTTCTTTATTTCAGTTTTGTAGTAGCTATGAAAACATAGCCACATGTTTATATAAAGCAAAAATTGCAATATGTTTCTGAAATTATTGCTAATACTTTAAATTTTTATTTCTGCATTCTCTTTCCCCCCAGTCTTTTTTCTGTGATGAGTGAACTAGCTTAGCAAACACGTGTTCTTTTTTATGACTGAAATATGTTTTAATTGAAGGAAAGCAGACAGGTGGGGTTTTTCTGCACAATAGAATATAACATTGCTTTTCAATGGCAGTTGCTCAACAAAAATTTTAAAAACTGCTTCCTCTTGACAGTGTCTCACATTTAGAAATCTATTATTTCTTTATTATTAAGTCACATTGAAAATTGCTGTTTCACTGTAAGAGAAAGAAAACCTAACATGTTTGTAACTGGCAGAGGTGATAATTTTTAAGTAAGTTCAAGTGAGCTGCTCAGAGGTAAGAAATTTGTACTTAACTGTGAAGTAATTGAAAAAAAATGTAATAAAGTGATTATTGAGAATGCTTTGCTCAGACTGAGTCAATTACTATCGCCCAATTACCAGAGAGGGCTTTAAAATCTGAACTACCCTGAATTATTGTAATATGAGTTTGTAAGCTGTGGTTGCAGCACCAGTGGCAGTGCAGCAAATTAAACAGCCAGGAAAGTAAATATATAGTTATGCCTCAGTGGCTGTAAAGTGTCTCTGTGCTCTGACTGAGACAGCCCCGTTTAAGAGTGACAATCTACATATTTTGGTGTTCATGTAGCTTGCCTGTACTTTCTGATGGAGAGGAGAAAATGTCCCTAAGGTCACTTTCATTTTGTTGCATTAAGTTAAAGGCCTGTGAAAGTGGATTAAGAATGGGACTTAAATTGCAAAAGCATCACTGTTAAGTGTATTGCAAGTGAAAATGGCTTTTTGTTCATATTCCAGTTATTGTGCCCATTAGACACTATATTGGTTAAAGAAAAGCACCCATCAGTGAGTTGTGGTGGATACATATGAATTACTACTTACCATCTTCTCTATTGCATTATGTATCATTCTGCTTGGAGCGCAACATTAGCATTATTTTCTTGAGAATTACATTTTCTTCAGTTCTGTGACATTTTAATCAAAAAATAAAAAAATATTATTTGTACTTAGGCTGAAAAATATAAGTTCATTCCTTCATATTAACTTCTTTAACCTAATATAACTTCAAGTACCTTTTACAAAATTGACCAACAGCAATATCAAATGTGTACAAAGCCAGAATGAAGATTTATGGTGATGATTTTCAATGGCATATGTCAGAGTTTCCTTTTCTTTTTGGAAATCTATTCTGCTTAATTGCAGTAGAATGACCCATTTAAAGTTAATTAATTGTTATTATACTAAGTAGAGCACCCTGAATGTTATTATCCAAGCTGTGGCACACTGATTTTTTTTCTTTCTCCCTCACTGATGCCTTCAGCACTTGTGACTACATTTTGGACACTCTGTAAGTGAATATAAGTGGTGAATCAGCACTTGGTCCTGGGTGGTGGGCATCAGGTGGAGCAGCTCTTTTAACAGCAGCAGCAATTGTATTCACATGAAACATAGTTTTTCATCTGTGGCTATATACTTCATAAGGACTGATGGAGCAAACAAAAAAGATTGAGTGACGTTAAATACAGAACTTGGAGATTTCCATAGCAAGGTGTTAATATTTGATACAGAGATTGTTTTTGTGAGCAAACATATGGTCTCAGCAGGTATATGTTGGGTGCGGCGGCCATGTTGGGTGCGGCGGCCATGTTGGGTGCGGCGGCCATGTTGGGTGCGGCGGCCATGTTGGGTGCGGCGGCCATGTT
>JAWWMP010000167.1:132770-221112 GCA_035047865.1 Dendrocincla tyrannina
GCGGCGGCCATTTTGTGGGTGGCAGTAGTTCGGGGTGTGGCAGCATTTCTGGAGGTGCCGGCTGTTCGAGGTGGCGAGTTTTCGTCGAGCGGCGGCCACTTGTGGGCGTGGCGGCCATTTGTGGGTGGTGGCCATTCAGAGCACAGGACATTGTGGGGGTGGCGGCCACTTGTGGGGGTGGCGGCCACTTGTGGGGGTGGCGGCCATTTTGTCGGTTTTGTCATATTGGAGTATTGGATGTGGCTGCCATTGGGGGTGTGGCGCCATTTTTTTCGTGGCATTCTTTTTGGTGGTGGTGCCATTCTGGGTGTGGCGGCCCTTTGGGGGGTGGTGGTCCTTTTGGTTTTTGCAGCCGTTCCGGGGGGTGGTGGCCATTCAGGGTGGTGGCGGCCATTCTGGGTTTTCCGGCTATTTTGGGCGTGATGGTCCTTTGTTGGTGGCGGCCATTTTGGGAGTGTTGGCCATTCGGGGTGGCGGCCATTTTGGGGGTGATGGGGGGGTGGCGGCCATTTTGGGGGGCGGCAACCCTCATCTGGAGGTTGTTTGCCTGAAGTGTCCATTTGCTTGCAGAGCTGTAGGTGTTGGGGCTGGTGGGCAGTGACCTGAGCTAGGTGCTTACTTGCCATTTGCCCGAGGCAGCGCTTTGCCTGAGGCTCCTCATGTGTGAGGGCCATGAGGTGGGTGGCTGTTTGCCTGAGGCGCCTCATGTGGCAGCCATTCTGTGGGGGCAGCTGGGGGTTCTGGCTTCATCCCTGAAGGGACAGCATGTCCCGTAGGCTGTGACCCAGAATGATGCTGGAATTGGTGACAGCCAAAGGACAAGAGAGTCAGCTCTGTGCTGAGGGGTCAGCTCCCTGAGCACAGGGCAGTCTCTGCCAAAAGCCATAGGGAAGAACTGGCTGCGAGTGACTGGTCTGGGATCCTCCCAGGGAAACCACAAAGCTCTGCAGGGAGGGCTGGGTTGGCAGCTTGTCTTGTGCCTTAAGGTCTGACTTTGCCCAAAGCCAAACACTGTGTTGTTCCAGACTGGTTCTATCACAAACAGTAGTCGTCAAGCTAATGACTCCTGTAAGGGAAAGCAATTATTCTAAAGCCGTACTCTGGTTTTTTTTCTAACAGGTTTATGCTTAATTTGACAAGTTTAACTGGAATGAAGAGGATTCCAGAGTGAGAAAAGAATAAGTATCATCTCATAATGGTAAAATAATTAAAGCATTTCTAAAAAAATGGGATGTAAGGCAACTGAGAATAAAACATATCAAATTAAACACAATTTAAATAAGAACATTGATCTATGCTTTGGAAGTACTAGGTTTTTAAAATAGTTCTTGTGTTTCATGGTCTATGAAGATAATTAGGCATTTTGTGGAGGAGAGATGCTGTTACTTGTGTCGTTTGTCCGTGGTTTAATCTAAATTTTAGACTCACACACACAAAATTGCAAATAAATAATTGTGCATCTTTATTTTTTGGTTTTTTTAAGAACTCTGATCAGGCAGTGTGAAAACCTTTTGAATGCACAAGGAGGGAAAAAATCACTGAGGAGAGCAGAGAGGATAAAGGATGAGGCTTCAGTAAATAAGTCAACAGAAAGAGGAAGAAGAAAGGTGCATGTCTGTAACGCTACTGGAAAGCTGGAAACTGGTGATCAGGGAGAAGATGGGAAGGGATAATAGCATAAGAAGAGAGACAGTAATCAGAAAAGTAATGATGGAAGAAAAGGTCAGGTGAGGAATGTCACAAGAGAGTCAAACTCCTTTTGGGTGTATAGGAGAGTTGAACATGGTTGGTATCATACTTGTAGTGTCTTGAATACTCCCAAAAATTTAAGTGTCATATCAATGCCTTCACTTCTTTACTTAGCACTGTATTTATAATCGATTTCTTCTAGGGCTTGTCTCTGTTCTCCAAGATTGCTTCCCCCTGTGACTGGTCTGATCTTGATTTTTTTGTATGTGGGACTGCCAGTGAAGCATTGAAGGCTTTTCCCAAGCAGGTGCAGAGAGTAGTGGTGCCTGGCAGCTTGGTTGTTCTGGCTCACAGGTGGTGAGAACACAGGCTTTCCAGGCTGTGTGCTAAAGCTACACCTAGCACTGTGAGCAATATGAGAGAATAACCCACCTGTTTGGAGAACAAGAAAATCAAATTTTATTTGTAAACATTTGTGAAATCTGAGATCTCTTGCAGTGTCTGGGCTGTCTCACTACCATTTTCCAAGGGGAAGAGATAGCAAGACTCCCCCTGGGATGGGGGAGTATGGTGCCCTGCTACTGCCTGGGGAGTACTTTAATGTTTTCAACTGGCAGTGCACTTTCACTTGCTGGGGGTTGACCTGCCTCCTGCAGCTTCCGGAGAGCAGTCTGAAATGCAGTCACTGCATGCAGATTTCAATAAATAACGTGAGCTGAAAAACAAGCAGGAAATAAACTCATCTTTACTCTGAGACATGTGGTCTTGTCCCATACCTGAGGATTTTCATCTGAACTTGGCTGAGGTTTTCAGAAAACTCCTTAGTCAGCTACTCTTTCTTTGTGTCGAAGTAATTTTTTCTCTCTGGATTTAGCCAACCTTGCAGATGCCTCCAACAGGGAAAAGAAATCCATTTAAATCATGATACCCACAATCTTACAATTGAACTACCTTTTATACAGTAGTTGTCACGAATACTGTGTTGAAGAGAGGCATTTCTTGCACTGCAATAAGCTATCAAGGCAAGTTCTGTTATCCAAGTTCATAGTAGTATTAGTTCTGGTTTACTGATGTCCTTTTGTGGGGGAAAACCAAGGTAGAACAATAGGAATTCTGTGACAATTGACTAGTTTGAGACAGTGTTGGTCTTGGCTGTCATAAAAGGGAATGGTCAGAGTAGGAATATGCAAAACTGTACATTTGTTTATGGTTAAAAAAAAATTGAATGTAAAAGTCAGAGTATGTTGTAATAATGTGATTGTTAGGGGTTGGATTTTTTTTTTTTAAACTCAGAGACTTCACCTGTGATGGACATTTTTAAATAGCTTAATGTGAACCTACTGTTTTTGAGTAGCAGATGGCTATTCTCATCTAGCTGGTGGCTTGGAGAGCACTGAGAAGGTCTGTCACAGTGGAGTTATTGAGAAAGAAAAGATACTTACTTAGTTCAAACCCCAGCTTCAGGTGATAGTTATTCCTGCTGCCCACAGGACCAATTGTAGAGGTGACGAAATCTAGCAAATTCACATTGCTGACTGTAAAGTGCTGTAATTGCCTCTAATGTCAGGGTCCATAGACAGTTTTGCAGCCTTCTGGGAATGCAGGCCATGGTTTCACCTGGTGATCCTTCATCATTCTCAGAAAGGCTTCCAATCATTTGAAGATATTAGGAACAAGGAACCTGCTGTTTCTTTTCTTATTTTAGTAGTTTATCGTTCATACTCTTAAAAGTTTTAACTAATTTCACCTCACTTAGGGTCTTTTTTTTTGTTATCAGTTCTTGTTTGGCTTACTTTGCAGGGTTTAAGAGCCACGATTACAGGAATTTTCTCCTTTTAAAAAAAAGGAAAGTGTGATCACTTTTTAAATGTTCTGTTCTTAGTCCCTTCATTTGATTCCAAAAATCTCTTTTGTGCATCTTTCTCAATTTTTCAGTCTCTGTAAAACATAAGAAGTCCTATGTGCAGCATTTCGTTATGGGTCTCAACAGCACTTCAGGGGTGAGCAGAACCACTTCCTGATTTCTTGTTACTTCTCTTTTGTGTAGCCAAGGATCACACTGGAACTTGTCACTGATTTTAGAGCTCCTGCTGTGCAAGGCAGGGTCCCCCACTCTGTAGTTGTGAACAACACTGTTTCTTCATAGCTTTATAACTTTGCATTGGGGTGCATTGCAACTTTTGGCTTCTTTGTAGGCTCAGTTTAACAAGCATCTGGGTCCATTCTGAATGAACACCACCTTCTTTTCATTGTTTATCATTCTGATTGTGTTTGCTTCTATTGTATTTGCAGGGATGTATTTTTACTTTCAGACTGTAAATACTGTATCGTTAATGGGACTAACTCCTGTTGAGTCATGATTATCTCTAACAAATGTTTTTAGTGTTTCTTCTTTTTTTCAACACTTAACTAATATAATCAGTTTTTAATCTGTTAACTATATGCTTTAGGTTGCTAAAAACCTTACAGAATTCTGAGTATATTGCATTTCTGCTCTTGTCTTTATCAGTCAAACTTGTAATCCCATCAAAGAATGAGGCATCCTTGACTCTGCAGGAGCTTTTTGTGGAGAACAGGCTACAGAGATGTTTTGAACAGCTGTTTTGCTTGAGAATTAAAACACTGTGGAATGCTGTAAGTAAAAAATACTTTAAACTTTTTCAGTCCCTTAGTGTTTTTGGTTATCCATGCAGGTTAATGTTGGTATCCTTTCTAAGTGTACTGTGCATACAGTTTATGGAGATTTGCATGACATCTTGGCCATCTTCAGAGGTCTGGGCCTTTTGCTTGAATTTTTATTCAAACCTTTCAGATAAGAGCAGTTTTTGGCACCAGCTTGACCTGATTTCAGTAAATTCATTCCCCCTGCAAAAGTTTGCATTTTTAACAAAATGGGGACTGTTTGTCTGCATTGCTGTTTCATTCCTCAAGATACTGAAAAACTAGAATGTAAATTTGTTATTCTATGTAAATAATTTTTTTCTACCCATTAAGCACCTAAAGGCTCAAACTGACCTGAATTTGCATTTTACTTTCTTGGTTTTTGTATTTTTTTTTAGATTTCTTATAAGCATTTCTTTACAAGTATTGAAAAAATTGTGAGCTTCTTTCATGAAGTAAGTTATCTAGTTATTTGTTATAAGTCCACATGTATTAGAAGCAAAAACAAACAAACAAAAAACCCCAAAGCCCCATCTTCTACATTCTGCAACACAAAAGAATTCAAGTGTTGGAGGCTGATAACATGGTCATAAAGTAGTTTGTATCTTGCCTGCATATTTATTTGATCTTAATGTGAAATAACATGAATACTTTTTAAGTCTCCCTACCTCAGCAATTAGATTTAAGGTTTCAGAAGAAAATTGTGTATGACAAGTGGGCATGCACAGACAATAGAAAGACAATGTCAGAGCAGTAATGACTCTGTTTCCTTTGCATGCCTTTGTTCATGTGATTTATTAACTACGATTTGTTTATCTGCTGTGGTTTTTTTCCTGCTTGTGTTTGGCTTGTTTGTCTCTGAGCAGTGGTAAGTAGCTGGAGTGCTACCATCAGTAGTTTTGTTGCCTACTGAATACTTTCTTCTGAGATGAAAGTGTGCTTCAGCTCTCAAATAACCATCTGATCTATCCCTGCTGTGCAGAGGAAAACAACTATTTTAATTTCTTTTTACCTGGCTAACTTCTATGGAAATGAGGTGCTTTGTGGGCACACTACAGCTTCGGTATAGCACCAAACAAAGTGAAAGTGGGAAAAGGGATTAGCATGTGAACTGATCCTCTCTAATGTTTAGAAATGGAATAATTCTTACTGCTTCTTTATAGAAGTCTCCTGCTAGAAAATTAAAGTCATAGAGGGAACGTGCACTAGTTCTATCAGTGGTAAAAAGTTTTTATAAGCAAAAAGCTTATAATAATAGAAATAAAGCCAAGAAATACACTTCCAAGACCAATAAAAGCCTCCTTTTCCTTGATCATGAGGTCTCTAATTATGATACATGGGAAAAAATATTTAGTTTTAAATCTGAAATGCGTCATTATATTTATCAGAAATAAATAAGAGAAGAATAAGACGTTTAGGTAAGCACTAGCACTTTAGCATAAAATCAGTCACAGAAGTTTTAAGCATAACTGTTGAGTCTACAGAACTCAAACTGCTGATTCCTACCCAGCACAGCACTTAAACACATGTTGAACTATAACCATTTACCTAGTTCTGCAGGGTTCTGTGAGGAATATTCATGAATTTAAACACCAAGAAATGACAGAAATGCTTTGTTAATGCAAGAATAGAATTCTTCTAACTTTGCAGAACCAAGCCTGTCTTCCTTTTTGTGTCATTTTCTTAAATTATTTTTTAATTTAGCTATTATAACGTAGTCTTTGCTGTTCTCTCATAGGACTCTTTTTTTTAATGTGTGTGTTTTGTTGGATTAAAAACAAAAAGGATGATGGTTTTCCTTTCTAAAGAAAAGGTAACGCTTTCTCCTGTGTATTGTTACACTGACTTTCCAGGCAGAGAGGAGCACCAGGGGAATGGTTAGTGCACAAGTTAACTGTAAAACCTGTTGGCATCCACTGTGTTTTTTTAATGCATTTTAGTGTAATCCTGCAGTGCCCTTTTTGCCATCCCTGCAGGTTCAGTTGTGTCTCAGTGACTCCCTGACATTGCTTCTGGTGGCCAAGCAAGCTCACTCAGAACTTGACACTGCTGCATGCTTATACCCCCAGACAAAAGGGAGTCCTGAGGAGCTGGCCAGATGCCTCATATCATTACCTCTGTGATGGATATCTTTCTGTAGTATTTGGTTTTCTTTGTTTTTTGCCATGCAGTTTAACAGTGGAAGGGAGGGGAAGGAAGAGCAGGTCTTCCCATTTCACTCAATGAGGTGTGAAAAAAATAGCCCAAGGCTACAAACAGTGTCTGTTGTAGTTGAGTCATAAGTTGACATCTTGTCCACAGTCTTGACTGTTGTGTTGGAGACTGTCCTGTCACACAGCTGGAAAAAATTGAACTCAAACCACTTTAATGCCCAAGTGTGCATCTTCCTTAGCTCTAATGAGAGCTTGCAATTAACTGATGCTTTGTTGAGCCCTGCTGGGTCAGACTATGGAAGAATTGTGCTTGACGAGGGTAAGTGATGTAGAAATAGCTCCTAATCTATGGAATGGCACAGAAGGTATAAGTTTCCCACAAAGAAGTTCAGAATTTCTATTCTAAAGTTGGTTAAAAAAAGAAGCTTACTGTCGTGTTTTGGAATAGTCCAAAATTCTGCAAAATACAGTCCCTATCCTAAATTGTTGGTAGCTATTGAATTCTGGGGGAAAATCATCTGGGGTAGAGGAGAGTATATCTCAAAACAGACAGGAAAGTAAAGTCACCTGTGGTGGTTTCTCTTCTATAAAGTCCAGTGCTGACTGTTGAGATGGTCTGATCCTCTTGCTTTCAAATCCTGTTTAGCAAGAAATGGTAATGAAAAAAAGCTGGTGATGACAGACAAACATCTATGTTAGAGGTGTGTATGGAGTTTGAAAAATGTACTCAGGGAGTGAAGGAAAAAAAGACATCAGGGGTTGGAATAAGCAACTGTTTGAGACTTGCAGACTGGACTTCAGACTGTTTGCCTTTGTGTTCTATCTGTTTCAGAGATTACGATGCCAGTGTTTTAAATTGATGATTATTATCAATATTATGGAGTGATAGAGTAAGTCTATTACACTCAGAGTAAGTCTCAGTAAAGGGGACCCATAAGCATAGGTGATCCTTGTATTGCTTTATGTGAGGGGTTTCAGAAGGCTTGTGAAATGTTACAGGCTGAAGTTTGGAAAACATTCCGAGTCGAAAAGTTCAAAGGCTTGTTTTGATCCCTGCAATAAACAGGTTATTTCAGGTAAGATTAAGCTGGAGAAAAGGGAGCAAAGAGATCAGATCACATTGTGAGCTGTTGGTGCTTGTTTTTCAGTGTAACTCTTATTTCAGTCAATGCATGTGTATCAGCCTAAGACCACTGGAGCTAGCAAAAAAATACAGACCCCCATGGATACAAGCTTGTACTTGGAAATGGGGATCAGTTCTTTTTCTTTTCAACTTATTTAAAATTCAGGAAGTTTTGTGATATCTGACATGACTATTTTAAAGCAATTCAAAGAAAAAACACAAAGTCACAACTCATGTCACAGCACGTGCTTAACTTAGCATATGGTTTATATTTCCTTGAGGTTTCTTTATTAGTTCATGAAGGTAGGTAGGGGGACTTCTGTGCATGTACAATTCAGAAAATTTAAATTCTGTGGGTTTTTTAAGTCAAAGTACACAAAAGTGTATTTAGTAATCTCTTCCTGTGTAGTTGGTAGGTCGGCTTGTTTTGGTGGGTTTTTGTCTTCAAAAGTCAGTGAAAATCGAAATAGGCTGGTAGTGAGCCAAAAAATAAAACTTATATGGATGTTTATTGATAGCAGTCCTTGTGCTCCACTGAGTCACAAAGATAATAGAAATGCTTCACATTATAATGTGAGGATTCTTTTTCTGACCTTTTGCCATTTAGGAATTGCCCAACCTCTGTGGTAGATGTTCATTTTTCTTTCCCACTTTTCTGTAGATCTTATGTTACTTTTTTTTTTTCCTTTTGCTTTGTAAATAATATAGTATCCTGTATGTGTATAATGGAGGTTTTTGACAGTTTCATATATATTGAAATTTCTCCAAGGGGAAATGATTTAGTATAATGAGTCTTATGTTATTAGGATCAAAACTGAGCATATACTTGTGATCTACTTTGTAACCAACACCATGAAAAGAATTTGCCCCCAAATGTCAAAACCCCACGTTGTAAGCACTGTATTTTCTTTTTTCATTCTCGCCACAGATTTTTCACTGGAAGGGGGAACTAAAGAACTCTGTAACTTAGAGCATCTTTGGGTGGATGACATGTAGCTCTATCTAAAGGAGTTGTGATGTACCAAATAGGAGCATAAAGGAAGCTGCTGATGGCTGAATGTGCTGTTACCCAGAGCTGTGCTGGGGTGATTTTACCTCCCTGGTGGTCTGGGGTGTGCAGTGAGAGCAGCACCATGAGCACAGTGGCAGTGCAGGGTCAGGCTCACCTCTCTGGGGCCACACGTAGCTTATAAAGTCCTGCTGCTCTTCAGGTGAGCTTAGGGCATAGTGTTCAGAAAGGTAGTTTTTGTTCTGCAAACTGCTATCACAAATGCTTTCACTTTGGGCTCCTACTTTCAGCTGTATTGCCTGCAGTCTGGAAAGGATCCAGAAAGAAAGATCTTCCATGAGGATGTCCAGGGTAGTGCAATGAACCAGTCTAGTGGAAGAAAAAAAAGAAAAAAGGTTGATTTTTGCCTCTGGTTTTATTGCTTCCTGGGTTTGAAGTCTGCAAAAGGTCTAACATGTCTGGCTATTTGGCCCTTTGTTTTGTGTCACTTGAATAAGTGAAAGTTCTTTCTTGTATTTCACATACCAACCCTGAAAGGATAAGGATAAAGGGACCAATTTCAGCAAGTAAATTACAGAATAATTTGGATGAAAAATCTGTCTCTGCTTTCTTTTTTTTCCCAATGGTCCTCAGGAAGTGAAGCAGGAGCTGAGGAGGACTAGCCAGTGAAACAAGGGCTTTTTCGGTTGGGTGTCTTATCCCATGTGTGTACCCCTGCCTCTGCAAATGAGGTGTTACTTCTTCACTTGAGGTCTTTCAGCTTCCTTTTAGCCATGGGGAAGTGCTTGTTATTTTTACCACTTAGCTGCTTTATGTCAGTTCAAAAAATATGAAGAGCTTATTTAGTCCTTTCCAGGCAGCTGCTGGTGAAGAAGCATTTATTCCTATTGCTGGAACACAGAGTAAAGGAAAATTACGTGGGGATTTGTGCAAAATTAGAGATCTGTGAAGGGACAGGGCCTTGAGGAACCTGGGGCTGGTCATGGCTTGTTGACCTAATGGAGAGAGCTTGTACTTGAGACTCACTAACAGCAAGACAGCTGAAGCATGTTCTTAGTGACAGCATGAAACAAATGCAGTGAAATAGACTTGGAACAGGAACAAATGGGTTGACAGCAGTGTGCAAGTCTGCTGTGGCTTTTAAAATGTGCACACAACAGTTGTAAGTATTTGATTGTAAATGCAGAAATATGCTTTAGTTGGGATTTAAGTTGTGATGTGCCTCCCCCTCGCCAGCATGCCGGCTCTGGGTCTGCACCCTGGCACCTCTGCTGAGGCCTGCACTGCAGGCTAACAGTGATGGAGCAAACAGGAGTGGAGCCCTGGATAGCAGTGATTCAGCTAAGGGACACATGGCCCTGACAGTGCTTATACGCATCATCAAGGTTCTTGTAACAGAGGTGAGTTTAAAACTGGGTCATCTGCCTGACTGTCTTTTAAACTGTATTCACAGTTTCTAATTCTTGTCACTGTGTGACTGGCCAAAACATAGCTATTACAGGTCAGTGATTTTAATCAGGAGAAAGAACTGGTTATTTCAGAGTCATTTGAGAGACAAATTCTGCCACTTAAACAGGTAGAAGAATTCTGTGGTCTAAGAACTGGTAGACAGCTTATTTAGGAGAATGGTGAGGTTTGGAAAATAAGAGCTACTTCTTATGGGCCATGGCATACAGACTCCATATCAGTGGTGCTGATGTAAGCATGTTGAACTCCTCAGAGCTGATTTGAGCTAATGCAAACACACAACAAAAGCAACAAACCTCAAATGAAAAAAGCCATTGCATGAACAAGCCGTGCAATGGAGTAACGTGGTATAAAGTTGTTCTTGGCCCCTGAGATGTCCTAAAAGTTTTACTAGTTTTAATGCTTTGTGGTTACCCGTGTGGATGTGCCAGGAGAGTATTTCTGAGTTATGGTGTATTATTGTGTTGGCTTTTTGTACTTTGGGCTTGTATTTACTTTTTCCCCCAAGGTGAGATAGCTGTACTCCCCAGTTGTGTCAGTGCTTAAATATATATTTAATTCTGTGCAAAGATCTAATCACATGCCTAACTTTGCAGTACCAGAGCTTTAGTATTTGTCAGCTTTCCTACGCACTGATTCTACCCCTAGTGCTTCAGAGTTAAAGGCATCCTATGGTCAGTTCATCTCTTTCTCCTTGGTTACCAGAAGTAAAAGGTAAAAGATTTGTTCAACTGAGATTAAAAGAGCAAAGGACAGTGTGAGAGAGAGGGAAAGAGAAAGTAACAATCCAGGCAGTAGAAACTGTGCACATAGGGTCACATTTGCCATCATGAAAGTGATGCCTGTGGAAGATTCAGTGTTTTGTGGTCAGGCAGAGAATTGGGAGGTACAAGACTGTAATAGAGAAAGAAAAAAGATGGAGCAGCTGGCACTGCAGATACAGGGCAGAATTGTGAAATACTAACCCACTGATAGGCTGATGTGTGAATCTGACCTAATTCCTTAGAATAAAAGTCATTTTGGTGCTGGTTATTCTGTTATGATAAAGGAGTAGGCTTAAAGGAGAGAGGGGAATCTTCCTCTCCTTGCTTTTCCTTATGAAATACTGGTACTTCAGTATGGTATCAGTATGCTTTTGGCTTTCCCTTGGGGCTTTTTGCTTTATATACTATAATTTAAGAAATAGCTTACTTCACATGTGTGGTATGTAGTAAAATATGATGCTGTGAAAACGGTTAGATCTTGAATTTTACTATAATATATTAAAAAATTTAGAAGTGATACAGTGAAAAACAGTGTGTGGGATTTGGTCTAGAGATACTGCCAAAGAATCCCTAACCATCCTGTTGGGTTTTTTTCTGCTAGGGAACTTGGTTGAAGGTGTAAAATATACCCTTTCTTTCTCAGTGACAAAGATTTGGGGTTCTGCTGCTAAAAGTCAATCTAAATCATAGGATGTGACCCAAAAACTTGTCAGGTTTGCCTGTAGTGGTAAAAGAACTCCATTTCACGTTGTCGACTTTTCATTACTCCCTGTGTCACAGAAATTGCTCACTTCAAATCTCCAGTGTTCCCAAGCTGAATTAAATCGGCTGAGTTCTGGTTTGATGTAGTATTTGCTCTCTGGTTGCTGTTGTCGTCTTTTATCCTCTGAAGGAAGTTAAAGCAGAAGTATAAGTGAATGTGCTTTCTGATAATGAGAGGGAGGGAAGCATACTTCATTTGACAACAGAAAGCAATCTCAGAAAAGAGCAATTTCTCCCCGTTTCAAGAAAGAAACCTCAAAAAAATAAGAGGAATGTTTTCATTAAAAAAAGAATCATCTGTAATCTTAGTCTGTCATTTTCCACTGCAGAGTTTTCATCAGTAGCATTCCTCATCTTATCTTATTTTATAAACAAGAATTAACATATAATAAATTAATAACATTATATGTTAAAGTGAATTGTTGGGTCAGCCACTCAGATGTAAACACTGCCTGCTTTTGAGGAGAATGTTGTTCAGTTGCTTCTCTTGGAAGATTGATGGCCAAAGCAGCAATCTGTTGGTCAGCATGTTCATGATGTCTCACCAGGCCAGTCTCACAGCCTGCACTAAGGCTGACAAATTGATCTTGACATACTGAAAGATGGTTCAAATGCAATGACAGCTGGGGAGTGATAAGAATTTTAGAGAACGTGACCTATGAAGGAAGGATGAAGGAACAGGGTTGGCTTCTGCTGAAGAGATCTGGTGGATAGAGGGTTTCAGTGGGCAGGGGTTACGTTTATCAATACTTAAGCAGTTGTTGGAGATAGCACAGTAATTGCTGTGTTGCTGCTGTGCTAAGGAGCAAGGCATTGAACTTGTGATGCTGTTTAGCTTGTTTCAGTTAGGAAATAGCTAAACACCCTCATTTCCATGGTAGATTTGAAAGGGTATAACATATCTGGGAAAGCTGTGTGAGCCCTTAGGAGTTTTTAAGAGCATGGCAGATGTGCATCTGGTAATGCCAACTTCTCTGATACTGCATCAATTATTGAGTCTCCAAGAGTCATTTACAGTCCACTTTTCTATAATTCAGAATATATGAACAACACAAATGGTGGAAAAATATGAATTGTGTAAAAACCAGTTCTTATTCTTGTAAGGATTGTGATTTTGTGCCCTCCTGCTCTTCCCTTATTGTATGAGTGCCCATGACTATCTTTAATGGGAGCCCTGCTACTAATACTGTAGAAGAAATCCTCATGAATGCAGTTGAGGATATTCTGTTTCCCCCTTCTTTTTGCCCTTTGCATATTTAGACAGAAGAGCTCTTTAATATATAGAGATTTTTAGTGTCTCAAGCCTCACCTCTTCTCTATTCAAAGTGATGAAGGAGCAAAACAAGACCTTATGCAGGCACGACATGCAAACAGAATTTGCCATGTTTTGGATGACAAGTATATGCAAGAACTGCCTTTTTATTATCTTCATTCAGAAATTGTTTGCCCTTTTGTGGTTCAGTGACTGGCTGTGGAAAATCATGAAAATATTTTTTTTTTCTGACTAAAATAATAGGACACTTTCACCAAGCTTTAACCTGAAGGCTTCTGGAAAGCTAAAGTCTAAGGGGGTAGTTGACATTTCCAACTGCTTGTCGGAGAAGTTACACTTCTCTGACTTAAATATTTGAAGTCCACCTTTACTCTCATGACCTTGGTCTTAGATTTGTCCTTTGAGTCTTTAGAAGAGCATTCTGCTGTTTCCCTAAAAGATAGAACCTGTCTTACGAGATTTCCATGCGTAACTTCAAGCAATTTACATAGAAATGTCAAGGTAAAGCTTGCAATGGCTTTACCTTAGGGGCTCACATCTGGTAAACAACATACAATAGGAGTTGGCTAGTAAAATGTGAGTGTTCTTGAGCTAAAATAAGGATTTTCTCACTGGTAAAAAGCTGTGTTTCAATTAATAATTTTATTAATTATTACCTGGCGTAAAGTGACAGCTGTAGAATGCATTGAGAATTGAAGATAACTTAGTTGGCCTGTTGTAAAGCAAATTAATATTAGCAGTCTGTCTATTTTTCCATGTAATTAAGCAATGATAATCAAAGCTCACTGCTTTTCTTGGAGATTAATGATGACTTTGAAAATTAATGGTGTGAGGTGAAAGCAAGGACCATTAGCTGTAGTAAATTGTTAAGAATCCAGAAAATACACTGGGCTGAGTCATTCAATTTGTTTTATGATTATGTAAATACTGCTTTTTCTTCTATTTATTAGAAAACAAATGGATATTCATACATGCTAAGTAGTGCAAGATGTAACAGTTTCACAGTAAGCAGCCACATGAAGAGTCAGCTCAGGTTCCAGCCACGGTCACATCTGGGAACAAGCATAATGACTCTTTCTGGCACTGTTACCTAAACTGTCTATATCTCACTCTTTTCATCACATGGATTCCAGGATTCATCACTGGTACTTAGTCATGTCGCTCTTGCTCTTGAAATTACTCTCCTGCTAGGTGATGAAAGCAAACCTAGCATGTGGTGTTTGCAGGATCAAGTCCCACACACCTGCCTTAGTGCCTGGTAAAGGAACCACATCAGCACTTTCACTCTACTTGTGCTCAGTGGGAGAGACATTTCTGAGATTAACTTTTTTCTTTTTTAAGATTCACCCTTCATTATTAATGCTTTCAGACCAAATCACGGACAGCAAAAAAATGTCAGCAGAAACTGGCCACCTGGGTCTTTGCTCCCAGGGAGCTGCAATAGATTTACTAGATCTTCTAAAAACGGTGTTCTTTAGGTGCTAAGTTGATTCTGGCCCTCACTGCAGTCAACGGCATAAATGCTATTGAGTTCTATTGTGCCAAATGAAGATGAAAGCTCTTTCCTTCTCTCTTTTGCTTTGTTACAATAGCACAAATCAGAAATAATTTAGTTGAAATCAGTGAAATGACATTCTGAGAGGTGACTCAAATCTAAGCTATTGCCAATTCATGCTCTACTCCTTCGGCCACACTTCATGATGGGAATACTACTGTTTCAATTAGATGTGCTATGAGAAAGAAATATTTTTCACTAAAGCTTTTCAAGTGGAGATAATTACTGACATTTAAAAACTGCTTCCAAAAGTTAAGTTTTAACCGTGGAAGGTACACAAACACCCCTTACTACTGAGTTTGTTGTCTGGGTAGTAACTGGACACCAGTTATTTGACACTTCCACTAATCTCCTTTAGATATCCCTTTGCACTTGACTGCAAGTGGCAGCTTTAATAACTAAATGGTAGCTGGGACAGAGCAATATCTGCAGACAGCTGTAGTGTGAGAGACACGGGTATCTCCAATACTAAAAGGCCCATTTTTCACCTGAAAATGCTGAACTCTTCTATGCCCTGCGTATTTCTCTTGTGCATGGGCAGATTTGTTTTTAAGTGTTTGAGAAATTAAAGAGAAGCCTGTTTAAGCATTTATTTCTGTAAAACTATAATTCTCTTTGAAGACCAGAATAAATCAATAAACTCACTTGGAATGGTTTCCTGCATAACACAACCAGGCATGTTGCAAAGCCAGATGGGTGGATTTAGAGGGTGAGGGGTTGGGGGTGTCGGTTTGTTGTTTTTCTTTCTTCCTGAATTAATTCTTCATTGCAATTTCTGTTTGTTTCTATTTTGGTTGAAGATTGAGACAGTAGAAACAATCTGTAACTTCTTGAAAACAGCCAACAACCCAATCCCTTTACTATTTCTGCAAATGTCCTGATCTTTGTTCTGATCTTTTAAGTGGAACAGAACATAGTTTTTTGGCAATACTAAAAGCAAGAGAGTTTTCGTGCAGCAGATTGCATAGTGTACTGTGGGATCCTGCAGACATTTATGAATAGTTGTATGTAAAATTGCTAGCAGCTTGAAATGAAGGACAGTCTTCTCTTGGATCACAGTGTTGGTATCAAGTCTCATTAGTAATCACGTAAAATGATGTGCTGTGTGGTTTTGGTTTGTTGTACAGCTTTCTAATATGTTGACTTGTGCATATACTCTTTTGTGGCAGTCCCTGTCCCTTTAAGATTCAATTTATGTTCCTTGTGGCTTTTTATTGCAGTATACAGCAATTGCTGGAAGCTTTAACAGGTGTTTGCTGGAACTGTCTGGAGTCACAGAAGTAGACAGTAGCATTCTATTTTAGGTTCATAATTCATTTGTAGATGCCTAAACATTGCCATCCTATGCTTTATAGCAGGAAGGAAAAGCTAATCCAAACTGGTAGCTGGTTTGTGGTACGGGTAATGCAGAAGGGAAAAGCTCAGGGGAAGTCTGCACAGGTCCTGAGTCTTTCTAAGGGCACTAAGAGCAATCGCTGCTCCCATCTGTCCTCACACTATTGAGTGCCCTTACTGCTGTTGGATGGTGGAGAAACATCTTCCCAGGGAACACTGCAGAGAATGCAGTGGCTGTCCTGGGAATGGGGATAAAATCTGCTCCTGCTCTGGAGACACAAGCTGTGCAAGAGGCCTGAGCAGCACCAGCACAGCTGTCTGTTAGCCTGGTGGAAAGCATGAAGGTTATTCAGTGATTGCTGGCACAGTCATTCCTTTAGGGTCCTGTGAGATTTGACTTGACTTTTCAAACCCCTAGACTGGCTACATTTTAAGTACAGTTAATTAGGCTGTTGTACCCTCTCAGGCATAACTGCTAGGTCTAAAGCAACTTTGCCTTTTCCTGTCACTGGAGTTTTCTGCACTAGCAGCTCCAAGAACATGATGCCTCAGAAATGCTTATCTTCTCTTTCCTTCACCACCACAACTGTCAGCTCTCCCCTTGCAGTCAAATCAGAGATTCCTGCTCCTCCTGTGAAACACCATGACACGTTCCCTTTTAGACTCTTTTCAGCTTAGTGGAAAAGCAGTACAAGTGCCCCTAAACTCCTAGTTTGCAATTATTGAACAGTGAGGCAAGAGAAGGAGTTGGTATTTGGTTGTCAGAAACTTTGTGTGCAGTTCACGGCTGAGGATGAATAGGATATCAGTGAAATCTGTGATTTCAGTACAGTAGAGATAATGTCTTTGCTCCTGTGGTATCCACTCTGTTATGTGATGGTGAGACACATTTCATTTTGAAATCTCTAATTTTCTAGTGCTGTCAGTAACACAACTGCTCACTGACACATTCACTATGCTGGGAAACACACAAATGTGTTTTGTTCCTCATTCATTATCTTGCCATGAAATATAAAGGCGCATTTATCCAGCTGCTTCAGACAAAGTCATTGTCTCTAGTTGAGTCTCACAGAGTTCTTTTCCCACCGTTAAGTTTCACTGCTGCAGTTTCCACACCACGAATTTAATGTAAGTTATTAAGCAGTTCTGCTTTTCCTAATTAAAAAAAAAAAAAAGAAAGGAAAAAAAAAAGAAAAAGTGTTTAATCCTTCTCTTGTTACTTGCTGTAAGTGAAATGAATGTTAGATGACAGTATTATGGCTGGTGTGAGTGTCTAGGCTGCTAGAAAGCTATGCTGTTATTTTAACACCTGGAAAAGCTATAGAAACACCTATTAAAACTATAAAATGGAAATATCAGAATATGACCAGCATATCCAGACCAAGTGAGCAGTTGTTCTTCATTTGAGCCTTCTATATTTTCTGCATTGAAACAGAAAATTGCCCGAAAACCAACTTTCAGGCCTTGGCTGTGGTTACTGCTGGCTGTGATTACTGCTCATACTAAACTGCTATGGAGGTGTTGGGAAGTACAACAGTGGGATCAGACTGTATGAATTATATTAGGTTAAAGGACTGCATGGCATTTACTTTTTATTTTTATCGAATGATAAGCCTTTCAAGCTTTCTCATCAGGATTAAGGGAAAAGTAAAATTGAAATTATTCTACTTTTTGAATGAGGAATGGTAAAGGTCTTTCCAAAAGCTTCATTGAGTTGAAAGCAAAAGTTTGATAGTTCTGTAGATGAATGTTACAGAAGTTGATATTTTTGGATGAATTTGAAAATTAGGGTGCTATCTCAGGCCATGATGCAAGTGTGAAAATGAACACAATTGTTTTTTTCATTTATTTTGTCCTTTGGCAGATGTGACTGTTTCTCTTAAATCAGTGATTACAGAGAAAACTCAGGTCAAGATCAGCTCCCTGTCTAGGAATGCCAGACTCCCAAACTTTAGGGAAAAAGCCATTTATACCAGTGGCTTATATGTGTTGTTATGTCAAATATTAACAAAGACTCTGATTTGGCAGCTTTTTTTTTTTTTAAATATATTAATTTCATTTTATCCATAGAAGTGATTATATTAGAAATCAGCATTTTCCCTGTACACTTTCTTGGGGAATTGTACATAGCCTACACATCTGTGAGTATTTCAGAGTTGGTAAGCTGCCCCAAATTCACTTGTCAGCATTTGCCTCCAACTTCTCTGCCTGGCACCTGAACAACATACAAAAGGAAGAAGTAAATGCTGGAAATAAAATATGTGATCTGTGAGCATTTGTTTGAGATGGTTCTGTGCTTGGGAGAGGCTGCTGCTTGTGGCCAACTCGCAGCAGATGGGGATGCAGTCTGGGCAGGGAGAGGGTGGTGCCCAGAGTCCCTGTGCTGGCAGCCTGGCTCTGATGCCATGTGCTGGGATTTGCATCATCTCATTATTATGGAGTCTAACTCTCTGTAGCCTGGAATAACACTTCAGCCTTGCTTGTATCTGTGACTCTTTCCAGAATTTTACGCCTGACTTCTGAATGTTATTTTAAATATTAATTTTTGTGATGGGGAGGTTCCTTGTCATCCCTCTTGTCCCTTTTTCCCCAGCAGTAAAATACAGTACTGCTGAATGCATTTGCCTTTCTTGAGTTGCTGGTTAACAGTTGCATATTTGTAAATGGTCTGTGCTGCAGTGAAGTTAAAGCTGAATTTTCACTAGAGCCCATTGCTACAGACTCAAAAGAAACAGGGTTGGGTCTGGAAGAATACCAGGGCAATCAACATGTTACCCAGGGAGGAATATCAGACAGATTAATGACTGCATTGAATGACAAACTTGAGGGAATGCTATAGACAGGGCAAAAGAGATTTTTACATGGGGTCCTGCATGGCAAGAGCTGTGCCTTGGGTAGAATTGGCCACAGTGGTGTACAGCTGGAATGTTGTCAGGGCAAAGACAGACCTCATACCTTCTCACTGCATTTGCAAATCATCACCCAGGTGCAAAAGGTGCACGACCTTTGGCCCATTAGAAGTAGCTCATGTCATCAGTGAAAGTGTCCCAGCTTTGCTTTGTCTGAGCAGTTCACTTCCTGGCCCTGCTGTACTCCAAGGCTCTGAGGAGTCTGAAGAGCTGGTTGCAACCTGGGATGTTTGTGTAAGAGCTGATGGCAAGGGAAAGGATAGCTTTGCCAAGGGCCTTGACAGTGAAAACAAGGAGCATATGTTTGTGAGGGAGAAGTGGGAACAAGTAGAAAAACAGTGTGATAGGAGTCAGTGAGAGGTGAGGAAAAGTCTTTGTGTGTATCAGACAAGGAAGAGGATGTCTCAGCACACAGCTGAATGTTGAACAAGAGCTTCGTTGAGGATTTTGACTATGAGATCTTGCAAGTTGATATTTTAGCAGTTGTTATGCAAAGGATTTTCAATGTTTAGATGTAGTCCAACTGCGAAGATGAGGAGGGATGTGAAACATTTTCTGCAACTTTTTGATCAGAGTTCTACCTTAAAGTCCCTTTAAAAATACTCCACAGATCTGGCCTGGTGTGGCTCTGGCTGAAAGGTGAATTACCCTCTGCTGCTGTCAGACCCAGTTCCTTTGACACAGCTGCTGGGTGTTAGTCAGTATAACCAGTCTGTTTTCAGGGTTCCACCAGAAAGAACTAAATCAACTCTGAGTTTCCCTTACCCTTAAGGAGAATTAAGGTTCACAGCAGGGAACCTACAGCTGGATGAGTAATTTTCTCTATAAACAGGCCAGCACATATTGACCGTCTGATGATAAAGGGACTGTGTGTCTTTGGTCAGTGTTCAGGACTCTTTGCAAATGCCCTGAGACAAGAGCTCACAGTGCAGCATTTTTGCTGCTGAGATCCATTCTCTTGTTTTCAGCTTCGAAAGCAGCATATGCTTTGCACGTGTCCTTTTTTCCTTTTTCTGTAAGAGAAGGAGAAGGAGTATGGGTTGACTGATGATGGCAGACCATAAGATCCTTCCTAGCCATGAAGAGCCACTGTCTGTCCCAATGGTCTGTCACACACCACATGTGCATGAAGCTCTTACCTCAGGCAAGGTGTTTAGTCCATTACCACCCCTTTTAAACAGCATAAAGCAAAAGGAAGAAACTGAGGCATACATGCAGTGATCACAGAACTAGTAAAGATTTTGTCAGAGGTGATGGCCAGCTTTTTAGTTTCAGTGCCTGGCAGTAGCATAATGATAGTGTTCATTTACTGCTGTGACGAAGTCATATACAGGAGGTCTTACCTTTGTTTCCCACATGGCTGTAGGGGAGAATGTCTGTTTTGGTCCCAGCATCAAAAGCAACTATGATTACTGCACCCCTGAGAGCAGAAATTCTCACTTTAATAATTAACCATTGGCAAAACCACAAGACTGCAGCCTTTTTCTGTTTCCTCCATGAAAATGAGCAAACCATATGTGTTGGGGAAGGAGCATGTGAGAAGATGTGTGTTGCTGCTGCTCCTAATCTCTATGTCATCAGTACTGCAGTTTAAATCAGCTGAGGGGCTGATACAATAGGCTGACCATATGGAGGTTGAGGAAAACACTGTACTGCCCATTTAGACACTTCTTTAGCATCGATTCTTACTACACAGATTTTGCATTTACCCATTTTGTGTTACTGCCTAAGAGCAACTGAAATGACCCTTGTGTTTTTGAATGCAGGAGAACGCTGCACACATAACTGTTTGCTTTACTAGCTAAATTCAGCAGTTACTCATTACCTGCTTTTGTCCAAAAGAAAGGGGAAGAATTTATTCCTCTGGCTATTTCAATTCTGATTCGTTTTCTCTGCCAGGTTTTGTTTTGGGATCTGCACAAACAAGTTCATGATGGCAGAGAAGATAAATGGGAGACAGATCTCCTGACATAGGCAGTCTTTGGTAATGCCATGCTTCAGTGTCAGCTGTTGATGGTATCCAGGTATCAGAGATGGACAACTCTTGGCTTTCCACTGAATAGGACAGTTACAGATAAGCTGCAGTTCTGCCAGCAATATCAGCACCTGCTGTTCTTTCTACTTGATTGTATTCCCTCTCGTCTTATAAGGTGTGGGTACCTGTAACTACTGATCTTCCCTTAAACTTTCCTGTTCTCTTTTTTAGTTGGGAGTTTTCTCCTACTTGCCTTGTTTTCAAGGCCATGTGCTTTCAAAACCTTTTCCTCAACGAATTGGATTTTGTGAGCTGGAGGGATTGTTGACATAAAAGTCTGCTAATGTGTGAAAGCTATTTTGATCTCTGATTGTGAATTTTGTCTGAATAGTGCTCATCAGGTAAGAAATCACTAAGTGTATTGAATCTGTCTTAACTAAACAAAGACTCCTAAGTAGAAATTGTTCTTAATCAGGAGGTGCAGCCGTGGAATGTAGCCTTTTTTATTGTGGCTGTGAATCTAAACTGATCAGCAGCTGAAATGAGACCCTTGTTCCCTTGTATTGAAAGCTTCAATCGATTCTATACACTGGACTTTTTACTGCACAAGCCAGCTTTGTAATTTCCCCAGTTACTTCTCTCTCTTTTCAGGTGGACCTTCTTTCTTTTTTTCCCCCTTCTCTTTTTTTGCTATCTGTCCCTCCCCCATGTCCACATCTCACAACACCAGACTACAAGCTGAAGGCAGACATTGAGGCAGATATTGATGTGCATCTAGAAGTGTAAGATGCAGTCCTGAAGCTTTTCACCATCTTCTTGCTTGGATAACCCTTCAATTAATTTTCAGAAGTTATTTAACTCAAGGTGTAGTCCTGAGGCATTACAGCACGAAGTCATTAGTCATGAGCAGAGTCCTGACATCCTTCTCAAGCTGCAGATGATAAAGCTGGTTCTTGCTTGGAGTGCTGGAAGCTGCACTGACACTGTCAAGAACTGACTGGTGTTTGTGCAACAAGAGGCAACGTACCATTCCTTTATTCCTCCAAGTGCCCAAGAAAACTGGCAAAACCCTTCTGTGGTGCTTATCTCTGCTTTCTTAGAAGTAAAAAAAGGGAGATTTGTAGTTCTTGTTGTTCTGGAGTGCTCCCAAAGGATATTGCAGGTGCTCTTCTGAAAAAAACCCACGTATCTGGGTGTCTTAATGCTGCCTCTGAAAGGAGTGTTGCAGAGGTCACCCTGGCCCTGCTGCCATGGTAGTACAGGACAGTTTTCAGAGCGCTGTCACCCATGTCATGGAGGACACGGCTCAAATGAGTGTCAAGATCCCATACAGGGACCTGTGCTGTTTAAATCCTGTAGTGCACAGGCCAAGCACCGAGGAGCGCACTCTTACTGCTTCTCCTGTGTCCTAGAGCTTTCCTGAGCCTTCCAGTGTTGTCTGGGTCCCAGAATGTCTCTCCTTGCTATTTTGCATTTTAACTGTCTTTCCTCCCCTGTGTGGATATTGGAAATTCTTGTATCACAAAGATCTATAAAGCACTTGTGGTTTGTAAGTGCTTTGACTTTCTGCTATTGCCCAGTTCCCAGGGCTGCTTTCTGCAGCCACTAGCCATAATACTGTGCCACAAGACAGGTAGGTGGTTTCTGAAAATGTGTGCAGAACTGAAGCTCCTTTTCCTTTATAGATAAATCAGTATGTTTGCCCTTTGTTTTGGAAGTGGGAGTTACAAGTGTATTACCTTTAAGTGTACTGCAATTATCACTTCCTTTCCTGTTGAAGTGCTGTACTGAAGAATACAGTTACCATCATGCTTATTTGGAGGAACTAGGAAAATGGTAGATCTCAATGATGTCTGATGCAGATTTCTTTGCTCTCCAGAGCCTTTTCAACAGCTTAATAACATAGAGTAACTTCAAAGAGGGCAGGAGCTGCTTGAGGCTGCCAGAGCAATGGAAAAGAGATGTGAAAAGACTTAAGAATTAGTTTACTATATGCTTTTCTTATATAATCCCATCTTGACCCCTTTTTCCTTGCATCACAATAGCCCATATCCAGACAACTGCAGTGTTTCTGAAGTGTGGACTTCAGTTGCTAAGTAAGGTAAGAGTAGTAGAGACTGGCTGAAGGCAAAGTTTTAGAATGTTGCTAATAAAAATCATATAAGAGGGGCAGTGAGAGACAGGAAGAGTTTCTGTTGACCTCTCAGCTCTCACCTGAAGCTGATGCTCCCTTGAGCTCAGTTGAGGGCTAGGGTATTTTTTGTTTCTCAGAACTTTGCTAATAATCCAACAGGGTTTTTGGTCTTTAATGTTTGTCTTAAAGGCAAACACTTAAAACTGATAATCTTTCCTTAAAACATTATTGTGGATTTCCTTTGTCAGTTGCAGCAAAACAAATGGTTAGGAAGAGGCATGGGCCACACAGAGGACTTCCATACAGAGGAGGTGGCGAATGCCAGAAGTCACACAGCTGATGACTTCCTCATTGCTTTGAGTCACAGTTTGTGGTTATGAAACAGCTACTTGGAGCTCAAAATCCACAAAAGCTTATGTTTTAATACCTTAGAAGTGGAAATTAAACCCCTGAAGTCAGTTGGTCATAGCAGGGTTGTGGTTCTTTAACCACTGCTGTCCACTGTCTTCTGTTAGTTCTGCCTAAAATCCATGGCTAAGCAAAGAAATACACAAGCATTTTTCCTACAGAACCTCTTCTGCTTGGCCCTGGGCTCACAGTTCACTGGCATCTTGTAATTGATTAGTAATACATAGACTGATGATTGTAGGTTCCACTGGAATTTATACATGTGCTAAGTACATCACAGGTATCATATAAAATTTGTTCACGTGGGTCATTTTAGAAATTCAAGAAGCTAACACTCCAGATAAGTGCTAAGTGAGTTGTTGGATGCAATGCCTGTTTGAAAATAGTTCTGACAATCCCATTATCACTTACTCATCTCTTTCACACTTCCTGTTTAAAATGTCCCCTATGGGCCATCGTTTACACTTGGAAGTCACCTGACCATACATCTGCAGGGTTAGCGCTATAGGATGAGACCAGATGAATAAAGACTGCAAATATTCAATATTTTTTAATTACAGGTGATTCAGAGATTATTAGAAGCTTTTTTGAATTGATATTTCATTGGCAAACTTAATTTCTCAATATTTTTATACTCCATCAGTTAAGAATCTCTGGTGGAAAAATTGCTTTTGATGCAAGATTAATTGATATGGTGCTTCATACTTTCACCTACTTCTGGACTGTGCCTTTGGAAGTATGAGAGGAAAAACCCTTGTGCTATTGACTTCAGTGGAGCCAGAGTTTAATTTTTGTTACAGGGAGCAACTCTATGATTGGTAGTAAGAATATCCATGGTAACTAATGTATGCTGTTGCAATCTCTGACATTTATTCATCCAAAAGCACCAAAACTGATAATAAAAAATGAAACTTTAATTTTCAATTCTGATCCTTTGAATTATGCTGGTATATCATCGTCTGGGAGTGTTTATGGGGTGTAATTTAATAATGATATTTTTTCCACCTACAGATTACACAATAGGTAAATTAAATTTGAAGCACTGAGGTGAAGATGTCTTTGCCATAGTTAACTGAAATGGTTGTGCAGTATTTACATTTACTTTATTTTTTTTCACATAATGCTGGTGGCACCTAGAATTTTTTTTATCAATTTCAGTTCTATATTATTCAAAGGATGAGAGAAATGCATAATTTAATAATATATTCTCTCATGCTCTGTCTTCCAATTTCCTGACTTAATCCCTATGAAACCCTATTAGTTGTGCTCTCTCAATGAATATTTATTTCACATTCACTTTATTTTGGCCTTTGTCCTAGTTACAGAGGTTCCTGTAGTAGCATATGTAAACCCAGGATATAACAAATGGGGGACCATATCTTTTACTTAGCTACCTGGAGTTAAAATACTGACTCCACAGCTGGTGTAGCAAGAACAGATCTGCATTGTGTAGCACTGCAAAAGTACACCTGAAGTCAAAAGTCAACAGATCTTCCTGCAAAAGGAGCAATGTCCTCTCAAGAGACACAGATGTCACCAGATTAATGAAAGCTGACGCTCAAATTAATGTTCCTCATCAAATCCTCAATTTCGCTACTTGTAAAAATCAAAGCTTCTCTTGCTCCTGCACTCCGTATGTGTGGGACCACGAGATTCTGGCCTTAAGATATAAGGAAAGCTGAAGTCACAAAAATAGCACCCTGGGAGATTTAGATTGGATATCAGGAAAAACTTCTTCACCAAAAGGGTGGTCAAGCACTGGAACAGGCTGCCCAGGAAAGTGGTGGAGTCACCATCCCTGCAGGGGTTTAAAAGATGTGTAGATGTGCTGTGGTTTAGTGGTAGGCTAACAGTTGGACTTGACAATCTTAAGGGTCTTTTCCAACATAAGTGATTCTATGATACTGTGAAAAGGAGCCTGAAATAACATGTGTTTTTCTTGGCCACATTTCTTGGTGTCCCATGTTGTTCTGCTATGTGTGCTGCTTTGGGAGACTCTTGGATGTGAGAGAGGTACATTCATGGAGCAACTATGTTGAAGATGTGTGTCATTGAGGATTTTTTAAAGAGAAGCTGGATCTGACATTAGTGTTCTCTAAAACAAGTCCTGCATTCGCCAGGATCTCCCCTAAGCCCTCCACCACACAGCAGCAGAGGCTATAGGGAATGACATCTCTCATTTCTGTTGCTGTTAACACACCCATTCATTATTTTATGATGCCAGTTGTAAACAGAACATGTCAAGGCTGAAATCTAAAAAATCTTTTTTTGGCTTTGGTTTCTGCAGTATGGACACACAGCATCCCTCTAGTACTGTTACTGCACAGAATCATGTTTAAAATTGCTTCAGTGTTCTCTCTGAATCAGCAATATGAAAGAAATAAAGTACAAAACTGTCGTTTTCTGACCATACAGACACAGTTGAAAGCTGTGAGCTCACTTGCATATCTGTAGGGATGGATGTAACAAAGTGACACGTATCCATTTCAGTCTTTCCAGCCCTTAATCTAGTCCAGTGACCATTGTTATAGTGTGTTTTCCTCTTTAGACTTTACCTTCTGTCTTTAATGGCTGTACCATTTACTTCGGGACAAGGCTTACTGTATGGACTTTGCATTTTTAGCCTGTTTTCATTGTTTGATTTTCTGTGGTGCACAAGAGTAAAACATCAGTGTAGAAAAGATGCATAATAGTTTGATGAAAGCTTGATCCCAGAAATCTCACTGCTTGTCCTCTGGTCTCTTTCCCTACTCTGTGCACCTGGGCCAGAGCTAATCCCACTCTTTGGAAAGGAGAGTAGGAGAATGTTGAGCAGAGGTGCTGCTTGGAACGATTATGAACCAGCTGCATGCAGATTCTCCCTCAGAAATTCCTCCTGATGGTGAGTTGAATAGGGAGGTGATAGCAGCTCTGGGGTTCAAGTGTGACTGTTCTGTTCTTTTGCTCACGCAGGAGCTCTGAAGCCTTTCTCTCACCCAGCATGGATGGAATATGTTTTAAAATGAGATTTTGGGAGTCCCTTGACTTTCGGTTGAGAATGAAGGTGATAAATGCCTTCCTTACTTCAATTTTATTGCACAGAAAAACATTATATGCTTGAGTGTTCTGGCACCAGTTCCTGTGACTTTTGAGAACAGGTAATAAGTCATTCCAGAGCTTATTTAATGCTGATGAAAGTACTGGATTTTAAAGAAATTTCCCATTGTAAAGTTGTTCCATTATTGTTTGTTGTAGAGTTGTGCATTGATCCGAAGGACACTGGCTGCCTTTGGCTACAGGTGTTTGAATTGAACCCTGTATTGTTAGAGAGTAATAGTATGTGAAAAGTTGATTATTCATGCTAGAGTAATGAACTGGGGCTGAGATCTTGGATCTCTTGAAATGAGTCTGTGGCTTGTCATTGACTTCACTGGGGATGTGATTTCTTCATTTTACCAGGGGGTATTTGGCATAGTTACGTTGTTAAAATGAAAAACAAAGTTTGATGTAATTGAAGTAACTTGGAGTGCTGAGATCTGCAGAGAGATGGCCCTTCCTCTCTTGGAGTGAATCAAAGTGGATTTCTATTGTTTCAAGTTAAGCAAGTGCCTTTTTTTTCTAAGTCCTGTAAGTACTCTTATTCAGCTTGCTCCAAGTTTGCTGTGACTGGTGATTCCTCTCATCTTCAGTGGTAACTGGTTTAAAAGAGGGTATTATTTTATTGTGCCTATTTACATCATCTGAGGAAATGGCTGACAACATTTGACAAAGATGTGGGATTTTTTATCTTCATGAATAATTTAAATTCCTTAATTGAAGCCCTGGTTTTTTTTCTGGAGGCAGGTAAACCAGCTCCTCAAGGAAGAATGGAACCACTTGTGTAGCATGCCATCATTAAAGTGTTTTTCAGGCCTGCCATTTAAATTTGGAAGGAAATCTATTCCCTAAAGGAATAAAAAGGGCAGGATTGGTGGCCAAAAAGTCAGGCTGAGTTAGTCACCAGAAAAATCTTTTATTCATGGGTTTAATAAATAAGGGAGAACTGCAAAAGATATGCTGCTGGGTTTTGTCACAAAAACGAAATAAAAGGAATTGCAAAGCTGGCTCCCTGACAAAACGTCACTTCCAGTTTAAAGCGTAGTTTAAAATCAAATGCAAAAACTGCTAATCAGTTTTGTCCTCTTTTGAGTTTGTTTGTGCCTTCTGTGGGTATTTTTAGATCTGAAGGCTTCCTTTATCAGAATATCCATGGAGAGCTCTGTTCCATGCAGAAAGCTTGGCCTTTTCTTTTGAAGCTGGTCTCCTGCCACTTTCCCTGTCTCGCTGGAGCAGCCCCAGTACTGGTGGTGTCCCAAACAAATAGGAATTTGGGCAGGAGGGATCCTTTAGAGGCTCAGACAGCCCTACTACTCCCTCTTTTTTTTTAAACACTATTTGTAGTGATGAAATTTGTGCCTTTTGGTTTTACAAACTGAACTGTCAAAAGAAAAGTCTGTGGTTTTAAACAAACCTCAGCCTTGAATGTGACAGCTTATTTTTTATTATTCATTTTTTGTCTTTGCCTAAAAAGTGTTTCTTTCAATATTTAATGCACATTTTTAATCCTTGTTGCCTGATCAAGCGCCTTCTGGGTAGTTGAAAGGAACAAAAACAAAAGGATCTTTTCTTTCCTTGTGAAAACATATAGAAATAGCATTCCTTTTTTGTTTTCTTTTTTTTCTGTTTAAAAAAATCCACCCAACTTTAACCATTAAAATCAGTAAAGGTTTTGTTATGGGAGTGCTCTATAAGCAGTTCACTAAGATGGCAGACTTTGAGGAGGCTGTGAAGTGTCCCTTTTGGGCTGAGGTATACAGGGACTCATACAGTGAGAAGCAATACTTGCTCTCCCAGACAGCATGGAAATGGGCACGATTTGTTGTCCTCACGCTTCAGGAAGGCTCTTCGAGAGGATCAGGGGATCTCACAGAGTTCACTCAAGCATCCAGACTCCTGACTTCCCTTTCAGGTGAGACAGGAGTAACTCAGTTACCCAATTCCTGTCACGGAAAGTCATTTTCAGAACAGAAGAATCAAACCTAGAGTTTATAAAACATGAAAGATCTGTAGGTTCATAGATTTGTGCTTGGAAGGAAGCTTTAATATTTTTCAGTAACATCCCTGACCCTCTATTTTTCATTATTCCACAGTAAAATTATTGTAATTTTTTCACCAGAATACATATGCCATAATTTTTTTTAGCATAAAAGTAGTTCAGAAATGTCATACATAGTATGCATAATGGTAAGTTGATGTTTATTCTGTGCTTCCAATCTTACCTTAAAGATTTGAAATGAGAAAAATAAATTTTACAATTAGGATTTTATCCACTAGACAGTGGCACCAGCGTAGCATATGACCTCCTAACTAAATTACTCTGGATCAGCTTCACTTGAATTTAACAATATAATCTATGCTGCTGTTTTGTAAATACAACAGGCAGTGAATCTGCTCTGGTCTGTGCTTGCTGAGCACCTGCCCAGGTTCCAGCCTGTACTCATAATGGCCTGATTTTCTTCTTGTAGCAGTTTGACCAGATGTAATTGCAGTGCCTTCAAGAGATTGCCTGCTTATTTTACATGAACAGGACATGAATTAGACCTAGAAATATCATTTAGGACAGCTAGAATCCAAATGCAGTACCACTGTGTAATTAACATATCTTTGTATTCCTGCAGAAAGGATTCTGTTCAGAATGATTTTCTATTATGCTACTGTTATCACAGCAGTCAGGGTGAAATGCCACCTGTGTTATCTCTTGCAGTCACAGAGTAGATAAGCTGTATTTTATTGTCACAGTGTGAAGCAGTTTTGCAGTCTGACCTATTGTAAGAAGGTTCTGCCACTGGTATCTTGCCAGGGGACCACTCATCTGGGTAGGGACTGGTCCTGTGTCCAATCTCAGATCCTACATCTGGCTGCCTTTCAGTTGTGAGACGTGGGCCAGGGGTTGGACTTCGATGATCCCTGTTGGTCCCTTCCAGCTCAGGGTATTCTATGATTCTGTAGCTACGGATTCTTTGATTCTAGGAGCAGCAGCTTAGATTTATTCACCATCAGTTTGCACAAGTTTTGATTAATTTTGCTTCATACAACAGCAATGTTAAACATGGAATGGGAGTTTAGCAAAGATTTTTTGTTTCTTTTCTTTATTCCCACTCATTTTTTCCCTCACAGAGTCCCAGAAAATTTTAGATCTGCGGGAAAGTGCATAGTCCTTCATCTCATCTTTCTCTCTTCACAGTACTCTTGTGCAATGGCCTTGAAGCCAAGACTTTCTCCACCTCCACTTCCTTCTGTCAAGTCTCCTTAAACAAGAATGGAGTGGCTGACTGGTTTGGAAAAACTCTCCTTGGTTGGCTGAGGCCCTTGAGGTGCTCCCCTCAAGGCTATGTGACTCGAATAGGCCTATGTAGCTCTATCTTCCTGGTGCTTCCTATGTAAGTTTCTGTGGAAACAATAGTACAGGCAAATGCAACAGGGCTTTCTGGCAGAAATCTCCTTGTTCAGGTGGCTGGAAGTCTTTTTGGGTCAGTGGCACTGAATTCCTTTTTTCCCAAAAGGCACAACTTTTTCTTTGTTTCTAATGGCTCCTGCCACATAATGGGTGATCTAGTCCTTTCACTCTAAGCAATAGAGTTGATGTTCCCTACATGTATTGCCTGTGCCTGGTGTGTATTCCCTGAATTTTCAGGTGTTACGTGGAATATGAGACACAAGGTTGGTAAATAGGACCTGCCTTTATCTTTCTCTTGGTTTTTTTGGAGGCAGCTCACTTCTCCTGCCAATAAGTTGATTATTAATTATGTACTCCTCTTATTCTGTCTCATGAGACTGATAAATGGCAAATACTACAAAAGCAAGAGGTGTCTCCACTGTTTATCCTACCCAAAGACTACATGCCAGATTTGGTCTTTCTTGACTGGAGTTGGAAGACATGGAGAGAGAGGGATGTACATGGTAGGTGTGGTGGTGCCAGTGTTGCTGTGTGTGATATTCATCAGCATGTCCTTCTGTTTTACTCCAGCTGCATCAGATGAAAAGCCAAGAGGATTTGTACACCACTGGAGCCTTTGGCACTTCCTTTGTGCTATTTTCTTTCCTCTTACCAGTTTCAGAGAGCTGGTGGTTAGAGTCTCTTGGGGATAAGCTTTGAGTTGGAGGGGTTGTTGACACAATTCCCAGCTTTCCTTTTGCCTTCCCTGTCTTGGTGACAGAAAAGACTGGTGGATGTGTGTGCATTCAAAATTTAAGACTTCTTAAAATGCCAGTGAGCAGGTGGTAGCATTTGGCTTTGTTGTGTTCTGAAATTTGGTTTTTGAGCAAAAGGTTCATTACAAAGTGTCTCAAATGTCTCAATTTTCAGTACTCCTATGCTTATGTTACCCCAAGAAATTCCCAAATGTATTTTCTTAATGCTCCTAATAGTTGAGAAACATATTAACCAAGCCAATTTCTTCTTACAGGTTAAACCTGTGTTTATACTGCAAAGGTGTGAAATAGAGATAGAACATAGTGGGCAAGTCAATACACTGTGTCTCAGGGAAAATACTTATATTTTCATTGTAAATATGACATAAAATGTGGATTTTTTGATACTGCTTTAGCAGTAGTGGAAGAAATGTGATGGCTGATTGTAAATGCAGAAGGACATTAATTGTGAAAGATACCCTTCCAGTCAGCTTCCACTCTGCTAGTTTTCTATGGATCTCTGCTTCCAAAGTGCTGAAACAGAGCTCGTGATTCCTCTGCTCTAAGTCACCTTTTTCATGTATAATTAAGGTGAAATATCAGTTTAATAAAGTGAATGTAATGACTGAGCTTGAGCTCTGTGTTAACGGGAAAAGTTACTGAGATTCTTTTCTCTAGATTTGCATACAAGAGGCATTGTCTGAAGACCGTATGACTGTTTTCAGACTTAGTGCTAATTTCCTTAACTGGGCTTCACGCCATATTTTTCCTATTATTATTTCATACAGGAGATCAAACTTGAGAAATATTCCTGCTGAAATTTTTAAGTTTCACACTTTAAATTCAGGAAAGACTACTTCTTTGAAGATAATTTTTCAAAATTTGAATTTAGCATATTTGTTACTTTAATGAGCAGTTGAACTTAGTTAACTTTTTGATTGGCATATATCCCACTCACTAAGTTTCCCTGAGTGTGGTATGGGTTCAGCTGAGTAAAGAAGAACCTTTTTATTAATTTTCCTTGAGAGCGTGGCTTTGTGTTTGCTTATGATTATTTTATTAGTACTATTAATGATTTGGTGGCAGCAGCTGCAAGTAAGGGTGTATGGAAGGTGATTGTGCCTGCTTCATCCCCTCAGGTTCTGGATTGAAATTGCTATTTTTCACAGTAGAGGACAAACAGTAGCAGAGAAGCAGTGTTGAAGAGCACAAGGATTTTTCTGCCTTCCAAATCTGCCACTGTGCCTGACCTGATGGACACAGTCTCTTCATTAGTTGTTATGTGTGAGAAATATTAACAGCTGCTCTAGAAAGCCAGTTGCAAAAAACAGCTCATACTGTCCTTCTATAGAAAATTTTCAATATATAAAAGTGTTATGTTAGAAGTGCAGTTTCAGAAGTTAATTGGTGAAATTTCTTTCTAATGCCAATGCCAGGTCACTGAAAATGTTCAGGAAAAAATCAACTATCACATTTTATCAGTTTCATCTAGATCCAGTAGTTATTTAACCCTTTAAGTAGTGCAACAGTAAAATAAAGTATTCAGAAACTAAAATAGAAGTGATAGTTCACCTGAAATTATCCAGTGAGAATGTTCTCAGGTTTAATCACTCTGCTGTTTTACCAGTCCCTGTTGTGAGCATCTTTGGAAATGCCATACAATTATTAGTCTAGTGTGGAAATGTTCTTAGACTTTCAAGTTAGTTGAGAAGGCATAAAAAAGTAGTCCAAATGTTAAGAAAGACTAGGCCTTGCTGAGTAAACCATAAAACTGAGTGCACATTTACTTCTGCAGAACTGCCCTCCTCTGCTGTTAGATGCCCTATTTCCAAACCCAGTTAGGATGGGAAGTGCAAGGATTAGATAAACACAATGTCTCTGTTTTTGTGTCACTGTGTCCTATGGGTCAGATCTTCAAAGTGCAGCACCATTGTTCCTTACAAGGGAAATGTCATGAAATAACATCAACAAAGCTTACACAAGTGCAAAAGCACTTTAATGAAGGCAAATACTTTGTATATGTCATTCCCTTTTTGCCCTAATGTAAATTAAGTGTTCATTTCAGATTGTTGGTACTTTCTGCATCTCACATTACTATGTAGAAGTGGAAGCGAAGCTAGTCCATTACAGTGATTCATATTTTGTCTAAGGAACAAACATTTTCCAATGGGACTGGGGACTGAAGCATATTAATGCTGTTGAAATTTTCCAGCTTCCAAAACAGACACACAAAAAAATAAATTGTTACAAGGAATAAAACCAGAAAAGCTAATATTGCTATCTGTGCAGGTACAGTGAAAAGGCAAGCGGTCTGAATCTGTATTGCCTGGCACTGTGTGCTGTCTGGTTTTTATCAGCTGAACTGTACAAGCACTTCAGAGCTGGTGCTCTGTGATGTGCTACTTCCTTGACCTGGTTCCTGGGGGCAGGAAGGGGAGATCATTTGGTTGTGCTCTCCACTGAACTCAAATTAGGAGTGAGATTTTTGATTCCTCTGGTCATTGGAAGATCCTCTTACACCTTTGAGAGGATTAACAGAAAGTGATGATGACATTTGGGGCAAGTTTCAGGAATATGTTCACCTGGCAGTGAGAAGTGGGTGGGGAGCTTTCAGCTCTATTTGACAGCTGGTCTGCAAACATGTATTTTCCCATACCACACTGCTGTGGCTCACAGCCCTCCTCCCATCGCATCAGGGCTCTGTCCACTCAGAGTGGTTTAATTACATTTCCTCTTTAAATAACAGTAATTAGTTATGTTTTTCTAGAGACTCAGAGGAACACAACTGAGCATTTTTTCTGTGCATTGTTGCTTATTTTTTCTGAGTCTGCTGCACTGAGTAGCTGTGCCAAGTGAAAAGACCCTTGCAATGCATCAGGGAGACAGATGTATTTCATTTGTGATTTCAGTGATTTCCATATATGAGAGGATCCTTAGAGATGGCTCTGCATGAAATGAATGCAGTTGCTCAGGTTGTTGCCTAAAAGAACAAGCATACGGATATTAAATATGCCACTAAGATGCTTTCATTTTCTGCCTATTCTCACTGATGCAAGCCTCCATCTGTCTGCCCAGCCCTAAATCCTCACTCTCATTTACCACCAATACCTCTCCTCCACCTCTGCCAAGCACTTGCTCTTTCCACTTTCTGAGACCACTACAAACTGCAGGTTTGTCTTTAAGAAACCCCCAAACCATTGCTCCCTCCCACACCAGCCTGTAGCTTAGTTCCCAGCTCTGCCAGGTGAGGGTGAAGAGCTGAATCCAAGCAGAGACAGAAAGTTGAGTCACCTTGGGCTACACTGGTATTTTTCAGTGCCACTGCCTGAGAGGTGGAGAAGGGTGTAGAGGTGGATCAGTGCAGACAATATCAGTATCCAAGTGGCTGGAGCCACAGCCAGGAGGCTCCCGTTGGCAAATTTAATATAGCTTTCTAAAGTGGCCCGAGAATCTGGCCTGGCTTTTTTGGTCAAGTACTTTGTACCTTGTACTTTTTTGTAAGTATTTTGCTTTGGATCCTTGAAGAGTGTCTAAAAGTACCCCAAAGACAAGAACTCAGACAATGACTTTGATCTGTGTGTTTCTGTTTTCTATGATCTGTTCTTGGGTCAGACTGTGCCTTATTCAAGCAGATACAATGTATATCATGAAGGGTATGATAAAAGGGGTGAACAATTCTTTTTATTCTGTTGTTCCCCACATGTTGCTCCTAACATGTGGATATAGCTGAATTTGCTGTTCTGACAAAGGAGGGTGCAGTGGGGTAAGGATGTAGCAAGGATCGCGTTTCTCCTCTATCTGTCCCTTCATTCCTGTATGCTCTGTGAGATTTGCTTGGGTGCAGTGAGGAGGACCCAAGGTCACTCTGCCAAAGAGCGGGGCAGATGCTTCTCCAGCACAGCCAGCAGCCCCTGGTGGGACCGAGTGCTGTCACTCTGCATGGTCAGTGTAACTACAGAGCCACAATACAGGTGTGCAGGGCAGCCAGCGCCGTCACGGAGATGTGATGGCAGCACTGTTCAGCTGGGGATGTGCACAGTTTTTGTATCTGGGGGAATTTTATGCCTTCTTTTCATACCTCTGGTGCTGGAGAGCAGATGGCAGGTTGGCATGGGCTTTGGTGTGTCTCAGAGAGGCAGTTCCTTTTGTTCTTTTGCAGAGGTGACTCCAATGGTGCTAAAGGAGCATGTTCGGGTTCCTGCACTGGATTCTGCCAGTGTCTCTTCTCATGCAGCTGAGAATTCGTTATGATTTAACCTTGAACCTGAAAGCTTTTCTTTGAGCTCAAAGACTCAAATACTCCTAACTGAAAAATCTGCCACTTTCAATTCATCTGAGAAAGAACTAAAGCAATCACACAAGTTCACTTTTCTCTGCTAGGTACTAAGTGCAAGTGAGATGATGCAGGCAGGTTTCTCTCAGCGAAGGACAGTGCTCTAGAGGGCAGGCTTTCCCTGTATTGGGAAGAAGCATTTCCAGCTAAGCCCACATTCAGTCAGCCCAAATAGCATTTTAACTACTTAGCTTTCTTTGTATTCATAAATCAGACAAGTCAATAATTGTTTAAAATGTGAAGACTTTCATTTGCTGGCATTACATGTGAAGTAAAGGCAGCATTAAATTAAAGATGCTACTGTGGTGAGGTCATGGTGTCTCTCTGAATACGCAAGTCACTGTTTCAGTGGTGAGGGCTTTTTTTTCCCATTAGTATTAAGTAGGTTTTGTGTTGAAAATTAATAAGGGTTGGCATCTAAAAATGCAGTTAGTTTAAGGTTTCTTGCTGAGCCTGTTGCAGTTTCAGAGAATGCAATATTTTAAGAGCATGTGTTGCTCTTTCATGAAAGCACTGGTAAAGAATTTGCTGGGAGATCTCTGATGGTCCTATCAGCAGTGGTATTGGTCAGTGGTTCTTGTCTCTCTTGGTGGTAAAAAAGTCTGGTGAAATAATGTTGTCTTATCACACAATGTCTAGGTTAGTGTTTCTATGGCTGCACACTTACAGACTGACAGATGGCCAGGAGGATTTAAAAAAATCTTTAATTATTGATGTTTGTAATGAAAATCTCAAGGTGGTCTGAAATGGTATAACTATGCTGTGATCAATGGAATTGGTACGGTCTACCTTTCCTGAAGATCTGCTCTGATCTGCTGTGGGCATCAGCCTGGTGTCACAACCTGTGTGTGCGATGCACGAGGACTGACCAAGAACTGAGGTTAGCAGCACTCTGGTGTGGTGCGGAAGGGCAGTTCTTCTCCTGGCTTATGAAGCTGCTGATCCACTTCTGCTCAGTTCTGCACTAAACTGAGATGTACTAACATGCTCTCAGTTGCCAAAATTAGTATCTTGAGTGAGTGATTCTGGAAAAAAGAGTCTGCAAAAAGACAAAAGGAAGCTGACTTTATTCAGTGTTTTATGATTCTGGGTGGCTTTTTTTTTAATGTTTTGTCTATAAAAACTAAGGGGGAAAAAAGCTAAGAGAAATAGGATAACAAAAACTCTAGATTGTTGAATAAAATCCTATCTTTCTTTTCTTTGCTTCTGGACTGATCAGTAAGGGTATAGAAATAATCATCTCTGCTTGTGGCTATGTGTTTCAAATGAGTGAGAAGGCTGAGATCTGTAAAAAGAAGGTGAGAGCCAGTGTATAATTTAAATATCAGTTTGAAATGTCTGTCTCCTAATTATGGTGGTTTTGATTTTTTTCATTCTCTCTCTGTTTTTTTTGCCCAGACCTTTACAGCTCACCTTTTAAGGCATTCACAGTCTTTGGACATAGTGTGAAATGATTAATAGTCTGTATTGATTTTTCAAAATAAGGAGATACAGTAGCATGAAGCAGGGAACAGCAGACCTAAATTTTCCACTATGTTTTCACTCGTGGAGAGAATGCTTGGAAATGACTACTGCTATGGAATGTCAGAGACTTTTTGAATATTAACAGTATTTTCTTCTGTTTCTTTTAAGGCTGATAAATGCTTTCATTTACATTTTTTCTCTCCTGCTAAATTCTTGTTTCTCTGATTACATTGAACTGGACTTTAAAACAAACTGTCAGAAGAAATAGATTAGTTGTCTGTCTGTCTGTACATGATTATCAAATGAACTGTACATTAAAATGGTGGAGCAATGGGGCATGCAGACAGAAAAAATCATTTTTACAGGATCCATGAAATTTAGAAAGCCAATTACTATCCTGCCAATGAAGAATTTTTCACTAAACATGTCCTAGTAAGTTTAAATGCCTATTAATTAGTGTTTAACTGGTTCTTAATGGCAGTGAAGTCTAGTGACAGTATGACTTCCACATAAAAATTAGTCTGACGTTGGCTCTGTGGAACAGGGAGATACATCACTGTTAATATGGTAGCACATTTATTACTGTGGTGTCTTAATTCAGCTGCATTCAAGGGCAGTGAATTGAGAATATCATAATCAGTTTGGGTAGGAACATAAATTAGAGGTATGTCGCCCTGGTGGCTATGCCCAGTCTGAAGATCAGGGAGGAAGGCCAGGGGAGCCGTGTGACAGTACTGACCCTGAGTGCCTGCAGGTATAACCTGCTGTGAGCAGACCCTGGCCCTGGGCTGCAGAGATGCTGCTCACTTCCTCTGGGGCTACATGAGGCACCTGAAGCACCTTCCACTGAAATCTCTTACGGTTCTACTGGGAGCAAAACTGGGTGCTGGATTTTTCTCCATCTGACCCGTCCTTGTTGCAATCAAGGTTGCCAGTGAGCCACTCAGTGCACTTAATGCTTCCAGTCTTACCACAGACCTAAATTCCTGTCTTTGTCCCAGTCCAATGTGCCCACACCTTTCCAAATGAAATCTCTGTTGCTGATTAGGGGACCTTTGCCTTTGAGAGTCCTGAGTATCACCAACAGGAATGGGGGAACAGAGCTGAATTCAAATAGACCATCTTGCCACAGGAGTAGGAGAGCAAACAAAACCCAAAGCTGACCTCCAGCAGCCACGTCTTTGCAAGGCATACAATGCAAACTTAGTGGGCCGTGCAGTGTGTTCAGATGTATGCAAAGATGATACGTATCTCTGAATATGAGCTGACTTTTTCAGTGCTGCAGTAATTTATAGGACAGTCTCTGCCTTCTAGTATGATTCAGGAAGAAATTTGGTCAGTACAGTGTTTTAAAAATAAACTGTGGAATAATTTGGGCTGTTGGTTGGAGTTTTTTCTTGCCTCAGGTATTTCAACTTATAAACTCTAGCGTGTTACTTCAGAGGTACTGGTAATCTGGCATTTTCGTCTAGTCAGAATGATTTTCCACTCCTGACCTGACATCTGGAATTTCCAGTTATTTTTCTTTTTAAGCTGATGAGTTATGAGGAGGACCAGAAAGAATCAAACTTGATCTCCTCTGGTGTGGCTGGAGGCAGAGTACCAAAACTTCCAAATAATGAGCTCCTTGCAAAATCCTATCCTGTTCTGTCTTAACCTTTGAATTCCTATAAAGTTGAGGATCTTAAAGGAAATTTTGCTCCCATGAACTGCTGTCCCTGTAGCTGTCAGTGAGCCCATGGGAACAAGATATCACCACCCTCCTTTTGCTGCAGGTCCCGTGCCATGGGCACACATGCATGGACACGGGAATGGAGCAGGAGCCACATCAGGAGGGAAGACTTGCAAATGCCTGTGTTAATTCTGCCAGGAAGTCTCTGAAGATTTCAAGATAATGCAGAGATGTAAACACAGCTTTTTCTTCCTTGGCTTAGAACTGGAGCCAGTGTGAAGGCTAGTCTTACAGGCACTGCCCTGCTCTTCTACCCACAGCCAGTTTTGAGCCAAAGGCTCTGAAACTCTTAAAAAGGCTGTGCAAGTTTTTGGGGAGGGGTGTGTGTATCTCAGTGTTGTGCCTGCACGTTCCACATGGTGCTCTTCTTTTGCTGTCCCATTGGTTTCTGAGTGCTGTAGTTAGTTTCTTAGTATAGTGTTAATGACTTGGAGTCTGAGAGGTAAAGCCTGGATGTTATGTGGAATTTTGTCCCTTAGCAGAAACTAGGACCTTGCGTATTTCATGTTTCCAGGCTTGATTCCGGTCTCTTCTCCATTTCTCTAGTCATCCTCTGTCCCTGTGGTATGAAGAGGAAACCCAGCATCAAGAGCCTCAGCGAGTGATCTTGCTACTGTTTCCCTCTTGTTTGAAAAGGTACATGGTCACTGCCTCTGTACATCAACTGTCAAAAATAGTCAACAACAAATTTATTTCAAGTTTCCCTTCCTTTTTTCATGTGGGCTCTGATTGTGAAGTAACAGAGCAAGAATGAGTGCCTCTGTATAAAATAGAATTTGACTGCAAAAGATGAATTGTTCATGTAAATTATTGTAGAATTGTATTGAGCACCTTTGATTCAAAGTACGGGGCATGGATGCTTGAAATATGACTAATAATTAATTCAGTGAAAGAGAAAGTTGAGGATTTCAGTATTACTAGTGTAGTGTTCTGGAAAAGATCTTCCGAAGATGAAGCTTAACAGTCTGTGAAATCTTTTTTTCTTTTAACTTTTAGAAAGGTTGCCCTTAAACCTCTACTTCTGAGGGAGACAAAGTGGTTTAGATTGAAAAAAGATGCACCTGATTTTTCTCTCCAAACATGAAATAAACACAATTTAGCTTTTTCCTTGCTGTGATATTTTTCCCGCTCTTAAAATTTGCATGTTAGTCTTGGTCTCATGTGAGATATTTCTTCAGTTTGAATAATTTACCTTTATTCAGTATTGCCAAAGAGATGTTGAGAATTCAAAAGCCAGTTCTGAATGACTCTAATAGGCTCTACAAATTGAAGGTTTAAGTGAAATGAATAGTAAGTTTGTGTTCCCTGCCAGATTACTCATGTTACATCAGTACATTTCTTCTGGCATGTACAGGTTCTACTTAGGTAAGTTCATGTAAAGATCAGATTCTCATGCACTCTCTTAACTCCAGGACTGGGGCTTTACCATGGACTTTAGTATAATAAAGATTCTCTTTAAGTTGTAAAAGTTTACAACGCTGTCAATAGTTTACAAAATATACTGACTGTCTGGGTCTGCATGCATATGAGAGGTGTGTTCTCATTAGAGAAGTGCAGTTTGTCTTGTTCTAGAAAATGAAAAGAAGAAATTACAGAAAGAAGGGAGAGAAAGTATTTGTTTCCAAATACTTTCAAATATGGGGAGAATATACAGTGTCGAGAAAGAAACAATTTGTTTAAATGGTTTTTGGCACAGATCTCTCTCGCTTCCACAGTTGATGAGCTCTGCACAAGCAGCTACTGAACTCGGCCCAGGAGCTGAGAAAGGCACAGGTGTGGCTGGGAGCTCACTGTGTGTGTGGGGTGACTGTGGGGCCACTGGTACCCTCGGGGCTGCTCTCCTGCCAGGCATGGGCTCAATCTCGGGGGGCAACCCGAGAGTGAGTGTAATCAACTGTCAGAGTGTAATTAACTGCGACATGTGCTGTCCAGGTGAGAAAGGAAGGTGAAATTTCTGGAAATCTCATTTAGTGGGATTATATCTTGCCATTTAAGACTTAGAGAAATATTATTCTGTGCAGCTAAAATTAAGTTTTTCTTTAGCTCTGTCATGGAGTGCATTAATGTGATATCACAGGAATGCTGGAGCTGACCATGAGGGTATTCATCCAGCTGTACTGTAAAGCCATCACTGCAGTGCTCCTACAAACAGTAAGTCTCTGGTATTTTGTCAGTTCTTATTAACAAATACCAGAATGGAAACTGATGATCAGTCTTAATAAAAGAAATGATTGTGCAATTTACATCAAGGCAGTTTTAATAAAATACCTAATCCTTAAATGTGCATAATGAGGTTTACATATTCACATCACTGCAATTAGAAGTTGGTATTTAAAGGGCATGCTTCTCGTTTCATGTGCTTTTAATCACTCTTCTCAAGTTTGCTTTTTCAAATTGCAGCGTTAAGGTAAACACAGTCATTTGTTTTTTCTCCCCAGGCATATAATTTTTTTTTCCTCTGGAATGAAATTTATATATTTGGTTTGGCTTGTGCTAATCTGCAAAACAGATAAATAAATAAAGAGGTAATCCCATTCACCCCTGAAGATTTTCAAACCTTTTAAGCAGTGTGGTGGCAAACAATTTTTTTTTCAAGTGTTGAAATGTTCTGGTAACAGTAACCCTGTGAATAGGGTTTAAGCTTCTGTTCTTCCCAGCCACGTGTCTTTGGTCCCTAAACCAAAGACCTTACTACTCCAACAGATAAAGAATGTGGACTGCAATCTGCCTGCTCAGTTTCTGACCCTGCACAGGCTTCCCCAGCCCCTTTGGCCAAATTGACAGGAGTGGTTCTGTGAATGGCACTTGCAAAGTCAGTGGGGATTATTGCAAAAATCCGTAGGAAGCGTGCCTGTGGTTCTGATCAGCCCACAGACTTGCAGGGGAAGGTGCAGTCGCAATCCCTCCCTCACAGTGGGCTGTGCTGTGTGTGCTGTCACAGCAGCCTGGCCTGGCCTTGGGGCACAAGCCCATGGCTTGGAAGGAAGGTTCCTCTGAGCAGACAACCTCCTCCATCTGTGTCTGCCGGGAGACTTAATCCACCCTCTGCCCTTGGTGTGCCACACTTCCCTCTGCCTCCCAGAACACTGCTTTTTCCTGAAGGCATCATACACCCTACACTGGTGTCTTTCTGCAGGAATGGGTTTGCAGTGCTGCTGGTGTTGGATGGTAACTCCATGTGGAAAAAGTTTATTTTGCACTTGAAGTAGCTGTATTCAGAGGTCTTCTTAGGAGGGTTACTGCTTCAGAGCCCTGAACTTTTTTAGATTATGTAAAGACTTGACATTATATAGAGACTCAAAAAAAAAAAAAGGTTTAGCTAGTGACTAGGATGACGTTAATAATTCAGCACATTGAAATGAAAGATGAAAATCAGACAGGCAGTAAGTTAATGCTTATGTTCTGCTGACTGTACATGTTTCAGTATGAAATGCTTTCTCATCCACTGGCAGAAATGCTAATGGTGTAGTAACCCTGTGGTCCAGCTGCCCTTCTTTCACTCTGGCAACCACTGGGGGTGGGTTTTTCTGTCTGTTTAGGAGTATGTAGAAAATGGTGTTTGTTTTACATATGGCAGTAGAAATGAACTGCATTGTCATTTTTAATTTTTCTTTTTCATTCTAGTCCTCCCTTCTGATCTCCTGACTTAACTTCTTGTTCCCTGAGTTTAAAAGGATGTTGGCCTTTCTTTATTACTATTTCCCTTCCTGTCTTTTTTCCTTTCTCGTTCTTCTTCTATCCACTTTTCATTTTTCCTTTTTTTTTTCCCTTGGTTTGTTTTTCCTTTTTTCCTGTTCTTCCTTTTTTATTTTCTCTTTTTGACCATTTCCATTTTTATTTCTTATTTTTCCCTTTTATCCTTTCCTCCTTTTTATATTTCTCCTTTCTTTTACCTCTTTTCTTTTTCCCTTTGTCTTCTCTAGTAAATGATGCACAATCTTTGGCCAGGTGGGAACCAGGTAGTCTGTTGTGGAGACACTGAAAGGTTCTTTGCATCTTGGCATGTGCCTGAAACCACAGCCTGTGACTGGTGGATGGAGAACAGGAGGCTGAAGGAGCTGCCTGGGTCCTGCAGAGGGCTGTGGGTGGGTTAGGGGCACCCTACAGACCCTAAGAGCTCTGCTCTCAGGCCTTGGTAGGCATGATTTATCTTTTATGATCCTGAGGGCAGTTTGAAGCAATACAGATCAAACTTTCCCCATCCAGACCTGTAGCAACAGTCATAAATTCAGTGGTTAAAATTATCCAGAACTCTCGGTTTCATCTCTGTCTGGTATGTAAAGCTAAGCAGAGACAGTGGTTCAGATTAAATTCTTTTTTTCTGTTGTCACATGCTTAGCTGGGGAATCACCTTTTCCTCTTTTGACATCTTGTTTTGCTGCTGTATACAGAGCGAGAAGCAATTTGGTGACTTTGCAGTCACCAAAGAAATGATGACTGCAGGAAAGTGGGAGAATGAGTTTAGGAAGAACTAGTACTGCTGTGGGAAAACTATAATGGCCCTTAATTGCATTTATCTGTGGAGGCAAATAACAGACTGGCTTATGGCATCTTCTGTGGTTATCAGCACTTCTGCTACCCCAGTCTCACCCTACTGACTATTGGGGCAATGGCCATTTCCCTTCCAATGGGAAGGGAGTGCTGCCAATGTGAATGTAGAGGAAACCTCTCAGATTTATTCCATCCCACATATGCTGCTTAGATGCACCAGTATCTGTGATGTTTTGCCATCATTGCCTTGGCAAAGGGGAAAGGCAAGGATTTGTGGCATTCGGATATGTGGTTGCAAAGCTTCACAGGTCATACTGGGAGTGGTGGGGAAAAGGAGGGCAGTGTGGTCTGAGCTGCAGCTTACAGTGTCTTCAAGAAACGATAATCTCTGGGGGACAGCTTGGCTGTCACTCCTTGAAGAACAGTAGGATGAGTTACATCCTACCAAACTGAGCATCTGTAAATGCTTCTTCCATGGCTTTTCCCTTTTGCCTTATAAGCAGTGAAGAGAAAACAGATTTCATAATTGACTGAGGACCAGTTTTTGCTTTAGTCTGAGTATGATTTCACAGCACACACTGGTACTCTGTGCTTAGTTTTTCATACGTGCTCAGTTCTGAATATGATATTCTGAAGAGGTAACAAACATCAAAGATGTTTCCAAAATCAGTGTTTGTATAACATACCAGTGGAACTCTGCTGAAATGGTGCTGGCTATATGGCTTGGGATATGCACAGCTTAGAATCACCAAATAGCATGTAAGGTAGAGAGAACTGCAATTGAAAACTAAACATGCTGTGGGAGGTGTTATATTTAATAGAAACATGACTGTTTCAATACCATTATTGTACCTCAAATGTCTGAAGTAAAATGAACAAGAGAGTGATCAATAACATGTTACTGGTATCCCCAGTATCACATTTCATAGATTGCCTTTCTTGAGCTGGATGACATCTGATGAGTTTGATCAAGCATGATGAATCTGATGTGCCTTAACTCAAATCATAATGAACTTCAGTCTCCATCACAGTGATGAGAGAAGTTCGATACCCTTGGCAGCCCTCTGTTTACACCAGGGTTCCACAGTGGAACAAGCAGAGCACAAACACACTAAATAGCAGCTGGCTTTCCACTGCTGGGAAATAACTCTGTTTCTGGAGCGGTAAACTAGCGAGGAGTTAACACTGGTGCCTGAACTTACTTGTAGCCACTGAGGATGCAGCTAACTAATTTATTCCTACTGATTTTTGTTCCTGCCAAGCACCTTCTACATGTAGTTTTACCTGACTGTTTTTGCTGCTGATGGGCAGAAGTCTCTAGTCCCTGTTCCTCACCACTGGCTTGGTGTCAGAACGATCAAGGCCTTGTAAGTGTTATCACCACTTTAGAGGAATGCTAAAATGCAAGGACAGGAGATATCAGTCATCATCACAAGTCAAATTCATTAAAGAGGAAGAACTGATTTAAATAAAGACTTTCGTGCCAAAAGGGCAATAACAGGTAAAAGTGTTCATGTAATTTATTCAGAGAATTTTGTGATAACTGTCAAGTTATTCAACAGCTTTTTCTCATTATCATTTGCTTCATGTACCTTGACTTGGCAAAGCCTTTAGGAAGACATTTAATCAGAAGTATGCAAATTGCTAGCTTCAACAGGAAATCAGCATTTAGGAATAGCAAATCTTAAATATTTTCTTAAATGTTGAGACATATTGGTACTAGATGAGTTATGCAGTCATCTTTTTTTTTTCTTTTTTTTTTTCTTCCCCCTGCAGTGCAGTGAGGGATTTTTTCTGCAATTTTTCAAATATTCCCTAAGCCAGGCTGTGCAAATCATTCCACAGACGCTGCTGCTGGGTGACCTGAACCAAAAATGTTTCTGGTTCCATATTAAAACATAAATCCTAGGAAGTTAGCAAAGAAAGATTTTTTTTTAATTGAAAAAATGTTTTTATTAATTACTAAATAATTTTTAAAAAGTGGAATGTGCTAAATCTAGTCCCAAAATGGCACTTTAAATTAAAAATTGAAGTGCTTCACTTAGAAAATGTCATAATATATATTTTTTTCTGACATGCCTATTGCATGATCTAAGATTCAAAGGTTTTGGTTTCTCCAAACTGCCTTCCACAGAGAATGAACTATTTATTAGAAAAAGAATTTCTTTCCTTGATTTCCCATGATTTCTTCAATAGAGTTGGTCAAATGTTGCAAATACTTAGCAAGTGTCTTTGTTTCCTATCCATCCTGATGGAAAAGGACTATTCTTTAAATAGGGGCATACAAGGTAGACACCCTAACCCTGGTCGTATGTACTGAGAGTAATTTGTGACTCATACTGTGTTTTTCCTTTCCATAAATTGAAGACTTGGCAGAAGAGACTAAAGGCTTAAATTTAAATACCCTATTTTCTACCTCAGGTTTTGTACATCTGTGACTGGGCATAGATCTTCAGAAATGTTTATCAGGACAAATGTTTTACAATGAAATTGAGGGGAAAATGAGACAATCTGAATCTTGGCTTAGAGTGTCTTTATGTCCATAATACAAACAGATTAGCTGCAACACATGTAATGAAACAGCTTGGCCAAAGTCACACCATAAGAGAGGTGGAGAAGTGAAGAGCAGAAGCTGTTGTCCAGGCTCCTCCCTGTTTCCCCTGTGAAGGGTTTTCCCTGGATTTGTTGCAGCTTGCTGGTGAAATACAATCAGTTCTGTGGGTTTGTTTCTGCCTGTTTCTTTGCCTTTACCGGAGTGCAGCATGCAGGCCTGCAGAGCTGCAAGTGCTTCAATCCATTCCATTTCAGATATTACAGTGATCATATTTTTGATCATGGAACCATGGCAGTGTTTTGAAATCACATGTGTGCCTTGTCTTTCATTACATCCATTTAGGTTCAGCATGCCTAGAGACAAATGATATGGAAAAAGGCCTCTGTGACACAGGTCCCTACTGGCACTGACTGTACAAGCAGGAAGACACCTAGACAGAAGGTAAGAAAAGCCTCTTTTAAATTTTTAACTTCACTCATGTAAAGCCTAATGAGGTGATTTTAATTTATTTGGCTCCCAGCAATGGTATTTAAATGAACCACATAATTTGTTAAATACTAACAAATATGCTTCAGGCTGTAAAGCTAATGTAATTTTTTGCTTCACTGGTAGCCTCAGAGGCGTTTGATTTCCCTTTGCCCAAACTTCAACTTCATCTGTAAGCAGGCCATACCAGTAGGTTTGATCAAGCATTTCTGTTTGTTACATTTTAAAATACAGCATTTTAATTTCTTCTTTAGCCTACTCGACCCTTCCAAAGCGTTTGCTGCCTGTCCATCTGCCATTTCCAATGTTAGTCTGTGCAGGAACACTGAGTGAGCTGTGCTGTCTGCTCTGCTCTTGTTCCATTAAACGTGTTGTCCTTGTGTATAATTCTGCTGCTTGGTTTGTTTCTCACATGGTGTTCAGCTTAGGCAGTGAAGGAGTTTCTGAGCTCTCTAAAACCCTCCTCTAATCATTTTGGCAAACAGAAAGCTATAGATTTCAGGACCTTACCACAGCTTTCATTGCATCCTGAATCTATAAATTTTCCACCTCCTTCCTCAGCCTTGACCCTGTAATGTGTGAGACACAGGAGGCAGCACAGAGTCCTCTGGATGCATCACAAGCTAAATGCACACACCCTGTCATGCTTACAACCTTGCTCATGAAAGAGCATGGGGTATTTGAGTGCATAATGAGTTCTATGCATAATTTATTATTTCAGTCTATTTCACAAAGGTTGTGTGGTTCTTTTGGGGGAGGGAGGAAAGGGATTATTGTTGGTTACTTTCCAGATAGAATGATGAGTGAAGCTCCAGAGCTATTTTAACCATATGATATATATAAAACTGGACTAAGGGATACTTTGAATGATAGGGGGTTTTGTTGTGGTGAAAATTCTTTCATTGTCAAGCCACGTAAATATTGGGAACTATATAATGACTGTAGTGTCAGAGATTTTGGTGGACATTTTAATAGCAAAGTAAATTGTTATTAGAAGCAAAACTGAAATGCTCTCTAGCTATAGAACACTGAAATGAAGATGCATTTGTGGAGATACTGGGAATGGTTATTGCGCAGCAAGACCAGTATTAAAAGAAGAAAGAAATCTTGATTGTAATAACTGTGTTCAGTAAAAGTAAAAAAGACAACATTAAAAACTTTCAATTAACATACGAACTTAATACAAGGTTCTTGCAGGAATGTTTTGCCAGGAAGAAAGGGAAATATTCTTTTATTTCGGATAGGGGGAGGAAAAGCACTACTTGATTCACAATCTCCTGGAAGAACACTTATGTTCTCCATCAAATATATGTAAATTAAACTGTATTTTAAATCTTTTCACGGGTCCTTCTGGATGGAACATGTCTCAAGGGCAATCCAAGGAAGGAGAACATTTGATAAGCACATGTAGCTCCGGGCAAAGCTCTGTGCATTCCCGCAGAGCTGTGATGCCAGTGAGCTCTCCACCATGCCACACGTTTTTTCCTTCTCCTTCAGGCTCTGAATCAAATCCTTCTGAAATCGGTGGGGCTCGCTCTGTAGACTTCAAAGAGCTCTGGATCAAGCACTGTAGAGGAAGTGCAGGTCAGGAAGTACTGATCTGAGCTTCATTTCCTTTTGCTTTCCTTTCTCCTTACTTTCCTTAATTTCAGAAAGGAGCATGCTATATTCCATCTGTTCTCAAATGGTCCTGGGCCGTGAGCCACCAGAGCCTGGCACTGTGTCAGGGGGCTGTCAGAACAGGAAGGAGCACAGTTGTTCTGTTCTCCTGGCTCCTTTAGTGTCTGGTTCCTTCAACCAGAGCTTCTTTTTCTTTCTCATCATATGGTGCAATGGAAGAAAGTATCTGGCATCCTAATAATATTAGTTTAATGGTATTCTAATTTTCAGCTGTGAGTTGAGCATCAGATGCTTACACGATCTCTCTACCCACACACAATGTGTGTTTGTGTGTGCATATAAATTTATACTATACCATTGCTGTTGTAATTTTTTTCAGAACTTAAAAATTCTGTGGGTGGGTATCCATGTGAGTAAGAAAGAGATGATGTCCCCATCCTGCTTACAGGGATAGCATTTTTGCTTAGCTCTTTTTGCATCTAATGGAAGTCCAAAAGACTGCTTGGAATAAAGTCAGTGAAAATTATATCAATTTTGGAGGCAAAATAATCCACTTAAAATTCTTTTGAATGCATTTTTTTCCAGGCAAGCCCAGACAGGGATATGACCATTTGAAAGCCAGGAAACAAATATTCTGTGCCCTTCTCTCCCACTATCCAGCTCCATGCCCTTTCCCCTGTCTTCCCTTCTCTTAACTTTCTGATCTTGGGAGACCCCTAACAGTGCTTGCATAGGGTCAGGGCAGGCTGGAGGAGCTGTGATTTAGGCATTAGGTACTCTGAGGAGGAGGAGCTGGAAGTGTGTCCAACCTTTTCCGAAGGACAGTGCAGGAAGGCTGGATTTGACTTAAACTAAGCAAGAGTAGTTTTCTGGAAACAGCATCTTCCTCTCTTCCAGCAAAACCCCTCTTTTGCCAGCTATCAATGTCTACATTTGTGACCTGCCTGTAGCACAGAAATTCTGCTTCAGGCGGATTTTTGCAGAACAAAACTCTTGTAATCCTCTCCTCTGGTAAAGAAAATACATTTTGTAGTGAAATGTTTTCTGGGCATGGAGTCTCCACTACCCTTCCCACCTCTTCTCTTTCAAACCAGAAGGGTGATTCCTAAGTCACACAACAGGATGCATTTTTCTAGCAATTTTATAGTTAGTAGTTCAATGTATTTGTGAACTGAAAGAGAACTCTCCCTCCCCTTCCTTACCCCAGAGAAAGAGCAACAAAAGCCTTATGCAAAGTAATTAAAGCCTCTCATAGTATACGGCAGATGTAGTTTGAAGTTTGAAAGCAGATAGCCAGGGAAATTTCATGTTAATCATGTATACACCATTGCTTGTGGGTGATCTTCCCTGCCTGCTGCTGCTGTCTGTGCTGGTTCCCAGTATTGGAGCCCGTGGGTTCCTGTGCAGCCCAGCAGCAGCACTGACAGCCCATGAAGGTGCCCAGGCAGGCACCGATGTGCGAGAGGGCTGCTGAGGTAACAGCTGGGTAAACCTGATGGGTCTACAATTTATACTGCAGTTAGGGATGCTAGAGGACCAGGAGAGGCACTCATGTCTGGTGTGTGACCACTGGTGGGTTTTATTAACCATGAGCTCCCGGAATGGTTTTATATGTTCTGCCAAAAGGGAAAAGAGACAAAGTGTGAATGAAAGCTGAACAGTAAAAGAAGCTGAATTGGGAGAAAATCCCCCAACTGTCTGTTCTTTGCTATTATCTGGGATAGTTAAGCCAGCTGGAAGTTTGCCCAACAGGTAGCTGATAACAGTAACCTGGCGTGTTTCAGGTTTCCATGATGGCAGACTATGAGAGGACATGTGAACTGGCATTTTCCACCCCTGATGTTTTGTAGCTCCTTGAAAGAGGAGTTTGCTCATGAATCACATCTCAAGCTAAAGGCTGGGAAAGTTGGGAAACAGATCATCCACCTATGGAACTTGGTGTTCTTGCCCAGAGATCTGGAAGGAATAATGTAGGGCTTCTTTACTAGCTTTGTGCTATGGGAGTTTTACTCTGAGGACATAGCTAGCAGCAGTATGGTGTTTTTGTATACCAAGGTCTTTGCACTTGAGCTACTTCTTTTGTGGTGTTTTCCTTACATATCTAGAGAATGAAACTCTGGAAACACTAGGAAAAAATAATATTTTTGCAACAGAGCCATCTTAATGAAAGGACACTGAACAAAAATCATAGACACAGATGCATTTATTTTGTATCTGGTATGAGCAGAGCAAAAATAATATTTTCAAATATGTTGTATTGAAATCTCATGGGAGGAAAACAACAAAAAGTCATACATTAATTGCAATAGTGGGGAAGAAAGCAAGTATACAGAATCCTTAGGTATATTTAATTTCATAAGCAGGTTTATATTCTTCTGTGAAACTCTGATTCAAAGCTTTTTTGAAGCACCCATATCAGAAGACATTGGCCTGGAGTAATAACGTGAAAGCAATAAGATGAAAGAAAGCTTTGAAAGAACTGGTATTGTCTCTTTTCCAAAAGGAAAGCTTAACATTAGTGTTCTCAATAGAATTACAAGCCAGAAACACAAAGTATATGGGTCTGATTCTGCTGCCTGCACCTGGTGTTCCTACTCGTACCTGCTGAGAGCAGGTTCCAATGGGGAATTCCCTTACCATTATTTCCTACACTGGGAGTCTGTCTTAAATTAAAGTGTGAGTAAAACTTATAAGGCAATGGGCTATGAGGAGAAGCAAATATAGTGAATTTATGACTTAATGCAAGTTAAATATCCTAATTCAGAGTCTTAATGTTACAGCCACAGTGAGACTGAAGTCTGCTTGAATAAAATGGGAGGATCCTCAGCCCTCACTTGTTATTTAAAGGCCATCCTCTGCCGTGCTTCCTTAGTGATTTCAGGGCAGCCTCTCTTGCCATTCCCAGAAGAGATGGGTAATGTAGAAGGATCATTCGAGTCCCTGGAGTGCTCAGTCAGACCCTTCAGAAGAAAATCTGTGTCGCATTATGAAACCAATGCCTTTCCCTATGAGGCAGTGACTGAGAAAGGCAATGATTGCAGGAGCATGGCTGTCCCTTAGGATCCCTCTCCCTCCTATTTATATCAGTTAGGTGCAGGTGGCACAGCCACCCCTCTTTGAATACCAGCTCCCAACAGGCATCTGACATCATACTAGGATTAAATCCTTTAAAAGGGCCATTGTTACTAGTTCAGAGGCAGAATTTTACATTTGGACTGTATGCATAACATATATATTCAAATTGTATTGCCTTTTATCACATCCTTTTAAGCTCTCTACCAATAGGTAGTTTAGGATATAGGTATGATAAAATGATCAAAGAAAAGTGTAGCATTCTGAATTTAAATAGAAACTTCTGCATTATAGTGTAGAATTTGACTTATGAGTTACATGTAGAACTGCATGTCATTTAGTAAATAAAATAGTGGGGTTTTAATGTGAATTTTCACTGTTGGTCCATTACGGCAGGAGGAACAGCAGTGTAAGAGACTTTAATCACAGTAAGAGCTTCCTTCTTCCCCTGGCCAGTGGAGTCCATTATCCTTTAGGTGCATTCCCTTATTCTGGCCTTCCCTACTTCTCTTTATACTTGTGTAACTGCTGAAACAAGACTCAAAATGCTGTAGAGATTAATCAACCAAACCTTTCTTATCTATATTTTCTTTAAAGAGCTGTCGTGTAAAAATGTTTTTACCTCTGTCAGCTCTCTTCACAAATAATATAATACAATTTATTTTCATTCTATTAGCTGATTTGGACTGTCATCTACGTTAAGCCTTTCAGTAAATCAACTTTAATAGTTAATACTTTACCTTACTATCTGCAGGCAAAAGGTTTTGCTTTTGTTTTTATGTCAATATATCTGGCTTATACAGGCCTTTTAAATGATTCACAGCATATCTTAACAAGCCTCTTAAACAGAAAATAATAATAACAAACCAAATGCAGTTTTCATTGATGGAGATTACCAGCTGTTTTCAATGAAAATGCTGAAACAATGAAGGGCTATGAAAGATGTAAAATAAAAGGATTACCTAATTATCTGTATGCATATGAAATTGTACCAGCAGGTTTGCAGATGAAGCAAACAAAACTGCCATTTTCTGCTCATGTGGAATTATGTGGGTATTGCAATTTACCTTCTTTTATTTTATCAGGGGCTGAATTGGAGCCATCTGCAGTTCAGCTATAAAGGCATGAGAGAGAGACTGTGAGAGCTCTATTTTCACATCCCTTTGATACAATAATGGAATTCTTTGATAGAAAAAAATAGGAAAAAAGGAATGATTCTGAGAGAAAAGAGAAGATCGATCAGGGAATTTGATTAATGCTTGGACAAGCAATTTTAAATTCTGGATTTTCAGTGAGAGGTAAAACTGCATAGAACTTGAGAAAGCCCATCTGAGCTGAGGCTTTTGTTTAAGAGGTTTGAGAAAAAGCCCCCACAAAACAAACTGTGGGTAGATATCTGCAGTTTAGAAAGGGAGGAAATGGAAGGGCCAGTTGTCTCAACTGAAACAAAGATTATGCACCAGCATTCATTTATTCCCAAAAGAAGCCCTGTCATTTGTCCACTTGCATTGTGCATCTAAATGGGTGAAGGAACATGAATGAAGTTAGCTTTTATATCTCTGGGCACTTCAAATGCAGTTGTGCCATTCAGTTAAGCCTGATGGCTTAATTCTAATTCCCCTATTGTGGAATATTATATTTAGTGGGGAAAAATTGCAATTCTGAGCATGAGTTTTTTTGTTTTTAAAGGTAAAAATAAGGGTTTTTCTATACTTGTAAGACATAAGAAGGAAATCCTCCCATAGCAGAGGTGTGAGCCATTACAAAATGTCTCATGTGACAGAGCCCAGAACACAACCTTCAGCCACTGCCTTATTCCCAGGTCCTTGGCACCATGTGAAACCAAATGGCCAAAGAGGTAGTTCAGGCTACCTCGCAGGGACTCCAGGCTCTGCTGGAGCTTTCCTGAAGTTCTGATGCTGTTACATGGTAGAAAAGTGCCTTTATGAAATAATGCCTTGACTCAGGATTTAAATCTAGAGATAATAAATGACAGACAGAAGGGTTTAATATCCTACACACCATAGCTGGTTCTCACAGCAACAGGCAGCATAGCTACAGCATGGTGACAGTGTTTCTCAAGAGTGAGTTGAGGGAAAGCATGACAGGTAAAATAAGAAACCTGCATAATCAGAGGTATTGATAGAACCCAGCAGGATTCACCAGTAGGCTTCCTTCTGTATAGGTTGTGATAAAACTGCATTTTTAAATCAGCAAGGGATTCTCATGTAATAAATGTCCACATTTTTTCGTCTCCTGTAGTTTAGCTCTGTTATTCAGGCTGATCTCAAACAACACACCTGCCAAAATTTATTCTAGAATAGAGGGGGTTGTCATGACTTGCACCTACTTTAACTGGGGATAGTTCAGAAGCAATGATGTCCCACCGTGTTCCTGTGTGTGGGGAGCTATTTGTTATTTGCTGTCGTAATGCAGATGCCAGCAAAGCTCAGATCAGGAGATAACTGTTTCAAATAGGGTATCCAATAGGTGTGAACCAAAGTCTTCCATAAATATTCAAGCAAACGCTGCTTCCCTTGAAGCCTGTGGTTAAATCTGCCAAACCCTGTAGCTTCAACAGTTTGGCTCAGTATGAACCTTGAGATTTTAAGTCTTCAGATCATCTCTTGGTATTCTGTAAAATCAGCAAATTATTTGGAGGACTGTTTTAATATTAAACCATGATATTCCATAAAGAAAATATGATTGAATTCTTATTAGTCCATATTTTGTTAGGCCAAAGAACAAGAAAGGGTTTAAGAGAGCAAGAGGAGCAGAGAAAGAAGGAGGAACAAGAGGGGCACATCAGAACTGCAAATATTTAAACAGCTACGGAATAGAAAAATAATTACTTGTTACTCATTTCTGAGATGAATATAGGAAGAAATTATACCCTTAGGTTTGAGCAAAGGTGATTTATGTTAGTTATTAGGAAAGATTTTCAAACTGCACATTTCTAAATCATCTAAAATCCACAGCTGTTTCATTCCCGTCCCAGAGAGGGAAGAGTGGGGAGAAATGTCTGCCAAGAGCAAGCTCTGTGTTTGCATGGTCTCTGTGTCTCTTGTTCTCTCACTGTGGGGTTTTCCTTGGAAGCAGGTGATGTGACTCATTAAGAGAATATTCAGTTAGAATGAAGTGTTCACGTAGTCTCTAATTCATCTGCCATCTATATTTTTATCCTTGCTATTATTTAGTTTATTCAGTGGAAGAGCTATACCATTATTTTCTGCTGCAGAAGAAATTCAGCTCAGAGTACATTGCCACATCAAACAGCTAAATCAGACTTTTGTGAGGAAATATGTCTGAACTGATGCAGCTTCTTGCTGCTCTTCTGGAAATCTGCAAACAAATAGTTGAGGGGAAAAATAAAGGGAGAAGAGAAAACAGACGGAGTATTCAGACTGGAGAACTGTTTTCCAGTATTTGGACACCTCTTTGCTTGAAAACCATTATGTTCTCCTTTTTTTTGGGGAAGGGGAGCTCTTTATGAGCTTTTTCTGTTAGTGCTATCTCAGTCCTTCCTGGCAGCGTATCCATCATCAGGGGCTCCTGAGGAGCCCTGGACTGTTACCAGAAGTGCAGTGTGTTCCGTGTCCTCCTCTAGTGCTGCAATCACAAGTAATATGTGTCATCACATGGGAAACAAGACCTGTCTAAATGGAAACCCAAGTTTTTTTAACTGGCTTAGCAAAGTGGGACAGCTCTGTTTGCAGACCTTTTATTGAAGGAGGCTGAGTCATAAGCTTTTCAGAAGATGTTTGGATTTTTTTTCTATTTTTTTTTACTTATGCCTTGTAAAGTTACACTGCAGGAATGGTTTGCAATTGAACTTGCTTCTTGTATTTGAGGAGTACTATGTTTGCTAATCCATAACCATTCACACAAACTTCTGAGAAATATTTTCATGTTTGTATGTAATAATATTGGTCAAATACTAATTGTTTTCACACAAATATAATGTCTGACAGGCATTGATGTTAAATATTCAGTGATGACAGATCTGTAAAACATTAATGGTTTGCAATTACAACATCTACCTACATTGGAATTTGTTCTGCATGTTATCATAAACCTAAACTCTTAAAAGTTTAAGGCTTGTTCTAGCAGGGAGACAGCAAGGAAGTAGAGATGCTCACATCTATGGTAACAGATTGACTACAGAAAACAAATTTTGAGAACAGGCTCTAAAGTAACTCATGAAAAATACCAACTAAGAAAAGCTCAATCTAGTAAAATAACCCCTTCCAGCAGTCATATCACAAGCGTTACTTTTATGTCCTTCTGGTGTAGTGTTTATTTTGTGCCATTCACACTGCTCACCCCTTTGTAGGGTAAAATCTCTCCGAGGCTGGAAGACTAATTATGAATTACTAAATTCATAATTAGTTCAAATCAAGCAGCAACAAACACATCAGGAAATAAGCACAAGGAACTGCAAAATACTTTCAGTTCATTTTTTACTATAGTTATGTGGCTAAAATGATTTTTAATGGTACAATACCACTATTGTCCATGACGTACTCTAATAGTCAATCCCAGCCCTTTCTTAGGCTCAGAACTCCAGGACCTGGGGCTCTTCTTACTCTGAGACTTTCAACACCAGGTTTTCACACATCTGTGCTTGACTTACAGAGCTCAGAGTGACTGAGGGGTTGGTTCAGCTGGTTCTAAAAATGCCTTTACGTGCTGGGGCACAGAAGGGACTGTGCTTTGCTATAAAGGAGATCCTTCTCTTGGTGCTGAGCGAGGCTGACAGCTGATGGGAGCACAGGAGGGTCACGGGTGCAGTGCTGAGGAAGGGGGATCACAGACCCCACCATATAGCTCTGAGCAGGGCCAGGTACTGTCTGGGGATAACTGAGCACCACCTGCAAGGCTGAGCTCGGGTCTTACTTAGGGAACTCTGGCTCTCTGCTGAGGCAAAAGGGGATTTTTGCAGTCAGACAATAATTGATATGCAGACAGAATACATTAATCACACTGGTTTTAGGATGGCATGTGTGGGAAGATAATTTCACAGAATTTTAGAAGGAAGTGATAGTTATAACATCAATGTCTATCTATTTTTGTTATAGTTACAGCTCTTCCAAGTGTTTCTGTGAGAGAGCCAGATTGTTTGAGCCTTTTGTGAGGGGGTGTGTTATTTTGTGTACTGCCTAGGCTCTGGATCCTGCAAAAAGATCTGTACTGAGCCTTCTGCTGTATGATTAGGCCATTTTCGTTCTGTTAGGGCAGTTAGAAGCTAAACTGGAGCATTTTTAAAGGGCTTTTTAGTATGCTTTGACCTAAAAGACCGTCTGTTAAACTTGAAATTGGTCTTGGCTTGTGCAGCTGAAGACTTTGAGGCTGACTTTCAGTAGCAGTTCAGACCATGGCAGTGCTCTCTTAAACTGTATGTCCAAAGCTCATGTTTATTAAATGAAATGTGAAATGCACTTAGAAGCCATACCAAACTTAATTGTCTCTTTTATAATAGCAACACTGCTACAGTAGTAAAGCCATTGATTCTCTTGTCTGGGTTAATATTGTTCTAGTTTATAGAAAAACAAAATAAATAATCTATTCAAAAAATCAAAGCAGACTTAGAAGAAAATTCACCTTCAGATAAATACATAGTTTGTGAAGACTATTTAAAGTGCATAAGTAGAGGGAAAATACCCAATTCACAAGAAAACAGAAACCTGTGGAAAACATTTGAAGGCAGAGAGAACATTAAAGATATAAATGGAAATGTTGATTTTGTGTGATACAAGAGTAACCATAAATGCAAAGGCAGATCAACCAAGGCTAATAATAAGAGCCATTTCCACATGATTATTTAGGAAGCTCAACCCAGGAGTGGACACTGCTTAATGCAAAGGATGCTGGGGCTTATTATTAAATAATTTTTCTCAAAGAACACGGTTATTTTTTTGTGAGTATGAGAAAGAGTGGATTTCCAATTTCTGAATGACAATATATATGCTCTTAGACATATTCCAGCCTGCACTTTTAAACACTTCAAAGATAAATTGGGTTGTTTGGAAGATTTTAGAAAAGTGAATGTGTACATTTATATCTAGTTGAATTCCAGCTGCTTATAAAAGGAGTCAAGAATATGGTTTGAAAATATGATTTATTTTACTGGGACATCGAGACATTTCTGGCAGATAAAATGGCTATTTCAGATAATAAGACAGTGCTAGACAAAATGTTGAAAATCATGCTAATAGCATAAACTTTCAACTGGCAATATTTTTTGAGAAGTTTTAAAAGTCTTTTTGACTGGGTAAAAGAAATATGAACATATACAGGAGGAATTAAAAAAATCTACCTTAAATCTACAACTACATAAAAAGGATAAATATTAGCAGACACAAAGGAGTCTCTTTAGTACAATGAAATGGTCAAATGTAGGATCATTGTGTGCTTTTGCAAATCTCTGCAAGGAGTATCACTTGTACAATACAGAACAAAAAGACTAAAGCAAAATACAGCAATGAATGTGGAGGATCTGTACACATAAAACTTGATTATTTAAGAAGTAAAGATGTTTTAGAAGTCCCTTGTAGAAAATAAAGCTATTTGTTTACCAGAAACATTTTTATTAGATCCTTTCAAATCCAAGGGACCTTCCAAAAGAAACAAGAAAAAACCCAGAAAAAACCCAGATATTTTGGAAAGTTTGGCTGAGTTAGGAATCAAAGTCACGGAGCTTGAGAAGTGCTGTTACTATTCATGGATGATAACTCAGCTGCTTGTAGATGATTAACTCCTGATAAATATCACAATGATCCAGATGTGTAAATGAAGATGATTTGAGGAGGATGAGTGACCTTTCTGTTGAGTAGGTCAGTGAGCAACTGAGTTTAGATTGGCAACTTGTTTGGTTTTGTGTGTAGTGAAATGCCAAGGTACTAATGTGATGCAGAGAGTCCAAAGTGCTTTATGGTACTTTGTCCATAAGGTCATCCAGCCCTTATGTGCAGAGAGAAGGTATGAATAGAATAGCCCATTTAAGTGATGACTTTGTTTCTACTGCTTGTGAAGGTGAACTGTAAAACCTAATCCAGTGTACTTATATTTTTTGGATAGTCTTACTTTGCTGTCTAGGCTAGATTTAAGCAATGGTGAAGGGAAAAATTCCATGTATTTCAACAATGTCATAGCAGCAGCTTCAACTGGACCAGCTCTTTTCAGCCTTTCTCAAGAATATCTTTACAAGAAGGGCATCTGCTCACACAGACTTCAGAATATCATTTGCAAATTCCGTAATCCTCAGATAGCAAGTTCACAGATGTATTTTTTTCCCCAGAAGAACCTTTGTCTTGTGGTCTCCTGTAAGAGATTTTGCTCTAGAAGCTGTGTCCAGGCAAATGGCAGAACTGTTATCAAATGGTACCCTCCCAAGCGTATGTTAGTAAATTATTTGTAGGAAGGTAGCATGCAGGGAAGAGAGCCAAAGGAACGAAGGACAGACCTTCATCTAAGCCTTGGGCTTTGTATTTCCCTCACAGCTCTGTCAGGCCCAACTGATTACAAACACTCTCATCTCTGGCTAAGCCAGAATTCACTTTGTTTCCCCAAAGAGCCAAAGTCGTCCTTCTTTGTCTCAAAGGTCAGGTTCTCATCTACTCTCATGTTCTGTGTATAATGAAGAAGTACAGAGCTTCCTAACAGTGAACCTCCACTACCAAGGGCTTTGGACACCTTGGGCAGAGGAACAATTTCAAAGCTGTGGATAGTTTGATGAGGTTTTTATTTTGAAAGGCACCGTCTGCCTTTTTGTGGGTTTTCAGTGAGCTGATGCAGATTCTGAAGTTCCTTTGAACCCTCTGAGCAAAAAACTATCACACTAAAATGAAAGAAATAGATTCTATTTATGAAGCATAATGGGCATTCCCTGTGGTACTTGCAGAAATGGGTTAAAAATACGAAGAATAGTGTTTCTTTTTTTTTAATGCTGCTTTCTTCTCGTCTCTCCTTGCTGGCATACTGCACATCTTTTGATAAACCTGTATAGCCTAGCACAGATGCTAGCAGATTTTCATGTGCTTTCATCATCTTTCTTGATGGAAAAGCCCTGTATTGATTTAAAGATCCGTCAGTAGAGGGAAACAGTCCCATTTCATGTAAGAACCAGCTAGCACATACGTCATTGCTGTGTGTCCTGTGTTTAGCCATGCCAAAACACTGAGCAATAGCAGGACTTGAAAACACATCAAATAAAGTTCAGGGTATTCTAAAATTGAAACAGAAGAGGATCCACCACCAGTGGTGCCATGTCTAGACATTCACTCTGGGTACTTCGGAAAGCTTATTCTAAAACTAGTTGCCTTAGCAGCAGCTTCTTAAAAATAATGTATGTATTTGGAAAGCCAATTAGCTGAGTTAAGGTGAGGTTTTAAGCTTTTAAAAATCCTGTTATCCCTTGAGTCTGATAAGCCGTGAAATCATGCGTAAGTTACCAATTAAGCTCATCTGGTTTTTTAATGGGTAAAAAAAAAAATCAGATATATTTGAATCCCATTCAAGCCAATTACCTTCCTTTCAAACAAATGAACTGAAGCTATTAATGGATCTGACTTTGCCCTAGGCTTTTAGCTACCAAATCCACCTCCCTTTGGTTGTTTCTCTACAAAATACCAAATATATAGTGTGTCCATATTGCTCTTATCACATTTTCATGTGCTTTGGGCCACACAGAAAAGATTGCATAGTTTGGTATCAATTTATATAATCTTAATGGGAGGGTTGTAATAAATAGGAAATCTTCTGTGGAGTCTTGAGTCTTTAGTGAAATCATTACAGATAGAGATACTAAACACATTGCAGAAAATTGAAAAAGGTGCCTTTTTCAAGCTATATTTGAGTGCAAAACTATTGGATCTCATTCCTTATGTGTTAATTGAGTGGATGAAGGATTATAGGAAGAGGTTGGCATCTATGATGATGTTCCTAGTGAATGGAAGTTGTTACTATTGCCTGAATTGGCACAGGGCCAAGGATATAGGAGGAAGGTAGTAAAGGCAAAGCTTCCACAAAGTCTGGAACTGGTTCAGAGTGATGTGTCATTCGAGTTGAATTGGCAGCAATTTGTTTCCCATTCCTTATTTAGACACATTTCAAACTATCAGATCTCGATTTTCAGTTCTTGTGGCTGACTGACAACTCTCATGCACAAAGGAATGCTGCTTTCACTCCAAAACACAGAACTCTGCAGTCATCTCTTGATAGGGGGAAGAGCTATTCTCAAATGTATTTTGCATATTTAGAAAAAACTTATTCTTTGGAGGCAGATTTGCAATTAAACTGTCATGCATGCCATCTTATTTTTAAATTGTATAATGGAAAACATGATAAGCCAATTATGGTATTTAGTATGTTATTGTTGCAAGACTGCCGTGTGACTCCTGTACTGGAGGCAGCATGAAGTAGGTTATTCCTCCATGATCGAGTATTTGAGGTTAATTAATCTGATGAACTATCAACAAATTAACTTGTGTGTCTGTCATTTCACATGAGACAAAGACACATTATCTTCCTGAATAAAAACTCTACTTACCAAGACTACAGCTTGAAGGCAAATTGATGAAATAAACCATTTGTTGATGTTCAATTTATATATTCAATTGAATGTTAAAAATATTAGTTTGTTGTTGGATCTTGGAATATTAAAATATTTTAAGTAGCATATTAAAATATTTTAAGTGGCGCACATTTAATCTTTGGCTAAATAATCCAATGTCTAATGTAGGGTCAAATTTTGTCCTTTAATTTTCACATGGGCAAAGTGGCTTGGAGACTAAATAAAGGAATGCAGCTGGACAAACCCAGAAGCAACTATTCCCAGAACTACCTGACAAGGTAGGAAAGGAAACAATAATTACAAGCCAGTTTCTTCTAAAAGGCACCTGGTCTCCGCCTCAGTGTTTTACTGTACTTGGTTATTTGCTTTGGACAGTCTAACACAAGCTTTATCTTCTGCTTTCTGCTGTCAAAAGCCAATTAATTTCTTTCAGCGAGAGCTTGAGCCACTGTATTCCATGTGTTTGTCATCTCCACAATGCACTTTTGTAATTCATTCACCCTGCCTAGGCTTACTTAAGCTCAGAATGTAAGCCATAATTCACACATAGTGTGGTAAACCACATCCTCAGGCAGCAGCAGCATAGAATGCCTATTATACAGGTGCTTTATCACATCTGCTGTACTGGGTTCTGAGAGGAAAAAACAATTCCTGTGATAGATTAAGTCTATCCCAATAAGGGCTTCATAAATCAGGGCTACAGAAAGCAGGAGTGGCTGTGGATGTCTGCTGACATCCAGGAGAGGCTCTAGTCTGGCAGATAATTTACAAAAGAAGAGAAATACTCTTAATGGAACTGAGAGAAAAGACCAATCAAGCGTAGGGAAATGGCTCTAGTAACCTCATTGCTGTGGGATTCACTCACTCATTCCTTCATCATGCCATTCCTCCAACAGCAAAAACAAAAGGAAACGTACAGCATACTCAGAGGAGGCTGAAATCCGGCTGGGAGAACTCACTGACTTTGGGGAGAAGTCACAAATCACTGTGAACCAGTTAAAGGCACAAGGAGGGACATGATAAATCTTGTTAGACTATTGTCAGAGTATTTTTGACCTTGAGGTTGATGTTTTGATGAAGGTTTGGCAGTATTATTCCTTTACTGGAATAGTTTTGTCCAGTTTTATGAGTAAGCATATCACTCAACTCATACCTGCAGCAGGAAGGATGTACCTCCCTACTCTTTATTATTGAAGTGCAAAAAATTGTAACTCAGTGTGTGAATGACACTATAACTTTACAGACAAGGTTAGTAGCAGATTATCTGCCAAGATTCTGACAAGTAAGCAACTTCCAGAGGACAGATAAATCAATCTTCCAGAAGGTTATGATGATATAAGATCTATGCATGAGTGAGAATGGGAACATGAGAGAGCAACAAAGGTATGTGGAGTTCTTGCTGGGGATGTCACTCATGCCTTGGTTCTGAGTATCCCCTTCTCCAGACCTGGCCCTCTGTTTTGAATGCCCTGGCTGTGTTTAGAGCTAAAAGGTATAAAAGAGAATCCTGAGTAATCCTCTGTCCTGTGGGACAGGTTACACAACTGGATGCTATTATAACTCTACTGACCACTTTCTTTTTAGTAAGGAAGAGATATAATATGCTGCACTGTCAACACATATTCTCATCTGAATCATGTACATGTTAGGTAATACTGCAGGAATAATATCTTGGATTTCCCCTAGTACATAATACTGCAGGAATAATACCTTGGATTTCCCCTACATTAATCAATAATGAATAGATGAACTTTTTTTGGCTTCATTTAGCAAAATAAACATAAAGCTTGCAAGTAACTTCAAGATAAGAAAATCAGACAATGCTGTATTATGTGAGCTCAAACCTATTGCAGAGAAACTTTTATACCCTGTTGGCAGCCACAGTTCTAATCCCAGATGACTGTTGTTTTGAAGTGGTAATTTATGTCCTCTCTTTCTGGCCTGAGAGATGCTAGTGAGTTCTCATGTGCCATCCCCGTCATGAGTGCCACATTGGTATTTTGCTCCTCGGTTACCTATTTGTGTAGAATGGAATGCAGCTTTACCTGACAGAAACCTCCTGAAGTTCAGCAGAGGGAAAATGGCTGGGAAATGGCTTTGCAGGAAACAACATGTGGGTCATGGTGGACACCAAGCTGACCATGAGCCAGCAAAGAAGCCCAAGAGCCTCCTGTGCTTCATTAGAAAGGCAACAGGCACCAGGTTGAGGGAGGGGGGACCCCTTCCCTCTCCTCAGCCTTGGTGAGCTCAGGTCTGGAGTGCTGCATCCTGTGCTGAGCTCCCCAATGCAGGAGATTCGTCGGCATTCTGGAAGGAAGCCAACACAGGGGAACAAAGATGATAAAGAGATTGGAGCATTGATCAGGCGAGGAGAGGCTGTGGGAGCTGGGATTGTCTCTTCCAGGCTCAACAATTCTGTGACCTGGATATAATGAGAAAAACCCTCACTGTAAGCATCACCCCACAGAACCTGTGCTTTTATAGTAAGAATAATGTCACAGTGCATACTTTGGAGTTCTGCTTTTCTCAAGTAACCCTTCCACTCAGTTGCTTCCTCTCAAAAAGAATCCCTGATGAAATTCTTGGTGATCACAGGGAGCATATGGTGACAGGAGTGGCTGTTTTGTCTGGGAGCAGTCCTGTTGCTGTCATAACTGTGCTACTAGCCAAGATAGCTCTAACCCAATTTCTTGAGGTGTATTGCTCCTACTGCTTGATAACTGTGGACAGGTTGTTCGTTATTCATGGGATGTACTTAAAGAACTTGACAACCTGTCAGACTCACCCCCTGAGATGGTAGATATCTAACATTCTCCATTTATCCTAAACATGAATTATTTGTAAATTGTCTTCTAGTGAAAAGGAGTGGTAATGCATCTGCACACAGTTCTGAGATTTGGAGATTTACCAGAATTGCTGGGAATGACCAGTGAGCTTGAATTGAAATTTAGCATTTATTGCTTGCTATACAGTTACCACTGTTATACCATAGCACCATCATTATTACAGAACACCAGTTTTTTGTCAGTGATGTGTATTGACATTGGTCTATAACTCCTTTTTTTAATGAAAATTTATTCAAGGGTCTTCTCTTCCTTCTGACTTCACTTATTATTTGTCACCTCTCTGCTCCTAGGGTGTCTGTATCCTGTGTTAATATAGTCAAACACAGACAAAACCTCCTTCTTTTCTCCAAGATAACTCTCTTGGATGATTTGGTGAATCCTCTGGTGAATACCTTATAAATTTGGTCTGATACTGAGGTCTCCTTTCATGTAGCTTGAATATGATTTTGTACCTAAAGTTGCATATGAGAATTTTGGTGAATTTTCCAGTGCAGGACTTAAGTGCAGACAGCCTTGGAGGACCTTGTCCAAAATTGCTTGCTTGTAGTTGTCCAGGATGTGTGGAAGGACTCCAAGCTCTAGAATGCTCTGCCTGCTTGTTAAACAACCTTTCCATTTCCAAGGGCAGTTTTTGAGGAAGTTGCAAGGTAAAATGCTGTCAGCACAAGCTGTAATCTGTGTGGTCATTTGGCTCTATTTCCAGTAAAGCCATCAGACTATCATTAGTGACAAGCATATGTCTTTTAATAAAATAATTGATTTTATAACTCTGGTGGAAGGCTGGCATGGATATTATTCATATATCAAAATTGCTTGGATTGTGCCTTCAAATATTAAAACATCTTTGATATGATAAGTTATAGATATTTCCTGTTTTAAGAGAGGAATTCTATATGAAAAAAGTGAAAATACCCAGTAGCACAGACTGGGAGAGGACCTGTGCCTCACCTCTTCTCCCGACCAGGAGAAGTGGGAGTCTTTGAACCAGCTCCAGTGATGTGTTTGCTGTGCAGGCATCAGTCTGTATTTACAGTGAATGCAGAGCATGCTTCCTCTGCCGGTTCAGACTCTTCCCCTGAGAGCTGTCTTGTGGCAGATGGAGTGGGATGTAGCCCTGCAACCCGGCCTCATCTCCCAGCCCTAAGGCAACATGGGTCGGGCAAGAACAGCCCTACCTTTGAAGGAGAATCCACAAAGACTTCAAAATTATTTTATGTCTTCTGTTTGAAAGTCACTGCTGATAAATATTTCTGTTTATGATTTCCGAAAATAGTCCTATGGACTGTCACTGTGTTGCCACTCTTCTAGGTAATCATTTGCCTTAAGATATTGCTTTCAGAGCAAAGGAAAAATATCCAATATCTTGTTTTTAAAGACCTGCAAAATTAACTCTTAGATTTCTGCTGAGCCTGAGGCATTTCAGATGTCAAACTGTGAGAGAATGCTACAAATATTGTCTGAGTTACTCCCACTCTCTGAACTGGAATTACTGTGCCTGTAGGAAAAGAACCAGCTCTTTTGGAGCAAGATGCAGAGCTGCATTGCTACTCTTTCTATAATACCCATCATGTATGCTGCTGGCATGCTGGAATAAATTGAGCTGGTTCATGCACAGATTTGCTTCTTAATGGAAAAAGTTTAATTAAGAGGATCTGTGTTAATTTAAAGTCATTAAAGTTCCCTTAACATATTGTTGTAGATTTATTAGTACTGAAAAGCTTGTTATGTGTTCAAGTCTGCAAACATGAATAGTGATGTATGAGCCTGTGTTGTGTTTGCTTATGTGACATCAAAAACATGTCACAGGTATGAAACTTGACCAGCTTTTATTTTGATGGACTTGGCCTCTTTGTTGTTTCTTTACTGTTTTAATAATAGCATGTTTTATCCCAAATAGAGAGAGGACGAAAGGCCGAGAAAGTCGACATTTCTATGGAGTCCAGTGGGATTGTATTCATTTGGAATGCAGAACCAGGGAAACCAATACCTCTCAGGCTTGTATTGCCAAGTTTCTCCTTCATATACAGGTACACCACAGCTTCTGTATTAATTGTTCATTATTTATAGTGGCTGCCTTCCAAATGTTTTCCTCTTAATCAGGGCACTACCACATTATCAGTTGGGGATTTCCTTTGTTATGTTTAGCACTTTCAGGCTCTGACAAATCATGTAGAGAAATAATGTTTATAAGTAGACATTAGGAAAAACCTGTTAGTGGCAGATAGCTTGGGGGAATTGTAAAGTCTCCAAGAAGGGATATCTGTAGGAACAGGTTAGACAAGCATCTGTCTGGGAGCATTTCCATGCCATCGCTCCTGGGCTGGGTGGTGACAGGCACCAGATGACCTAATGCTCCCTTCCAGATCTTCTTTCCTCTCATAGTATGTGTGGTGCATTTTGTGTACTAATGAGCTTCGGGTTTCATCCAAAAGTTGAACTTTCTGGCAGCGGGGTTTGCATATTTATTTTTAACAGTGTGGCTGCTACTTCGGTCAAGTTAAAAGTGTTTATTCATGTTTTCAATGGAGGTGAATAGCTAAACAAAAAAATAATCAGATTTGTAAGTGCTGTAAAATTTGCTTTGTACCGCTGAAGTCTAGACAGTAATCCAAATTTCCTTATAAGGATGTGAGCTAGTATTTCAAATGCACCAAAACTTTCATTAAAGACAGTGCTAGAGGCAACTGGCTTTTCAGGTGAGTAGATAAGGGAGGTGGGCATTTCTGGAGGCTGACAGGCTACAGACACAAGCCACTTGCCTATGATTTTTAATGTGCTATCAGATGGGGTCTGCATAGATACTTGAATTTTTTTGCAGTGACAAATTACGACATCCTTAGAAATTAAATGTGATGTTTAAGAAAGTTACTGAGTGTTAATGGATTTCTTCATTTGTTTTTTATATACTGGGTTTCATTCTAAAGTAATTCAGGAAAACAACAGAGGAAGCTATAAACATTTTGTGAATATTAGGATGAAGTTCCAGAAGAACTAATGAGTATGTAATTTGAAACACAGATTTGCATACAAATTTGAACATGATATTTCAAAGCTTGCAAACATCAAAGTGTATTAAAATGACAAGCTACCCATGCTAATGTACAGTTTTTATTTTAAATTGGTGGAAGAATACAACATAAAGGTTTTACTTGTGAGACGGCTAATTATATCAGATTGCTCTAGGCAAAAGGCAACATCAAGTCATCATGACATACATTTGCTTTGCTTTTTTCCCTGTTATTGTATGCAATTTCTGTGTCCCTTGGGGGCCAGAGAAGCAAAACGTGTCAGGCATATTAAGATAATAGAGAGTCGCAGTTTTCCATCTAGCAAATAACAGTGGCATCCCTTACTTCTACTTTGAACTCTAGGCAAATGCACATGTAGTGATCATCTTCATGTCATTCATGGGGCGTAGCAGAAATGAGCTTGTCTCTGCCTTGCTAACCTGAAACTCAAGAGCTGCCCTGGCTACGAGTGACAGTCTCTGCCAGTCCCTGAGTGGAGGTGCTGTGCTGAGGGGAAGCCAGGGCAGGTGTCACCTCTCTAACCACAGCACAGCCTGCACCAATGCTGCAGCACCACTGGGCCTCAGTCTGACCAAGGCTCACCCCCTGAACTCTTGTATCTGCCTACTGCAAGGGGAGAAATGGGGAGCCAGCCTGGATTCAGGGTTGTCCTGTTGTGTTCCTGCTGAGCTGATGCTGCTGCACTTGGCTTGAATGAACTTCTTGGTTCATGTCACACTAACTCTGCACCATATTTTATTACTGCCTTCCACTTCCTTGTATGTTCTGCTTTGTATCAGTACTGTAGTAAAGCCTTCATTAGTAGAGTGCTCTCCTACTACCTCCACTTGGGAGCTAGAAAGGCTGTTATGTGAGGCTTAGTAAAACATACAAGTACTGTATGAGATGAGTAAGAATCTAGCTCTTGACTGTCACTTGGATGTGCAAAGTGTTCGCCTGTGTAGTTGCCAAGAGGTTAAAAAAAAGGGCTTGTGCAGAAAAGTACAGAATAAATGGCCATGGGCTTTTAAAGGCAGTGAAGAATGTCAGACAGATTTCTCACATCTGGAGAGGACACCAGGTCATGGCAAGCATTCTTATTAATGGGTGAATTTTCTGCTGTCTTTAAATGCAACTGCACCTGAGAGTTCAACAGGTTTAGTGGTGTAATGCATGGCAGCAATTTAGCAGGACTGGAAGAAAAGCATGACTCGGTGCTCCTCTCTTGACTTGGATTCCAAACAGAAATATATCAGGGAGGTTCGGTACTGATACAGCAGGATTCCTCCATATTCACTCTGTCTACTTACTGACCTTCAGCACGGAGGCTGTGAGGCCTCGTATATATAACGAGGTGGCACTTAGTGCTGAGAAACAGCCTGGCTGTGAAGACTGCACAAGGCCAGCTCTTTCTGTACCCATCCAGTGAGAGGCAACAGGATCAAAGTGAAGCTCACAGCACAAAGTACTGCCACAAAAATCCCAGTGCAGCAAAACGTGCTAAAGTGGACATAGGATAAAGTGAGTGCTTACTTGAATTTTATGGGCTCGTAGGACTTTGCCTACATAGAGAGGTTGTTGATTTTGAACTGCCTCCATTCCTGTCAGTGACATGTGAGGTTTAGCAAGAGTAGAAGGCAGTTCCTGTTGTTTTGCTCTGGCAATCTTGCTGAGGGCTTTCGAACCCCCTAGGGCTTCAGGAAACCAAATGTTAAGTACAGGGTTAAGTTCATATGTTGGGTTTAATTATGCCTAATTTCATCATAGAGCTAGAGTGAATCTAAATATGTATTTAGAGTTCAGGCCACTCAAATCAAATCATGCTACTTGTCCTTGAATTAGAAGAAACTAGTATCAGGAATCGTGTAAAGCAGGGTTTGCAGAGTAGGACTTAATACTATTCAAAGCTTTTCATGGGGTTATGCTTAAACAAGCAATTCCGTTTACTTTTTATTGATGCTTAATTTTCAAACAGAAAAAGACTTAACAAAACCCCAAAATTAATATATTATTTATTGACTTAAAAAAGAGCCAGTATTTGGTATAAGAAAGCAGCTGCTTAAATTCTCAGATCATTCATGATGTGTTTCTCTTTTTTCTGCTTCTATACTAAATGCACAGACTGCTGTCTTGCAACCTTCATGCATGGTGTCCATTAGGGCAGTGCTGAGTGTTACAGAGAAGCAGTTACAAAATGCTTGTGTTACTATTAAAAAAAAGAAGAATTAATTAAAAAGCTATTTAGCATGTAGAGTATGGAGATTGGGAGGAAACTTTGCCAGATTTACCACCCCAAATTTCCTGGGTGTGTTGATCTCTTATCAAGAAGTCACTGCGTGGCTATAGAGGCATGAGAGGTTCCCTCAGGATGCTGCACCCTCTGGGGAAGAGCAGCTCCCCATAGAAATCTGGGCACTTGCCACATGACTGCAAAGGTCTTCAAGATGCCATAATCCATCCCCTGCACTAATACAAACATCCCTAATGTCAGTGGCACAGAGCTGAAATAAATGTTTTTCTGCCATGAGCTGTAGCAGAAAATGGCTGAGATGGGTGAAAGTGCACATTTAAGCTGAACATCATCTGGCATCTGCAATGAAATACGCTGAGGGAACTGTTTGAAAGGCATGGAAGTACCAATCTTCAGGAATTTAAAAAAGACTAGATAAAATACTGCAAAATATATGGGGCAGAAAAATATTGTCTTGTCGAGGTGACAGATAACCAAATGTTTTTCTTTTTGTCTCCAAACTTCCAGGATATAGTCTGTCATTTTCTGTATTTAGTGTAGCTTAGTGTATCAAAGCTGCCCAGAATGATTATTTATTTTTGTCTGGTGAGGGACAAGCTGAGGGTCTCTTATCTCAGAGCTTCCCCTGAACCCAGTGCTGTTTGGATAGGGAGGATTTTCAGTAGCTGCTGCTGCACAGTTCGACTGAAACATTCCATAGGATCAATGTGGATGTCTTCTTTTCTTGAACTGTGCACAGAAACTGGCCGCTGTTTCCCTTAATCTTTTACCAAAGGTTTCATGGAACTTTTAAGCAGAAGGAAAATATTTGAGAATGGTTTTGTGAGTTTTGTTCTTTTCAATGTGTGGTGTTCTTTTTTTCCCTCTGAAGTAGGAAAGCACAGTCTCTGTACCGACTGCATGAGTCCCCTGCAGCCACTGCAGTGCCAGGGACCCTGCAGCTCCTCCGCAGAGGAGCAGGGAAGCTGACAGGTTTTGTACCCCAAGAGACAACATGAATTAGTCTGTTTTGGTCCAAATAAGCCACTGACTTTCACTGTTACTGTGTTTGCCATTTTACATATTCTGCATATAGAGTGATCTGCTCTAGAGGAACAGATGTTGACTGTTGGAATTGGATATGCAGAAAGGCATTACTTCTTCCTGCTGTGGCTTCAGGTGTTGAATTGAAGATATTTGCATATACAAATCAATCCGTTTGCAGTATTTTCTTTAAAATCTGCTCAGTATTTTTTTGCCCAGCTCAGTTTGTTGGAGTAGTGTCAGAAGTCTCAGTTTTCTCTCAGTACTTCCCCTAGGGAATCTAGTGAAGGGCAAGCAGAGGCATTACTCCCCAGTCTAAAGGTGATCGTCCCCATCCTGGTTTGGGTTTCAGTATTTCTTAAACCTGGTACTTACAGCACATCCTGTGGAGCACAACTCTTGCTGGTCAGATGGAACAAATCTTATGGGGAAAGATGAACAACCTGATCATCACAAACAAGGTCCTTGTTGGATCTGGTCTTTATTTCCATGCAGAGCTTGATTCTTAACAGGTTTCCTCTACTACCCTATCACCTCCAGGAAAAGCTCATTTTCTTTTAATAAGTTATTTTCTAAACAGTAAAAAATGCTTCAGAAAGTGAATTCTTGATCATGTTGCCAGTGATCTTCACAATGGATATGAGTTGAAGGGATTTGGAACCTCAATGAAATACTTCTTTTAAAGCAGTTTCCTGTTGATAGTTTATCTTAGTAATATAGTCCTGAAATTTCAAAAGAAAAATGGACATTCCATCCATTTTTCCTTAATATTACATCAACTGATGACAGATTGAAAAATTTTGTTTCCAAGAGATACTGCTTTTCTGGTTATTTTTGGGATACCTGATAAAATACTGTGTGGTTCAGGACATTAATGTTATTTATCCTTATTCTGAATATTTTGTCTGGGGCGCAAGGACTACTATTCTTAGGAATTCTGAAATTCCTGACCTAATTGAATTTTGAAAATCTGTTAGTAGATGTTTGCTGTCTTTTGTTGGCTATGTCTACGTTAGCTATGAATCTGGAAACAGAAAAAAAAACGTGAATATATATTAATAGCATGAAAGTATATGGTAGAATAAAAATTTACTTTTGAATTCTGCAAATAGGCACATAGGGTTTTTTTTTCCTTTTTTTTTGTAGTTTTTTGTTTGCTTTTGGTGTTGTTTTTTTTTTTTTCAGTATCTTGCTTTCCAACAATCCATTTATTTTATGTAACAGAAAGTTATTCTTGTAGTTTTTATACTTCAAAGTATTTTCTGGGCTGTATTTTAGGAAGTCCTCCAGGACTAATTTTTAGCTGTGTTTTTACAGTCCCTACCATCATCCAGTGAGAAAGCAGATTTCACAAACTATTCTGGGTTGGAAGGGCCCCACAAGGATCATCAAGTCCAGCTCTTAAGTGAATGGCCCCTATGGGGATCAAACCCACAACCCTGGTGTTGTTAGCACCATGCTAACAACAGGCAAGGTTAGTTTACTTGTGATACCTGGAATATACATAATGGAAACAGCCTTAAGGCTAAATTATCTGGCGTTCAAAGCAGAGCTCCTAATTACTGTCAACCCCTGACTACAGATGAGTTACAACAGAATAGGCTATTGCAGCTGGAAGGGACCTACAATGATCCCCTTGTCCAACTGCCTGAGTGCTTCAGGGCTGTCCCAAAGTTAAATCCTCTTGTCAGAGGCACTGTCCAAATGCCTCTGAAACACTGCCAGGCTTGGGGCATCGACTGCCTCTGAAGGAAGCCTGTGCCAGTGTCTGACCACCCTCTCCGTAAAGAAATGCTTCCTGATGTCCAGTCTCAGCCTCCCCTGGCACAGCTTTGATCCATTCCCACCTGTCCTATCACTGGATCCCAGGGAGAAGAGCTCAGCCCTCTCCCTGTCCCCTCCTCAGGAAGCTGCAGACAGCATTGAGGTCACCCCTCAGTCTCCTCCTCTCCAAACCAGATTTGCTCAAAGGCCTTAGCTACTCCTATAAAATAAAATTTGAACTTTTATTTCCATTGGGCTAATAATCATATATTAAGGAAATAAGTATGAAAATAAAAGTGAACATGAGGAAGATAAAACTCTGAGTAAGAATATATTAATGTTTAATGTGTACCGAATTACGCAGGCACAGTTAAGTCTTTTGTTATACTAAGGCCAGAGCCTAGGCCTAAAAAATAAGCTCACAGAGATAAAATGATGGAGGGGGAAAAAAGCAGGAAACAGTAGTAAAAGGGCCTTCATGCTAAAAACCATGCTTGTTTTCCTGTTTCAAGTTTTGTAACTAGTGTATAGAATCAGCAGAAAACTTGTTACCCAATGCCTTCCCTGCAACAAAGCTCCAAACAGCTCTTTTTGAGGTGCTATCAGTCATACACTTGTCAAACCATAGTGCTGAACCAGGACTCCAAGTCTCCACTGCCAAATTAATGGGCAAGGAACACTGCCTATTAGTTCATAAGAAGTGTCATTCACATAAAAATAGCACTAACTCCTTCCTTTGCCACCATCCCTTCTGTCCAAATGTTGAACCAAAACAGAGCATGCAGTTCAGACCTGCAGTCTAGAGATGATAACGTTTAGCTGATTTGGCTGTTAGAAGAGGAGATAAATGTGCCACTGGGTGTCGAGAGCACAGGATCGGGTAAGGAGAAGTATGCCAAAAGGTTATTATACATAGAAAGACAAAAGTTGCAATAATAAAAGTTAATGCAGGAGTTATCCCTCTTTTCACCTCCTGCTCAGTGCTTTGAAGAGTCTTGCTTGTATTACATAGAATAAGCTATGTCTTTTTACATGGAGAGTTCTCACCCATTTTCTTTCTTTTACCTTCCTGACAAGTGTCTTTGAACAGCTGTTTCTAGACTGTATTGATCCATGTGGGCCACCAGTCTCTTCCAGTATGGGTATTCCCAGTGCTGAATGCATGGAGGTGCCCATGGCTCTCTGCATGAGACAGTCATCAGGGATTAGAGAGCAGAAAATATGCACAGTACCTTTCAGCCATTGGGAAACATTCTACTTTTTGATGCATTTTATTTTATTTAAAGTCAGCATAAGAACAGCTTTGTGGCCCGTGAATCTACTGGAGATAAGCAACTTCCTTATTTGGATTTCTTTTTCTTTTCTCTTGGACTCCACCCCACCTGAGACAAACAGGTCTGAGTTCAGCCTGACTTGTGTCATGGCCAAATCCTTAGAGGAACAGCCTAGATCCTTCTTGCTTTATCATTTTTAGATACATGCTGTGGCAAGTCTCCATTCATTTTCCAGGAAGGTATTTGTTCTTGTCTATGGAGAATTAAACTGGGAATTTAAGTTTCAATTGCAATTCTGGAAGGTAAAAGAGAACAAAATCTTTTAAAAATGACATCATCCAAGCAACAGCCCTTTCTGGGCCTGTCAGTTTCCAGTGCCAACATTAATATTTGTTACTAGGAAAGTGACAACTGCACTATGGCTTTTTTTTTGGAAAGTGCCATGAAATTATCACTCTTGTTTGAGAAGGAAATAGAAATCTGTTCTCTGGGTGAGGGAAATAGGCCCAGTAAAATATTCTTTTTCTTCATTTGCCATTTATTCCCAAGAACATTCTTTAGATAAGCAGCTTGAAACAATTTCTTTTAATCCTGTGGTCCTTTTGGTTCCTTAAGTCTTTTTCACATGTGGTTTCCTGTATGTAGTTTAAAAACCAGTTCCAGCCCAAAGTGGTGTGCTTGTTTGCACAGGGAGACATTGCTCCTTGGGTGTACAAGCTGAGGTTCTGCCTCAGTGAGAAGTTTAGCCTTAGCTCTGATTATTAAACACAGTCCTGTTTTAGTGTACCATCATTTTGACTTGCAGTGAAGACTTAGTGCTGTAAAAGTAATATTTTTTGAATTAATTAAAAAAGTAAAACATCACCTAGTTTAAATGACTCACAGCATCTTACTTAGGGTGGATTATCATCTTATATTTCACCTTTATATCATCTTAATGTTATTTCTGTCCTAGGCAGTGTAATAACCTACTCCATTTAAATAAGCTCATTGCTAGAATATTGGAAAGAAAATTGAATAAAAAGTCATTTAAAAATTCAAGTTTAGAGCAGCTCACACTTCCCCTTATATGTATCTGGCCTGATATAATGAAACTGGATTCTTAGAAATTACATATGAGTAAGAAAAGGGAGAGTCACTTCTTTGCCAAAGATTTTTCAAAATGATCTAGCTGTGACACTGGTACTCCAGGAGCTGCACACTAACAAGTCCAAGCAGGTAAGAAGCCCTGGATGGAATTTTTCCATCCAGATTGGAAGGCAGTGATTTGACTAAATCGAATCCTGTTGACACTTTTGATTCAGCACAGTTGAAAAGCAGGTTTGCCTAACTGGGTTCTGGCCTCACAGCACCCTGGAAGGTAAGCAGCCTGCCTGGGACTTCCACGAGCAGCTGTGTGTTTTCCAGTGTCCTGGTGGGGGTTTTCAGCTTCCTGCAGTCTGGAGGTAAGTAGGTAAATCCCAACCTGCCAAATTTGCTTTCTGCTTCCTTCCTGCTTGTCTGGCTCTTAAAATTCCCCTTGTCTCCCTGCAAAGTGGTAAAGATTATTAATGTATTTCTGTTCTGCACGAAATTTTATGTTTACATGTTAGTATTAAAAGTGTTTTTCATGAGAACTATTTATGTAGAATGGAAATTCCTGTTCCTGCCAGTAAAAGAAAGAAGTGATCCTGGGACCTTGTGGCCTTTTTGATGCTGTGCAATATGCTTATCTCCCCCATATTTCTGGAATTAGAAAATTCATTAAGAAAATGCTTAAACCTATCTTTAGGGAAGTATTCAGGCAATAGGGAACAAACACTTGAATGCCACAAGGAAATCAGCTAATCAACTGAAAATAAAAGACTATCTTCCCTCCAACTTATTTTTGAGGTCACTTGTGATAAAAGGAAGATGGAAATGTTCTTCCTGAGCTCGATGCGTTTTGCAGTGTCTGACTGGAATTTCATATAAACCTGGAGAGATTTCTGTCAGTGCAGGGGGCTGTGAGTGAGTTGTGGAAATGCAATCCTGGGACAGCCCCTCAGAAGGCTTTTCCCTTCAAAGTCTGAGCCCTTCAGCCAGGAATACCCAGTTGGTCTTCCCGAACCTGTTCACCAGCTCCAAACTGCCACAACTCTTCCACAAGAGTCAGTGCTCATCCTATTAAGAGCTTCTGCTAGCCACCCCCAAACGTATGCTTTAAAAAATGAATTTCCACCTGTTAAAGAAATCCTACACTTTGTGTCTTCAGGTTACTTCAATCTTGCTTAATTCTCAGCCTCTGAGTAGCCTTCTCAAAGGCATCCTGTTGTTCCTGTGTGTATATGACTGCAGACTTGTCCAGGTCACAGCAGTGACAAGGTCCACGTCACTCTTTCCAAACAGGGCTCAGCCATTGCCTTTCCGAGACAAATGTGCTCAGCCCTTTTCCCTCCATGCCGATGTAGGTGATGCAGAGCTAACACAGGAACCCTGGAAGGCTCCATCTCTTCCTGCAGCCCTCAGTCCTACACAGGGAACATCTGCCCTGAGGGTGACTGTCTACATGTAGTGACATGTTTCACCCAGCAATTCATGTTCGGAAGTCTGGTGGGATTTGGTGACCACTGAGTGTAAAAAAGTTTTTGTTGTTAATGAGCCACTGGAACTATTGAGGGTTTTCTTCATTGCTGAATCAAGCTCATGAAAATCCATTAGTACTGGAAACTGTGAGAGGGAGTTGAGTTCCTGACTCACTGATGTTTTGATAACATTTTCTAGAAAAGCTGTTTTGGAAAGATGATAACACAATGAGGTAGCTCAAGTTTTGTAGTTACAGATGCAGATTCCAGGGAAATCACCTCTATGAGTGCCCCTCTCTCCTTTTTGCAATCATGCTAAATTTGATTTTGCTGCACTGATTATAAACTAGACCAAACTTCATAGTTATTAACATTGCAATCAGGATACATGCTGAGCAGTGGTGTTGCTTAGAGGTATAATTCTGAAACAGAGGGAGATTGCTGGCTCTGTAACAAGTCTGTCTCCGTGTGTCCTTCACAATTACACGTGTTAGCAAGTGTGTGTGCACATACTAAAGCCCCAGCTACACCTCTCTGAAAAGAAAAATGTCTAGTTCTGTTCAAAACTGGACTCCAGGGTGAATTTTGCTATCTGGCAGCCAAACTGGTGCCTCAGCTTTTGAGGCTGACCTTGCTCTGCAGTACGGTCTGACAGAGCAGAGACTCCAGTTTGGATCTCCTGTGTCTTAGATCACTTCTCTCCTGATCATAGTCATTATCTTGTACATGTGATACAATAAATGGCAGAAACTGGTGCATCTGTGCAAAAAAACTGTCTTTGAAAAACTGTTCCAACACTCTAAAAATTATCACTAACTTTTACAAAAAGCTGTCTTTAAAATTAAGTGCTTTGTCCCATTTAAACTGTTCCTTGTTAAAAGGGTTTAGAAGAAATACGACTTGGATTGGCTATTTTATTTTCTACCAGAAAGATGAATGAGAGCGAGGAAGTGTTTGTGACTCAGAGAACGTTTTGTTTATCGGCATGATCTCAGCTTTGTGGTCCAAAACCTTTCCTGTTTGACATAGTGTAAGTGTGACCTGCCAGAGATTGTTCTGCCAGACAGGGGTATAACAGTGGCTGTGAGGTCAGTGAGAAAAGCAGGAAGAGCAGAAGAGGAGCCGGTGAGATGTGGTGGCTGTAGCTACTGCTGTTTTTTAGGAAAATGAAGAATGGGATTGTGATGATGGAAGTGATAAAAGACATTAGCAGCATTCAAGCATGTACAATCAGTGTGAGGAGACAATAAAGCCACCCAGGAAAATACAGCTGTTAAAGTCAGAATAATTTGTGTTGGAAGTGACATCATCTGGTCCAGCTATTTGATCAACTTCAAAGCAAGGTCCATCCGACTTGTACTTGGGTGTTCACACTGTCCACTCTACATAATGCAGCCCAGGAATGTAAACTGGTTCTTGCCACTCCCAGTGTCTCCAAAGACCCAGTAACACCTGGAGCAGTGGTACAGCCTCTGGGGAAAGAAGTTTGTTGTAGCTCGGGATTTGCTGGTGATGCAAGCGTGTCTGGAATGGCAGGTGGTCTAAGCAAGACTACAGGCCAGAAAATTTCATCACTAGGATCTGCAAGTTGCTTTCTTGTTCCAGTTTATGCCCCAAGCTTCTACTTGATGTGATTTTTCTCCCTTTCCTTTTTTTTTTTTCATCTTCAGAATGTTGTGGGGATTTTTGTGGTCTTTGCACCCTTGCATGTTGTGTGTAGAAACACTTTGATGAATATACACTGGGGTTCCCTTCTAAAGCTCTGGCAATGCAAAGCAACCATAAGCCACCCTAAGTGTGAAGCTGTGACAGGTTCGTGACTGCTTTAGCCAGTGCTGTGATGCAGAGGACATGGAGCATTCCAGCAGCTCCCATTCTAATCTCGCAGCCACTGAGTTCACCCCGGGGCACGTGCTCAGAGACTCATTCTGCTCTTGTTTGCACCTCGGTAAGTCAGGAGCAACTTTGAGGCAGTACATTGGAATTACATTATGGGTGTGGGCAAGAGGCCAGAACAGATCACATTTCCCTTTTTCCCCCCTGCTAGGCATTTGTTTTGTTAAATGGTTAATTTAGCAGGGGATCAGAATTCTTCTTTAAGCTGCTTTTCTATCCAACTTTAGTATTTGTTTTCATTTGTTTGCTGCCAATACAGGATGTTTTCTTTCTTAATCACTTGCTAGCATGGTGATTTTTCTTAGAATGTATTCAGATCACAACAATTTTCTGGCAAAGAAAAGCATGAAATTCACTGCCCTTGAAATCTGCATCCGTATGGAGGAAAATATACCCTTTCATATTTCACTGTCAGAAAAGAGTAGTAGCCGTGGAGTTACACTTAGGTATTGAATCTTGCAATATTCGAAAGAGGAGCAAAATAATATAGTAAAACATACTGATTTTTCTGTCACTTATCAGACATGTTTATTATTTAACTGACCATGATCAGATAATAATTTGTTATAGAAACATGCATGTGTTTCAGAATAACGTAGGAGGATGACACGGAGCAGACTGTCATTACTGTCCATATGGCTGCAGTCTCAGACTTCCCAACAGCCTTCCAGCCATTTAGAAAGCTGGAGAAAAAGCTGGTCAGATTTCCAAGTCCATCTCACTTTCTTTCCCCTGAATGCTAATCGTGATTTAAGGTGGAAAACAGCTTGAAATATTGCATAAATATAAATGCTTAGCACCTACTTTGTACTCCAGTTCTTCAAGCTGTTCTTCTGTAATTTTCATATATTACATTTAGAGTGAAAAAAAATCAGAAATTGTGTAGGCGTCATACTTGTGAGGAGAATCTGTAGGTCCTGTGGATAGTACAATTGTTCTTTAATTTACTTGCTTAGGAATAACAGGATGGAGCTCAGAGCTTGTTGATTTGTGTGAATAAGACCTGCAAATTTTCTCTGCTGTCTCTTGACTTCGGGAATGTAAACTTTATATGAGCTGGGGAACAACTGTTCCTGAACAGAAAGCCTGAGAACTAAATCTGTTGATTTCTATAAATGAGTTTTCTGAATGTTGCATCTTTGGCGTTTTATTGAGTGTTATGAAAGTGGGTCTGTTAGTAAGTTATTTATTAGCAGCGTTACAATGTCAAGAAGAAATAGTGCAGCCAATTTCCTCATTCATGAGTGAAACAACTTAGAAATTATCTTGTATGTGGATTTTTTAGTACCTTCACAAAACCAAAGTTGCCCTAGTCACTGTGTTTATTTCTCTCCACCCAGAAAGGTGCTTACATACTGTGACATCCTTATTTATTTTTTAACTCAGTTTTTGCCTGTCATCCACATTCTTTATGGCAAGATTATAACTGAGATATTTTACTATCATAGAATTGCTTCCTCATTCAAAAGAGGTTCCCTTGGAGATGTACCAGGACCAAGGCAAACTGGGTCCAGTGAATACTTATGTGGAGGACAGAGGAAAGACAAGGCTATATCAGATATTTACTATTTCACTTTTACCATAGTCACCCACAAGTTCTTTCTATGTGCTTTTTTGGAATCCAGCATTACCTGAGTAGCCTTTTAGCTGCCTCCGAAAGCTAACAGGTGCCAAGTTCTGCTCCTTCACCTGAATGCTAGGGATATAGAGGAAAATCCTTTCAGCCAAAATAGTTCATACAATATGAGAATTTATTGCTCTGTGGATGGACTCCTGCAACACTGTGTAGCTCCTTGAGCTGAAAAGTGTGCAAACTTTCCTTTGTATAAAATTAAAAATATACATTATCCAGGTAAGAAATGTATTGGAACCTTATCTGCTGTTGGACAACTACTATCAAGTATATATTTTCCTCACTTTTTCCCCCTTTAAATATTTAACTAGATGATTGTCTGATTAATATTAGCCTGGCATAGGGAAACTGTTTTCAGTGTATTATCTCATTGCTGTTATCCCTGAGAAAACTGGATGTTCTTAGAAAACATGTATGTGATGTCTGCGTCTTCTCTGCTAGCTCCACTATTTTGTTCCATCTCAGATGAATCTCTGTTCTTTTTCCAAATACACACCCTTTTTTCCTTTGTAGGAAGCTGGGCCTGCTTTGTACCAGTGCTAGAGGGGATGTGGGTGCCCATCTTTTGCTCTTCATTTGACAGGGACTGTGCAGACCCCAGGGTGACTGTGCTGCTGCATTACGTGTCTCTGAAGTCAAAAAATGTTGTGATTCTATTGACACTGCCAATGCTCTGGCTGTTTTCCTGTTACCCATCAGTGGTATCTCCTCTTGTAGTATTGTGCTATCACAGGGAAAATTTGGGCCCACTTCCTGGTGTGGAGACAGGGTCAGTCCTGGATAGCTCCTGTCCACCTGAATTCTAGCACCCAGCATTAGCAAGTGCCTCAGACACACCACTTTGGCTCTTCCTCTTCTTTGCCATTATGTCTGACCCCCTGATTGATGTAAGTAGCATGTAAGCAGATAGCAGATATTCTCCTGTCAAACAGATAACCTGAAAAAATTGTCAGCTTTTATGAAAAAAGGGCTGGAAGCTGGTTCCTTGGCTGTAATTGACCAAGGTGTATCTCATTTCTCTTTATACCAGGTACTCACATGGACCTCAGTCTTAAATGGTTGTGCCCTGCACATGCACTGTGTTATTGCAGAGTAAATGACAGCATGATAGTTTCTCAGGCTGCCTTATTTTGATTTGAAGAAAAGGATAATCACCCTTTTATCTAAAGGAAGTGTGTGAGCCAATGGCATGTCCACTGAATGTGTAAGCAGCTGCCCAGGTAGCCTGTGCTCCTCTGATGTAAAGCTGGCTGAGCATGACAGGGGCAGAGAACTGAGAGGCACTAGAAAGGTCAATACAGCTTTTGCTTTGACTGTGGTATTAGTTCTGTTGTACTTGGATATTGCACCCTGGGAAAATGCTTAGAAGATAAGTGGAAAAGTATGTGGTTTGTTAGGATGTTTCAGATAGACAAGGCAATCCTGCTTTAGCGAAGCAACAAATCTTATTGGCTGCATTCACTGCAGTGGGAGCTGTAGCACAGAAATATGCACATTTGACTCTTTTTTATATTTTTTTTCTAAGATGTTTCAGTGCTTCACTGACAACTGCATAGATTTCATTATCTTTCTTTTGATCATTGTCAATTTAGATAAAGGTGCCAAGAAAGTACTGTAAATACAGCATTTTGCTTGAGATATTTGTACAGGGAGTTCCATTAAATGTGTACAGCCAGAGGATAAAATTAATCTGAAATTAATAATGTAGAGCTCTGAAAGACGACTTAGCAAGTGTGCTACAGAAATGGGATCTACAGATCTCACCCAACTAAATTTTTAACATTGTACTTGGAATGTGTACTCAGAATGAGTGAGCAAACATTAGCTATTCAAGAAATGTTTGCCAAGTCTGCTGCAAGAAGTGTAGACAGCTAAAAGATGTCAATGGGGAATACTGTCATAACACTAAGAATAATGTGTTACCTAGTGCTTAACACTGAACACGATGTAAACAATTAATCACAGAACAGAAACTCCTGAAAGCAAGCAGCAGCACGAGAGTTGCATTCACAGCCTTTTCAGTAATCAACGAAGTTGTGTTTATTGCTTCTGATGGAGAAATCATTTTAGCCTTTTTTTTTTTTTCTCTTCATGATATGTCAGCATCTTAAATACCTGCAACATTGTGATGTTTGAGAGATCTTATTTCTGGAGGAGACTGAATGCAAATGTTTATTTTCCTGCAGTGGGATGAGCCTTCTAAAGAGACAAGAGTAATGAGAAATATGATTGCTAAACCTTAGGGTGCAGTGCTGTTGTTCATAATATATAGTCTCATATACACACAGATAAGATAGTCATAAGGCAAAGGCAGTCATTTTGCTTGACAATTTTATCACCATCTACCACACTCAGTCACTGAGTGACATGTGCTGGAGTTTCAGATATTTCATAAAATGTCAAGGCATTATTGTTTTAGTTATGATACAAGAACCTGGGGCGGAAGGGGGTGTTTCAGTGCCCCAGTGTTGTGAGAAGAACTCTTTGTGCATGAAACAGGTTCCACAGTACATTGTATTATGTTTACATATTACATTTCTTTATACAAACATTGTGTATTTTACACCATACTTACATTTTTCAGGTTAGGGAAGAATATTCTTTCTAAATGGGAAAGGACTATTTTTTTCAGAGCTGGGGTTACCATTTACCACAGCTGATTTTCACCCTTATGCCCAAGCTGTCGGCCCTCTAAGAAGTGGTATCTTCTCCATCCATGGAAATGAAGCGTTTCATCAATTAATTTAATGAGAGCAGAACTCTCTCATTGCTAGAAGTTAATCAAAAGTGGCCTGTTTTGCATGCAAAGGACTTTCCTCTAAAGTTCTGAGATCAAAGCAGGTCTCAGAGTAGCAGGTTTGAGTGCTCTCTGAAAGTCCCACCTAAAGAGATAGTTATTATAATTATTATTTCCTTTGTTACTGAAATTTTATCTTTCTACTAGTGTTAAATGGCTTAACAATAAGGTATTATCATTTTGCTCTAGGCAAAAGTTGTTTCCATTTTGATATATGTCTCATCACAAAAGTTAATATGTAAACTAGTTCATCTTATTCACGTTTGGAACTCAAAGAGAAGTTGAACCTATCTTCGTTTTGTCTAAAAATTTCTCAAAGGCATGAAAGATTAATCTCTTATTAACATTTGCCTGCAGCTATTTCTAAAATGTATTAGTTGGTTTCTGGGAAATTAATTAATTCTAAAGGAATGATCAAGTGTTCTTAGCTTTGTGGGTTTTATACAGGACTAGGTTCTTACCAAAAGTCACGGTATTTCAACAGCAGAGCATTAAAAGGGGCAAGTTCAGAGCAATGCAACTTGACCTTTTCAGCTTCCCAGCTGTGTAGAACTCCTAAAAGACTAATTTTCATAAGTCACGAAGTGACTATTACACCAGAAACTGCAGCAGTAAATGTGCTAATATTTTTGTTATTTAAACTGGATTCTTATATTAAAAAGATACACTTAGAAAGACACTGAAAACCATGTAATAGTTGAATATCAATCAGGCCAGTATGCAGGACCATTTTGTGCCTATTCTGCTTCTATATTTCCTAGTCAGGCATGTCTGTCACTGACTTTCCTGCCAAAGACAAGTTTTAAATGCATTTCTTTTGAGACCTCACCCTTCAGACCTCTTCAGAATTACAAACTACTGCTTTAGAGACACTGAAGTCTCTACCCCAATTTGTATTGTAAATTCCTTCTCATGGTGTTAAAGTAGTTATAAATCACGTGATGCCTGTAGCATTCCTGCTATGTTCCACAGGACAACTTCGCTAAGGATGCTGCTGCTCTGGGATAGGGATCAGGAGGCAGAGCCTGTGGGGAAAGCAGGGGAGAGCATTGCTGCCGGGGCTGTGATGTTCTTTGCAGACTCCACACTCTCTCTGATAAGTGTGAATTAAAGACCTGTAATAATGGATTTGAGTGCTAACGTGAAAGGGATAGATGTCATCACTCCCTGCACAGGGATGTGACATGAACTGTGACACATAACAGAGGAATGGAGCAAATGTGTGAAGAAAAACTGAGGACTCACAAAATAGGTGAAAAAGATGGGATGTGCTATAATAGGATATTCTCAAACAAGTTTCAGTCCTTAAATAGAAATAATTAATTGCACAAATACTTGTTATTGCAGTGAGCTGAAGATGTTAAATGGCTCACAAATTGAATGTGAGCCAACAATGTCCTGTCATCAGGAAAAAGGCAGGAATCCCAGTGAGGGAGACAGCAGCAAGAACTGTTAAGGGTATTGAATACATGACCCATGGGGACAGAGCTGAGGAACAGGGCTTTAGCTGGAGAAGGAGAAAATGGAGGGGAGACATGAAATTAGTTCTCAGCTCTCTGTATGATACCTGCAAAGAGGAAATGTATCTTCACCTCTGCTGCTACTGGGGTATAACATAACAGGCTGGGCAGGTGAGATATGGGATTAGAAGCCAGGGAAACTTGCTAATGACTGGAGTGATTAAATGGCAAAGCAGGGTACAGGATTTTGGGGATGTTATGGAGTTGCTGCTTCTTGTCTTCTCTGAGCCAGTGAAACAGATTGTCAGAGCTCTTCAGGAGCTGATCTTACCTTTTGGCAGGAGGGTGTCTGAGATGAGCTCCTGAGGTTCCAGCAGGACTGTCTACAGTGTTATAAACTACACAGGGATGAGAAGGATGGAGTCTATGCTGTCAACTCTGCATTAGTGGAAAAGGATGGGCACACTGCTGTATTTGGGGTTTCTCAGTCATTATTGCTGCACAAGTGCAGATGAGTTTCTCTTTCCCTGAAATGAAGGGATTGAGCTTGTTGCTTGCCTTGCTGCCTGGAGAAATCTGTTGGTCGCCCAGGGAAGGCTGCAGCAGCATTTCTATACAGTCAGCCTCTGGCCTGGCTTTTACATTAAAAAACATGGGCTTTGCCTGACGTGCAGCTAATGCTGAGTAGCAAAGAAGCTTTTCAGCTTTCCCCCACATCAGCTAATTTATTTTCTGTGCTCTTCCAGGATCTATGATGTGAAGCTGATTTAATGATTTACACTGTGTAGGCTCCATAGCAGGAATAGACTTTTGTTCTGAGTTTACGCAGTACCTATTACAGTGGAGCTTCACAGCAGCACAACAAACAACAGTAATAATGGCGTGGAAGGGCTTGTTCCATCAGTGAGGAGTTTTTTTTTTCTCTAGCTTTTTTGCGGCTCTCTACATGTCTTGCATACAGTGACAGCACAGAAAAAGAGCAATCTCTAAGCAAGCCTGTCAGACTGACTGCTTCTTTCTCCAATTCACTGCAGGGCAGTCGCATGCCAAATATTAAAAAGAATGCATTAAAAATACCAAAATGAACAATAACATCTGTAAGGCACCAAAAGCAAGGCAGTAAGCAAAACAAAACAAAGTAGAACACATCAAGGGTGGTAGTTTTTTGCTGTCTATTCCCCTTAAGGTATAAAACATTTCATAGATGATTGACACATAGGATTGAATTAATCTGAAAGGCTTACTTATTTGCATCCTTTGAAAACTCTTGGCCATACATAAGCCTGGGGAAGTTACATAACTGTTGTCCAAAGTTGTGCATTCAAGTAGTCGTTAAAGAAGTTTAGCAAACTGATGTTCCTTACTGCTGCTGTAAGATGGATTTAATAATGCTACAAAAAGGTAACAAGGCTGTTATGCCTCTGTGTATTTTGAGAACAGAGATGTTTACCTCAGAAGTCTAAACACAGCAACCTGAGTACCCAAAAGAGCAAGTCACAATTAATTTTCTAATAGTTCAATTGTGCTTCCATTTGTTAAGTCTCATCTTTTTTTAACTCTCCTCTGTGACCTTTTATTTCATTTACTACCAGTTTGTTTCAATTTCTTCATGCATCTGTTTCTTAATTTCAGTTTATTTTAACTTCTTCCCGTGTTGTAGGTGACTCATCTATGTATGTACTAGGCATTTGAGACTGAAATCTTCTAAGGAGTTTTGGCTTCTCTTTGATAGAACATCAGTGTCTGTGTAACCTGTGTCTCTTTAGTCTCCACCTCAGTGATATGGACAGCTTGGGCCCTAAGAGACCAAGGCAATGTCCAACAAGTCAAGGTGTCAGAAATCTGTCACACCTTGCCCTGCAATCTCATTAATGTTTCTTTGGCTCTTCTGGCTTGTGAAATTACTCAATTCAGCAATAACTCTTTAATCAGGGGGAAAAATTAACAGATTTGGCAGATGGTGCTTGCATTTTACGTGTGTTGTTATTCTTCATAAGGTGTACTGTGTTCTTCTAAGGAGATGGGGTGAGATGGGACTCACTGGGACAGTGGAGACAGTGGATGTGGTAGGGGGAACAGGCTTATGGAAAAGCAAGGCTTGGCAGGCAGGTGAGCTATAGCAGGAACCCAGGAGCCTGTATCTCCTGCTGGAAGGTGGCTGGACTGCTGGCAGGGGCACTGAGCTGGGCAGGCCTCCTGCCTGGAGAGGTCTGGGACAAGGGGATGCTGCTGCTCACAGAGGTGCCGAGTTGATTAAAAGCAAAACATTCCAGGTTTTATTTAGACAAAATCAGGCTTTTCAGCATTTAAGAGTCTTTCAAGTGCTTTTGGGAGAGTATCCTCTGAAGGAGGTCTAGATGGATCTACCTCAGAGCACTGGCCAGCCTTTTCTCTCTCTCTCTCTCTCTCAACTGGCACGCTAATTCTACTGCTCCTTTTCCACACAGTGAAGGTGTTTGTTCAGCTGTACCACAGAGATCTGTGTGGTATTCCCCCAGAGGAAGTCCTTTGTCACTTTACTGCCTTTGGGAATCTCACCTGCATTGCCACCATGCCAGCAGTCTGCAGGCAATCTTCTGTTCTTCTCCAGCCTGGAAGCTCTACAGGTGATAAGATGCTGGATTTTCAGGTGAGTCAATGTAGTCCTTAATCACTTGATCAAATGCTCATAAGTGATACACATTCCCACTGCTTCCTTATATACCATGGGTGTCTTAGGAATCCCATTCAGCTCACATATGTTGTGTCTTACACATAGAAATGTGTAACTGAACTTCCTCACCACAAACGCCATGGGCAGTTTAGGATGTAATGAGGTGTTGGAGATGCTTTCCTCAGTTTTGCAGCTACAGAACATCCTAAATCCACGATTACAGTAGGTAACAAGTCGACAATATGTATCAGAGTTGCTTTCACTGGTTTAGCTGGTTTGCTGAATCCAGGCCCAAACAAAATTAAATACTCCTAGCACTGAAGTGGGACTGAAGATGAGTATTTATATTTGTAAGCCTGGGTGTTGTTTTAGACAATTCTTGTTTTGTTTTCAGGATTTGTTTACATGTGGAAGATGAATGCTGGATGCAAGTGTGTGTGTGTATGTGTAAAGTAGTTTCAAGTAAGCAAAACCAGAGAAGAAACACACCTTTGAGCTAGGCTGTCAAGTTTTAGCTAAATACTTCTTGAATCTCACACCTCTACATTGTATAAGCTGAGTTGGTGAAGGGCAAAGACAGGCAATTTGGTAAATCTATTGACTATAAAATACAGTTTGTGTGAGTAAGGCAAGAAATATGCTTTAATAATGAATTTCTTTCTGTATAAAGACCATTCTAAAACTTTAATTTTCAAAACTTTTAGGCTAGTTATATCAAAATATATACAAATAGTTTCTTTAAACTTCATTTGTTTCCTCATTATCCTCTGTGTCTGCTCTGGAATAATTAAAGTACAAATGAAGTAAGTTTTAAGTGCAGGGAGTAATTGTAGTAGCTGTTGAGTTTAAAAAGTAGTAGAAAGAAACTAAGTTGTACATCAAATCTCTTTAGATCTTAAGTTAACAATATTGAAAATCCTGTAGGTCACGTTTACTTTTATAAAATTACCATGCAAAAACATCAGCAGGCAAAATACAATCTGCATAATTGAAGCAAGTTAAATGATATGAAGAATGCCTTGAACAAATAGCTATGAGGGACATGTACTTATACATAACCATCAGTGTAACTCTGTAAGTCTACTTAGACTTAATTACAGTGCTGCAGAACTCAGCACAGAAGCTGTGAGATGTGAAAAGAGACATTTTGCATATTGCTGTAGGGATCAGTGCATTTATGCAAGACACTGACATGGCTTTACTCTAAAGGGCTAATTGAAACAATTGGCTTTGACTACACTGGCAATATAGAAACAGAGCAAGAAGAGCAATGGCAAGTGCCGTAGGACTGCTCAGCAATCAGAGCTGTCATCTCTTCTGATTTGCACGTCATATCAAAAGCATTCTAGTGCTTCGCTCAAAACTTTTAATTCAATGAAACACACATACACCCAACGCCAAATCTCATCAGAATATTTTAATTTCACCGTGAATAAAATACTGCACTATCCCGTCAGGAAGCCTGGAAAGAAGCAATGATAAGCTGTTGCTACCCGAGTCACCTAGCCAGGAAAGGGTTAGAGCTTGACATTGATATCACTTACATTGACATAAATCCTAAGAGATTTTGTGACAGTTACTGGTACTGCTCCAGTAAAGAGCTAGTCTGATATTAGAATTAGGTCTACAGTTTATTCAAAAAACAAAGGCAGGGTAGAACTGCAAATAGCAGAGTGAAAAGATAATTTTGTAAAGTTAACTGTGAAACATAAAACATTCTCTTCAGGCTGTATTTTTCCAAAACCAGTAATTGCTCAATACAACCATTTTCTAAAGACAATAGCAAGGCTTGCAGCACTCTCCCACAATATTGCTCTACCTGAGTTAGGCTGTTAGAGGCTAGTGGGTGGAGAACTGATTGGATGGACAGGCTCAAAAGGTAGATGTTAGTAGGACGCTCTCTACTCAGAGGCCCCTGACCACAGGGGTACCTGTGGAACCTGTTCAGCATCTTTGCCAGTGACCTGGAGCAGGCCAGAGAGTGCAGGGTCATTGCGTTTCCAAATGAGAAGCACAAGGGCACACAAGGGAACCAGAGCAGATGCAAAGTCCCACAGCTGGGAAGGAAGAACCCAGAGCAATGATCCAGGCTGGGGCTGCCTGGCTGGGGAGCAACCTGCTCCTCAGGTTGGACTAGAGCTCTTTTGGATTCCCTTTTCAAATTCAAGTTATTTAATAGTTCTGTGATTTCATGATAATATTTAAAACTCGGTTTTCAGGATGTTTCCATAGTCTTCACTTTCAGGAGCTTATTCAGGAAATTAATACAGAGGATAGCAGTGGAACAAATGAAGTTTTTGAAAAAAATTTAAGAATAAGTGTTCTCAGAAGCAAACAGTTTCTGGAACAGTTTGTTTTTTAACTCATAGGCAGAGTTTGGGGAGACACAAGACAGAGATCATAGGTTCATCCAGTGCCATACTCATATAATGACCCAGGAGAGTCATGTGGAGATGCAAAAGGAAGCAGTGGTGCCTCTGAACTGCAACATCGCTGTACCTTCCCTCTTTCTGTCTACATGACTCCTCACAGCCCTGAGGAAGTTATGAGGGATGATGGATCTGGGGAAAGAAGACAATTAGGGGGATCCTGATTTGCTAAGATAAAGAATACTTTACTATCTAGTACTGCCTACTGCTAATTACTACACTTAAGGGGATAGAAGACATGAATGTCACTGTAATTGTGACATCTACTAAGAACAAACAAAAGGTTAAAAAAACGTTCTATGCAAAAACCTTCAAGTGAATAATTTTAGAAGCATCTTTAACTCAAACTAACTATGAATTTAAGACCTTGGGCCAGGCCCTTGGGTGGTGTGAAGGAGCATAGACCCAGTGACTTCTGTAGGGTAAATCTGATCCATGCTGGTGGAGCACAAAGACATGTTCCAGGCAGGAGCAGGCAAATATTCCTATATATGAAAATAGCTTAGAAAGATCCTGTCTGAGAAGAGAATGTCACCAAAGACCTTTCTCAAAAAAAACAAAACCAAACCCAACCCTCCCTCTCCCACCAAAAAAGGCAGTAGATTAAGAAGTCAGTTTCAGGGCTGAGAAAAAGAAAAAGGAAAGTTGTTTTCTTTATCTCAGATGAGAAATAAAGGCATCAATGAGATGAAGAGACCATCTGGCTTCTGGACTCTCAAAATATGAGAGCTCCTGAGGCTGACATTTATTTACTCAGTCGTAGAAAAATATGTTAAAAATAAAATTTAAGGCAGAAGAAGAAGCTGGAATTGTGAGGTCCAGCGAGGTGAAATAAACTCACTTTTTAACAAAAATGATAAAGCACCTCAAGAAGATGAAGAATGTATTTCATGGCAAAACCATGTGCCAACAATTATCACTGCACTGAACTGAAAATTTCCATTACAGTAGATACCTGTCTTTAGGTAGAGAAAGGAAGGAAGGTTTTGGGTGTTTGGGGGGGGGGGGGGGGGGGG
>JAWWMP010000167.1:221212-283442 GCA_035047865.1 Dendrocincla tyrannina
CCCCCCCCCCCCCCCCCCCGCATTATGGTAAGAATTCTGACTTATCATTCTGAAAAAGTATTAGCACTTTGGAAGGAAACCGTTCTGGGAGTGCACTAGGATAGAGCTGTCTCTAAAAGCTAAGATCAAGTTTTCTTAATCTAGAAAGAATCAAGAAACAGATGAAGAAGAAATTAAACCCTGTTGTATTGGACAGCTACATCTGAAATATTTTAAAAGACATTTTAAACCAATGTTCTTCACTGCCTGCTATAAATTCTGTCTGGGTAGATTGTAAAATCTTCATGTGATTGCTAGATTGGAAAATAATATGAATAATGCCAAGACACTGAGTGATGTTAAATTTTAATCATAAACCAATATCAGCACTCTAATAAATTTTATGACGATGGTATTAGATTTCTATATCTTATTTCTACTATAAGAAATGATGTTATTTAATAATAAGTACTTTATGAAGAGCATGAATTCAGCACCACTAGTCCTGTAGAAGCAGTATTGGATTAATGTGCACCATCACATCACATAGATGGCTGTTCTACAGGCAAGGCCCTGTTTTTGTGGAGAGCTTCTCCTGAGCCTAGTGAGGAGAGTCCATGCCCCAAGGAGCTTTGTGTAAGAGCAAAGCTGACAGAGGGAGTGAAAGGTATTGCTAACAAATGATACTGTCAAATATAATTGCTATGTGCATGTGCACACTGGGTACTAATATCCTACAGTTTCTGATTGGAGAATTTTAAATACTCCTGATTTTTGGTAGTACTTGGCATGATCCCAAGGCTGAATGCTTGATCCTTCCAGGTATTTTTAAGACCTTTCAAGTGTTAATCCATATTGTTATTCTGCCAGGTGAGTTTCTGGGAAGCGTGCACAGTGCCTGCAGATTTTTTACTGAGTTTTCTAAAGATTATTTACACAATGAAGCTCAAGTTCCATATACTCCTAATTAGATCTTGTAAACATTTGCAATTTGGGAGGCTGCAAATGGCTGGTGGGAAGTCCTGGCTGCTGTTTGTTTCTTCCTTTCTGCCTAGAGGAACCAAACTCAAGAATTTAAGTTCCATGGATTTTAGGAGACTTGGAAAAGCAATTAACACCTTCTGATTTATTTATTATCCTTGTCAGGCATTTCTGCAATGTGAAATCAGATCAGTGTGGCACACATCAGGTCTGGGTTGCACGCTCTAGTTACATTTATTTGCTCCACACGTATAACCAAAGCTTTCAGCACAGCCCTGCGCCGGAGGGGCAGGCAGGACTGAGCAGGCCTGGTTTTATCTGTGGCTCTATAAAAAGGTATTCCCGAGCTGTATCTGTGCAAATAAAATCATATTTCAAGTTAAGGTAAGCATCCAGCTTTTTATGGTAACCCTATATTCTGCACCTCCACTCTGGTCATTGCAGTGGTCCGAGAAGGGTCCCCAGTGGGATTTGGTGTATCAGATGCTGGTGAGAACCCCCTGGAACTGGAAACTCTCTGCTCTACGCAGCTGCTGCAGCCCCAGGGAAGGCTTTGCTTTGAAATACTTGAGCCTTTCCCTTTGTTCAGTGAAGTCATGTACAGATATATGGAACAAGGGCAAACTCTTTCAATCTTTCTTGATTCTGACCAGAGAGAAATTTTGGGAAAGGTTAAAAGTCCAGCTCTTCTATTTTACAGGGAATAATTTATATATGTATTTATGATTGTTTTTCAGAAAGCTTAGATTTATTTCTCCAAATACAGTTTGATAGGAATCCATAAAGATTTTCATCTGAATGTTGTCTATACAGACTCAACCCATATTGCAATGAATCACTCCTCCAAAAATATGTAATTGCTCTTTTTTACCAAGATTTTATTTACTCACAGTTATGCTGAAGATCATCAGTAACTGATGCTACAGAGGTTCAATTAAGATGTAAAGTGTCAGTAGTAAAATGCAGAAACTAGTCTTTTATGGAACACATGAACATTTTAAAGTTTTAGAACTATACTTTAGAATATGAGTCACTGAGCTTACCCTGAAGCCCCATCTTGCTTAGTAAATGAAGATGTTTAAAAACCTGACTGGCCATGGCCCTGAGCATCCTGCTTTGAGCAGGGTGGCTGGATCTGCCAATCTCCTGAGGTGCCTTCCAGTGTCAGCTATTCTTTGATTCTGCAGATCCTTTAAACTTGCCCTTCGGGTGCTATTCTCTCCTTGTAAGAAAGCTCTGTGGCAAGTTAGTGTAAAAATCTGAAATACAGGAAAGCCTCTATTGAAACTATTTTCAGCAAATGACTTGAACTGAATTTTACTTTTCTCTTTGAGGATATGCTGTAGCCACCTATGTAAGTGGTTTTATTAATTAAAGCAAATAATCTTTCATGAAGGTTCTTGAACTGCAGTCATCTTAAAGGGAATATTATATATGCAGTAAAATTCAAATGGTCTTGCCGAAGCTTGACAGCAATTTCTCTTGCTGATGGAACAGTCCATCATGAGAACAAGGAGACAGATCCTGCACTACTTTGCACCTGGCAGAATTCCATTGACTTCCTTAGGTGGTTTTATCCTGAGTGTCGTAGATTTCTAAGGAGTATTGGAATATGACACAGATAGAAAAAATTAAAATACAAAAAGCTACTACTTCTGGCCCTCTTAAAACAAAGGGATAATCCTGGGGGTGTATGTTCCACATGTGGGAGGCTGAATTTACTAAATTAACCCCAAGCTTGGATTAGGATAGTAAGAATTTCAGCACTGTTTTGGACTGAAAATAGTTTTGAGATTGCAAGAAGGAAATTTTCAATTACATTTTGAGCAATTGCAATTTTCCTCCTATCAAAAGAGATACTAATTTATTATAATTTTGTACAGTTTTCCAATAGACACAAAAGTAAACCTGATAAAAGCCAAGGCAGAAAGTTTAAACTAGTTTCTTGACCTCTCCATAATGGCACTCTGAACTGGCAAAACCTGTACTGTGTCAGTGCCACATGTATGTGAGTGAGTGCTCTGCTTGACAGGTTGTCAGCATTCCCAGCAGGACAATGTCCCTTTGGAAATTCCAGCACTTGTCTGCTGGGCACCCGTGCCAGCAGCCAGTCCTGGGGAGCAGCTGAAGTGCTTGGTTCCTTGTCTGTCTGTCACAATGTGATATATGTGCCCATAGGTCCACAAATTAATGATGCTCAAATGTCCTTCCTTCCACTTTGATCCAGAGAAAAGAGACATAGAAGTGAAAAGAGGGCAGAACAGACAGAGAGGTAAAAATAGCAGATGCAGAAAAAGCAGGGGAAAAAAAAGGTCAAATGATCATCCACAGAAGAAACAGAAAGCTATGAAGGGCCTGAGGAAAAGGGGCCTGCAAAGAATTTTTTCTTCAGGAGATTTTTACAGGTTTATTGTTAGTCTGGTTTTCCTCTGGAGAAAGGGTATATCTTTTCACACTGCAGGCATGCATTCCCTCTCCCCATAAGAATTGTTGAATTACTTGGCTAGTTTAAATCAAATTTTGTAGAAGCACAATCCTTATTGGTTTCATCAATGTGAATGACCATGCAGTAGAGGAGTAACATCTCATTCTGTTTGGGAATGGAGGGGGAAATGTAGCACAAACACCTAAACACACAGTATGTTGCACTGCAAAGAAAAGGTGATGAGTACCTAAACCTTAGAAAAGCTTCAGCAAGGGCTTCCACACCAGCCTACCAACTGTGAAACCCAGGCAAGAAGGAAAGAAGGCTTTGTTAATTTTGAGAGCTTTGGATTGCTCTAGATGTTTTATTTCAGGGGGAAATTGACTGGAGAAGGACTGTAAGAGCTAGTTCACTAGCTAAAAGATACTTTCAACTTTAGCTTTATTGCTAAATTTAGAACTGAGCTTCCAAATGTCTCTCTGATGGGGTGAAAATAAGAGTTGAGGTGGATAGAAAGGTAGAGAACTGAGCCTTCCCTCTGAGAAAATTCTGCAAAATTACAAGACTAGTTATGTAAGTAAATCTTGCCATTGTTCATCAGGAAATAGGTCTGGTATAAGATGATAATAATAGTCAGTCAAAGTAGATGCCTTAAAGAAAGGTAGTAACCCAGAGATGAGTAGTAACCCAGCCTAGAAGCTGCATATATAGTGACAGAGGGCAGGTTTAGATTAGATATTAAGAAGCAATTCTTCCCTATGAGGGTGGGCAGGCCCTGGCCCAGGTTGCCCAGAGAAGCTGTGGCTGCCCCATCCCTGGGAGTGTCCAAGGCCAGGCTGAACGGGGCTTGGAGCAACCTGGGCTGGTGGAAGGTGTCCCTGCCCTTGGCAGGAGGATTGGAACCAGATGGTCTTTAAGGTCCCTTCAGTCCAAAGCATTCTGTGATTCCATAATGAAATATAGAAAGGTTAAACCATTCCAAGGAAAGAATAGAAAGAAAAACTAAAAAATAAGTTTCTATAACTAGGTTGTTACCAGAAATAAATGTGTACCTTTGAGGGTTTGGGTTCTGTGCATGGAAAAAGTGCAACTTTGTTGGAGACTGAAATTTTACTGGCTAATTCACCTTACACCAAGGAAATTTTCAAATCACAGTTGCACTTTCCATTGGAAAACCTGATACTTTGAAGTGCAGCTTTGAAATACTCCATTTTTAACACCCAAGATATTTTGTGAATGTAGCCTCTGTTCTCAAGTGCTTTGTGAAAATAGCATGTTCCTTCCCTAGCCAAGTAACTTGAAATTATTTTCAACTTTAAAGTCAGACAGACTATGAGCCTTACAGAAATGATTGATGAACATCACCTCCCACTATTTTCTAGAAATATTTTTTCCATATAACATAATTTTGATTGTCATATTTCTTTTACTGTCAAGGCTCATATAATCATGTATTCCTTATCTTACTTTTGATTGAAAGTAGGCACAGAGAGACAACATACAGTCTAAATACAATTTCTTACATATTTTTGTTACAGGGTCCAATTGTCCTCAGCTTGTCTATATTGGCATTGACCTCAGTGGAACTGAGTATATTCAGCTAAAGAAAAAATTAAGTCCATGAAATCCTCTCTTTCTCTCTCTTGTGGCTGTGCAAACTATTTCTTTTATTACAGCACACTCATTTTTATGTAGAATTCAAAAGCCTTTATCATTTTCTGCTCAAGCATCCCATCTTAATATTTTTAATATCAAACAGACTTCTTAGAATATTACTTTCAACACTAAAATCTTTTGCCTTAGTAGATAAAGATAAGGGATAACTATTATCCAGCAGCTCTCTTTATTCTCCTAACAAACACATTCTACTTCCATAGGCTATTTGAACCACTTGACAAAGTGGTTATATCACTGTGTATGTCCACCATGATTTTATAGACTATATTGGGTGAAAAATACATTCTTATTAAGATGTGATCATGTGATGGCAAACATGACTGCTGTGGAAGTTACAATATATAACACAGTTATTTAAAACAGAAAAACAAATATCTAATTTCCTGTTATGTGAGTTTTTGTGTAGAAAGTTTGATGAAACAAAAGTAATTTAGAATTCACTGTAAAAACAAAGCATTTTTTTTCACAGTAGCCAGCATTCCAAAACTAAATACATTGCAGTTATAGAAAATTACAATATATTTTATTTTGCTTCATGCATCATTAGCAAAATTGCCTGTTCATCTCTTCTACTAGAGTCCACATTGTGGATGTAAGAATAATACAGGGGGTACAAAGAGAGTTTTAGCCATTATGTGGTGAGTGCAAACCTAAAAGTTAGAAAAACTGTGTTTTCACTGTTGTGTTGAGTATTGTTGATATGTCTATTAAGAAAATAATTGGATCAAATTTTTGGTTGAGATATTTTGACAATGAAGCAACAACTTAACAAAATATTTAGATGATCATAGAACCCTCTCCATGTTTTTCCCTCAGCAATCTTAAATTTGGACTCTGTGCATGATTTAAGTGAGGTGCTGTTGAAGAGGATGGTTTGGGGTAGAGATTGTAAACTTCATAACTATTGCAACAGAAGAAAGTAGATACAATCACTGTGCACTACAGCAGATCCTCAGAACATCAATACCTTGACTCTATGCTTTAGAATAATGCCATAAAAGAAGACCAGTTACAAAGCAGAACATTTCACAATACATAAAAAACAGCCAAAAGAGTACATTTTCACTTGGTGTGAATATATCTGGCATTTCAAGGGACTGGAAAATCTGTCAGAAGGTAATTTGTTATCTCTATACACTTGCTTTAAACTATAGCTACAGGGCTTTATTTTGGAAACTGGGAATAATACCAGCACTAAAGGCATGCTGTCACTTTGATTAAAGTATATTTTTATTAATACAAACTTTAGAAATACGATAGTTAAGGCTGAACTGATTTCAACTTACTTGTACAATTTATGTTGCTATTCATTGCTGCGTTAGTTTTGGACTGGGACTTTCAAACAGACCTAGGGGAGTTAAGTGTCTAAATCTGACTGAAACTTAGTGGGAAATGGGTATTTAGTTACCCTGGGGCCTCTTAAAAATTCCTGAATAGAAACTTGCCAGCTTCTCCTGTTTTTATGACACATAAATACAGGTGATATTTGTCGATTTTTAAGGCAGAAAAGGATGGTTCTCTGTCCTCCCTCCACACCGGAGAAGGAAACAGCTGGATGAATCAGGCAAGGAGTGGCTTAACCCTTGGCTCTGCCTGGGGCAAAAGGAAAGTCAGCAGGCACTCTGAGTACTCTGGTTGGACCTAAGCATTCCTGCCGGCTAAAGCAAGCCCGTTTGCTGCCGGTGCCTTCTGGTGAAGCCCTGGCACAGCAGAGCAGCTGAACCAAAGCATCTGCAAAGTGTTGGATGGTCTGGTCCCTCGTGCAGGGATAGCTGCAAATCCAGTGGGCAGCAGCCCCTCCTGCCTCATGCTGACCGGCTGTGGGATGGCAAAGTGCTGCTGGTGGCTCTGGAAAAAGGGTAGTGAGCCCCAGAGAGGGTTGCAGTGGTCTGTGGGGTGGTTGTGAGTGGAGCAGATGCAAGGGATATGGGATGCTGGTGTTGCCACTAGTGTTTGGGGAATGCTGTCATTCCCAAGGGTGTCACCAGCTGCCTGCAATGTGAGCAGCTACGGGGCTTCCCTTACTGAGGAATAAAGCTGTGAATGCATGTCCTCTGAAGCTAAAGGTGCTAATCGAGGGGAGAAGGCATCTGAGGACCAGCACCTTGGAGAATGTGCCTACATCAATATTTATGGGCTTTTCTAGTGGTGTTTCTTCATGTTATTGATGTGTTGGTATTGCACCCAGGGTGCTTGTCTGATTACTTTTCAAATGGGAATCATAAAAATTACAATCATAAAGTGCAAGGCTGAGGTACCCACTACAGAAACAAAGCTACTGGAAGAGCATTCATTCTGGAAGTCTGATTTTTTGGTCTTTGATATCAATGTGAATGTATGAACTATGAACGTTTGATAAGCCCTGTTTCATTTTCAGAGTGTTTTGTAGACTGAGCTTGTTAATATGGTTAAGCATACCTTGTTAGGTAGCTTTGTACAAATCAGGAGTCTTGGGTTGTGTGCTGGTAAATTAACCCTCTAGAAAACCCCAAGTACTATCCGTGGCTTTGAAGTGATAAACTGGATGTTTTCTTGTGTTTTTTCTGGCTACATGAGAGCCTTTTCTCTCCCAGAAATCCCACTGTCCTGCTCCTCAATTCCCCAACAGATTTTCTACCTTGTTTTCAAGTTATTTTCTGAGGTATAATTGAGAGTGTGGAGTGTGTGAGGATTTATTTTCTTGTTCATAGTCTGTGCTGGGGATGTGGGGTAATCAGATGAAAAGATAGTGACTTTCATGCTGATGCCCAACTTGGTAATTATTGGTTCATAAGTTAAAAAAAAGTTCTTCTGAATGTTAGAATTTATTTTTTCCCCCAAAAGATCATGACACTTCAAAGGAACATGATCTTGTCACATTTTTAGTGAGAGAAGTACTACTATCTTTCAAATTTTTTTGGCATTTTGATATGTTGTGTCAGGGTGTATCAGTCATATCCTGGTCACACACAGCAGTGTGATTGACAGGGCTGGAGGAGAACACAGCAGTTCCAGCTGTTCTTTGTGAGGAAAAGACATTCAAAGAGATGGGGACGTTCCTGCTTCTCATCTTTTTAAATGAGGTTTACCCCTCCATGCATAACCCCACACTTGCACACCCTCCTCAGCTCCATGGCTGTCACAACAGCTGCTCAGCCCCATCCATTCCTGGTCACACCACAGTGTGTCCTGATCCACAGGAGTTGAATCCTTGGAGTCTTGTTGTGCGTGGGTGGGATGCGTGAGAAACAGAGCCTCAACCAAATGAATTTGTTTTTTATAAAAAAGGTTTATTATATGGTAAGAGCAATGCAGGCCTGGACACGAGGCGGGAGTCTTTGCTCATGTACCAGGTACAATGTGTGTCTGGCTTTTATCTAGCCACTTTATGCATATTTATTGCATGGTACACATATGCATTTTACATGCTTCTCCTTATATGGCTACAATTAAGTAATTATTTTTAAAACTGGGTAATTAGTATGTTACAATTTAGTGTCTTGATAGCTTCTCACCATAATTCAGGTATTCCTTGATAAAGGAGTGACAGGGGAATTTTAGGATTTAGTGATTTGGCAGATTCCCTATCATAATTCAGGTATTCCTCACTAAAGGTTCAGGGAAACTGATGACCTTACAACAGTTGGTTTTACTGTTTTATGAGGGTGCAGTAAAACCATTTGTTTCCCTACTGGCACGAGTCATATACATACTTATTACATGGAGGTGCTTGTTTCGTGTTTGAAAGTCACTGCCAGCCCACTCTGCACCTCGTGTAGCGGGGTGGGGAACTGTGTGTGCCCGACTCGGACACAGGGGCTAAGGACGGGCTCTCATCGCGGCCCCAAGGACGGGCTCTGGGGTCTGCTGAGGGGCTTTGTTTGAGGGACAGGCTCGGGGGAAGGAGCTGGGCTCAGCTTTGGGCTGTGAGGGCTTTCCTGCCCGCCCCCTCACGCCGCTCGGCCCCGGCGGCGAGAGAAGGAAAAGAGGTATTTGGTTTAATTGAAAGCAGACTGTCTGAAAAACTGCTATTATATGTCAAGAGTTTGAGCTTATTCCTTTGACTTCCGAATTTCTGTAAAAGGCGGGTTTTATTTTCTTTTTCCTTTACCCTCAGCCACACAGCTTTAGAGGCTGTGGTCCTGTGCGCGAAGGTAAATCCGCTAAAATACGCCGAGTGTGAGCTAAATTCAAATGGATTCCCTCAGCTTTTTCTTAAGGCTGAACTTGAAGAAGGGGATCTGAAAAAGTCAAACACACATATGCAGGCTGTAGGCAGTATTTGGAGTGAGAAAAAGGTCAATTTCTGAAGCGGCTTTGCTGATTGAAATAGAGCTCTGGTGCTTTGTATCTGCTGAGGACTTGGCCTGATGTGGTGAAAGGTAAAACACAAGCTTAATCTCTTGAAATCCCTCTGAAATATTTTCCCTTACCTTTTTAATTTTTTTGCTTTTTTTATCTTTTTTTTTTTCCCCCCACAAAGATCAAGTCAGTTCTGAAAAGCTCTCTTTTTTTCTAGTGCACCCCTCTCTACCCTCTCTATAACAAAAGTGTTAAGTAATATCTTGGCAATTTCATATTGTATAGTATATTGAAGACCAAATGAACAGCAACCAAGAAGAAAAAGTGAATGAATGTATTACTTGCAACTAATTAAACTTATTTGGAGTGCCTGATCAAGGGTATATTAACAGAAGTCTTCAAGAGAGCAGAAGTGGGATTCACATGTTGTGCTTCACTGGAATGGGAAAGAAAAACACTTTAAATTCCATTTTGCTTTACTGTCTTGTCATTTGCTTAACAGTGTGGAAGATATTTGGTTGGAATGAATGGCACTTGTCGGTTGAATTTTTCATCTAGACACTTTAAATTAAGTTGGTGTTCAGGGTTTTGAGTCATACTTTGCACATTTTATGAAATACTGTCACTCATATCACCTATAATGAAAAAAATCTCTTACAGTGGTATAATTGTTCTCTGTTTAATCTGATCATTAACCTTTTATACTCTTTACAAAATGAAGATGAAATGCTGGTGTTTCTTCTTGAATATAGGCAAGAGTCAATAAGTGAGTGCCGTGCAGCAGTTGTGTAAGGTACTGAGATTTGGGTTCTGTTGGCATGCCCACAATGGTAGCTCTCCAGATCCTGTCCTGGGTTTTTCCAGTAAAAGCCCAGGATGCATATAAAATAAACCCAGGGCTGGTCTGGAGATCTGGCAACTGAATGTGCTGTTTTAGGCATCCTGTAAGGGCACATAAGGTCACATAAGAGGCACATTAGAGAGTTATAAGACCTACTTCATCACATTGCTTTGACATTTGGTTAAATTGAAACTATTTGCAATGGTTCAAAACTAGGTTAAAGTCAATAGTGCTTTTAAGTGCTAATTTAATGGGACTTCAGAATGTCCTTAAACTTGTGCAGATTCCATTATGAGCAGAGCAGCTTTTCCAAATTCTAAGTGAATTAAGATACAACAGGTAAAAAAAAAATCTTGTGAGTGACAACTCAAAATTCAGAGTTTGGGTAACATATCCAAACCATGTGTTTATGTTGTGAAATCTTGCTTGTTTGCAAAGGAATAAGAACAGAATCAAAAATTACAGTAAGAAATCTAAATCATTAAATCATGGCTGTTGTCTTTGCAGTGTGTGTGTGAAGCTCCATCCCTCCACTTCCCTCCAGGACAACAGCATGACTGACTCTGAGAGTCTTCCAAGTGCCAAAATATCTGCTCTATATAGAATCCCACTGGAGGTCAAGAAAGAGCTCTCAACTTCATGAGGTAAATCCCATGTAGGAAATATAAGCAATGGTTTGCTCTAGCTGTGCTGAAATAAGAACTATGTATATTCTGTCTCTGACAAGGTTTTTGCTGGGAATGAGCCTTATCCTTACAGGATCACCTGATGAATGTGAAACCTTCACATTCATGTACCAGAGACTGGGTTTTTGTCCATGCCTTGTGGGGATGTGATTGTACACATGTGACTCAGGGAGCACTAACAAAAATCCAGTCCCAAAAGCAGTACAGCTTCCACATTCCAAATCCATATCTGTTTTGCTGTCAACTCCATTGTGTTTTGGAGTTCTCCTAAACATTCTCCACATTGTCATTATTTGCTCAAAACCCCCACTGCGTCACAGGGTATAATATGTTATGAGCAGGAGTGTTGGATTTCTGTCATCAAAAGTAAATGGGAAATAAGATCACGTAGGTGGAGGTTGTTGTGATTTATTTCTTGTATGTGGTGCAAAAACATTAACATGCTTGATAAAACAACAAATGAACTAACTTATTTTTCCTACATCTGTGGTGAATTTCTAAAGGATGCTTTGTGTATAACTTTTTTTTTTTCTTTAGGTCGGGGCTTGACCCTGCAAATACTTTTACTTGTTGAACAACTTCTTATCTAGGTGATTTCAATGGAAAAATTACCATATGATCAATGAGTATTCTTTTAGAAAGCAATCTCTTGTGTACTTCACAGTTTGACAGTAAGGCTTTGTGATGCAAAAAAGACAATTTAGTATTGTAGTCTGTATCTAAGAAATTACTAACTACAAATAATTTAATTCTGTATGAAAGACAACAACTTCAAACCTAATTTTTACCTCAGGAAATAGAGAAATTTGGAATAATAGTGTTGAGTTTTCTGAGTATATTTCATCCCTTGGTTCTTTCATGCTTTTAGGTAAACTGTGATTTTTACTGGCATTGAAACTTTTTTTATTGTTTTGTTTGAAAAAATAAATCTGCATCTAGGAAAAACAAGGTGATATTATTTGGGAAAGAGAAAGGAGATAGATAAAAATATGTATTCTTATGATTCTTCTCTACTTGAGAGATTTAAAGTAAAAGGAAACCAGCTGAAGAGAATTCATAATTGGTTATTTAAGACCAGAAAATATCGGACATCTCAGTAGACATGAGATGGTGGCTTAGCTGGCAAAGGATTCCTTAGCTTTTGTTACTTAGGGGCTCTGAAAGTGTGGAAGTGAGAGAAGTGCAAAATGAAATAATTTTTGGTGGTGTTTTTTTCTTTTCTTTTTTTTTTTTTTTTTAAACACTCTTTGTTACTTTTGTTTTGAAAGTTTTGAAGATCAGTCAGAGCCTTCACTGGACAATCCTGGCACAACTGTGGTTACAGTATTTTCTAGCTGTGACTGTTGAACAGTCTGGATAGAGTAGTCACTGGGCAAACATGCAGCTCACCGGCCTTACAAACTTCCCAGGTTGTCTGCTTAGGAATCCCTCAGCTGTCCACAAGGTGCCTGTTGTCTGTAAGGATGCAGTAGAAAGCTGTCACCCATAACAAGGCATGGTAAAGCAACAGAATTTATATGAATTTAGTAAATGTAGATCCTGAAAATCAGTTCCTTAAAGAGGCTGGGGAAGCTGCTAATGCAGAGCAGTTGCGAGAACCTTTTCATGGTGCTGGTTGCAGACCACGCTGATTCAGGCTGGGCTCAGGCCAGCACTGTTTGTGCTAGCAAGATTTAAAGTTGTTGCTGTTAGAAAATCACCTGCTGTACTAGTGGGCTTTGTACCTGGCAAATTGTACCAAATTTGCTGTGCCTGGGAAACAAAAGCAAGTTCATAAGCTGGGGGAAAGGAGAGGATTATCAGGCTCTGGCTACAGCTTGTCTTGGGACAGAAGGATACTATCACACGCTCACCTCTTTGTTGTGTCAGAAAGAGAGACATGCTTCATTTACAACTCAGTTATTTTAATGTTAATATCTATCTAGTTTTAAAGACTTAGCCTTTAGAAGACTCTATTTTGTTCACTAAAACCCCACCTCAGGCAGGTTCTATATGTCAGAGGAATGGTTTATATCCTCCTCCCATTACATTGCTAGGGATCTGGCTGACAAACAGCTGCCTGGGCTGGCAAACTCAAGGGAGCTTGGTTTGTGCCACAGGGCTGAGCTGGTCACTACGTACACTGTGGCAGCACTGGCCAATATAGCTGAGGACTTGGTGCTTCAGAAAAAGAACACAATACTTCTTCATTGAGAAGTCATTTAAAATAATATTATGAAGCATAAATGTCCATTTTTTTTTATTCCCTAGGAAAAGTTGATACAGTATTTAATTTTGAAATTTTGAAAAAACAAGTTGTTTCACCTAAAATCTTGGATTGTCCTACCCCTTAACACCTTCCTGCTATTTCCCTACATGTATCTGCTAAAACTAAGTGAATCTCATTGTTAAACAGGAAGATTTAGTTTTGGGCAAGCTGTGGGGGAAAGAAACAGGACATGCCAAGTAAAGGGGCTGTAAAGTGCTTTGTTCCAAACAGAGCACTTTACTTTTTCCCCTCCTCCAAATGATAATTGATTTGCAAGCAGGTTTAAAAAAGGTTCTATATAAATTAGACCTTTTGGAGCTGGGACCAATTTGTTCCCCCTAATTTGATTTACTCTTTAAATTAGAGAGAGATTGAAGCAGTGACCACATACTGGTTAAGTAACACGGAAAAGACCATGCCTGAGAGGGAGAACTCTATGGTTTTACTGGGATTGCTGTTCTTTGAACTATACTTTTTAAAATATTCTGCTTTAGTTAAACAAGCACTATTATTAACACTGCTGCTAAGCACAGTCATGAAGATAGAAGAAAACACGTCTGCCACTCAATTTCAGTAAAACTGATTGTATTTGAAGGTTCTTTTTAGTCCTCTGCTATATTTTCTCAGATGCTAAACAGCACCCTTTTGGGCTGTTGCTGGTTTATGAAGTTACAGGTGATCAGTTCTTGACACTGGAATTGGCATGTTCTGGCCATTTTGGCAGGCTCTGAGCTGGTCATTACGTAGGCTGTGGCAGCACTGACCAATAAAGCTGAGGACTTGGTGTCTTTCTTACCTGAAAGAACTTTCACTGAAGGCAAAAGCTGTGTGACTGTGCTTCTATGTGCATGTTATCTGTTGCTGGGTGAAGTGCCTTGCTTCCCACATGTCTGAGAATATAAAGCTTTGTTTTTTCCCCCTTGATACCAAGCATAAGCACTTAAAAAAATGGCGGTGGGGTGGGTGGAGGTCTGACAGACTATATCTAAAGACCAGAGAGCTCCTCCATTGTGAAGATCTGTTGAAAAAAAACATAGATGGTAACAAGTGGCAAAATATTTATTTTAACTATTTTCGCAAGTTATACTCATGCCTTTCTGCTACCCAGCATTTGTTTAGATTAAAATTAGAATTGCTAAGGTACCATGGAGAATCTTATTCTAACAAAAATGTTTTTAACTGGACAAAAAGTGTATTCCAGTCACAGTTGCAGCAACATATTTCAGATCCTGGCCTTGCTATGGCTGTTCAGTGAGTTCAGCCGCACTCCAAATATTTTGTTCCACAGAGTCATCACTTACAGTATTTCTGATTTTGGTCAGTTCTGTTATTGTGCTGATTCTGATACTGCATCATCTTCTACACAGAGGAAAAATGGCTTTTTTAAAGAAAGAAATATGCTTAACTTTTGTTGCACACAATAATCACCAAAGTGTTTATTCTGCTCATGATAAAGTAATGCCAAGCCTCCCAAACAGGATTTTAGTTCACTCCTGTAGAGCTTCTGGAAACCAAAACATCTCTGTCTTGGTATTTTGCTAACTTTGTTTCTATGGTTCTAATTGGGTCACTGTAGACTATTTGTGACGGTGGTATTAAATAAACTCTCAAAGTTTCTGGCTAGTGATTTTACTGATTAAATATGGATTAGATTCAGAACAAGTTGATAGATATTTTATTTTCTGACATGCTTAAGCTTATGAACACGTTGTGTCACATTGTATCTTATCACATTATGTTAATTTAGCACTGTATAAACTTTTGATGTGATGCGTTTTACCTCATTAGAATGCTTTCCAACTTTAGGGAAGTTTGTTACCAAAAGGCACAAGACTTGGCTCATTTGACAAAGCTATTATAGCCTAATGGAGTGACAACATTTTAAAAGCTACCCAGATAAAATACATTGTGTGTGTGTTTGTATACAACTATACAGTTTCAAAAGTAATTTCAGGAATGGACTTTATATTTCCCAGAAGGAAAGGTTCTGGCTTCCAGACTGGACCTTAAAGAGACAGATCAATCTTACCAGACTTGTGCAAAGGTCAGGTAAGGCATCCAAAGTGGAAAAGTCAGCTGTTTCTTTTTTTCAAATCTAAGGTAATTTATTCTTATTTCCTGTCCTCAGTGTGCGTATTTTTGTCTGAGTCATTGGCAACCAGAATTATTTTGTTGGAATTGACAGGCATCTTGCTGGGAATGGCCTTTGGAGCCAGTCCTTATTTATTTAGTTTTAGCTAATATCCATGTGTATGCACAATTTACGAAAAACAACAGTAATTTAAGTGACAGAAAAGGGGAATTAATTCAGAGCCTGAAGCAAGAACAGTCCTTTCTTTTGATTACAGTTCTGGTGTCTGAATCTGAATCCAGCATGCCCTGGATCTTTCTCTATTAGTGTGCTGTCAAATATCTCAGGGTGAAATTCATCTCCTTTCTTGTTACAGTGCTGGCAAAAAGCAGAGCTAGGAGAAAGGTATTGTATGAAAAAGGAATTATTATATGTTAAGTCTTTCCTTCTAGTATAAACCCATCTCTCTCCACCTCTTCTTCCTCCAAAACCCACCTTCTCCTTTGTTTGCTGTTGCCATGTTTTTACTACCTGTACTCCCTCCTGAGGCACAAGCAGATCCCTGGCAGCAGTGTCTGTGGAGGTGCCTGGATTAGATATATACTGCAAAAAACAGACAATCTTGCAATAAAAGAGCAGATTTTGGGGGGGCAGTACTCAGAAGCAAGTTTATTTTGTCATGTGCTGGTGGTATGGGCAGCACCATTGTATGAACCAAAGGGGAGAGTAGGTTTTTCCCTGAGGACAGGTGCTCTGATTCTGCGGTGCTGCATCACAGAGCCTGTGTATCCATGCAGGAATCAGCTACTTCATGCTTCCTTTTAGGACCCTGACAAGGAATTTCATAGCACTTAATTAAAAAGTAGCAAGGTGAATAAGTACAAGAGGCTTGGTTGTAAAGCAGCATCAGTGGAACTTGGATTGGGCTGACATCTAAAAAAATTGTGTGGAGCAAAATCTCTTAAGGGATGTTGCTTGTGTTTTGACATTTGTAATCAACTGATATGAAATAAAGAAACACTTTGCTGTCTTGCCTGCAGGCCATGGAATTGGGAGGGAAAAGTTATATGGGTTAAAAAGAACACTTGGATGTTTACAGGTGAACAGGAGCATAGCGAAGGGATAAAATCTTTTGCCCAGAAAAGTGAACTGGCTGTGCAACCAGCAGAGCTTCCCTTTTTGTGAGATGTAAGCACATCAGCAAACTGACAGGAGCATGTGTGTCTTCTGTGCCAGTGTCAGAACTCTCCCCAGTGGAAATGAGGGTTGTGTGGGCTGCACACATTGATGCTGAGCTGGGGGAACTGACTGAACAGAATGGAAGCCAGCAGGAGTCGAGGATGTGCAGCTGTGTGTGTTCTGAGGTCTGTGTGCTTCCTGAAGGCAATGTCTGAGACACTCATGGCATTACTGGGATGCTTCACAAGAAGGTTGCAATATCATCACAAGATAATATTAGAATTGGTTTTAAATCAGTGTTTCTCATTATTACCATAGACAAGGATCACTTGAACATTGAGAGTAGAATCCATTCTAGAACTTTCTTCCCTCTATTCCTGCCATGTTTGCTTCATGTCCATCCTCTTGCTCATTCCAGGTCTCTTCCTTCACCTCTTAGAGAAAATTACAGTAGGAACTATTTTTTGTTATGTTTTGCTGCCCTTTTCAGTTTCATATCATTAACTTCTCCTTAACTTGATCTCTGAGACAGCTGAGTTCAGACAATACTCAATGTGCATTATGAATGGAGATTGTCTGCCAGCACAAGTGAGTCTGGAGTCAATAGCAACCAGGGGAAAGAGAAACTGAGTATCTACAGGTAAACAGAAGCTCTTTAGTGCTCAATTGCTGGTCAATGCTAAGAGTGACCAATAAAAAGTGACTTGAAAATGTTTGGCATAAAAAAGGACTACAATTTCCTAAAATAATTCATAGCATTTATATGGGTAAATAAGGAGACCTAACAAGAGTTTTCAATGTGAATTTATATTTGTTCTTTTTTCTCTCAGTATGTATAGGGTTGAACCTGGAAGATTTTGTGCATATCTTGTTGAGATGGCAATAAGGGATAAAAATAAATTTTGTGACAGATTTATAGTTCCTTATGAAACATAGCATGTGAAGAACATCACTCTAATAGTCTAAGTTTGGCTTCCTGTTTTATGGTCTTGCCTTCTCCTTACAATATCTTCATGCTTCCAATGCACTTCCAAAAGTGCACTACAAAGAGAGGGATGCTGAGAGATTCCTTTTCTTTTACAGCGTCCTTTATATGGTTTGTTTCCCTGGTTTTGGCACAATACACTTATTCCTTGGAGTTTTGTGCCAAATGTTATGCCTAAGTAATTTCACCCTCATTGTAACTAATTCCTGTCTTGTCAGGTTTTTATTTTGGTTTTTATTGGTTCATATTTTCTATCTTTTTAGGTAAATGTATTTTTAGCTTTTTTTGAAAAGGGCAGGGCTGGTCTTTTGTTCCAGTTTTGGACTGACCTGTAAGGAAATGGTGCCCTGGATAGCCATTGTTTCTGCTGCTCGTACTTTGCAGTCTTTCATGCCTGGGGGGTAATTTCTGAGACATTCTGAAGCCAGAAACCAGGCCACTGGATGCCTTGAGGATGAAAACTGAGCCTACTCTAGTGGTCTGTAGGAAGCCAAAGTGGAGAGCAGGATTATGTTGTTCTTTCTGAAGTTTTCAAAGGGCTGATGGGTGCATGCCAGAAAAGTTGGATTCCTAAATAAAAGAAACCAAGAGGTCATAGCTGAGGGCAGGTTTTTCGTCACCAAGGGGATGTTTTCAGTTAGTACAAGCAGCGCTGTCAATATTGTGTTTAAATATTGCTGTTATGTGAGAGTCTAATTTCAACAATAAGTCCAAGAGCTCCTTTTCTCAGTGAATTTGTGTCATTGAAACAGAATGCATTGCTAAGGTGAATTCTGTGTTCTGTTCCCCATTACAACCTTTTCTCTTCACCTGAATTCAGCTTCTGTTAGGTAAACTTGCCCACAAGTATCTTGTTAATGTATGGTCCTATAGGGCATATTTCAGTGATGGACTTACACCTGTTCTGGAAAATCAGCCCTGGCTGCTGTGAGCCTTTGAGAGTGGGCAGCTTGACTGATGGTGTCAGAAGGTTTGGAGTGGTCTGGAAGGGTGAGGGCAGTGTTTGCTTATCATCTGTTGACACGAGGAGATGTCTGCTAATGCTGTGTCTGCCCAGAGCCTGGCCTGGCTCCAGGCTGGGGTGAGGACAGTACGCTGGGATCAGCTGCGAGCCCTTCCTAAGCTTGTAGCTTGTTTGGCTATGACCTTCAATCAAAATGATATTAAGGAACAGTTTGGCTGTGGTCCATGTATTCTTGTTGGGTTTTTTACGAAGGAAAAACTCTCACTTGGAAGCGTGTTTTTGAATGATGAAAGTAAAATTTCTTCTCCAAGTCAGACACTGGCAGCTGTGACCAGTTAGAAGTGGAAAGGCAGGTAGGATCTTCTTAGATGCACTCTCTGAGCCCAGGGCTGTGGGCTTAGGACCTTTCTGACCGTAAGGTGCTCTCTTTGAGTTTCCCCACTGGATTTTTCCAGTTCTTTTTGAACCACTGCACATCTACAAACACTTCCACGGTAGAACTATTGGGGAATTTGGGAAATAACTTTGTCCCTGCTAATACCACATGACTCTTCATTCTTGTTTTAGAACAGAGAGTGAATAATCATTTCCTCTCATGTTCTGCGCATTATTCAACACTTTAGTCTGTGAATTGAAGACTGTTCTACTGTTGTCTCTGAAGTTTTCAATCGATAGAGAAGAATTAACATCTCACTTAAGGCACACCATTTGCATTTCCTGATTTTAAGAGAAGGGCAGTACAGCATCTTATTTTTAGTGTCTACTTAGGCCTATGGTGGGTGAAAAACTCCACTGGCGGAATAAAGCAACTTTTCAGAGGTTTTTGATGTCAGATCTTAAAAATGTCTTTGATTGCTGTTTCTGGCTTTGTTATAGTCCATACCTCTTCATAAAATTGGCTTGCTTTAGTCATGAGAGTTGTTTATTCTGAGTTCCAAAACTGTAATCCCACAGAACTGGCTCAGCTTTACCAGCTACCCAACAGCAGGAGAAGCTCTAGCAAGGCTTCCACGCAGAACTGGGATGACATCTGAATTTCTGCATGGAAGGGATGAATATTCTCTTTCAGAAATTAATTTTCTGAAGAAAGAAAATTTTAAAAGCTGTCGATATAAACTTGTCATTCACCCAGCTTCTTCATAATGTCCCACCTGCCTGGTTTTTTCAAAAACACAAATGCATAAGCAGTTAAATTTCCTGAAGACACGTGCACATACCCCAAAGCAAACCTTAAACCAAACCTTTTTTGTTTTTCATACAGATTGGATGTTGCTACAGTTCTCCCAGTGAACAAGGGATTAATTTACCTGTCTATATACAGGACTTGAAAATGTCCAGATATCAAACACTGATCCTGTTCTCCGTAGCTACCCTGTGAATTTAGGTCAAGAGGTTAGATTTTGCATTTGGAAGTGGGCATGAAAGGATGACTGGACAAGAAATGTCAAGCCTCAGAAACCTGCAGTGCCCTTGCTCTTCTCAAACAGGGCCAGGCAGGACATGAGAATGACAATGTGAGAGAAAATGGCCGATCAGGAGCTTTACCTTGCTTTGCTCAAGTAGTGAATGCCAGGTGGCTGGTTGTGAGAGGCTGGAGCTGAGGGTGCTGTGAGCAATAGTGGAGTACTTACAGGCTATTTATTTTAGCTTCTTAAAGGGACTATTCTAATGCCTTTTAGATGCCTTTTTTCTTACTGCAAAATGACTTACTGTGCTGCTTTGATATGCTGCTTTTAGAATGGCAGAGCCATACCTCAGAAGCTATTTTGGGAAGTGTGCTTGGGGCACTACTAAGGGGGGTTGGAGCAATCATTCTGGACCACAGCAAAGGAGGTGCACAACCTGGTAGCAAGATCAGCTTGTACACAAATGCAAAGGGATAGCAGGGTGAAGTTTGGTAAACAGTGACACTTGAATCACAACAATTTATAACTTATAGATGTATGAAACCCCACCGCAGTTAAATTTTTTAATCTGTATTCAGATTAAAACAGACAGATGTTCCTATGTAATATTCAAATCTCTTCATAAAGACTGGGTGGATGAAATTAGTGAGAGTGTTACATGACCATCTTCCCTTTAAAATCGCCTCTTAAAAGTCGTGTAAAAGTTAAATCAGAGGATTTAGAACATAAAATGCTTCTTTATTCAAGAAATAAATGGAGGTAATATAGAGCAGGTCTTTATGTAGCTGAAGACATCAGGAGCTTCCTGTATAACAAAACAGTTGTTTTACATGGTGAGGTCTCAGAGGGCTCTCCCTGTGTTATTGGATATTGAGGATCTTGTAGTACAAGATGAATTTCCAGGAATTTAAAATGGAGCAATGGAGTCGGTGTATTCAGTTTTGAATAACTTTAGTTACTGAACACATTTGCAGTTCAAACAGCTAAATTTGGCAGGTCCCTGTATTTTGCATTCTACTTCCTCTGCTTTTTTTTCCCATTGAAAACACCAAGGGAAGAATTAATGTGAAGCAATTGAGGATGACCAATATAAACTATTTCCAGTGTGCCAGTTGTGAGAATGTTGTTTTGCTTCACATATTGTGATTTTTGCTTTACCTTCCTCTATATACAGTGTAAAAAAGGAAAGGAAAAAAGGGGGGAATATTTTCTTTCTCTTCCAAAACTTCAGAAGGAGGAAGGAAGTTAATACAGAGAAAATATTTTACAGGTTTTATTTTCACTTCAAACTTTTGAGCACAAATATAGTTGGTAATGGAAATTATTTTTTGTTTACCTCGCATTTGTGTTAGAGTTGCATTTATTACAATTTCTGAAAATATTAAATTAATATACTGTGATGAAAACCATTCTGAGAGTTTGAGTTTGTCAAGCGAGTTTTTATTTAAAATTTAAAACTCGGTAGTGGCTGTCTCTAAAATTGATTTAGATGGAATGAAAATTGGGTTTAACAAAAGCCTATCAGATTTGTAAAGCCTGTTGGAAATCGGAGGGCTCAAGAAATTAGGCTTTGGATTACATAAATCGCTCTGTTAAAGATTTTGAATTTAAATTCACTTTTTATCTTCTGTTTTATCATATTAACTCTTAACAGGACCTTTTGACAAATTTATTTTTATATAAATCCAAGAAAATTGATATAAAATGCGATATGAGATGGGAGCCTTGTACAGACTGGGTGTGGTAGGAGTGAGCCTTTCTGAGTGCCCATCTGTCCTCATCCTGGGATGCATACCATCTGCTTTTGCCTTTATCCAGGATGGTTTGACTCACATCAACCCACGTAATGGCTTAACGATTGTACAGGAGTGTGTTGGCTATCATGGCTAGAAAATAGAGCTGATAATCTTCACTGTTAATAGCATGGCTCTGTAAAAAAGGGGATGGAGCACTAGGGAAGCAGATGATGCTCTGTGTCCTTTCTTTCTGGTTTTCTCTTTTTCTTAGCTTTACTAGCTGAAAGGACAGAAATGCACGGAAATTATGGACTAATGAGAATATCTGCTATAATTTCCAGAATTAAGATTTCATCTGGAACTAATTTGGATATGATAAAGATGGTTTGTTTTGCAATATGAGGTCCAGTGGTTCCTGTGGTGTCTGATGCAAGAGCGCTGCAACACTGCACAAAGTGTGGGATCCTTTCAGTCTGTGCTTCATGTACCTAAAGGGTTGCAGACAATACTATAGGGATGATGGAAAATCCTGTCTGAAATCATGTTGAACTCATACACTTACCAGCTCTTACATGGCCCGGTTTTTTCCTTCCTGTTTTTCCTGCTGCCTCCTTCCCCCATTCCCCTTTTTGTAAGGTTTCATATATTTTAAAATTTAGTTGCTCACTCAAAGCCTTGAAAACAAAAAAAAAGGCCAAATGGAGTTTGAAAAGCCAGTGAAGATTAGATCACATCTCGTTATTTTTAAATAATAGAGCAAAGGATCAAAAATTCCCTTTTTCTACATCAAAATTGCTCTGTGCTTCTGTAGTTTTTATCTTGTTTCACAAGCCACAATAATTTTGTTGGTGTTTTTTGGGGTTTTTTTTGTTTAATGGCAACAAAAAATTGGTTTTTTCTGGGTGACAGTGGAGTGCTAGTGTAAAACTCTTTGTCAGGGCAAGCTGCTTTTAACACCAGCTGAAATTTAGTTTGTTGCATTCCAGAGAGATTTATAAATGACTGCCTGTTTATATGGGCAGGTGTTCTTAGGAAGATCAGCATTACATTTCAGGCAAAGAAAGGAGGCATTTACATGGTGTGTGCAATGTTACCAGCAACCATGTTGTGTTTTGCCTGAGCTTTGGTGTGCCCAGTCTCACAGCTTTCCCTATTAATGTTTAATAGGAAAAGCAGCAGGACCCAGCACATGAGTGTTCCAGCATTGCAAAATGGGTTTGGAAACAGTACTATGGTTGCTGGAAATTTTTTTTCAAATATCTGGATAATGACTGTTAATAAATCAGCACTGAGAAGGCTCCTGCCAGTTGAACCAAACAGTCCCTTGGCAGTTGTGGGTTAACAGTGCTATTTGACTATAAAGGTTTAGGTAGGGAAGAATTGTGCAGTTCTAGTCAAACTCTTCTGCAAAACGAGAGGATGGAATCCTGTTTCTGCAGAAACAGCCACTTGTGATTTTGATGTCTGTGTGTCTGTGTCTGTTAGAAGCTCTGTGCTGAGGTGCTGCTGATTGGGGTCAAGTTTTGGCACTCTTAGAGATGGTGAGAAGTGGTTTAATATGGGCTAAGCCACGAAGTGAGGAGAGCTGCATTTCCCAGGTTTGTCTCTAGCCATCCAGACTTCGGTTGCCTACAGTAGTCATGTGCTGCTTTTTGTTTTTGTTTTTTGTTTGTTTTGTTGTTTTGGTTTGGGGTAGTGGTGGTGTGTGTTTGTTTGGGGGTTTTGTTTTGCTTTTTGGTGGTGGTTTTCTTGTTTTTTCTTGTGTGCTTGGTGCATCCTTTTCAATGAGATTGAATCAGTGGTACTGTATTCATGTTCAACTTCCTTGTCAGCATGTGAAACTGTAATATGACTGGGATCTGGGCAGTCCTTCATGTTGTAAACCACTGATTTTTGTGTCCTGAAGTGAGATGCCTAAATCTTCTGAAGTTTGCATTATTCCTGTTTCTCTGCTTGTTTATGCGGTAGTCCACTGGCTTCATAGGTCACTGGCAATAATACAGTGTAAATGAGGTCTCTCTAGGTAGAGAGAGCATCCACACAGACTTGGCACCACTAAAACCATCCCCAAACCTGCCTGTGTTGTCAAGTAAATGAATCTTGTGAAGAAATTCGTAATGTCGGCAAAACATTTGAAGAGCCCATAGAATGAATGTGGCCTGCTGCTCTACCTGAAGATTTAGAAATCTATAGAATTGATAGTGGAAATGAATTTGCTGGATTTCAGTAAAGCACACTGAGATGCAAGATTCAATGAAAGCATTAGTTTTTGAAATACAGCTGTGCATTGCAAGTTCCAGTGGTGATAAGGGATAGTATCTCTTATCAGGCCTCATCCATTCTTAGCCTGAGAAGGAAGAGAAATACATAAAGCAAACAAATAAGCTGTATGATTAAATATCTATACAATTTGTGACGCATTCGACTTTGGGACCACTATGGGGAACTACAATAGCTTGAATTACTTTGCAAAGAAGCAGGTGTGTTGTTTGGAATTTACTTCATGCATCAAACAGCAGTGTGAATTGCTGGCAATTGTTGCTATCACACGAGGATTCCTGTTCTTTGTCTTGACCTTAATTATGGTTTTTTTCCAGTCTATCCAATGGCAGCTGACACACAAGGAGTGTTATCAACAAGTTAAAAATCTCTATAAGCCTAGAACTCCATACAGATTATAGAATTTAGTGATGTTTCAGATGGTAAGAAAACAAGGGCTGTCTTTACACCCCTTAACTTGTAGCTGAAGGTCACAGAAACCATCAGCTCCTCTGGTGGCATCAGCCCAGCCTTCTTTCATCATCCAGTGTGAGTCCAGCATGTGCCATGTGCAAATAGTCCAACAGGAGCTGGGAAACTGTTCCCACAAAGTACACCTTGGAGCTTATGAAATGCAGTGGCCAGGTCTTACTGAGTCAGTGACTCTGTTTGCTGTAATAATGGCTGCAGGTACACACACAGGTATTTGGAAACTGCCATCCTGGACCCATCAAAAGTGTCCCCACAAAAAGTAGTCTGACCTGCAGGGTCGTTTCCAGGAAATCCTGAGGGAGTGGGACAGTACATTTTAAATGTCATTACCTTTTAGTGCTTTGCCATTATCTGATGACATAACTAATTATTCTCAGAAAATGTTGTTTATTTAAACAGTAATTCTTTACTACCCTATGTTCAGAATATTCTCAATGGGATCAAATAATTCCTTATAATATTAATCAGTAAGCAGAATGAGATTGTCCTCAAGACCATAATTATTGGTACTGCAACTAGCATGCAGCAGACGTTCCTATCAGGTCTACAGGTACAGGCAGATATGGATGTCTTCAAAAGGCATCATTAAAAGCAGCCACTTCAGCAGAAGCAGTTGAAATTTATGATCTCAGTATAGTGACTTTGAACTGAAAGTACTGAAGTCACTGAGCAAGTTGCAAATCATCCATGAATTCATGACTTGCAGCTCCCTTGCTCACCAAAGTCTAATTGTGTGGAAGAGCCCCAAATGTTGTCTTGTTTCTCTGTTCAGCTGAAAAAGCAACTTCCTAATCAGGAGTTGCAGTGCTGTTCACCATCAAGAGGTCTTGACGTGCTCAGTGAAAGGGAAAGGACAAGGTATAGAGAGAAGTTATTTCAGATTCAGTCAGTTCTGCCCTGTACAAGAGACAATGTTGGATGGGGAGGGAGGTCTTTGAGAGGGAAAATCCAGCTCAGTCCCTCTGCATGAGCATGAAAGACAGGTGTTCCTGCTTCCTCCGTCCAGCCACCACCTTAAGTGCTAATGATTCTGCTTTTCAGAGCAATAACTAAAGCAGTTTCTTCCATCCCTATATTAATAAACTTAGTAAATCATATCCTGCATGCACTTTAGTGGGAAGTTTCACAATTTATACTGGTACTTACAAGCACAATGAGCTCTGGGATATGTGCTCTCCTCTTATAGTACAGTGGAGCTTTCCTTGGCGGTATAAAAAGCAGTCCAGACAAATAACAGCTGTGTTTTGCTTTTGTTACACCTCAGTGTGTATCACTTCACAGTGACAAATATAAATCCCAGTTCTGATTTTGGATTCCTAGCCAAAAGCAGTAGTAAGTTTTGTTCTCTGACACAATTTGGAATGTCTCTTTGGAGATACTTTTCCCCATAAGATGCCAGGTGCCTTGTGAGCGAGACAAGTTCTAGAGGCACTTGAGCTCTATGGGCACTTCAGCACAGCACTAAAAGCTGTTACAGCTGACAGGTCCTTATTTTCAGCTCATCTTCCTTTCTCACTGGCTCATTGTGCTCTCCAGTGCTTTTTGGTAGTTGCTGCTTTATCCTTCTCAGCTGCCATGGAAAGGGCAACTTTTCATTGATTATCTGTGGTGCTAAAACTTGGGAAAGGACCTTCTCTCTTCTGAAGAAATGTATGTTGAGCATCCCAAGTGATTCACTATGCAGTACAGTTATTTTGTTAACTTTGCTTGTGAACATGTTTGCTCAACCTTAGCCTTCAAGTGCATGTATAAATACAGAATTTATTGAAGTATTTGAACTGTGTTGATAGTAATCTGTCAGTTGGATGCTGAAACTGCTGAAATTTGCACGCAGTAGGGTAAAGCATTTTCCCAGTTAAGGGCAAAAAGCAGTTCTTTTCTCAGTATTAAACTGTTAGTGTTTTAATAGGGAGACGAGGCTCTAGCTGCATCAGGCTTAATGTAGAAATTACCGTATAGTTTTATGACCTGTATTATTCAGCAAGCCTGACAAGATGATACTAATGCTCTCTTCTGGCTGTAAATTCTGTGAGATGCTTAGATACCACATGGTTACAGTGTTGGCATAAATATGCTGATGGATACAGATGTAATTAATTTTTAGATGTTTCTTGTAATTATTCTGGTGATCGATGTCTAAATTTGTCCATAACCTATTAGAGAAAATGTCCTACTCTATTACTGCTACTTGTAAAATTTAATGTAGGGCCTGAGGTTGTGGTTCTGCTGTTGCCTTTTTGTTCTACAAGTGTACTTGTGGATCCACTAAAATTATGAGCTGAGCTGCACACAGAAGCATGGAGTTGGCTTCTGGGAATTGCAGCCTGTGAGTACTTGGGAAGGGCTCTCTGGGAAAGGGACAGCTAATGGGGCTGATGGAGCTGTTGGATCCTGGGTCTGCAGTGCCCCCGCTGGGAACACAGAAGAGTGAGGAGGTAGACATTCAGATTTGAGGCTGAGCATTGTTTCCTGAAGGTCTCTCTCTGTGTTCTAGGAGAATACACAACTTGTCTTCACTGTGAAGTTGTTTGTGTTGCTCTTCTACAGGAGGTTTTAATTTCCAGCGCATCCCAGTAGTTTTCAAAGGCAGGGATGGTGACCTCATGACAAGTAAGTGCTGACCTATATTTCTTTTTTAGTTGCAAAAAAGTGTCATATTTATCTTTTACTAAATTTGTTGTGATGTCAGAAATATCTTTGAAGATGCAAGGAATAAAACTGTATAGAGTCAACTTAGATGACAAAAGCAGAGATATAGTCAGGGCAACACCACTTCAGTTGCTTTTCATTTACTTTGATTTACTTTCTAAGTGCCAACAGCTTTTAAAAGTAGTGCTGTTTCAGCAAGGGGCTTTGACAGGAGCAGACCTATATGTGTAGCCTGTGGATTCTTACCAGGCATGGCTGTTGCACCTGAGAAAGGAAGTAGAGAAATAAGATGATGGTGGTGAGCTTGGTCCATGTGGGGATACAATTGAACTTTGTATAATTTAAACTCCTGCTGAACTGAATGGATGAAGTTGAGGATGAATGCGGACCGTGTCCTTTTATGTATTTTCCCAGCTGAAAGAACAACAGGAAATACAGCTGTGAAAAGGGATCAGCCATCCAACAGCCTTTGACCCATGGTGAGAATTTTATCATGTATATCTTGGCAGTCTCATTCAGTCTATCTGATTGCTGCATGGTAAAGATGAATTAAATATTTCTGGTTTTAAAGCATGGAAAAGATCTGAATATTTTATGTAGGACCTTTGTGTAAGTATTACTGTTTCTTTAGCAAAGAATACATCAGTCACATTTATGGTGGCCATAAATGAGGAACTATTTAAAGTCAAGAATTTATTGTTATTTCAAATGAGGTTTTAATGGTCTAATATTTTGAATTATCACTCTGGTTACAATATACACTCATAGTTTAACACAGAAAGCTTCAACACTCGTACTTCATTTCCCCCAGGTGTTTGGGATCTCTAAATTGAGAGGGTGATTTGGGAGGCTGAGTGCCAGGACATGTTAAAACTCCTTCACCTGGATATGTGAAGTGCTCCTCAGTTATGCTGTTTGTTAGCAGTGCCCTCAGAAATGGAGAGACCTCACTGCAAACATAAAGGCTTCTGGGCTTCAAAGGCTCAAAAGGTGAGTGTTTACCTCATGGCACAAATGAGAAAGGAAAAGGCCCCAGTCCCAAATGCTCCCTTCTCCTTGAGAAGAGACAGGAAAGCTTCAGTCTCTCAAGTTTCCCATTTAATTTTAATGTGCTAACCTGTTTTTTTACCAATAGGAACCTCCAACCATGTACTCTTGTACATGTTGTTTTAACCTATTGAGTTGAGTCACTTAAATATTCTTGCTGTTGAGCAGCTTCTTGTGTAAAAACCATGTAAATTTGCAAGGAGACTTTTTGTAGGGTGATGACAACCCCTGAGAAAGCCTCCACTTAGTATGAGAAGCAAACTGGAGTCTAAGTCATGGAGGCGGGAGTCTTTAATTAGGGTGTCTCTGTGAGGATGCAGGTGGTGGGCAGCTGTTTGCAGTGTTGGCTCCTCACTCTGCCACTGCTCACTGGGTGTTACTGGTGTTCCATAGCAATCACCTTCAGGACTTGGGGTCTGCTCTCTTTCCCGTCTTCCCTTCAACCAAAAGGACTTAAAGTCTCTTGCTTTTAATGAAACTTGAATACTGAAGCATCAGGTAGCTGGAGATTAGCAAAAACAGTTAAGTGTTAGAAAATTAGGTACTCTTCAGTATGCAGTGTTTGTCAAAGCTTTCCCTTTGTCAATAAAATGCTGTGTCCAAAGATACACTTGCCTTGGAATTTGGAAAACAAATACTGATTTGTGCATTTGAGGAAGTGGTAAGCCCTAGAGAAAAGCACTTGCCTATCTTTCTTGCTGATGCTTACCTTCATAGGATGTATATTTATAACCTTACTGTTCTAATAATCTTAAACAACTAGCCCTGAAGATAACTGAAGCATGACTTTGTTGCAATTTATCCTTCTTGCTGAAAGGGATTAAATAATATAAATCAAGGGTTAGTGGAAACATCGCCTTGAATTTTAGATGCTTTTCAGTGCATCTTTTAGAAGGCTCTCTTTGAATTTCTTTGTTAAAAAAACTCTATAGGAGGAAAAATATCACTTGGGATCCATATATTATTCCATGAATGTTGTGCTGGTAGCAACAGGAGACAATGGATGTCAAAAGAACCAGGTGCAGGAATTACTTAGTAGGTGCATAGCAATACTCTGTGAACAAGTTCAGGTTCATGTGATATATAATACTTGGTGAGACTGGTGCCTGTCAAGAGTTTTGTATGAGAACTGGAGAGGAGCCTAAACTCATCTGCAATCAACAGCTGTCTCTGTTGGACAAGAGAATGTTCAACAAATGGTAACGTTTTCTTGAAAAGAGTCATAATTTATACCCTGCTCTATTTTGTTATCTTTTGATTCTCCTGAGGCAGGCTGTGCTCTCTGTTCAGTGCAGCAGTGTTGGTCAAGGAAGGCTACTCCATTGATTCTCAAAACTTTTGATGGGCAGCAAATTTTGGTCTCTCTGCATTACCCATGCAACTGGCTCCTGGAACTGCAGCTGGTACTCCTTCCTCTTAGACCATGATTGAAGTTCATAACAGGACCCCTCTGGTGCTGATCAGGTCAGGAGTCTGATCATTGTCTCAAAAGCCAGGCTTCATTCTTGGGTGGAAGCCCTAACAAACTTAGAAGGGCTCTCTATACTTCATTATTTGTAACAAACAAAGGTTTGGGGTCTTTTTTATTTTGTTTGGTTTTGCTTAGCTGCTGACCTAAAAACAGACATCTGAGTAATAGTGGAGATAAGATTGAATGCAAAACGTCTTAAAAAGACAAATATCACCAGAACCTTAAAAATCTGTCTTAATCAAATTCTGTTTTCATTATCTGTTTGAAGGATTTTCTGTTACTGCAAAATAAACTGCACAGGCTGGACCTGAGTGTCCTGGTACAGCATAAGTACTACTGGAGAGCTTAATCCACATCGTGGATTGGTGCTGCCTCATCTTTCTGGCTGGGGTGACCAGTTGATTTATTTTTGTGTCAGAGGAGCACCCTTCCTACCTCCCTGTTCGGTGGGGTGGCAGTGTGATGGGAAGAACTCCCCCAGTGGATGTGGTGCCTTGGAGGGGACTACTGCCATTTATTTGGCTGCTGTCTGCTCCCTCCTTGGGGACTGGAGAAAGAGACTCGGCATGGCTCCTGGCAAGGCACCCAGGGCTCGAGGATGAGGGTCTGACAGGTTGTGGGACCCTCATCACAAGTGCTGTTTGCACCGGCGGGACAGGTGGGTCTTGTCAGGCTTACCCTGCACCTCCCAATCCCCAAAGGAGAAGCATTTACATATTGCATTTTATCTGCACATGTCAGGATCTCAAGTGAGGATCTCGAGGATACAGCTGTCTTGTTACTTGCTATAATTTGACTTCAGAGGCCTGACTTCAGGCCAGAATCTGGAGTTCTTGTTAAGCACCATGGCAGACCTACACTGCAATAGGATCTTACATCACAGTCCTACTTGTTTTAAAACAGAAGCAGCATGTTATAAAGCAGTAATTCTCTACAGGTTTCAAAGCTTAGGCTATATTGCTGGAGAGCTCTGCTTTTTTCAGTTCTCAGGTTTATCAGGTTTTTGTTTTAAGATGAGTCTGTCTGTGTCCTTGTACCAGCTCATGTAGTATTGCTTCCTTTATTACACGGCTTCACATTCAGATACAGAATTATTCAGAAAGCCAGAGGCTTTCTCAAGACCTGACTGTTAATTATTTCTCCTCTATAGACACAGCCAGCTTGGATTTTTCTGTAGTTATGCAATACAAGCTCCATGTGAAGCTCAGGTGTCTGCTGCATTTGGCACATCTCTGGGGTTTGAGGTTTGCGTCTGTCATGATTCCTTTCATTCCCTCTGGAAACAAGGGAAGGAGTGCACAAAAGTGAAGGTAGTCTGAGTTCCAGATGAGTCTCATATGATGACTTTTTGTTGTAGACTGTCCAGGTACTGTTGAACAGTGATACAATTCTAATTTACTCTTGCTAAAACATAAAATGCAGGTTTTCTGAAGTTTGACAGCATTGAGCTGACTCATGCTCTTTTGCCAGTCATTCCATATCTCAGTGACTAAAATAAAGAGTTTTTTGCTTTTTAATGAAGAGTACTTTATTAAAAATAAAATAAAGGTTATGTGCATTTTTCAGTTGTCACACCTTGAAACTTGAATTTGAGCTAGTGGCAGAGAAAATGTTCTTCTGATGCATTTTAGGGGACACAATAGTTGTCTTTTTCAAGTACTTTTCTCTCAATATAGGAATGTGGTTTTGTTGTTAAAATTACGTTGTCTTAATTGTATATGTATGTAGGAATCTGTCTTCCTCCTAGAGTGATGGAGAAGACACTCCAGAACTCATGGATGAAGGGTATGAACCAGATTTCTTGTGCCAGTCCCACCTGCTTCCAAAGGCCTCCAGCTGTGCAGGCAGGGTTGTTTAGCATTGTTTTTATCTCTTAACAGAAATAGTAAACACATGAAAAACAAAGTTATGTGAAAATAGCAGCATGTGAACAGCAGCTGAGAAGCCTGATAGTTTCTTAGGCAACTTAAGTGCTCTTAAGACTGTTTCTTTGGAATATTTGTCTGTGGTAATGATTAATCATAGGTCAAATGGGTGTACAGTGACTTTTCAGTTCATAACAGAAGACAGTTTTTTCTCCCACCTTTTGACTGACTTTAGCTATGGGCATTGTTATGTTAGTTTGCAAATACACAATTTTTTTCAGCCTCTTGTCAGTAAATAAACAGTTCTGTTGGCCTGTCAGCAAAATATATTTTGGGTATTTTTTTCTTTATGGTGCATAAAGTTGAAATGGTATGTTTTGTAATTTTTGCAAAGAGAAAGTTTTAGGAGGGTATTTGTTAATGTCGTGTAATTAGGAACTTGCTCAGCACATTTTTGGGAAGCATACTTTGTATGCACATGCACAGCTGTTCTTAAATATGGAACAAGTGGGAGCTTGAAAGCCCTGGGCTTACATGGCTGATCCACTACTGGTTTGAGATTTATTCTGTATTATTTAGAAGGTGTGACTTGGGAAGCAATTACATGGTCCTTTCCTTTCATGCCTGCTCTTCATTGGCCAATGGATAATTTTCTACATTTTAAAACTGGAGATGCATTTTCCCCTCTCTCTGAGCTGAAACACCTCATTTACATATGTAAATGATGTCTGGAAAAGGTAAGGTGCATAATGCTAGATTAAAGAGCAAAATAGCTAATAGGTTGTCAAGTGGTAATTTTTCAGTCAATGTCCTAAAAACAGTAATTTTGTGTACTCCTTAGATATGAGTATCGTAGGCTCCTAAACTGTTTCAACTAAAAAATCAGTATTTAGATAGCGTTCATATTTACTTATTTTTTTCAATTACTTTCTGACATTTTATTTACTTTTTTGAGGAGGCAGAAAACAAAACTGTCAGCTATATCCATACTAATTATCTGTTACTTAAAATGTAGATGCTTAATCTAGTTTTAGCAAATGTCTTTTTAACTCTTTAACGCTTTTCTATGGCTTTAAATCATATTTCAATTCCAAAATAAATTTGTTATTTTTCAGGAAAAAAAATAAATGCACATCTTGCCTTGTAAGTAAGGAGATAGGGAAGGGAAGGAAATGTCCAAAGCAATAAAATCTGTTCCTCATTAAGACCATTATCTGCCTTAATGTAATCATGTTCAAGTCCAGACATCTCTTAATCAATGCAGTCTGGACAGATATCACAACAGCTCTTCAGAAAGTACAGATAACACCAGTGTCAGTTGTCTGACTTGGGGAGAGGCTTAAAAGTGCATCCAGAAAGCAATGAAACCAGGAGATAAGAGAGAGCTCTGAACCGTGTCTCTGGTGACACAAGTAATATACTTCCAGTGGTAATTTTTTGATAGTTGACTGTACATTTTTCATCAATAAAGGCAGAATGACCAGCATGAAAAGTACTTGCTGCAAGGGCAAAGCTGAAATCTGTTCTAGGGGGACCTTTAGGTGTTTCTGAGTAGCTTTGTTTAGAGGCAACACTTCTAACAGTCCAGCAAAAGAAAAGTTAATTTTTCCCCCTCCTCTTTCAAATTTTAATATTTATTTAACATGGTTTTCTTGGGGACCCAGGCTTCTGGCCAGCCATGTTGTCTGCTCTGAGGGTGATGACATACAAGGGGGATCCTTAAAGGACAGAACAGACTCCCAAGAGAACTGCAGGTGTTCAGGAAAGGACCTTGTTGACACCGCTACAAAATTAAATAGTTTCATTGGAAGAAGTACAGCTAAAATGATGCAGGAGAGGGCTTAAAATGGAGGAGTCTCTTCTAGCTGTCAGAACAGCTAGCCAGCTGTTGGCTTGGGAATCCTTCCTGCCAGATCCCAGAGGAAGCATTCGACTCCCATCCTCGCACTGCTCCTGTCGGACATGCTCTGAAAAGCCAGATCAAGCCCTTATTCCCTCTTCTTGTACTGGATGTCAGGGGTTTTTTAAATAATGCCTGTGAGACTGATGTTTTTAATACGGGTGCTGCCTTGTGTGTCCAGCTGTCTTAACACTAATCCTGCAAATTTCTATCCTATGGAATAGGACTGGTGCCTGGGTCTGCATCTCTAATCACAGTAATGAGAGTAGTCACATGCAAAATCCTGCAGGGTTACAAGCAAAGCCCTGAATATGTTGCATCTGAAATGCTGGGGAGACTGCCTTCTGCAGTTATTTCTGCTTGGTTTTCCAGGGCTCACCAAGGCAGAAAGTGGCTGTAGAGCAGCTAATACTTCTGCTTTTCCCTTCTTACTGTCCCTTAAGTTAGATCTCTTTCTAGATCAGCAGGATTGATTAAGAGCCTGTTGTGTGTAGGATATTCCCAGAATGCTCTATGTGATCCCCATTACAGTTTGTGCTCCTAGAACCTTCTAGAGAAGTAACATTTGGAAGCAGAATTCTTAGAATAAAAGGACATTTTGGGTTTCTTAAAAACAATGAACAGTTTCCTCTGTGTCCTAATAGACCCAAGGCAATGGATGAATGCTTTCCCCCTTTACAGATGAAAAATATAAACCCCACTATGCAATGCTAGAATGAGATTCTTGTACAATACATCCATTTAATGTTTGTGCAAGACTTGCCTCTTGTCTTAACACCAGTGGTGGAAAGAGAAAGAACTTTTTGACCTCTCATTTTATTCTGTACCTTGATAATAATTCTACTGGAATGAAGATCCTGTTTGAGGGTGTGGCAAGAGAGAACATCTGTCATTTCCCTCTACTGAGTTTTTCTGCCTTTCTTTCTGAATCAGTTTTTTCCTTTGTTGAGAAATTACTAATGTAATTCCTGACAACCCCATTTGTTTCTCTCTGGTAAGCTGGAGGAAGCATTGAGGAAGACCATGGCAATAGCTATGGAAGAAAGATACTAAACTACACCCCTTGTATGCTGGTATTTGAATGATCTCTCAGTGCTGTTGCTGCTGTGCAGGTTTAATGCTCACCTTGTGAGAAATCATTCCTGCCTGGTTCTTCCCTGAGCTCTTCCTCAAGTTGCCACTGGAGGTCTTGGTCCTTTGGGGCATTTTGTTTTTCTGTGCCTGAACATGATTTGTTCAGGGTAAGAAAGAAAGCAGCTACATGAAGTAGGAGTTGTACTGTGAATTTCAATGGCTTATCTTCTGGCACTTTCTGACTGCAAAAGAATGATAAAAACATTGCCTCAAGAAGTCTTCACAACACTGACTCCTGTGGGTGGTTTCTGGAAGAAGTTCAGGCTTTTCACCCTTTTTTTTGCTGGGAAGAGGGTCAGCTTGGCTAAGTTTAAGGGTAAAGTACTTCTAGTTCAGCAAGAGCAAAGGGGTTAATGTAGGGGATTTGTTAGTACTGTTTCCAACCACTGCTTAACCAGAGGAGTGTAGGTAGTACAGTGTATTTTATGAATTTACTGAAGTGCACAGGAGTGATGCTTAATTAAGCCTTTGTGATTATAGACACTGGCCTCAAGCACAAACAAAGCTGCAGCTGTTTGGGATGATGCAGGCTGTGTGATCTCTGCTGCAGAGACCATCCTCACTGCCAGAGGGGAGCGAAGGGGAGAAATAAATCACTGCCAGAGTGTGATGCACCTTGCGTGGACCTGGAGAGGAGAGCAGTTCACTTCCACAGCTTTCATTGTGGAGCTTTGTAACAGCCAGGCTTGGAAGGGTGCAGGCAGGAAACTGAGATGTAGCCAGCGAGCCAAGCAATTTGCTTTTTGCTATTTGGATGTTGGCTTTTATGTTCTTCTTTTGGAATTGCTTTTTTGTCTTGTATGCTAAGTTATTTAGGAAGCAGCCTACTAGTTAGATGCATCCCACAAAAAGACTAAATTGTGGTTTAGCCTTCTCTTTAGAGGGTGATCAGTGTGAGCATGTGACTGGATAATCTAAAATGTTAATGGATTTCAAAAGGTTAGGATGAGAGGAAATAAGTCGGAACAGATCAAGGGCATCTGGACATCTTGTGACAGAGAGGAAGCAGACTGGACAAAGGAATTTAAAATACCAGCCCAGTGCAAATATTAAAAGAACATAATAGTAAATGGAATTTGATAAGGAGTTGATAAGGAAAGTAGAATTAATGGGGAAGCTGAAATAGCTATCATAATGATACCAGTATGGAGACACTGATGTATTTTCATATAACAATCTCTTTGTAAGCAGTAATTTTTGTCTTTACTTAAAATAAATATTGTCTGTTACTACATAAATATAGGGTGTACATGACAAGTTGGAAAACAATATTATCCCGATAAAGTTCTTCAACTTCTGAATTTATCTGCAAAATTGAAAAGTGTTAGTATAACTAGTATACCCAAGTAGAAATAAGTCTGGGAGATAAGCTGGAACATGGCTAGGGGTTGGATTCTTGCGTAGCGCGTATGACTAAGAACTGGGACTGTGGTGTTTCTTCTGTTTTATTTACTTTGCTGTAAGGTAAGGTTTGCTTAGTCTTCCTCTACCTTTGTTTATCCACCTTTAATCAATGAAAGGAAAATTCATGCTTTAAAAAAACCCCAAACAACAAAAAAGATTGTGAAATTCTTGTGTGTGTGTTTTAACTTCTAATGGTTTTGTATCACTAACGCTCATCCTAACTGGAGGTATGCCTTCGAATTATTTTATATCAGGAGAATTGCTTTATCACCTGTAAAGGTCCTTAAAATCGTAACATTTGAAATCACAGGATTTATGTCTCATGATCTTTCAGGATTACCTGCTTTCCTCTTAAGTCTCCAAGTAAGCAGTTTTAGATATCTGTTCATTAGTTAAAAATGGTGCCCCCGAGACCAGCATTCCCTTACTGCTTTATCACAGAGATGGTGTTTATTTTGTGCAAGTTACTTCTGCCTCTCTGTTCCCTCTGTTATACGGAATGAAGTATTTGTCTGCAAACCTTCTGCCCTAGTGAGAGACATTCAAATATTCCAGGGACAGAAAATGGGAGGACTGATACTGGTAATGCCATGAGTTAATGTCTGGTTCCCTTTCCCATAAACCAACCAACTGAGACAGTAATCCAACATCAGAGACTTCTGCAGAGGCCTGTTCAGATATGCTTTGCTTGAATTTTCATTCAGGCTCGTGTGGTTTGAAATAACAGCAGCTGCACAGGACTGACTGAGCACTGGAGAATGGGAAGGCCTCTGGAAAGGGCCAGGCACAGGCTGTAGATTCAGAGCTACTTGGGAGAAGAGCAATGACCATTCAGAGCAAAACCTGAACTTAAGAAAAAATATCTTTTTCCTTTCTCTTATCTCCTCCCTCTTGCCCAAAATTTTGGTTAAAGGGGCAGGAGGGGATCATCAAAGCCCACAGCAATATTCATGTGAGAGTATTCATTTGCTTTGGATGCTTTTCAAAAAAATTCTTTTTATTTTAAAGCAATGAGATTTTCCCACGTATATATGAGCAGAGAAGATTGTCTTCCTGTCTTTGCTTGTTTGGCAAGACGCTGAGGAAGTGTGAAGATGGCATCTCCTGAGGAGAGTGTAACAGTTTGTGTTCCTCAAAATCTGATCTTTTCCTAGCCAGTAATAGGAAATGAAATTTTGAGAGAGAAGTTAAGAAAAACATAAAGAGGAAAGTCTTTATTTCTTTGCTGATTCCAGACTTTTACAATCAGAAAGCAGGCAAAAAGAAGCATAGGTTAGGGATGACCAAGGAAAATTGGGTGCAAGGAAAACATTTTGTGTGTGTGTGTGTCTGTGGTTTTTCACAATTTTTCAAACAAAGTAAAGCATGTGCTTGAAATGTTCTGTGAAGAATCACCTGGCAAATTCTTTTAAATGAACAAATCAATATTTATTTCCACATGCTCCTACAGCCTGTATTTGTTTGTGACTGAATAGGAAAGCCTCTGTCATTTTAGTAGTGCTTCTTTTAATTTTTACATATATTATGACACTCAGATCATGTCTTTATTATAATAGAACATTAAAACATGACTGGTAACTATGCTTTAGCAGTAAACCTCCACATAACCCAAAAAGCAAGACATTTTTAGTGTGGTTTCATCATTCCTTATTAATGCTATAAATGGGGACTATAAATTTCTCTCTTCTACAATATATGTAATGAAATACTTAATGGATTGTGAATGACATGTTATAAAACTTGGCATTAGGTACTGCAATTTATATTTGAATGCATCTTAGGTGTAAATAAATGTTCTAAAAATAGCAAACTGTTTGAATTCAAAATACATATAACCACTCATTTAGGTGTAGCAGTCTGGATGATGAAATCATTAGACAGTAATTTATTTCTGCAGAAACAGGTATTTGTTGTATTCTGAGGGGAGCTCCCCCAACTGCCCTGAGCAAACTCTCTAGGTAGAGAAGGATTTTATAGCAACTAGAGGTGTTACGTATTTTCTGAGCAGGATTTTGGTAACCTATGAGCAGAATCCGTAATTTCCAAAGGACCAAAGTGGTGAAGCTGCTGCAAGTTAAACAATAATCAGGGGGAGCTTCTTCCAGAGGGAATCAGAAGAATCAGAGTAGGAGCACACAGTTTCACAAATACGTTAAACTGCTCATTCATCCATGAAGTGAAGGCCGCAGGATCTGAGGGACAAGTATGGATGAAAGTGGCCTTATGCTTTGTTTCCAACATGCAGAGGAATGAAGCAGGACTTGGAAAAAGGCCACTGAGTCCATTCTAGTTCATTTCTCTTCAGGATTTTCAAGTGAAGATTGCCTAGATATTTGGATGGGTTCAGATCTAAGCACTTCTTCCTCTTGCGAGAGAGATTAGTAGCCATGCCCTAAGACAAACCGTGCAGAATATCTGCAGCACAGCTCAGACATGAGTAAATTAAATCATTTATCTCCCTTTCTGCCCTCCCTCTCTGTTTGCTTCTCCTTGCCAGCTGTGCTCTGGGGCTGGCTGTATCCTGCTACTTCTTCTGCAAAGGCTGGAAAACAGTGCATGGAAATTCATGTTAGTTTGGGGCAACAATTGGAAATGAGAGTGGTTCTTGTACAGAACAGATCTCCTGCCTTGATTCTTCCAGTTTTTGCAGGCCCTCAGTCTTGCTGCTGCTCAAGATACAGAATTTCAGTAGACTGGGGCATAGAGAGGCTCCTAAACAGTAGATGTGATGTTTCTGTGGTTTTTTGTGATGTTTTGCAGGGATGTGTGCACATTTGCTGTTCTGTGTCACGCGGAACATGGAGAGCAGCTTCGTTGGAGAAGGTTCCTTACGCTTAAAGCTTCTGTGATGTGTTTCATGTTGGGATGAACTTACTCATTGGGGAGACAAGATTTCGTCAAGAAAATATACATTAAAAAAAGCAGTGGAGAGGCAGGGAAGACAGAAGGGCTGATTTCAGAGTTACCTGAGTGGCTGTTTCTGCCCTGCAGAGTCTGGGTGTAGTATGCAGAGATATGGTGTGAGCTCTTGGGCATCTGGAAGATCTCTTTTGTGAGATCATTATAAGAGATTTTCTCCCTTGCCAGACCAGCAGGAAGTTATACTAAGCAGAAATAAGTTGAGGGAGGCAACAACTGGGCTAGTAGCAATTCATAGAGAACAATTTTTCCACTGTTTTTTCCCACCCCACTCTTTTACCTGTAATTCTGCCGGAAAGGGGAGAATCACCAAGGAGCTGCTGTGAAGTATGGGGGCGAGGCTGAGGCTCCGTCTGTACCAGGACATCACTATTTCATAGTGCTCCTGCTGTGTGTCTGTCTGTGTACCACTGCAGGGTGGTGCTGAGGTGGCAAGGCCAGAAAGGCATTGTGCTTTTGTCCCTGTTGTGCAAGGGAAAGCTAGAGGAGAGGTAATTTATCTGGTCTATGGCTGTAACTCTTCATTATATAAACCTGTTGTGTGGTTTTAACCAGCAACTCTAAACACTAAACCCGTTGGCACTGATGCTGCCACTGCAGAGATACTGAAAGAAGGTGCGAAGCGTATGCATACTTCCATTTTCATCAGATTGCAAGGACTTCTCTTGAGCATCACTAATAACTAAATGTCTTTTTGAAAGTGTTCTCCAGAGGGTGAAAGTTAGTCTTCTGTGAATTTCCACTTTAGTATATTATAGACCTCTATTTTCTTGTTACAATTACTTCAGCTTGAATAAATTGAGGGTTTCTTTTTGAGATGAAGATTTCTCTTGAGCACAGAGATTAATGTTAAAGCCTTGATCCTGCAGGTCACCTGAAGTCTGAGGCATTCACAGTAAAAATTATGTCCCCTGCATTACTAGAGACAATCCTCTGGATTTCTCCATGAAAGATAGAACCTATATGGTACCAGTACTGTGAACTCTCATGGTGCCACTGAGACAACCTTTTTGGTATGCCTTGATTTCTTTATTTTTCATTTTCATTATGAGGAGTAGTGTGAGATGTCATTCAGTACTCAGCACTGCTTATGTGGAGGTATCTGGGTGCATCAGTATCCTCATACTCAAATGGAAGGCCACAGTCCAGACCACGAGTACTTTGATCTAGGTCTAGGAGTTTCAAAACCTTCTACAGGGCTCAGGGAAGACTTGGCCTATCCTGGTAGGAGTTCAGCTGGTTTGATTTTGTCCGAAGCTGTCAGGCTGCCTCCTTGCAGGTGGACAAGTGTAAAACCAGCTGTGAGATTTCAGTGCAGAGGTAGATCTTGGGAACACCATGAGCAGAGCTTCTGCACCATTTCCTTCAGCAGAGGAGGCTCAGAGAGAAGATGCAGTTTAACTGATGTGGGTATAATGAAGAGGAGTGGTTGCTACCCCTTTGGTTTGCATCTTTTCCCACATGCTCTTTTTGTGTTCCTTGATTCTGTGAGTCTGGAGGGCTAATGCATAGTTACTTATTAGGTGGTCTTACTGGCTGTAAGGTAATTGCATTGGTTGGATTCCCTTTCCTTTAGGGGGAAGGAGTGCAACCAAGCAGGCCCTCCCAGCATCACCCTTCACAGCTCAGGAGGCACGCAGCCACCAGAATTGAATTTGAGATAACCCATCTTAAGGCCAAAACAAAAAGTTGTCAAAACAAAGCAAAGAACAAGTACTTTTCCTTTCATTAATGCTGCATTTCCCCTGCTTGGAGCTGGTTCATTAAACTGAAAATTGCTCAAAACAGGCATCTCTGTAAAGAATGCTTGGAGCAAAATTAATTAGTTTTGCTAGGTTAGTAATGCACCTTGCTTGGACTGAAGTTGAAATTATATTTTGCAATAAAGCCGCGACACTTTTTATCAGCGTTGTCATTAATTGTAGGAAATAAGAGTGTGAGGGAAGAATTTGTCAAGTCTAATTTATTAATACAATGGCTCCTAAAAATTACTGATTTACCTCATGAGAAACAACAGGATTTAAACATCACCTGAACAGCACTGATGTCTGAGGAATTTCCAAGCCTTCCTTTCATCTTGTTGGGTAAATCATGCTTAAGGGTATTCATAAGATGTTGAAAAAAGTTTAATCTGACCATGTTCATGTTTGCTGTTCCTTTTTAAAATCAAGATTCCTGTCCTTTTTTAAAGTTGCAGTACAGTTTGGAGAAGAGCTTTATTTTGTAAGAACTGTTTGCGAGTAGTGATCCACTGAGAAATTTTAATTCTGCAGCTGTTTCTTTGGTACTGTAAAGGGCTGGTTTTGATACTTTTCATCAGTAGCTAAGGCAAAACACATCTGCAATGTCAGATCAGTAAATTTTCTCAAGAACCGGGTTTTTTTTTGTTCCTACAGTGGATACCTTCAGAAAACTGTTGAGTGCCACAAAATTGCCCATCACAGAAACTGGGTTACAAGGGAGCTCCTGGAGACAACACCCTGCTAGGTATTTAAAGCAGTTCATAAGTTTCCAGCTGGTGCACTGAGAATTTTGTCTGGAAATTCCAAATTGACTCACTTAATGATCAGTGCTTGCTTCTGGTAGCATCCCTAACTAATTTTTTTAAAATGAAAAATGAGGATATATAGAACATAAAATGTGGGATAACATCACTTCAGTCTCATTCCATGAGGATATTGTCAAATTTCTAATTCTGACTGCAGTTCAGCCTTATCCTGGTAGTCTGGTTCCCTCTGTGAATAATTGAGATGTTGCTGTTGCGGTTTCAACAGAAAAAGCATAGTTTGGGTTTTGTGGGGAGGGGTTATTTTTGTTTTTCTCAAAGGCATCTTTTAAAGATTTCTTCCCACCAACAGTGCTCTTGTTTCTCATGGCATCCTGTGTCTTTCTGGTTTGTTTTTTTTAATCCTCTCCTTTTATGTAGATCATGGTGGGGAATTATGCTTTTCTTGCATGGCATTCTGCCAAACACATAAATACGGGAATAATAGGGGCAGTAAGTATCCAAAGTATTTATCACTTTGGACATTTTATTCCTTCTGGAGTCCCTAATTTCCTCTTTTTTTCCCTCCCACTGCTAATCTCTTATTGTGTTGATTGATACATTCATTACACTATGGTGAGGCTTTCCCCTTCATTTTTTCTCCTCCTGCACAGAAAGCATTTCTGCTGCAATATCTTATTTTTATGCTGTTGATCAGCTCATTATCTCTCTCTCAGTAACTAATGTATTTTTAATGTATTTAAATTTCTTTCATGGTACCAAATCCATGAAAGGAATAGACACTGCTTCCTCAGCCCACTTTTATTATCACACTTTTGAAATGATTCACACTGTTGAACATACCAAATTCCTTAACTTAAAAATCACTTTCCATGGGTAGGTTTAGATGTCACATCAGTTTGACGGAATATTTTGCTTCATGGGCTACTCAGTGAGACCAAAGATACAGACTGAACTTTGTGGGAAAAGTGTTTTTCCTGTGTTTTTTTTGTCCACAGAGGTGGGAGAATTACCATGCAGAATTCTCTGTGTACCTGTCCAATCACACAGTGACAGAGGGGTTACAAGCAGTATGATAACAGTCAATACAGAGATATTCCAAGGGTTTTTCTGGTGATTGCTGCTCCCTTCTCCTGCTCCAGCTTCCAGCACTGCACTCCTGCAATGGCACACTTGTTTTAGTGTGATAGGAGACCTATCCCAGGGTTTATCTGCTGCATTAAAGCGAGTGTGTCAAGCCTGCTATCTGAGCTCAGGGTACAGCTAATACAAGTAAGTGAACAGTTAGCTCTGGGTTGGAGGGCTGGTTGGAGGAACTGTGTGAATGTATGATTTTGGGAGAGAGCATGGGCAGTTTGGATGAGCTGAGTGATTTTTAATTGAAAGATTTTGAAAAGTCTGTTTTCTCATTTAAATGAAAACAAAAAACATGAAAGGATACAACAGTTCTCCTTTTTTGGTTTTGCTGGCAAAAGCATTTACTACCTCCGATACTAATTTTTAATATTAGTTTTCCTGAAATGGAGTTTAGTTCAGTGGTTCTAAAGGTATGTGGGCGAGACTCTGCTACATCTCTATCAAGCTGTTTCTAATTCTCTGTAAACATTTTACAGCTGTATTCTCACTCAATCTGTCCAGTTGCTGTGGTGCCAACACCTTCCCTCATGGTGCAGCAGGTGTTTCATGAGGCAGACAGTGATTTCAACCTGCTCCTCCTTTGTCACTGCAGGCTCCCTTCTTGTCTCCAGATTGATGTATCCTTTTAATTAATGGCTTTGGGAGGGCATTTGGGTCCACAGATGAGGATAGGAAATAGGAGTTTGAGGGGGGACGCTGTGTGGGTGCTCCTCTGCTCTTGTCCCACTCGCTGTTTGTTGCAAAGAGGTTATAACTGATGCTAATTTAGGGCACTTGGCACAGGGTTTGAAAAGGGAATACATGCACTTGGCAAATGCTTGTTCTTGGAAATCTTGCCGCAGAGTAAAAGAAACAGTAACTCTGAGACAAATCCATTTACTTGACACAAACTGCCTCCATGAGAATTTTCTTAATACGTTCTTTTCAGTGAATGGCTTTTTGTTTGTTTTATAGTAGTTTGTCTTTGAATGGCTTAGTGGCTCTTCTAGAAGTGTACTGTGTTTAGAACTGCTTGACCGAGGCTAATCCTGGAGGAAGATGGTCAGGTATGCTTTTCCTATGAGCTGGGGAGGGGATAGAAATGAGAAAAGAATTAAAAGTCTTTAAACACAAGACATAAACTAAAAGAAAATACTCTGACATAAGTAGTTGTGCTAACTAGAAAAACTAGGAAACATCAGAAAGTGTGATCCCTCTTATTATATAGGTCAGAAATGTAGAACATTTTTGTCAAATCAAATGTAATGATATTAGATGTTTCAGTGTTACTTTGATAATGTGGGTCAGTAAATTGCTTATGACTCATTACTCACTTGCTAGGAAACACACTGATCATGGAAAAAGTCTTAGGTGATGGGTGGGGGGATAGCTGACAATGTTACCATGTTGGAGGTGATTGACATACTTCAGAAAGTAATACTTTTTAAATGGAGTTTTGGACTGGCAGCATTAATGGATAATTCACACTTATTCCTAATAAACTGTAATTGATGTATAACATGTAAAGCATGTGTTTTAAATACCAAACAAGAATAATAGCAAAGCAAAAGTTACCACAACTAACTAGCCAAGCTCTGTGTTTGAGGGAGGAGTGGTAAAAAGGTTAACAAACACTTGTAAATGCAGTTTTGCCTTCACAGTGGGAACTGAACAACATTACTTGGTAACTGGTGAGATTCCAGCTTGTTCCTCTTGGGAAAAGATGTGCATGTAAGCTAACAAAAAAGTCCTAGCTGTCAATAGGTGATTCTGAACTTCTGGTCTGACTTGAACCACTGCCAATTTCTGAAGCCAGAGGGAACCAGTCATTCAACATTCATTGCTCACAAATGGTGTTTAGACCCCTCAAAGTGGTAATGAAACTCAGTGGCATCTTAAAGTATGTTCAAGAGCATGGGAAAGGGGTGGTGATGCAGAAGAGTAAAACTGAGTGAAATCAATACAGAAGACTGGCAGTTCGATAGCACCCAGAAAAACACATTTGTGTGTACCAGTGCACTGCTGAACACACAGAGCTTTGAGAATCTGGTGGGGTGTTTATTTACAAAATTCAATACATCTGTTACATTTAGCTTGACAGGTGTTGTTGTAAGCATGTGGTACCTTACTGTCTGCTTCTTACCAGGATCATTTTGGAAACTCGGCAGAAAAGCTCAGCGTTTCTCAGGGAGGAAAGTGGGAAAGTACCCAGGAGCATCTCAGCTCCAGCAGGTGTCACTTGCTCTTTGTTTTAGGCATCCTTCTCAGAAAAGCTCCTTTGCACTGGGTTTTCCTTATGCTTCTCCATGGAGAGGTTTCTGTGGAGCAGCACATCCTGGGCTAGTAAGTAGTTTCCTTAAAATACCAAGCAAACATGCTATCATAATAAACTGATCACCTTGGCTTTGCACACTGTTTTGGCATAAAGAGGACTCCATTACACTGATTTTTCACATCAGTTGTTGTTGCAGCCAAAGTGCCATGGAAAATGACTAATTATCCCGTGTCTGTCAAATAACAGGTAAGAAAAAAAACCTGCAGATCAGTGTTCCTACACTACTCAGTATTCCTCTGTAGTGCTGCTTAGGGATGTCACTTTACTCTGTGTTGATGATGGTTAAAGTCAAGAACCAAATACTTAATAAGGATTTAATTATAGCAGTTAGTTATTTAAACGTTTCTGGGATGCAATATTGTAATTATTTACAGTTATTAATTATAGGGCTAAATGCTTGGCTTTGAAAGCTCTGTGCTGCTAAGTTCTCCAAATCTTCTCTATCAGCTTGTGAGTTCTGGGGTATTAGCCATGATGGACTCTCCTGGGACAAGCACTGTCTCCTTACTGGCATTTATGGTTGCTTGCTGTTGTGTCTTCCTGTTCCCAGGGTGATGTGTGCAATCTGTGGGGAAAGGAGAGTGCGTTGGGTTGGAGGCTAAAGGGTTCACTTGCCCTCCAAGGTGAGCTGAACACCCAGGGTAAGGCAGAAGTTGTGCACATCTATTGAATTTACATGGCTGTTCCAGCACATGGAAGCTCTTGGGAAGCTTCAGTGACAAGTACTAAGACCACCAAGCAAACTGGTTTTCACTCCATTTTTTCAGTGCACAGTACTTCTGACATTCCCTTTGGAGCCCAGTTGTAACAAAACTGTAACCTATAACAAAGAGTACTAAATAAGCCAGAATTCCTTTTTACTCTATCTTGATTGCTGTATTCACCAATCCAGATCTGTTACATTCTTGATAAATCTGTAAGGACTCTGTGTACGGGTTGTAAGGATATTCTACATCCTACTAGATATTTGAAAGTGTTTGTTAGCTTATTATCAAGTAATTGTTTCTGTGGACTAAAATGAACTCTTTAAAACTTCAGCATAACCCTGGTACCATTTCTTGAAACGAGAAAGTTTTCAAGATCTGTGTTCAAAACTGCCTTTTGTAAACAATTTGCACTCCTGAAAAAAAGGATTGGGTTAGTTTGACAGAAGTGTGCTTATTACTTCATCCAATCACTATAGTTTTTTGAGACAGAATTTTTTTAATGAAGACTTTTTTCTAGACAAAAGTTGTTTCCAGACAGACATGCTTTACAGGTCCTCCAAATCTTACCTCCTTTCCCAAGATTTTAAACTTTTTTCTTTAAATGGTGTCAATGTGCCTTCTTGAATAGTTGATAAATTTTTGAGACCACTCAAAGCTAGGAATATATATATTTGGGCAGATCAGAATATATGTGTGTCTCTGTGGAGACGGAATCTGTGGCTGGAATGAGGATTTTTCCCATCTCTGTAGGATGCTTCATGTAAATAGCACCCTGGGATAAGCCCAGCAGGAGTTTGCTAGCTGATGCCCAGGGATGGTTTTAGCACACACCTCCACAGCTCCCAAAACAGCCTCCTGCACAGAGACCAGCACAGCAGCCACCTGCACAGACGAGTGACAAGCTCTGTGGGAACAAGTGACACTTGTTCCTTCCTTAAAAGCTTGTTGTGAGGTGAGTGCTTTTGCAGGAATTGCACAAGGAACAAAGGAGGTAACTTCTCTAAAGCAGGCCCGTGCTTCTGGCAAGTTTTTTGTGCTTGATGCTAAAGTCTAAAAGTCCTGTTCCTGCTGAGCAGGCAGGGGGGGAGCTCATCACATGTTTTGTACCTGCAGCACATGAAGAGGTTTGCTGTGATGCTTTGCATTAAGCCACGTTGCTAGTGCTGGATCTGAGGAATGTGTCCATACCATGGAGCTGAAAGGCACTACTCAGGTAGGAACCTCGGTGCTGCCAGGGCAGCGCTCTGTGCGAGGGCTTGGTTGCCACCCCCTTGGGCACCTAATACCGTGGGGAAGCCTCATGCCAGCCCTGCTGTGGTTTCACGGTTGTTTTCTAGGAGTAAATGACCTGTTGTTGTGCTGCCCCAAACCTGGGATTCATTTATTTACTAGCAGAGGTCCATCCACAGTGCTGTGCTGTGATGCCTACAGACACACAGGCACCAGTGATATTTCAGAAGGGTCCTTCCTGTCGTGTTTTGTAGGAAATTAATTTTGACTGACAGTTTTAAGAAGGTCACATTCATTAAATTAGGAGTTGTATTCAGGCCTTCTGCTGTTGCTTTATAAAGATTACTCACATTTTTGTGTAGTTTAAGTATTTCTGTTTTCTCTGAAAACTTAAGATGCAGCAAAAAGACAGAACCAATTATCTATCAAGCACTTGCATAATCCTAAAATATACCTCACTCTAAGTATATAATGACAGTGTGCACTTTTAAATAAATTCTTCTAGCAGTAACAAAGCTGGGGATTTGATAAGTCTCACAGGCCAATTTCAAGGGAGCAGAAAGAGACAATTTGTCACAGTCAAGTGATCTTAGGACCTGCTGTCTTTATTTTTTTAAAATATGAAGTACAAAAATTTAATGCTGTAATTTTATGGAGATGTTCCTAACTCAATTCTTAGGGATTTAAAAACAGTAAAGTAGTAGTATGTAATCATTTTTGTGAGAAAAGTTTTGAAGTCAACCCATCTACATTGAAATAACTGCTAGTCTGTAGAAGTTAGAGGAAAATGTAGAGATAACTGCATGAACAAATCTTCAGTTATTTTACACATCTGAACTCAAAATTCTTGATTTGTTTTCCCTCTTGTCACTACAAAGTGGACTCTGGGTTGCACCTGGTTTACTTGTATCAAACTCACAAGAATTTGGGTTTTAGAGGATGATTTTGGCTCCCTGTTGGACTTTTTTATTGCTTTCTCTGGTCTCCCAATCTCATTTGTATGCTTTGCAGAGAGACACCAAGCATGGTCTGAGTAGGATTTTTGACAGAGTTAATGAACGTGGTTGTACTGCTCTTTATGCCTCTTAGGCAGTGGAAATGTTCTGCAACTGCTAAGTCAGTATAAATAATGCAGGCAGTAAATTAATGGCAAATAGAGATTTTTGGAGTAAATATAGTAGTATGATTAACCTTTTATCTTTGCTGATACACACTGTGAAAATGGGAAAATTGAATTTGAAGCCAACATGTGTTCCCTGTCAGATCCCTGATCCTCTCTGCCTGAGGCTGGGATTTGGAGGGATGCCCACACCACTCACCTGCCGGCACCTGCACCAATCCCTTGTCTCTGCAACCCCCCCAAACCTTCATGATTCATTTCTATGGTTCTTTGCAGTGGCCCTGAAATGAGTCACAAGTTGTAAAACCGAAGTGGTGCTGGAGGGGAGGGAGTGTTGATTCTCAGGGATAAAAATGTGTTCTGTATAAGTGATTTGGCCTGAATAGGAAAGGGCCAACTTTCTACTTAGATGTGGTTTGCTTTTCCTGCAGTTGATGCACTCAAACTAATATTTCATCCTCAACTTTTAACCTTAATTTATAACAAGAAAAGTGGCTTCTTATGTTCCTGTAGTTCTTCCAGTCCATCTTGCATGCTGGCCAGTGAGCCATGGCACCCATGTATCCTAAGCAATTAGGTTTCCTTTTCCATTGTAGTGCTGTCAGTGAAAGCCCTCTACAAGAACTGGATGATGATCATGCCACCCAGTGCCTTACAGTGCTCTGTATTTTCTGTGTCTAAGCAAGTATTCAAATGTTGTTTTACCAAGTGGTTGTTAGTAGCTGCTGTGGCAAACACTATTAGGACCTGTGTTGCTTTGCCAGTTCCTTGTTACCACCTGATTACCTTAGTAGGAATATGGACAGTAATGAGCACGAGTGGGCAAACTTTGTGTTCTGGGATGATTTAAGCATTACTGTGTTCCACTGTGCAGTATCTTTGTCTGCTGCAAGTAAGTGGATAGGAGCTCAAGTTAAGCTTCTAGATTTAATATTGGAGAGAAATGTCAACAATTACAGTGCAGTGTGGCCAGATGTCATTTGTTTGACATAATGGTATTGCTGATGACTCACTTGTTACCTGCAGCTACTTACAGCTGAAAGAGAAAGGACTCATGATGTCTTTTCATTATATATTGAGAGAAAAGGCAAGTCTTGTGTCAGGCTGTTGACTTTCCTCAAAGAAATTGAGTGTAAAAATCCAGCATGAGCTGATGAAGGACAAAACAGTCAGTACGTGAAAAAGAAAAAGTTAAAGTAAGCTGAAAAAAGCTCCTAACTGTCCTTAAATTGGGTGAAATGGGAGATAGTTTCATGTAAATTTATCTTTTCTTAAAAAAACATCTCTCTCACTCCCTGATCACAGCAGTAATGATGCAGTGTGTTATTTATGGTTTTTCTGGTGGGCAAACAATGCACATTCTACTGCTTTTGTGTACTGTCTTCTATTATAGTTTATGAAGAAATGGAATTATCTTGGGAATCAAAAGTGGATAATTAGTATCAAAACCAAAATGCAATTATACTTGCAAAATTAAGCTATTTGGAGAAGATTGGGTTTTTTAAATCATGGAATAATTTCAATCAGAAGAGGGCTACAAAATGTGGATTCCAGTCTCTTATTAGTTATCCTTTTCCTGACTTCTCAGAGCAGTTGAAGCTAGCTGCAAATTTACATATAGCCTTTGAATTCTTGCCAAGCAGAACCACGTTTGCATCTAGAAATTAAATGAGGCTCCATTTCTGTGTTCAAATACTACTAAACGTGGAAAGGCATTTATGGTATTAAACCATGTCAAGCCTTTGGTTTTAGTTCTTTTCTGTTTTCACATTTCATTATTCTTGAAAGCTTTTTCACAACCATTTTTACTGTGTTCTAGATATCTGCAACTCCTTTCCATGTGAAGTCTTACACCAAATGCCTGTTTTTTTTGCATTACTACATTGTCCAAATCATTAATGGAAATATTAAATAGCATTGACTGCAGATGGGGTTGTACCTGAACTGCACTTAATACTTGCAGGGAGTAGATTTCCAGTTGGGTGCGTGCAGCTGCGTTCTCATGGTGACAGAGATAATGTCACCTTGTGTTTGTGAGAACATCCCTTGTCGGGATAACATTGAGGAACAAGGGGGTACTTCAGGCTGGGTACCACAAATCTGAGAGCTCCTTCCGTGAAGAAAAGTAAGACTAATTTGGTGTTACATGGCTGCTTATTTGTAGTTGCCTTAAAACAGTGTGTAAATGCCTGCAACTTCAAAATATTCTGGAAGGTTTAGCTTACATAGTTCATTTATTTTGGGGTGGGGTTGGTGAAGGTGGGGAGTTGAAGATGCAGAGAAAGTTTCATCTAGCATTTTATGTCATGGGCAGGACCATCAGGTGACATGGACAAAACTCACTTAGCTAAATATTCTTCAAATGATTCTTCTTGTGCATGTGAGTAAAGCAACAATCAGACCCTGTCCCTTCATGACTGAAGGTCTTTATCCCTGATCCAACAGAGCATTTTAACTGTCCATAGTAAACATCTCTCTGAAGTTAGAGGAGCTTTGTCCTGCTAGAGGTGACCACGTGGCTGAACGCAGTCCTTGCACACCACTGCCAGTCCTAGGATTGTGACAGGTCTTGTGTTTGAAAACAGAATCCTTGCTTTAGCTATTGTAGAGGCAGCTGTGCCCTAAGGGTGAAGCGGTGCTTTGGAAGCCAGGCAAAATTTAATATATGATTTCCTCAGGAGTTACCTGGAGTGTCCATTTAATCTTGATCAGTGGCTTCAGAGGAGCCCTGTTATTAGATTCAACCTGGGAATGTGCCCTGCAGGATGAAATGGATGCTGCTGCTTGGGAAAGCTTTTAAATATTTAAGCAGAAATAATAAAAGTATTTGGAATGCCTTGTGTATTCTAAATATTGTTAAATAATTTGAGTTGCAAACCTGGAAGGGGAAACCAGGAGGGGTTTTACCTTCAGCTAGGTATTTGCCGATAGGAAAAGTCCTATATAAAGTGATCAGTCAGCTATGTATGAGCCTGTTGCTTAGCAACTACATGAGTAAACTTTCACGTCTCACTACATTTTCCAAATTCCATTAGATTCAACAAATAAAATTAATTTTTTCTTCAAAATACAGAATAAAACCTTGCAGTTCAGAAAATGTAGTCTTCCTGTCATGTTATATATTTAAACTTACATCTCAGGAGCAGCAGGTATGAAATGAATTTGTAATCTTCCTATAAACTGCTAGGATAATGGCAGTTCACATCAGTAAGTATTAGCTAACTGTGTTTTCTAAAATAACATCTTTAGGTGGAAAAACATTTACTGCTTGTCCTGGTTTCACCCCAGCCCAACATGGCCACTCACTCCTTCTCTCCTTGTTGGATTGGAAGAGAATTGGAAGCGTAACAGGGAGAAAACTCATGGGTTGAAGAGAGACAGTTTAATAGGGAAAGCAAAAGCAGCACATGCAAGGAAAGCATCTAAACCTTGTTTTCCTCTACAGGTCACTTTCAACTAACTTGGAACAAAACAAACCTTGCTGCATAAAAAAAACATGAAAACTGAGAAGCATCTCAGTAAACCTGTATTTAATATTCATACTAGTATAAATCTCTCTATATATGTGGTATGCTTTTCATTACGGTCTGGTGAAATGATGCTGTAGGGTTCAGTCACCAGGTATGAAGTTATGATAAGACTGGATTATTCCTTCATATGAATTGAAATCCACTTGGCTCTTGGAACAGTTAGTCCTGAGTTCTTATGGAACCAACCTTTGATTCGTGTTGTATAAAGATACCATTTTGGTATATGCAGTTTTTGGTCACATTTTACCCTATTTCAAGAGCTGTCCGAGAACACTGAATGGCTGTTATAGAGATTTTTCTACGTAGTGATAAGAATATTCCTAAATAGCATTTTCAGAACCTAGATTATAAAGTGAAGGTTGCACTGCAACCTAAGGGTTTTTTTTTTTTGGTTTTTTTTTTTTGTTTTTTTTTTTCTTCCCCCTTTCCTTTTCCTACACTTGCAGAACAAATCTTTGGATGCTCTGGAAATTTCTATTTCACACAGAAACATAATGAAATACGTGTTCAGAAAGTGTCTAAAAGATATATAAAAATTGCTAGTGTTCTACTCTGAAAGTGTTTGAAGCATTTTAAAAAAGAAAATACAGTGCATTCCTGTTTGAGGATTAAAAAACTACCTGCCACAGAAACAGTGACACCTGACACACTGTAAGAGGGGATGTCTGGAATCTAACAGATTTTGTAAGCCAGCATCATAATTACAGTTAAGGTTACTAGTATATTTCTGTGTAGACAGCTATTAACTTAGTCAGAGCTAACTGGTTGAAGTTAATCTGTTTTAATGAGCAATTACACCAGGGACAGATATGGCCCATGTTTGGAAAGCCTAGGCTGAAAATCAGAGATCTTCTCAGAGCAAAGAGCCAGTACTATTTAACATCTGGTAGTACTGGAGAGGTTTAAGATGAGCTCTGAATATGTAGCAAAGTGAGGCTGGTGACCTTGAGAGATCCTCAATTGCAGCCTTGATGTTTTCTTCCCCCTTACTAGGGCTATTCCTTATTTCCTCTTTGGGAAGGCAGAGCCACTGTAGCTGTTTGTGCATCTCTTCCATGGTGAAGGTGCTAGGGAGCTACACTACTTAAGTTAAATTTACAATTCCTGCATTTTACACTTCAGTGACTTTAATCATAAAATTAAGCAACTCTTTAGAGAACAATTAAATTTTTTGTAATACCCATTTGCTAAAACATTTGCCAACACTTGCACAGGGTACAGTTTCCAAACTACTCCTTCAGGAAATGTCTTTAGGCTATTTTTCAAGCCATTTTCATGTTGTGCACTTATAGGGAATGATTATCACCTAACGATCCTGAGATCTGAATGCAGCATCACAAGGGGAAGTGGCTCGAATTGCTGAGACTTAGCAGCTGCCTTCTCTCAGGTAAGGCTGCAATGGTTTGATGGCTTTTCTACCTTCTCTTTCCGCATTGTTACTGTTACCCCAGATCGAGGGATCCCTGCTGTGAGTGGGCCATGCCTTACATCCACTGGGATGGTGTGAGTTGGGCATCTCTCTGCACAAGGAGCTTGGTTGAGCTGAGCCCGAAGCTGAGGGTGTATTTGAATACATGCCTGGAGAAAGGTGTGCTCTGCTTGTCTCTCCTGAGACACTGAGACATCAGACATGGGTTTGACCAGCAGGAAAGTGGGTGATGTGGAGGGCAACCACCCGCTGCCAACCAGCAGTGGGTTGGTGTAGAGATTCCATCTGGAGTGACTGTGGTTTGAGCCGCTGTGGGTTATCCCTGAGTGGACATGTTGAGCTTTAAGTGAACCCAAGGGCAAGGTGTGATGCCAAAGTTGTTACTCTTCCCTTTGCTCAGAACTAACAGTGCACACAACAGATAACCCGTTTTGTTTACATGGAAGGTTTTTTTAGCTGTTACTGCTCAAATTATTCATGTGTTTTTTACAGTCAATATCATAAAGTACAGTAGGTGCTTCTCAGTGAGGCAGAACTGATGTGCTGTTACTATTTGTACTGAGACTTTGGTCTCTAAGTGCAGAGTAGTGGGAAGACTCAAAAGAAACAAAATAATCACCTAATAACATTTCTGACTCCTGGGAACAGAATCCTGAAAAGATCATCAAGGCTTTGCAGTTCCTGCATCTTTCTCCTGTTAGCAACAAAACCAGACTACCAATATTTGGTGTGCTCATGTTTTTACAGATAATTGCATTTAACAGCTTTTTATTTATGTAAGTCTTGAGGAAGAACTTAATTGTATTTGAGTAATTTCTTTCTCCCATTTGTCTGAAACCAGTCAGGCAGATAGAAATGTGCCTTTGTTCTTTCCCATCCTAATTTGTCTTCTCTATTTTTTTATCTTCTTCACCACTTTCAATTTATTTCTTTCTTGGCTACAGAGGACCATGATGAGCTTTTAGTGAAAAATCTAACCAGAGAGAGCATTTAATCAAAACATTTGTACATTGAACTTCATTTTCCTGATTTTATTTATTTATTTAGATACCTGATATAGGAGTTCAAGTGATGGGACTTAATAATAGTAAAAGCAAGTGCTCACAGGGAGAGTTCTGCTGGTTCTCATAGCTCTTGTCTTGGGCTGATAGTATTTCATTAATTTCATTTGAGATCCTATGTGACAGCATAATTATGATATAATAAGAATTAGCTAGGTGGGATAAAATTATCTGCCAGTAAAGCCTCAAAGACAAGGTCACACAGAGTACAAGGAGTCTTCAAAATTATATGTCTATAACTAAGTGTTCTAGCTACAGAAAAATAAAACAAATAACGCTGTAATTTTTTACACTACTTTTAGTGACTGCAAAGCAGTTCACCAAAATGGTTTCTCTAAAGCACTTTAAAAAGCCATTAATGTTAATTTAGAGTTCATTTTTGGTTATGCAGGGCTATATTAAAAATCAGGTTTGTGGTTATGAAGCTGGGAGTTAAGAAAGCAGTAAACAGTTCTTAAATCTTCAACATTTGATAGGGCAGTTTTAAATTGGCTGTTCCTGAAAAACAAAATGGTGATCCTTTTTATGGGATCAATATACAGAGCTGCTTAGCACAGGTGCCTGTGGATAGTTCTGTACCTTACATAGATTTTGCTGTTTCTAGATTGTTCCCCAAAATATTTTGTTTACTTGTTTAGTCCTGTTAGTAATTTGGATAGTCCTCTTATAGTTCCTACATAGGCCCACCCTGTCAATCCCTATATTAATGGAGCTCCTGATATAAAGACCAGATATTCATCCCTGTTACACAGAAAAGAAAAAAACTCCCCCTTTGGACTTCATGGCCATCCAATGCATTTGGCAAGACAGCAGGTAAAACCATTAGGATATTTGACATGTGTTGAAGTTCTGTTCCAAACAGTGCAGCAAGATGGGTCTTGTGAGTAAAGCAGACCTGGAAGCCAGATTTCTGTGACCTTGCAGAGGTCACTCCCAGCACAGCTCCCTGATGACTGCTTGGGGACCAGCCCCACCACTGGGCTCCACAGAGGTTCTGAGCAGCAGTGATGCAGTTGCCAGGTTAGTGACACAGGAAGTCATTTAGATGTTCAAATATAAAGGCTGCCCCGTGTTGCCTTCTCTATCAGTTCCCTTGCCAGGTGAATGAGAGCCTGCTTTACTATACTGCCTGTAGCCAGGGCTTGGTCAGCTGGGCCTCTTTATGAACTGCCTGGTGATGCCAAGATGTGCGCTGTGGCACGGCAAAGGATTTGCTATTGATGCTTCTAGAAAATGAAGTAATTTAAAAAAAATATTTTTTTAATGGCTGCAAGAATTTTTAAATTAAAAGAAATATTTGTGCCCATTTGCTGACACTGAGATGTATGTTGTTGTATCTCCTGCCTTGTTGCAGGACATATTTTGATCAAGAATAATTCTGGTAAGATCTTCCTAGATTACCTTGTAGATGTGTTTGTGTTTCTATAGCTGTTTGTGTATGCATATACCTTTATTTTGTGGTTTGTAGCATCAACTGAAGGAACTCTGGAACTGGGTTGTTTGTGAGGTTTTTGTCTTGTTACTGCTTTCAAAGCAATCCTAGCCACTATTCTATAGCAGTCATGTATTCTTTCCTCTGCTTTTTTTTCCCCCCCTCTTCATTCAAAATTTGACTCACTTTAAATTTTATATAACTCCCTCCTCCTTTGGGTGCAGTGTTTTCCTTATCAAGAGTGATTATTTCTCTGGTGTGGTGCAGCAATTGTATGTTGCCTGCTTGGGAGAAAAGTCATCAGGGCACAAGTGGAACACGTCAGTCTGAAGGAGGTAATGGTTTCTCATTTTGAGCTCTCTGACTTTATTTTGTTTTTATTTTTTGCCCTTGAACTTCACTCTGCACTTCACTGAGGAACTTTGAAAATGTAATTATGTGGAATTCATGAATTAAATAATTGTGCAATGTTTGGTTATTTTAGTTAATAATGTCTTTGAAATAGAGAAAACCTGTCTTCCTGTAAACAGTGAAGGATTCAAGGCAAAGTGGTGACCTCCTTTTTATTCTCCACCAGAGAATGAATAATACTTGAGCCTTACTTTGTAATTCCTCTTTACTGATCCTGAACTGGCAGCAGTTTTGTGTAGGGGTGGAAGAAGCTGGATGGTGGGGATCTCTCAGTGCAGCAAGAGCTAGTAATGTCTTCCTGAGAAAGACAAAAACCTTCCATAAATCAGGACCTGGTTTACCTTGATTCTTGCCATGGTTTAGGTTTACAGATGGCTTTTCTCATTAGTGTCACAGGAGCAGGGAGCTGATTTCTTCAGCTTTAAATTTATTTCTACACTTTATGGCCAATTTTGTGTTCAATTATTATTTGCTTTTATTTTTATTAATAATGACTTCTAAATAACGAGAAAAGTCTAGTAATATGGGGAATTGGTTTATTTGTGCTTGTGATGTTTGTATTTTAATTGGAATTATGTTCCTATCTCTAATTGTGAATCCTAGTTAAGGATATTATATCCTTTTTCCTTATTTGCATACAAATTGCATTCTAACAAGCAGCCAGGTTTTCACACTCTGCATTTTTAAATGAAAGTTTATTTTCAACATTTATTACCAGTGCACTTCTCCCCCCACATTATTAGGTTCAGTACAGTAAGGATATGGGGTCTGCTCTCTGATGGACTCCAGTACATTTTAACAGGTGTTCTTTCAAAAGGAGGAAAGCATGAAGTAAACTTGGAGCTTCATTTACGTGTAAATGTCAGGGCTGTGATATTTTTATTCCTTCTTAGTCTAAACTTAGCACAGTGTGATTTAGGGCTGATGCTGGAAAGACAATGAGCTGTGGTTTTGGTCCCATGTTGACCATGAGGGCTCAGCACAGCACTGGGAACCAGCAGTGGGTATCCCCCAAGGAATCTCTGGGTGTCTGATGTGCTTTCTGGATTGGACTGGGGCATCTCCTTGCCAGCTCAGCGCTTCTAATGCCAGAAGAAAAGCTTGTCCCTAATGAGTCAAAACAAGATTTATTTGCTCAGTGTCCCACTTGGAACAGTGGCCGTGAGTAGATCTGCAAGGGAGAGTGAAAGCATAGCAAGTAAATACCTGTTTCCATCCTTCAGCTAAATTCTTCTCTGTGGCCTTTCTGAGCTGGACATGATTTTGATCTATTTGCTGACTCCTAGCAGGAGTGTTTTCCATCAATGTGAGCCTTTGTAGCTTTTAGCATCTACCAACTATTTTCTTAGCCTGTGTTCTGAGCCAAGACCTCCTTGGTTTTAATCTGTATCACTGCCTGTTTCTTCTAATTTTCTTGGTAGACAAGAGGACTGTAATTCCCTTGATTCTCTCCCAGCTCCTATTTTTATATCTAATACAGACACCACTTACCTTGTGGTACATACCAGGGCAATTAAAGCATATGGCTACGTACATAGCAGATCAGACTCTCTGCTTCACCTGACTGCTATGTTTTAGTGTAAGTGGGTTTGTTCATTTCGCCCACTTACTCTATATCTCATGCTGTAGTTGTTCTAATTCCAGATGCATCTCTTCAGTTTCTTCCACAGTGAACATTAATGAAAAGAAATTGGACAGCTCCCCCATGGCAGCCCTGTCCTGTGAGTGCTCTTTGTGCCCTGCCTATTGGGTGTCTTTAATGAGCCTTGGTATTTCTGAGGAAGGATTTCATTTTAGTTTTGGTTCCTTTGTGCTCAGCTGAATTTTTACCTGTCTTGGTGTGGTTTTGCATTTGAGGCACCATTAAATGGTACTATGTATTATGTACCATTTAATGCTTTCCTCATTTCAATGCAATTTCAGCTTTTTAAGTCTGTCATCTTGCTTCTAACGACCCCTCAGTTCAGCCACTCTGGTTTCTTTCTGCTTGTCCTTCAGCTCCTCTCCATGGGCAGCCAGCGTGCTGTCCTTCAGCAGCCTTCATCACGGTCTCTCAGCATTCAAATCTTTAAAATGTCATTTTCAGCAGAATTTTAGTAAGTTTCCTAATTTTTATGTAATCTACTTTTTTGAAGTTGAGTATCACCAGAGGATTTTCTTTTCTTTCAATCTTTTTTTTCCTTTCTGTTGCTCCTGCAGGGGATGCCTCTAACCACTTTGTGGTCACTCCTGCAGTGGGCATTTCTAGTTGTGGGGTTCTGATTGCCCTGTCTCATCTTAGGACCAAATAAGGTTTTGCATCCTGCTTGAGAGCTCCCACTGAGCTGCTTTGCACTGTTGCTGGAGCGTGTGAGCTCGTTTTCCTGTCTGTTCTGGTTTTGGGTGTTTGAGGAGGGGTTTTTCTCTTTATAATTTATTTTTATTCCTGATATTGAATTGCCTTGCTTACTGTCTTCCTTCCTCCAAATTCCTCATATGCTTTGCTTGTCAGTGCCTTCACTCAGCACTAGACATTGCAGTTCCTCAGTCACATATTTAAGAGAAACTATTAAATTGGACATTTTGTTAAGCAATTCAAGCTCATTTGTTATAATTGCTTCCATGGTGCATTGAAAAAATTTGTGTTACTTCTGAATGGACTCAGAAGTTGAGTCTATGCCCTCTGTAACTGTGAAGCACTTCACGGTATTGCTGTTTTTCTTTGACTCTTGGGCTTCTCTTTTTATTCTCTGACTTTGCAGTCAGGCTTTCAAGAATGTACAAAGATTGGTTTTTTGGACTCCTTTAAATTTTCAAAATGCTGTATTTGATTTAATTGATCTATGGAAATGTAAAGCCTTTGACTAGACCCAAGGCATTTCAGGCTTGGCTCTAAAATCCATAGACATGTAGAAAATACTGGCAGTTTCCCATTAGTGACTGGCTCTCCACAGCTAGTGCTCTGCTTCTGGTAGGAAGGGCCAGACAAACAGGAATACAGCTGCTCCCTCCAGAGTTCCTGCTCACTTTCCCTCCACAAGTATGTTTATATCTTAACATCAAAAGGTGCAAAAGGGCTAGACTAATGGCGTTGGTAACTTAGCACACACTTTGGTATATTGTATCTACTCACTTTTAATTCCAGTGATGGATATATATGGAGAAACCTTCTTATGCTGATCTAGTTGCTGTAGTGCTACACATCTCGGTACATTATATTTTAAATTACAAAATGTAATGGTATTTGCCATTAGTAAAATTCCAAAGCCCATATACATAGGTGCCACTGGTTGTCTGTGGAAAGGTTTGTTAATTTGATTCCTTTCAACACCCTCAATGCTAGTGTTTTAATGGGATATCTTCCAAATATATTCCCATTTTAAAGCTTAACTGTTGTCTTTCGGTTCTTTATATCTGAATTGGAAGTCATTTTGTATCAGGAGATTTCAGTTATGGTCTGTAGTAATGGAACAGTCTTTTTTTCAATTTAGCAAAATACCATTAAGAATTAATTTATGACCCAGCTATATTACAGAATCACAGAGGTATGTAGGAGCGCTACAGTCTGGGTGTTCTTTCCAACAAAGTTCTAAAGATAATTTTTAAAGTACAGACACTTTCCTCCTTCATTGAACATATATATAAATATGATTTAGGGAACATGTTTTTACTGGAGGTGCTGAGGTAGTAAAATGTACAGTTATGGATAACACTCAACAATGTGACTGTGTGTGTGGATGCAATTTTGTATTTCAGAAGCAGGAAATGGAACAAAGGATGATTACTTTAAAGTAGTGTAAGTAAAACCCTACCATCCCTTAGTACAAATGTCAAATCCTGGGAGATAATTCTGCTTGACTATAAATTAGAAATAAGTAAAAAGGGGCCAAAAGAAATAGATCTATATAGAACAGTGATGGACTATGTTGGAAAGGTTTTGTTTGTGAAGGAGAAGGTTTTGTTTAGTAGTAATGTCACTTTTATTTAAATTCCTTATTTTTTATACTTCCTCACCATATAAATGGGAAGTGGGAGCTCCTTCAGGAGTTCCAGCAGGTATCTCAGAGCTGAGGCAGAGGCAGTGCCTCCCTCCTCTGCCTGGCACTGCTGGGCTGCTTTTGGAGAAAGGAGACCTGGGGAGCCCTTTTGTCTTCACATCTTCTGTTATGTGTGAAATTACCCTGTTCTCTACTGAGATGGAAATATTCCCTGGAGTGCTTTGTCCATACTAAAAGATAAATCCATACTTTGTAAATCTCTGTTCCCTTCTTCATCTGCCGTGAGACTTGTAATTTCATGCATGCAGTGTGTCTGTGAAGTGCTGCATAGTGGAAATAGGAGGGCTTTACCTAGAGGTATGAACAGCTCCTTGGGTGTCCGGCAATGGCTTATACTGTATTGAACTCAAGAGTAATTTATAATGGCAGGATTTCTGCCTAGTACCTACTGGCTCCTGATGCCCAGGAATCTGGGCTGATTTATGCCCAGGACCTGGCCCCATGCTGCTGTTTCAAATCCTTTCTGCTGTGGATTGTGATCCGGATGTAAATTTATCAAAGTTGGGATTCACAGGTCGCAGTGTTACAGCCAAGTGAGAGAGTCTCATAAAGAAGGGTACATTGATCTTGTGACTGCATGTAAATATTCTGCGTTCCTGTAGCTTTAGCGAGGTGACTGTATTACCTCATTAATCATTTTGTGAGGACTTCTGTGTTTGTTGTCTCTTCTCAAGGATAGACAGACATTTACCACTTCTCTGATCAATAAATGAGTTATTGGAAACTAGTGCCTATAAACTGAAGTAGCAGCATTGCTTTCTGCTGCTTTTGTTGGCTGACTTCTATAAGATCTGCAGGTGGAAAGAAAAGGCCAGGGTATAAGAGCTGGCCAAAGTGCAACTTGCTGCATTTGAGAAATCTAATTTCAAAACCAAATTGAGTTTGGACTTAATGTCTTACTGGCTCTAAGCAGTGATTTTTCTCCCCTTTCTTTTAACCTCTCTGGGTATTGATTCTTTGCAGTGCCGTATCTGACATCTGCTGTACAGGGGCACCCAGCTCGTTGAGCTGTGCATTCCTGCCCCAGCATTCCTGCCCCATGGGGTGTGCAGGAGCGAGGCTGAGAGGTGGGAGGATGGCTGTGCTGCTCCTACTGCCTCTGACAGTGGGGGCTGGATGGGAGCCACGGGCAGAGAGGCTGGGGCTCCCACCATATCCATATGGAAAGAAACTGAGCAAAATATCTCCCCACTGACCAGTGGGAAGTTTCACTGGAGCTGATAACTTAGGGCACTTTTAAATCACAGCACAGCTGCTCCTGCTTCCCTGCATGTAAAGAGTCTATCCAAGCAGACTTTTTTTTATCCCATAAGCAGCTTGTTTCCTATTCCTTATTTTATTTTTATTTCTTAAAGGAAGCCCTGTTTTGCACCCTTACCCATGCTTTATAATTATCCAAGTTATGAAGGACTTTGTATATGGCAATTGAATTTTCATCATGTTAGATCTTCCTTTGCTTACAATGCTTTGTGGTTAATTTTAACCTGATGGATAGGTGTCTTTCCCATCTCTTGTCTCTCCTTACAATTTTTAAAGAAAACACAAACTGTCAAAATGATCTTACAGTTCTCAGAAAATGCTAATGAATTTTTTCTCATAAAAACAACAGAGAAAGTCATAGTTCTGAAATAAATGTCATCCAGAGATCATTGATATCCTCAAAAATGGAAAGAACACTAATACTGACAAGGGAAAAATGCTACAATAAAGTTTGAATAAACTGATATGTAATGAATACAGACAGAATCCTTGGGAAATGTCTGAGAAATAACCGACAACACATAGTAGCTCCTGTTCTCTAATGTAAGTTTAAAATGTTTCTGACACACATGGTTTTTCTACTGAAAATTTAGTGTTCTGGGACAGTAACTTTTGATAATGGTAGTGGATGTTCCGTGTAGCCTTTCAAAATGGACAATATGTACTTTATTTGTTGAGCTGAAGAGATATGATTTGTGCAGTTGCTTTCTTTCTTTATCTATTTTTCTATTTATTTACTTGTTTTTCCGTATTAAGGAAAGCCTGTATTATATGTTGAATTCAACAATGATAAAGTTGTCTAGTTGTCTGTACTCTTTATGCTGAGAGATTTGTTTGTTTGTTGGTTGGTTTGTGTGGTGTTTTTTTTTTTTTTTGTGGAGTTGAGGATTTTTTTTCTTCCTTCCTCAGCAGTTTATATAAGCTAGTTCAGAAGAATAAGGTGCTGGAGAAGATGCTCCAGTTGGCTATCCCAGCAAGAGATTAATTGTGTCCACACAAAATAAAACTTGAAGGATAAATGTGGGAGGAGGGTGGTTTGGTGGGTCTGCCACTTTCTGCACAGTGTTTTTAAGGATGAGTTTCAGATTTATCAAATGCCCTTTTTTTACTCACATGCTTGTGATTTGACATTTAAAGGCCATATTGTGTGAATTAGGGAAATCACTGGGTACTGGAATGAGAAATGAGCTGAAAGAAAAATTGATCAGTAATTAGGAAGGTTAATCCACTCATGGCAGAGAGTCTGAGATTTATCCTGATGTACTGCCATTCAGTTAGTGTAGATATAAATAAAGCAAATTGGGAAAAAATCTCAGAAGTCCAAGGTACATTCAGTGTACAATCTCAGAAGTACAAAAATGCCATGGGTTGGGATCACTAGGTGTCAGAGTTTCAAACCTAAGGTGGAAACTCTTTCCAAGGTGGAATTCCTTCCAAACAGCTCGGAGCCAACGCCC
>JAWWMP010000167.1:283542-324757 GCA_035047865.1 Dendrocincla tyrannina
TTTTTTTTTTCTAAATTCAAAGGAGAGGGATTATTCCTTGGTTAGCAAAATCTTAGTTTCTCCTGAACTAAGACACTAGGCTTCTCAACAGGGAGAGATATTTAAGCAGGATACAGGTTTTATTCTTTACATACATTCTCTGATTTTATTTCATTCTTATTTTTCAGCTACTGAGTATCTGCTTTTTGAGTTGTATCTGTATCTTCCCAACCATAAGCCCACAAAAACCATTTTAAATAGCTAAAAATAGGACAGAGAGAATATCAAAGACATCCACCTTCCCTTTGTCTTGTCAAGGAACCATTTCCATTGCAGAGATTAGATTTCAAGCAGAAATGCAGGCATAAAATATTTTAAATAATTATTTTCTACAGTTTGGCATGCTAAATATAAAAGTAGGGATGCATTATGACAAGACTATTTCTCATAAGTATGTCAGAAGTGTATGGTTCTGTATTTGAAATTAAAGTAGCCTTTGGCAAACCGTCTGCATGGCTGTGATAAGGAAACCCATGGAAATCTTAGCTGGGTTTACATACAGTGTGGTCAGCTGTGCAAGAAGACTCTACTGTCCACAGACAGTACCTTATGGTGTTTTCTCACTCTTACTGTTGGTCATTACTGTAAAGTTAAAACCAAAATGAAACACTTAATTTGAACATAAAAAAATCACAGCAAAAGCCACCACAAGCAGTTGATTTTATCCCACTGAGTGAGGGAATGGAAGGTTTCTTTAGGCCCTCTGTTTATTCTCAGACCAGAAATAGCTTTTGTATTCAGGGCCAGGAGCTGTTAGGAGGTTTCTGTCCCATTTTTTTCCTTTTTTTGTTCCATGTTTCACCTGCAGCTAAATTTGAGCAAACTTTAAGTTTAGTCAGTAACTGAGCAGTAAATATAAGTTGGAAAATATAAGTTGACTGATAAGCTTAAGTTGGAAAATTATTGTAAATTTCATTACTTCTTTGACCAAAATGATGTCTTGGCATTGCTAAACCTCGTAGATAGAAAGAAAAAAGAAATGGGAGAGAGAGAAGGCAGCACAGCCAAAAAGCAAACAGTCTTGCAATCAAAGTCCTTGGCCTGAAAATTTCTAAGTTTGGGAGGGCTTTACTGCCTCATACATGTTCTGTGAAGTATAATTCCTCTTCTCAGATTTTAAAAATATATTTTTGTTTTTCCTTTCTGTTAAGATCTTACTATCTTATGTAGCTTTGGACAGCTAGATATTAGCCATGAGGTGGTAAATCTCATTTGGTGATAATGATCATTTTACAACTCCTAGAGAATGTAATAGGATGAAATATCCCAACTGGAAGCTAAGAATAACACGTCCATAACAATTTCATTTTACTTGGGCTTAACCAAGACTGTAACACAGGGTCAGGACTGGCAAAACACAGGACTTTTTATAGTTCAGGTTCCATGGAAAAGTAGTGAAAAATGGGGCTGTGCTCTTAAGTGCTCATTCCCAGAGGTGCAGCCTTGGTGGAGGACGAGCAGGGGATGCCCTGTGGCTACCTGGGTGCTGAAGCATCAGCACCTTGGCAGAGCTCTTTGGGGGTGAGGCATTTTGCAGACCCACCAGGAAGGAAAGGGAGGATGCCCAGAGTGGCTGCCTACTTACCACCCCTAATTGTGGATTTTATTTCAGGGTGGGCTCAGAGGCAGAAAAGGCCTTGGCTCTGTGTATGCTCTGCTCAGCAATAACAAAAACATCTCTGTGTTATCAACTCTGTTTCCAGCACTAATCCAAAACACAGCCCAGACTAGCTATTGTGAAGAAAATTAACTTTCCCCCAGCCAACAGCAGCACTGGTGTGTGTTTATATAACACTTTTTCTGTGACAATCTTGGCTAGGAAGAGAGCTGGAAGGAGTGTCAAGGAAATCTGCATAGACACAATGATTAGCAGGCCATCAGGTGGGGAATATAGGAGCTGGAAAATACCTATACCTGGAAAGAAACCAGGGCAGAAACAGTAGATATTCTCAAGGCTGGCAGATCAGCACCCACAGGGAATAATGTGTTTGCCATAGTGTGGAGGATGGAGGGCTCACCAGGGCCCAGCTTGATAAAGGGGCAGCATAACCTGGCAGTCACACGTGTAGTCAATGCCAGGGATGGGAGTAACCATGACCCCAGCCCCTGTGAAGGGAACCCTGGTACAAAAATCTCTTAGCACAGGCTGGATTACTCCTCTCAGCCACTTCTCCAGCCTCCTGAACTGGCTGAGGTCTCCAGTAGAATAACTACTTGCAAAAGGATGCACAGATTTCACATGGGGACAAAGCCAAGGGCAGACCTTCAGGTGGAAAACACATGCAGCGTCAAAGAGGAGGCTCCCACTGCTCCACAGGCTTCAGGAGGCAGGAGGATGTGCTACTAAAGGACAGTGCTGGCAAATCATCGTGAGGGGCACACAAGTCCTCTGAGCAAAAGCATAGAAGACAAACAAGAACCCAGTCCTCAGCAGTGTCATCTTAGTGACTGTACACACTCAGGTAAGCCTGGAATGCCTGCCCTCATCTTTCTCAGAAGCCTTTAAACTTTAATGGGATGGCATTGTTGCTCTCAATTAAATTTGTTATTTGTGCTCTGCACAATCTGCAATGGTGTCACCCTGATGGAAGAAATAGACTAAAACTGGTGTAAGGAGAGACAAGCCTGCAATTTTCTATCACTTAGGAATCCTCAGAGGAGGCAGAGAGAAAGCAAGGTAACAGCAGTGAGAAATCTTCAGACAAGAAGTTTACATCAAAGTGAAGAAATCCAAATGAATAATTCCATTTATTTACCTCACAGATACCCAAACAAGACAGAAAGTGCGAGAATATAGAATTGTCCCTGCAGCAAAACTTGACCATTTGTGCCAATCTTAGACCTTCAGATGCTGGTGTCATCAGTGTGTCTTTACAGACATGAAACCTGCAGTAGAAACTGTGGAGTGAAGAGTTCAAGCCCTTAAATTCAAAATGGCTTGCAGAGACTTTGCATAGACTGTTCTGACAGCTGAAAACTAAGATTTGCAGTAGAAAAAAGTGCAGTCATTTTGTCTGATGGATGTGTATTGGCAGCAATAGAAGGTGGAAACTGAAAACAGCTTGGCCATAGGATCAGAGTTAACAGGCCAGGCAGACACTCAGCTTCAGGGAGCAATCAAAGGGAAAAGGTTTCCAAGGTTAAAAACAAATAAATATATAAATCAGTCCTTGAGTATAATTGCGAGCTAAATACCACTCAGTACTTATAAGTCACAATCAGTGCTTCTAAATGCCACCTTAAGACTGAGTCAAGAGCAGGAAGATGAAGAAAAGTCTCAAAAATTCTCTCATTAACCAGTTCAAAAGACTGCTATTTACAGGGCACGCGTTCATCTTGCCTAGTGGATAAGCTGATTTTATTTGCATTAAATTCTGGTGCAAATACAGCATAAGACAAATGTGAATTCTAAGTGAAGCAGAGGAAGGGGAGAGAAGCTCATGGCACTTGAAATGCTAGAGGACTGTTACAGGAGACTTAATTCTGTTTTTAATGCTTAAGTAAAAAAACCCCATAGGTGGATCTTGACTTGTTCTTCACTCTCTCCCCCTGCTGGTGTTTGTGGTGTAAGAACAGGTTCAGCTCAGGTGGGTCCTGGGCAGGTGTGCAGGAATAGCATAGCTTTGATTTCTGTCTCTGTCCATAACCTGGGAGTGGTGTTTGGGTTTGGCCAGTCTGTACTGGCAGCTTCTCCAAAACTCATTACTTGGGGTAAAGGGTTGTGAGCTCAACTTCCTCTTACTAGGCAGTGGAAGTGGACAAAGGCAGAGGAAATTACTGCTTTTGAAGCAAATGTTATACATAACCTTGTGAAACATAGGAATGAATATATAAATATATGTGCATAAAACTACAGTTTGTTGCTTTGTAGCTGGACCACCGCCAGAAAGTTTCTCAACTTCTTTGGGGCAGGGGAAGTATTTTAGAAAGCAAGGGAAGCATTTTAGGAATTATGAAATTCAGTGTTTCCAAGTAAAAATTTCACCAGGACCTTCTGCTCCTCGGTGAAGTTAATGCTATGTTTTGGAACACAAGTTTATGGAAACAGGAGGTCTCAAAAGAAATCCTTCAGCCTAGGAAAAGCAGCATTTTGGACCCACTTGGCTTTGGGGATCTTGCTGCAAGCTCCCTGTGAGAGCAGGGCATGCTGTGCTGCATCCTTTGGGAAGTACCACTTCAGCCCTCTGCTAACACTTGGTTTCACATGCCACTGGCTGTCTTTCATCCTGCAGAGGTAGCTGGAGGTAATTTATACGGAATTCTGCATAGCTGAATGATGATGAACTTGGTGACTGTAATCAAAATGACAATAATGGGCATTTTTGCTGCAGTATATAGTAGAAAGCAATGGGAAAGCTGGTACTGCAGTGAGCTGGCAGTGGCAGAATTGGTTTATAACTGTAGCTGGGTATAACTGAAAACCGGGTTTTTCTTTAACTTCTCCCTTTCAAAGAACATTATATTTTTGCTTTATCAGGAGTGCACTAGTATGCTATAAAGTTGAATGCAAGAATGACTGAAACAGTTATGACAAATGCAGTTTACTTGATAATAACCCTGATGGTTAAGAGCCACAAAAGGCATCACTGGCTTAGAAAATTGGCATTATGAGATTGTTAATCCTTCACTTGTAGACAGTGCAGCCTAACAGAAAACACACTTGAGAAACCTGGCCTCCAGTTTTGGCTCTGCCCATTGCCTTCTGGTTATCTGTCTCTTTTCTGCTTCCTTATCTGAAATAAAGCCCTGGCCTCAGCCTGCTGCAGTGGCTGGATGCTTATATTGCAAAGTGTTTGGGCACTGTTAGTGATCACATGGTCTTATCTTCCTGGGGTGGGAATTTGGTGAGCCTGGGGATGGACAAGGAGCATCTCCTGCTGCGTTTCAGTTTATCCAGAGGACTGGCATTGCCAGCTCGTGGTGCAGACACTGCCCTGAGCTGGCCATTAGTAAATCTCCCTGTAGCAATGTGTATCCTCATCTCATCTCCATCTTCCAAACGTGGCAGGCAACGTAAGGAAAGCTGTGACCTCTTTGGAGAATAACTGTACCAGTTAAATAACTGTTGATAAAGTAGTTGGTGTTGTCAGATGTTTCAGCCAAGTTTGGAGTGCTGCAGTTGGGGGTCAGATCAGACCACACTTCAGAGGTTGTGTTAGTAGCTCATACATGTCCTGAGCTAGAATCTGCTGCATCTTGTCTCATTTGGCATTTCTTTCAGTTTGTAACAAAATTCATTCCTTCGTTAATCTCAGCATGTGTGCAAGGCTGTCCCTGAAATAACTGTTATCCAATGATGTTAGTTTCTATCATTAGTTCCCTGCAGCACAGAATTCCTGATGGTTTATACCTGTTGTTAATAGCACACCATGAACGAAGAGGTGTTTCTAGGTCTGTTTGACAAAAGCAAGGTGACAGGAACCCCCCTGAGAAGTCTTAAGTTAGAAAAGGTGAATGAAAAGTGAAAGAAAAACTTTTGGTGCAAGCTTTATCTACTAACCATATTGATAGGATTGTATCAGGAATTACAGTAGTTCTGTTCCCCGTTACATTTATGACTCTGTCAGCATTTAGGCAGTAAACTCATTTTCTGGGCTCGATACAAAAATTCACACTGAGCTGAAACTTACTACACATGTACTAAACCTCAGTGTATGAGGAGCCTTACTAAAACAAACAAACAAACAAATTCTATTAATCTCTTTTAAAGTTATCAGAGAAGAATGAAGGTTTTATGGTTTGAGTTGCATGTTGTCATGCCTGCTATCAGAGCAAAGCAGCTGAGCGATCCATTGCAGACTTGCCTTTGCTCACCAGCTCAGCACCCCTGCTCTCTCAACTCACACGCTTGCTGTGAGCTGTGTGTCAGAGCATCTGTGTAGTCCCTGCCTCACTGCAGTCTCCACAAAGGGAAATGAATAAAAGCACAGTGTATGGTTTGGGAGCAAATCTGCATGATATCACCCCCTCCTGTAAGTGGAATGGGGTTTGCTTTCTATTGTCTGTCTACAAGAATCTCATTTATTGCCTGTGTTATGTATAGGAAGGCAGGTGCAGTAAAAGCCTGATGCAGAGCTCCTGGGAGTGTCCCAGCATCTGTGTTGGCTTTCATGACCTCAGTGCTGGGCCCAGGACGTGGTCATTCACTGCACATAAGGCATTTTGGGGAAGAGGGTTTAAGTGGGCACGCATTTGTTGTCATCCTGGCTCCAGAATAAGTTGCCTGAGAAGCTGAATGGCAGAAAGTATGGCCAAGTAAAACTCCTAAGAAAGAATCTGTTAAACCAGCCTTCATGACAATAGTTTGAAAAGATTTGTCTCTCTAGTGCTCAAAATGGACAATGGAGGGAGTAAATTTTTATTAATCAGTCAGCATATTTTTACAGGTAAGCACTTTGGAAGATTCTGGATTGCAACAAGTAAGAATACCAAGATGAAAAATAGCTGATTAATATATTGGATCTAGGGTGTTCTGATGGCTTTGGATGGAGGTGATAACCATGCCATGTTTTGTAATTCAAACTACAGGTAGCCAAGTGCAGAGTTGTGCAACACCTGGCACTTCTATTCTGTAGAAAAATGAGATTTTTCAGCAATTTTTCTTTCCTAAAGCTTATTAAATAGTTAAGATACTTAAAAACCTGATTTGGAAAAAATTAAAGTATTGACTTCTTTGTCTTCACGTATGGCTAAATTGGAGCTCCTTCAGCCAAGCTGCTGGCTCTGGTGGCAGCACCATAGGTGAGCTCATCACTGCTTGCCATGACACAGAGTGATGGCAGGTAAGGGAAAAAATACTGGGTGGAGCTTTTGGTCAGCTCTAGGAGCCCATCCTGTGCTGGGGTAAGAGGATCTGGCTGTTCCAGCCTGCAGCTTGTGACAAGCAGCAGTTCACAGCTGAGCTGACTCAAAGCAGAATTTCTTCCTGACAATCCCACCCAGGAAAAACTATTTCATTTGATTCAATCTACTTGAAACAAGATATTTTGGTTTGGCTTTCCCATAAAAATACACATTAAAAAACTAATCCTTTCCTGAAACTGTATTTTTTCATGTAGGAATGGATTTGATACTTGCAAAAAAAATGAAATAATGTCTTGGTACAGGCTTGCTATTTTCCTGCCTTCTCCTGCCGTGTGTTAGTTCTCCAAATGTTTTAGTCTTACCTCCAAATGTTTAAAGATAATTTAATTAACAGCAAGGGCTTCTACTGTCTAGGAAAATCCCATGTAATTTTATTAAGGGGGAAAATGGAAAGGGATAAAGATCAGGACTATAATTTTTAATTCGGTATCACACTCTCCAGTGTCTCATTATCCTCCTTGTAAATGATTCATAGCCAATAATTGTCTGTGAAGAACAAATGACTCTCCTATTCCCAAATCTCCCACACTTATCCTTGAGATACCTTTATTTTGGATTAAGACTTTGCTCTAAAAAGTCTACACAAATGTCTCTTTCCCCTTGGCTATTACCAGGCAGAAGAGAGGAAGCAGCTGAGGATGTTACCTCTGCTTCTTTTCTCAGGCTGGTGCATGTCAGGGTTTGCACTCAGCAAAGTCCTCGAGAAGCCCCAAAGATGAGCCTGGGAGAAGATGCCAAAGCACAGTGACCATCATGGCTAGTTGTCTTCTGTTTTAACACCTGTGGAAATCAAACTACAGTGTGAGCTCTTAGCCAGGAAAGAGGGGCTGTGCTTGACACTTCTCTCCCATGCAGGGACACTGAGGAAAATCTCCCACTGGGCACTTGACATCTTGAAAAAGGCTTTTTTTGGGAGGATGAAGTATCCTTCTTCTGGCTTTTCTGGTCCTCTCCTGGCCTACAGACGCTTAAAATAAATCCTGCTACTTAATCCTTAGAGTCAGACATTGTGAGGCAAATTTGCTGTGCCCTGGCTTAGTGACAGTTGGAGAGTCTTTGTAGTGCAAGAACAGATGGGAACCCTTCCCTAAATCCAACTACAAGACTTCTAATGAAGAGTCTTACAGTCTGTGCCAGGACTGTTTGTGTCCTGCTTGTTACAAATCACTGCAGGCAGGAGCTGCTGCCTGTTGCTCAGCTGACACAGCTTTTCTGGCAGGTGAATGCTTAAGGGAGGGTGATGTGGGTATGTCTTCAGTTGCTTTGCCAAGACACTGTAGGGAATAGGGTGGCATGAGGTGCTGTTTGCTCTTAAAATAGCTTTGTAGAGTGTCAGCATGGGAGAAGGGAGCTGTAGCCACTCTGCAGGGCTGCTCTGCTCCCTTAAGACTCAGTCAGTGCTTCTTGGTCCTCTCACATGCTCCCACCCTCTGAGATGGGTTGGCTGCATGATAAATTGCACATCATAAGTGTTTCTCCCAGTTTGCCATCTCACTGGAATCTCTGTACTTTGTGCTCTCTTTTCCTCATGGATACCAGTTCTCCCTCACCCTGGCACTCATGTCTCTCCAGACATGTGCCATGTCTGGCACCCAACTTTTAGTCTCTCCTCAATAGAAACTCTTTTCTTGCTTCTTCATGTACCCTAACTTTTACACTACAGTTTAATCTTATATGTATGTATGGCTTACATATTATCATATATATATTACATATGTGTTATATTTTCTGTTTATTTATTTGGAATACACTCTTCTCTGCTTCTGCCTTCATGGTCTAATGCAGTGACCAGGGGAACTGCTGAGCCCAGAGTGGTCCCAGTGGTCTCTGACCCTGGGAGAGAAAGGGGTGCTATGTTGCACCCATTTCTCTGCCTTTGGAGTTCTGTGGCTGCAGTGTTGCTTTGGGTGCCCTGCAATTCCCACGTGTGGGTGCTGAAATGCATTGTTCAGGTCGGCCTTCAGAGCTCTTATTTACAGACTCCCTTGTTCCTGTGCAAATTCGGGGTTGCAGCTGAAGAGCAGGGTAGGAAAAGTGATTAATATACTTTCTATGGATGGCAGGATCTCAAATGTCCATAAAAAGCTTTAAGAACTCCTGCAGGTGTCCTGGAGTAGGCAGGCAGATTACTGCCTCAGACAAATGTCTGGCCTGCTCGATAACTCTTCACTGAACAGGCAAGTCTGAATGGGCTGGTACTGCCTTAGATATACGGTGGGGTTTTCACCTCTTAAACATTCCTCCTCTGTTAAACTGCTGAGTCTTCTCCTGTTGATCAAAACCACGTGCTACTCCTTCTTTGCTGGAAGTTGCAATGAACATTTATAAAGTGTGTTTCCTTATAGGTAGGAAGCATACTTGAATTATCTTAAATTTTTGAATACCAGTTTGTCATTTCTCTCAGCTTTACTTGTTACCATGCTGTCTTTGTTAGTTTGCTTTCCCAGCCCTGGGAGCAGGTCTGTGTGTGTTGATTTTGAGTGCTCCCTTCTCCTACAGCCAGGTAGGTTGCAAAGATGTAGAAAGATGCTCATGTGTGTGAATCAATAACATCTCCACTGAAACTTTTTGTCTGCAAGTAGAGTCCCACTGAAAATGAAATCTGTTTCCAAATGGATATATGGTTCCTCGGTGTGTGAGCTTAAACCCAACGTGTGCAGTATATTCCAGTCATCCATATAGAATTAACTCACTCTCTCAGGACAGTGAATGAAAAAATTTCAATTACAACTCCATTTCTTTCCAGTAGGAATCATAAGTGTATTTTAAGTCGGTCTGTGATGTTCATGCTTAGCTTACTAAATTGCTTCTCAATGGATTAATTTATTTTACTTGGAGAGCCTCAAAGAATTATATCAATGGCCTTGGGGAAATACAGTGCAGTGGAAGGGTTCACTTGGAAACTTTATGTGATTGAAAAAGGTTGTAGAGGAGAAATTCATGTACTTCAGGTGCATCTCCTGTAAGGGAGTGTTATCCATGAGTGCACACCTGACTTCATGGAACCAGGAAACTGCAGTGATAAGGAAGCTGCCTTGGTGCCACAGCAGGATGTTAGACATCAAAACAGATACCTTCAGGATGATCCACACATGGTCTTGGCTGTTTGTAAACCCCTAATTTTAGTGAGTCTGTGCCTGGGTCCCACACTCCGCCTGGACAGTATTGCCTGTTGCCTGAGCTCATCAGTACTCCTCACTCAGCTCTGGTAACATGCCACACAAACTGTGCACTGAAGATGGGGTCCAGGAGCAGAATGACCTCAATTAACAGATGACAGGTGTACCAGTGTGAGGGCCTTCCTGGCTTTGCAACTGAAATGATCTTAAAAGCAAAAATTTGCATCCTGTAATTACTGACCAGAACCATAATTCCCTAATTAGTGATGCAGCTCACTCTTCAAGATGATTGCTGCCAACTCCCTGCCTCTGAGCGCTCATGCAGGCCTCTCCTGCCCCAGCTTTGGTATTTCAGGAGCTCCTGCAGGATCTCCCTGAAGCTGCAGGACTCTCATTTCAAAAGCAGCTCAGAAGAAGCAGTGTGGCAGTAGCCTTGGCTTTTGCACTCACTGAATCACCTTTTGTTTGCCCAGGGTGTGGGTTTGAATTTCAAATGTATTGGATGCTTTGCACAATTAAGTCCTTTTTAAACAGAAATGCAAACTTTACTAGGCAACAATAAAAAGCTGCTGCAAATAAATGTATTAGAGATGATTAGAAATATTGCATCTCAGTTCTTCTTGTCAATATTTCTGTATTTCATTATAATCAGACTGTGATTGTAGAGCTGTCATAATTGTCAAATGTGGTGAATTTTAATTGTGCCTCATAAAATAGTATTTTGAGAGTTGGCCTGAAAATATGAGTTGTAATTTGTAGATTTTTGGAGGTAGGTAATGTTTTAACAGCAACATCCTAACCACGAGTGTTTTGAATGCATCACTTTAAGTGGACACAACCTAAAAAACACATGCATGAAAAGTATCACCTTTGATGATGTGAAGTCAAGCACCTAAAAATCTGGAAAATGCTGCAGCTAAATCATTTGTGTAATCTGCATCCTCCCTTTTTGAGGCACATGGACAGGAGCAGGTAAACTGGAGGAAACTGTAGGAAAGTGTTTAAGGTTGAAGTAATTTCCATAGCTGTCAAACACTGTGTGCTTTATTTGGCATACAGAGCACTGACCACTTAATGGAGGAAGGAGGAAAGTGTGTTAAAGAAATCATGTAATTTTGAAATAGGGTGTTTGCCTTGCCTGTTTATTGCAGAATGCAAAGGGTGGATATGGAGTGAGCAGGTGCAGGAACAAGGCAGGTGTGAACCCTCAGCCAGCTGGATGCTGCACAAGGAAAAGTCTTCCTAGCCTGGCCTTCTCCCCTGAGCTCCTCAGCAATGGTGAGTTCAGTCATTTAACCCAAATTTTCTCCTAAGCCTTTTGCTAAACCGCTCTCACTCTCTGGACACTTGGCCCAAACAGAGCCATGTTTGCTTTAAAAGTGTGATGTTTTTAATGATAGATACTCTAAGGAGAGATGGGGGAATGAGTGTTATGTGCCCCACATTATTCTAATGAGGACTGGAACTAGATGATCTTCAAGGGCCTCTTCCAACCCAAACCATTCTCTGATTCTTGAGACTGCTGCCATGAAGGTACACTAAATTTGAGCAGCAAAATTAAGAAAAAAGAAAAGCTTGAGTGCAGTTGGTGTGGAATGTACTTGTCCGGTTTAGGAACAGCTGCAGTACTTCAGATAATGCATTCTTTTTCCTCATTTCCTTATCAGCTTCTTAATTTCCATATGCTGAAAGCTGTGTCATCTCATCCTAGTGGAAGGGATCATGCAGTGATCATTTACGCTTCATTGCAAAGCCACCTAAGTCAAATGAAAGAGCCTTTATGTTAAACAGCCACAAATTAACCCAGATGACTTTGCACTGAAGCTGGTGGAGAGTCATTGCATGGAGGAGTACTTGCTGCAAAAATTGTTTTGAACTGTTGTCTTAAATTCTAACCTGAAAAGCACCCAGAAGAAGCTAAGACTTCTAGAGCAGGATTTAAATTGTACAGAATTAATAAGCAAAATGAAACAGAAAATTGACTAGGTCTTCATTAGGTCCACGTTAGTTGAATTCAGTTTAATCTGTGTGAAGGATGAAGCAGACTTTGCCGAGAATCAGGACGGCACAGCTCTGTCAGTCAAGACTGTGTTATAAATCACCCATGTTAGAGGACCACACTGGTGTTGTGTGTGTAATCTTGATCCTGGGCTTTCAAAAAGGGGGTTGAGTTGTGCCTTAATATTATTTAAAAACACTTGATAACATGCACCAAAAAGTTGCTATTATTTATGAAAAGGGCATTAAAATTTCAGGCATTCAGCCTTAAAGAAGTCTTATCTGTGCTGGTGTGGAGAGCATGTTGTCCCTTAGCCCTTGGCTAATGCAGTCTGCAAATGCATCTGGTACCAAGAATTGCCAGGGACAGGATTTTAGGCTTGGGTGTAGCCAAGGCTGCAAAGTTGTTAAAGCTCTGTTGCATGTGGGGCCTATTCCTTGACAGTGAAAACACTGTGGTGCCTTGACAGGTGTATTTGGAAATCTCTCCTGTTGCTTAAGCTGGACGAACCAATGGAGTTCACAAATATCCACAAAAGCAGTCAGGCAGCAAATTTGCTAGAAAATCCTGCAAGAGGATCAAAGCTTAAACCAGTATTGGCATTCCCTGCTTCTGCAGAGCACTGGTTTCTGGACTGGGACTGAACTGTGTAGGAAGTTTGCGAAACTGCTGGATACTGTGTACATAAAGGGAGATTTTTAGAACAGCCATTCCTTAGGCTGCACCACAGGAAAGAGACCTCTGTGCAAGAATCATTTGAATGCATTGGAAAACAAGATCAAAGCACATTCCTGTTGCAATGAAAAACCAAAACACACATTTCACAAGCCCTTTTTGTTGGACAGCACTGTCCACGATGCCCCAGTACGATATTAAAGGGACTTCGGGTTTTGGCACTGCCGCTGTGGGTGTTCCAAGCTGACACTTCAGTGGCAAGTTTTTCATCATGTTCTGCAGCACAAAGGTCATTTCTTTTCCTTGTCCTCTTTTTTTCCCCTTCCTGCCCTTTACTCCCCTGCCCCCCAAACATGAATTTTTGTTGTTGTTTTAAGATTTGAATCTCAGCTGCCCTGTGAGTTCAAAGCCACGTTCTGTTCATCTTTTTAGCCACTACAACCCCCCAACTCAGCTAAATTTAAGTGAAGTTCAAGTACAAATAGTATAATGCACAGAGTTAAGTAATTTTGCAGTGGAAGCATAAAAGGCATGGCACAGTGCTGGTAGTTTTTGGGGAATGCTTGGGAACTGTCTTGGAGCATGGCAGCCCTACCAGGTCTCCTGGGAGCTGGTGGCTTGGTTCATTTTTACTTGCTATCACACAGGGAATTAGATATTCATTCAGAAAGTTCATTTGTTCCCTTTTTAAACAGTAGTTATGTACTCAAGTAAGAAAATCACTTTCAAGCCTGTAACAAGACAACCCTTTTAGCCTTTCAGATTCTGTTCCATTTGAAGAATAGTTATTCTGATAAAGCAATGGGAAGTTGTGTTTTTGAGGGTTTTTTGGTATCCCTTTCAAATGGCATGAAATGAAAGATGGAAAGAAAAGGAGGTACAATTTCTTTTCTGTTACAATTTTCGGTCATTTATCTGTTTCTGTCATTACCAGAATGTTGCATGTCAAGCATGTGGCCATTTTATATTTTGAGTTTGGAAAGGTTTTATTGTGGAGATGAGATTCCTGCTGTGGTTACTGCTATATGCACAAAGACATGTGAATTTATAGTTGCTCCCATTCCTGTGGCTACAATAAATCGAAGTGAAAGGGAGAATTCTCACTGTGCCAGTCAAGCAATAGAAAGATGTGAGGAGGGAAAATTAATTTAAACAAGTGAGGGCTCAAGGAAAAAGAAATTCCCTCTGCTTTTTGCAGAGGAGGAGCTTTCCTTGGATCTGTGTTTAACCACGGTGATCTTGTGCAATAGTGCTGTGCTTGTCTTGATCAGATGGCCTTCACACACATCCCCCTCTGTCACTGTGCATTTTTAAAGGCTGTCTGATCAAAGCAACTCTTCTGAATGTTACATTTGCTAGAAATTGATTTACATCTTCTTGGTTCAGTTAAGTTCAGTGTGCTGGAAAAACTGAAAACCTACTTTATATTTTTCATACACTGGGTTTTTAAAAATTTTATTTCCACCTCAGCCATGAACATTTAATTTATCTTAAGGACTGTGTGACCTGGCAGGGTTTGTGCTGAAGTAAAGCTACTGGAGGCAAAGTGCCCTGTAGTCACCTGGAGGTGGGTCCTTCATAGACATTGCAGGGGGAACCTGACGGTGTGGGTTGTAGGTGTCCTGGATGGGGTTGCCTGAGGGGCTGGGGTTGAAGTACAACAGCCCAGGAGCCCCTGGCTTTCCCCACTGTAGCAGCCCCCAGCAGAGATGCAACGTGTGCTCACTGTCTCCCTTGTGAGCTTTTTCTTTAGTGGCACACCAGGTAAGCCAGCCAACATCAAAGCCTCATTCCAGTTAAGCTCTGATGTATATTTCTCATTAACCACCTCTTAGGAATATTCCACCTGCTACAAAGGCTCCTTTTATGTATGAAATAATTGGGTCAGGGTTTTTAATGGTATTTTTTCATTTAAGATAGATAAATGAGGCGAAAGCTAGTTAATTGAACTTGGAGCTTTTCATAGCTGTTCTGTTCAAAGGAGCAACCCCAGCCAGCACTGGGATAGCTCAGCAGTCTGGTGTGCAGTGGGCAGGTAGGGTACCAGTGTGGGTCAGAGTCCTGCTGTTCCTTGGAGTGCAGACTGGGCTCTGCTTTCCTGTACTTCAAAAACAGACCCAACCTTCAGGCTACTTTTCTCTTTGTCTGCAGAAGATACCTGTATAAATAAGTGTATGGGTATTTATACATAATGGAACAGTTCCAGTGGGAAAGGTGGGTGAATCAGAACATTTGAATTTTGCAAATCAATGTCCTGACAGATACACTTAACCTGCCTGTTAAAAATAGCCTCTGTTACACATACCTTCTCCTTTGAAGCGGGAAGATGGTGTGAGCCCCCTTCTCCCTCTGATTTGGGCTCAGAAAGACATGCCTTCCACACTTCACAACTCCTGTATCGAGGCAATGGGCAGTTCGTTCATTTGTGGCTGGAGGAGAATTGTTTCAACCTTTTGTCTTAATGCAAAATCTTTGACATACTTAAAAAATTAGTTCCAAAAGACTGGTTAATTGTGTTCTGCTAAGTGCCATGAGGAAGTGCAGTATACATACACTCAATATACATGAGGAAGTGCATGAAATACTAGACATCTCTAATGGTCATTATGCTCTAGTGTTCTATGATGTCACCCAAATATCACTCCTTCCTGGAGAAGGGTAGTTTGGGGTGTATGTACCACTCTAACTTCAGTTCCTGCCTGGATAGTGCTAATAATGTTTCAGGCAGTGTATTTAGTGAAGACTGGTGAAGTGTTCAGAACCAGCTCAGGACCTAAGCTGGGCTGGTGGGGAATGGTTTCTTTTGTCAGTTGTTCACTTGCTTTCCACCTGGCTCTGAAGTGACCAAGGCAGATGCTTGTGCTGACCTCAAAGACCAGGGTGTGAAGGGACATTGTGACAGGCCTGAGTAAAGAGCAGGGGGATGGCAGGTGGGAATTGGGACTTTTTTTGTTGGTATTGTGACAGCAGCTCTCTAGGGAGACTGTGGAAAGCTTTGCCTCTGGCACGCAGTGGTGACCTCAGCAGGCAGTGATCTCTAGGGTGAAGGGTTAATTCATCCTGAGCTTGGCTTCCAGGCTCCTCTGCCCTCCCCTGAGCCGGCTGCAGAGCACACACTTCCAAACTTCATGCCAAACTCCCCTTTTCTCCTGTCTTGTTGCAAAGAAAAGCTCCTCAAGCTTAGGTTCTCCTCTTAAACCATTCCTAGGCAGCATGTTTTTTACCTTTATTAGCCTCATTTAAATGAAAAAGAGATTACTCGTGGCAGTGAGCACAGTTTATAGTAAACAGCTTTTGCTTTAATGCTTTGTTGAACAAGAAACAACATAATTATTTGCTTATAGAGAAACATGCATATGTGCTGTATTGAATCACTCCATGTGCTGGTGATGGGTGCAGGTTCATGCCCTTAGTTCGTTCTCTGAATACTGATAAAAGAGGAAAATAAGTACCAGAAATGAAATTACTATGTGGTTTTTGGAAATTTGTTGTTAAAAGGGATGACTGGAAAAAAGGTGGCAAAAGGCTTTTTAAGAATTACTGCTTTATCCCTTCTATGAAAGGATGGATTAAAGCATTCAAATTAAAAATCATTAAAGATTAATAAAGAAGAGAGGCAACAGGAGTCATTTTAATTTCCTTCGTTACGGTATATAATGATAGCCTTAGGGTAGAATGAGAAAAACATGGAAAGTGTGAATAGAAAAGTATGCATTAGAACTGTGCTGCTTTTGCTTCCCTTGATGTGAATATATAGCTAACAAAAATACTGTTGCAGTACAAGTGCTGGCTCTGTAAATAATCAACTGTTAGCTGTCATGGTGTACAGGCCACAAAGTGGCTGTTGGAGGGGTTCTCTTGCTGAGTTTTAGCTACTTGAATGCCATGTTCATTTTTGGCTCAAGCACGTGCGCCAGACCCATCCCTGTAATGGCACCATCAATGCATTTGACTCCCTGACCTGATGCCAGCAGGTCACAGCACTTTTGTATCTGCATAAACAAAGGTGAGGGTGAGCAGGGCATGGTCTGGGGGGTGAGAGCAGGCTCTGCAGCACAGGAGCCGCAGTACCAGGGCAGGGGCAGAGCAAGCTTTGTTTTCACATTCCTGCATTTTACTGCACACACAAAAGCACAGTTAAGCACTGTGGAGGGAAGGAGAAGCAGAGCCAAATGGCTGGTACCAATGTTTTTAAAGAAATCCACTATGCAAGAGGAAAGTGGTGCCAAGGTGACTGTGGTAATTCATGGTTACTGTGCTGAGCTCTCTCATCACTGACAACCCTCTCTGTTTGGGTAGGCTGAAGTCCCTTTGGTTGTGGGCATATTTACAGTGAAAATTCCTTTTTTTCTTTGATGTAGGTCTTGTACTCGGTTTGCTCTGAAGGCGCTTACTTGCAGTAGGCTAATTGCATGATTCAAGGCCATTAGTGTTTATGACACCGAGGAGCTGTGATGCTCTCGGGGCTGTGCTCATGACTGTTTGTACATGTATTTCCTGGCCTGTGTCATAATATATCCGGGTTTATGATTGCTAATGAACACAGAGGGCCAATTTGCAAAGCAGAGCAGATGGACACATAATCAGTCTAATGACTTAATGTCACAAATGAGATGACCTTGCAGTTACCTGTTACTCATTTCTGCCAAGACTTATTTCCAAAACCTTAATACAGACTCTAAAGGCTGCTGCTCCTTCCCTCTTTACAGCAAATGCTGCAGCTGTACCATCTAGTCGCAAGGCTGTGTGTTGGAGTCCTGACCTGTACCAACACGAGGATGGGTTTTGCCTAAGAAACCTACTGTTGCATTATGCCAGCCTGCTGTTCTGTACTGTCAGTATGCCACACAGATGATCCCTTTTTTCCTTGGAAGTTTAAAACCTTTCCTGAACACCTTGCTGTCGTGTAATGTCTTTTTGTGTGCCACGTGCACTTGCATTTGTTTATGAATTTAGCACCTTTATTCCTTCTCTTCCTCAAATGTGTGTCACATCCTGTTGTGTAACCTTATTCACAAAACTCATCCTTGTCTTATCCCTTTCCCCTTTAATATAAGAAACCACTTAGAGCTGTGATTGAGTCCTCATTACATCAGTGAGACTTGGAGAGATGTTTAGTTTCTACCTGGTGCTGTAGCAATTTGTGAAGGTGGGGGCTCAGAAACCACCATGACCTTGCTCGCTCCTGAGCTACCAGGTTTTTGATCTTTTTTTTTTAACCCCTCAGAGGACTTTATTATTAAAATAGTTGCTTTTGCATATCTTTTCAAAAAAGCATAGTCAGGTGTGCCTTTTGGCGTTTTGGTTTGCAGGGGGAAGCCAGGTCTCAGTTCCTATGGTGCTTTCCAGTGGACTTGTGAGAATGCACTGAAGGGCCTCGGCCATTCTGGCCTGAGGAGTGTTTGTTGATGTTCGTGAAAATGAAGAGGGTTTCAGCTGACAATCTCAGACCTATGAGCTTCTGCTGTTTCTGTGTGGCCAAAAATTTCCTATTTTCCCTGTTGAAAGGAATCAGCCATCACAAGAAGTAATTGCTTATTAGTGCAGGGGGGAGTGGGGTAATCATGTGGCATCAATTACTTAATGCATTGCTGGTCTATTAATGTTGTCCTTAGTAGGTGCATTACTGAAGGAAAAGATATGAGGCACTTAAACTCCTTTCTAGGTCTCTATTTTATCTTTGCAGTTTTTCAGAAAGCTATAAATTAGGTTGTTAACTATCTGATTTATGGGATATGCTTATTGTGCCAGTAATTTTCTGCATCAGTTGTAAATTACCTTCTTTTATTTTGCCATCTGCATAATTATATTTTACCCTTTTGCCTGTGTGCATAATTTGTTACCCTGACAACCTTTATCATTGCAACGTTTTTGTGGGTTTTGTCAGTTTTTCTCATGTGAATGGGATACTAAAAAAACAGATATATAACACAGTGAAAGGACATTATAAGCGACAGCACTGTCTGAGGTTAAAATTAATTAACAGGTCTGATTAAGAGAAATGAAAAAATTGTTTTGTAACTACACAAAGCTACATATAAAGTTGCCCTTTTTTTTAACTGGAGTTCATATGGAAAAATTGGCAATAGTAGATTCTTTTTTTTTAAAATAGATTCACCTAGTCGAATTAGTTTGACTTATGGAAATGTGGGCAACTATAATCATTGTAGCGTTAGGTAGCTGACTAATAATATTCCCATTCATCATCTCTTTTCAAAACAATCTCCTCATCCATGGGAATCTCTGGTACAGGTTGGATCTTCTAAATAAGTTGCAGGACATTATTTCAAATTTGCTTTAAGAAGCTATTTTCTGCACAACTCCTGTATAGTCTGATGTAGGGGTGGAGGGATAGGAATTTGGCTCTTGTGTGTATATATATAGATAGATAGATAGATATTGCCCTCTCTCTCTGTCTTGAGATATGTCTGTATATAATGAGACAGTAAACCAAAAAAACCCAAAAGTGTCTCTGTTTTCCGGTATCAAAATAGATTTTATAGCTTTACTGGTATTAAACTTCAATTATATGCAGGGAGCTTTATTTGTAATTTTGCTTGATAAATGTTGTCCCACATCAGGCATTGCCACATAAACTCCATTGATATGATGTAATGAAATAGGCAATGATCCTGTCCTAGGGCAAAAACAAGATGATGTGATCTAAAACCCAGTGCATTATGTAGAATTCTCTTTTTTGGCATCAAGTTACACCATCAGAGAAAGCAAGATAGTGTAAGAAAACAGTCCTTAAAATCTTATTATTTCTTAAACATGCTACATCTAGAGGAATTATTTTAAACTAACTTATTCCTGAAAATTTAGCCTTGTCAGAGAGAACAGGTTGATTGTCTGTCCCCTCTGGTGGTCTGTTGGCTGAGAGAGCCAAGACCACGTAGGTCTGTGTTAAGGGGTATAAATGGGTGTTCCTGTCCTTGTATGTGGGTTTGAAGCAACTTCCTAGGCTTGATCAGGTTTAGAAAGCCCTAAATATGATCTCTTAGGAGAAAAGCGTTAACCTGGGTTTGGAAGTACAGTAGGAGGCATGTTTATATATTTAACAGACATCTCAACGCCTCTGTGACTCTGGCTGGGTTTCCTGCACGCTGTGTTTTCCTGCACCACTCTGTGATGAGGTTGTATAAACCATATTTAACTCCAAGGTTATGATTTATTCATTGGGTAATAACTCATTTTCCAAATATCTTGCTGCTGTCATGGTAAAGATTAAATATGTTGAATTTTTAAAATTGCGGTTTTATAACTAAACACACTGCAATTTCTACATGTTGATTCTTGTAAATGTAGCACATCAGTGGTTTTGTTCTGTTAACTTCAGTGTTCTAATTGGTTTTGAGGGCAAACTTGCAGTTAGACTAACTTCTAATAACTTCTAATTTCACTTAGGTGCTTGTACGGTTTTGCACGTGTACAGCTCCCTTTTGTCAAGCAGTGTTTTGTGGTTATGGCTCATTGCTGTGTTTTGGTGCTTGTTTGGGTTTGGTTCTGTTTGTGTAGGAACTGTAATAACAGGTCACCTTATGGCAGCTTGTTTCTGCTGGTCATCAGCGTGGATCCCAAATGTCTAATCTGTATGGACTCCAGCTGCTCCATCCATGACCTTGTCCAGTTACCTGTAATTATCTTCACAGCTGGTTGTTCTTGATTCCTCTAAACCTTCCTTGGCCTCAGACTATGTAACACATCAAAATACTAAACCTGTTGTTGTTTCACACTTTATTTTCTGTCATGTGTCTCATTTGACGTCTTTAAATGTTGCAGATTTCCAGCCTTATATAATTTCAGCAATTGTCAACAATGTGTTTTGGAATCAATGCATTACTGATTTTGAAACTTGGCAGGAAGGCCTGGATTTGGAAATACACAGGTTGAGGGTGTTTACTTAGCTGTAAGGAAGAGCAGGATGAATTTTAGCAATGTTCCATAAACCATATCTATCAAATTTTTTTTCTTTCAGACTAGAACTCCATGAGCCTGGAGTTTATAATCTATTAGTTGGATGTAAAAAAAAAATCATCTCTTCATATTGATTTAATAATTAAATATAAACCTATAGCTGAAAGAGACTGTGTACACTATTAGTTTTTTAGGTTTTGTTTACTAAAGCTTCAGAGAGGAGATAAGAAATGAAGAAGCAGAGTTCACTTAAGAAAATAACTTTTGGGAGGCAAGACCTTAGAAATCTTGTCAGCTGGTGATTTTGGGAGATAGTTGCAGCAATATTGCTAGGATGTGAGAATCACTTGCTAGAGCTGAAGTTCAAACAACTGTGAAATATAAAGAAAAAAGCAGTGAGCACAATTAACATGAAATGCCCTCCTGTGTTTCCTTCACCTCCTGAAAGGTTCCTATGAGTTGTCTTTTCTTGTATTTATCTGGTAGGATTTATAACAGTTTCACTGATCTGTGATCTGAGCATTGGTCTAGTGTTTAAATGTAACCCTGATATGGTTGACAAGATCCTTTGAAATACACAGCTTAACATTTCCATTTAATGCCACAGTTTGTAGGTGTTACTGTCAGCAAGTTACTTTAAAAGAATGCCTGTTGCTTCACACACAAAGTAGTAACTACTGATGATAGATAATAGATTAAAGAAGCAGACCTTCAGTTAAAAAAAACACTGATGTGCACAAACTGGAGGTGTTTCACAAGCTGGTAAAGTAGTGGTGCAAACGGACACGTCTTGGACAAATGTGCTTATTTGGTTGTACATGATGTGGAAAGGACTCCTGCACCATGTTCTCCAACATCAGAGTAAAACCTTTTTTAAATGTTTGTGATTCAGAGATGTAGATAAGTGAACTTGCAGGTCTGGCAAGTAAGTAGAGTTACTTAAGTGGAGCATGCAGTAGCACAGGACAAAGTAAGAGCTGCTAAAGTCTTGGCATTTGGATAATGCCAGGCCAGTTGGTGACTACCAAACCTAAATCATTAGGAAGGAGCAATCCCTTCCTGAAATGAAATGAATCTGTTGATTTCCAGTTAGCCTTTATGGCTTGGTGACTACAGCATAGCCTTATTGCTTATGTCAAGCAAAGTCTTTGCAGCTGGGTTCTGTGTGCAGTAAAATAACGTAAAACAGACTTGGCTGATGTCTTTGTAGCACCATGGCCTGTACCACTAAGTTTCAGTATGTTTTCTTGCCTGCATGTTACACAGCTACTGAGGAGTTACCTATAAAGTGCTGGAAGCACAGTCATCCCTGCTACCAACTTTGAGGGATGGCCAAAGGGAGCTTGGTGAGAGCATTTACATGAACCTCTCCAGATCCATCTGATTAGAGCTAAAATTGCCTCCTGATTTATTGCAGCTGAGGGCCTTTAAGCAAAGTCCATTAGTGTTCTGAAAGATTAGTTTGAGGTAAGTGGGCTCTAGATCAGGCTTCATGTCATTAAACAGCTGTGTTGTCCATCTCTTGGTGGTGAACACACTGGATTCTTGCAGTGATACTGGAATTCAGCATTATAAGCCTGATGTAGGAGTTAATGGATGATATTCTGTAATGTAAGTTGTAAGGGAAATCGAAACAGAAGATGATAATGGTTCCAAAGGGCCTCAGTGGTTATTAGATTTGTCATCCTTCTTCCCTCTGTCACCTCCCGGAGTCGGAAACTGATGTGGGAACAGAGACCACAATAGTGGGCAAAAATCAATAACTGCAACCATGGTGGTGGATTCAAGGCTGCTGTGGCTTTGTGAACAGTAGGTAACTGTTCCCTGTTAGCAACATGCAGTTAAAAGTATGTTTGTGGGTGAAACCAACAGCAACAACAACACTTTGAAGCCTTAAACCCTGATGTATGGAAAAGAATTTGAAAAATCCTGGGATTAAAAAAAAAGCCCATGTGGTGGACAAAATGATCACAAGAGCTTAATGTAGCTATAAAAATGTAAGATTTTTCTCATAAAATTGAGGTAATAGTAAAGAAGCCTCTGTCTGTAAAATTTTCCTCAGAGGCTGAGGCAGATTGTGCTTTCTACAGGAATTTCATAGTTCTAAATACTAAATTTGAATGAAAACAAAAGACATTTAAAGTAACACTTGAACTACAGTGAACTACTAGGGAAGATACCTGATTTTACTTTTCATTCTTTAGTCACTTTTTTCTTTGAGAAACAAGTTTGGAGTTGTGCCAGTGACTCTTCTGCCCAGCTGAAGGTGGAAGCTGCTCTGACCACTTCCCAGTTTTATGTCTGGTAGCAAAGTTAGTGTCCAGGAGATCTCAGCTGTCTGTGACTGTGGATGGGTACAATACATGCTTTGTCCTGAGCGTTTATGAAATGCATGGCACATATAAAAGTCTGTCTCCCCAAGGTATTACACATCCTGAGTGGTCCCACTCTCGTCTGGGGTGCTTTGCTGCAGTGCCTACCTAGGCAGCGACACTGCTGCGCTGTCACTTTGTACATGGCTTTCCTGGGCAGGCAGAAGAGGTTTTTGGGGTTTTGTGATGTTTGTTTCTTGGAGAGAGGAGGAAGATCATAATAAACCCAAGAAGTTGTCTTTTTCCTTCTGCGGGGTATCTCTGTCTTCCCCTCTGCAGTTTTATCCTGTGAAGTCTATTCAGTAGCAGAAGCCAGAGAGGAATCTGACTGATTAGTAAACAGGAGTGCAGGCAATGTATTTTTCAGATCTAAGTTATTTTTTATGTCCTTGTGTTTTGCAATCTTCACCGTAAAGCAAGTACGTCTCCAAAAAGGCTAATCTTGTCACTTAACTCAATGGTACAAATTCTAATCTTGCATTCTGAGCAGGAATAACAAAGGCTGTAGTACAGAGAAAATTAGAGGTGAACTAGTTTTTCTTTATTCTTGATTATAGAGTTCCGTGCTTGCACTGCTCCCTTCTCTGAAAGAGCCCTGTAATCACCCTCTGCACTTGCTTTTTATGCTCTCCCACTACTCAATTAAGAACTCATTAAACTGCACACCTGCAGTGTCTTTACCCTGAACTGTAGTTTTTAACCCCCTACTTCTGCATAATTATAATGCAGCCTGTGGATTGCCAGACTTCAGCCAAGTAAAAGTGACAGTGAAACTTACTTGTAGTAATAAAACTTTGTATTGTTAAAAGCAATTCATAAACAAGAACTGAAAGTTTGTAGGGTGTTTTTCTTTTTTCTTTTTTTTTTTCTCAGCACTGAGGACTAGAAATTTCATATCCCTTGGCTTTCTGAGCAGATAGGACAAGGCAGAGTGCTAACTGATGCATGACTATAGATTATAGTGAATAACTATAGTGGGGTGATGCTCCCACTGCACTGGGGTGACAGAGCAGAGGCTTGGGGACCTGTTGTAATGTTTTTGTTGGATGTAACTTGTGAGATGCCACAGTCTACTGCATTTTTTTGTGTCCCTTGTTGGCATGTGAGCCTTATTAAATCTTGGAGAAGTTTTGATTCAGGTTCATCTGTTACAAGTAGCAGGAGTTTGGGGTTTTTCTATGGTGTTTGGCAGAGGTTCCCTAAAGCAGCACTGCCTGTATGCTCTGAGTGCTCAGCTGTGTTCAAGGAGCAGTGTAAATATATAGGATTCACAGGGAAAACATCAGTATTTCATGTCCCTGGCTCTTCTCTCCAGCCATAAGTTGCCATAATTTCCTAATGATCACTAGGGATTTGCCAGTACAGCAAGAAAGGCAGCAAGAATCGTGAACTTGCAGATTCAAACAATACAACCCTCAGCACTGAGTGATGTTTGCATATGAGCTCTGGGACTCTGAGGGGTTTTTTTCTAACATGCATTCTTACATTTATTTCCTTCCAAGTCCAGCATTTATTTAATACAACCATAGAAGTTTTATAATTCTTCTTTTTCAAAATTCTTTACTTACTGTAAGGTCCCAATAGTAAAGGAGCTGCAAGAACTATCTGCTCTCTGTGAATAATGGTTTAGCATCCTATAATGGTTTTTACCATACGCATCTTTACAGTGCACTTTATGCACTTTTTCTGCCTACACTGAATAAATTTTATGTGGCACTGCCAGAGAGTGATTTGAGTGCTTCCTCCTCTCAAGTTTTAAATGACAGTGAAATGAGGGATGGCAAGAGGGCAGAAAGAGGAGGTGATTGCAGGTTCTCATTATTTAGTAAGTGACAACAGACAGCTTAGAAGCAAAGGACAGCTGAAGGAAGAGTCCCAGGATGCTTCAGAAACCCAGTCCTAGGCACTTGCCCATACTGTCCCACACACTCAGAACTATCCAGCCTCAAGCCAGATCTCTGGGTGATGTTCGTAAGTAGCTGTTAAACAAGCTTGTTAGCCTTAACCAAGACCTGAGCCATATTCAGCGACATGCTGGTTCCTAGGCAAAAGGACCAGGTTGGTTTCAAGGGTATTCAAAGGATATTCAAAACCTTTGAAGTTCTCAAGTGCTGCTGTGATCAGGCTGCAGGAGAATAGAGAGTTCAAAAAGCAGGAATGTTGGAAGGTGTCTCTCTCTCCCATCGGCTGGCTCTCCGAGGAGACATGGCCAAAAGTGTAATTATTGATAGTTCCCAATAGATGGCTCCCGAAATCCAGAGGGAACGGCACTGCTGAGTGCACGTACCAGGTTAGTGTCACGACCAGCGATTCTATCGCGTCATGAGCCAGTGCTGCAAAGTACACCAAAATGATAACCTTACACAGGCCCCAAGGGCGACACACATCAGCACGGGGAGCAACACGGGCTATAGGGGAGGAACGAGAGAATACAACCTTGAGAGCAAATAAATCTACACGGGGACATGCGACTGTTAAACCAATGCAGAGGATGCTCAGAACAAATCTGTTCTAACAGGCTCTGGTCAGATCTCTTGTTACATCATACCTCCAAGCCCCTCAGTGGGTGCCAAAAAGGACTGTTGTGGTTTAACCCCGGCTGGCAACTAAGGACCACACAGCTACCCACTCACACCCCTGCCCTGCCCTGGGATGGGGAGGGCAATCAGGGAAGGGGAAAAACTCCTTGTGGGTTGAGAACAGAGTGATAATTCAATTTAGTAACTGAAACAAAGTAAATACTGATGATGATGATAACAACAACAGCAATAATAACAACAACAACAATAACAATATGCAATACTGCTACTAATAGTAATAATTGTAATAAAAATAATGAAACGCAAGGAAAAAAATCGCAACAGACAAGTGATACACAATACAAATGCTGCTGTCCCTGTAAAATGCAGGCTGCTGTCCCTGGCAGGCTGTGTGGCAGACACAGGCAGCTGCCTGGTCAATGCCTGGGTGCTGCTGTGGCTGTGCCTGCTCACAGGTAAATATTGCCGGCTGTTGGAGGGCACTGGTGCCTGGTTCTTTGCCTCAGGTGGTTCCCCTGCAGAAGATATCTGTACTGCAGATACGTGCAGTGTAGAATAATAATCATCTCTCCCACTACAAAACCCTATCTGGACTCTGTAACCTTCACTGGGTGTACCAGATAACAAGCAGATCTCCTCTGCCAACTATTATTTTTAAAAATCTATCAAACTTTCCAAGAGCTCTGAAACCTATTTTAGCATGGCTTTTGTTGGGGTGGGGGAAAGGGCAAGATTTAATGTGTAACTTAAAAATATATGTAAGAAGGCAGCAGGAAAAAAAATAGCCCAGTGTTGTGGCTAAATGAGCTTTTATCAAGGACATGAGCAAACACATAATTGTCAGTTTGATTGCAGTTCACAGCCAGAAAAAAATGTGAGCTTTCTGTGCTCCGCCAGGAACACCTGTTAGCAGGAGGGATTCCTCTTTGACAGAGCTGAGAACTCCTTCCCAAAAGGGAGATTTTTTTTCAGATACTAGTAAGTGTTTCCCCAGGCTATTGCTGGAGCTTGAAAACTCCAAAGCTCCAAAGGGAATCCTAACAAATTGGAGCAGGCTGAGGCACAGCACCGAGCAGCAAGGGAATGCAGGCAGGCAGCAGGATGCCATCCAGCCCTACATGAGATGGGAGCAGGAGACTGTGCTAAACCAAAATGGGAATAGGAATCGGCTTCTCTGCATTGGATATCCCAGGCAGTGATCTCAGGCCTTTATGGAGTGTAAAGGTAGATTTAGCTGCATGTATTCTCTATAAATGTTTCCACATAGGTGACATTATTCAGCATATTTCAGGGTAGGCATTAGCAGTGCTGTGAATTTCAGAAGGGTCACAGGGCATGAAGCTGTAAAGGAATGACACCCATTCACTTAAAGGAAGGGCTGTAAATCTTGTGGAATTTTCCATCTATGTAAAATTTATAATGGTACAATTGTTTGAGTATTACTTTTGTGTTGTTAACAATTTATGTGAAATGGTTCTCTCATGTCCCTTTGGCTGTTCATTGCACTGGCTCAGTCAAGTAGCTGTTGAAATAAAGCTCTCCTGGGGTGGCACAGTTGTTTGTAGCATGGGCAGCGTGGAGCAGAACGTATGTGACTTACACAAAAAACAATAGCAAAGAATCCATTGCATTTAAAAGACAAGTGGCTTGAAAGCACTCAAAGAGTGGAATAAACCAGTTTTTTCAGCCTACTCAAAATGCCAAAGCTTTTAAGGATATTATCTTTGAGTCCTTTTACTGCTAAATATGTATTCCCAGTGTCTTTGGCTCTGGGGGTTAGTTACTATTAGCTCAGACTCTGAGATGCAGAGTAAGAGAGAAGGAAGTTGAAGAATTTCAAGTGGCATGACCAAACCAGGTGATAATTGTAACAATAGTTTAGCAGATAGAAGTTTATGGACATTTGCTTAGTCTTGTAATGTTGTTTTCTTGGCAAATCTGTCCCACTAAAAAATTACACAAACTCATAGAAGATTTTGTTGAGAATGTGTCCTACTTTTTTTCTTTCATAATCAGTAGTTAAGAGACTGTCCTCTCTGGGAAACCTAGATTTTTTGTAGCAATATTAAATATATTTTTATGTGTAGGAACATCTGTGATACCATAAACCTCGGTTCTCTGGGAACACTGAGTTGCATCAGAAGCTCTAAGCCAGATAAGAGGGATTCCTATTGTACAACAAAAGTAACACTTGACATAGATTTTCTTAATGGTGGCTGAGTTATGACTTAATTAGATCTACATCCTTAAGCACGTATTTTGGTCAAACAGAGCAATATTTATGCTGTGGTACAACAGCTGTGTTCATTGGCATGCCTTGACTGTAAGCTTTGGTAAATGTGATTTTTCTGTGCTCAGCTTTCTCCCTGGTGGATGATGCTATTTGTCCTCATACTAAAAATTCAAGTTAGCTTTGTATCACTCAGTGTGATGTTTTGATATTTCCTCCTGAACTGTGTCTGACAAAGAGATAATTCTGGAAAATCAAAATCCAGAATGTTTCTTGGTAAACAGGATGTGCTTGGAAATGCAAAATGAGAACTGCCCACGATTTCTTCATGGTGCCCCTCTGTGTGACAGCCCTGCACTCTGTTCTGCACAACTGCTGCCCTGCTCACCGCTGCAGCACCTACAGCCTTCCCTGAGGATGTGTATCCAGTCAGCAGTTCTTGCCTTATTCACATGACACCTGTGCTCAGAAATGCCTGCCATAAATTATTGCTGGCTTTAATTGGCTGTGTTTGATGCCAGGCAAATTCAAGAGGCACAGATGTTGACACTGGTCTCGGCTGAACCTGTTCAGAATTGGTTCATAGTGTAAATCCGTAATCGTTGCAAAAAAAAGGAAACTCTTTTATGAAGACTGAATGCATACTGAATTTATGCAGAATGTACAATAATGGCATGTAATTCTTACAATGTAAAAAAGCAACAGCAATGTTACAGTTCTAAATTCCTTGTTGGAAGTACTTTGTCCTTGAAAAGCCTGCCAAGGGCTGCCTCCCACAGAGGCTGAGTAATAACTAGCTTTAAAAAAAGGATTAGCACATGTGGTGTTTCATGGAATGGGGCCTAATCCTGCCGATGACTTTTAGGTTCCACCAAAGTGCAAATGCTAAATAAGATGGGAAGTAAATTGAAAATCTCCTGAGGTAGCATCAAAATAGTTGCAGTAAGAGGAGTTATTATGAAAAGACAAATAAAGCTGGCAAATACTGAAATGTGCTTTTCATTGTAAGTCAACATAACTTTTTAATTGCCCTCCTAAAAGGTGCAGCATAACAAACGAGTTGTTGAGGTCCCAGAAGCAGCTGTTGTGCGTGAACAATGTGTGTTAGTTACGGTGTTGTTTTCAGGATGTAAAGCCTTCTGAGAGGCTCTGCCGGAGCTGCATGCCCATGTTCAGCCCCTGCACATGGGGGCTCCGTGTCACTCTGCAGTCTTACCTTATCTCAACAGGGACCCCACAGGAGAGCCCCCCTCGCTCGGTGGAGCTGGGGACACACTGTGGCTATGGGACAAGTGTCCCTGCAATGGGAACCCCCGGGGCCTGTGCAGCCCTCACCCACACAGGTGTGTGTTGCGGCCCTGCCGTGCTGCTGCCACTGGGCTGGCACAGAACATGGTTATTTCTGCTGATCAATACTGTCTGTATGGCAACCGAGCCAACATGCTCACTGTTCGTCACCCCACTGGCCTTTTAGGGTGTCCAGGGGTCCAGTTTGATGGGGCAAACACCCGTCTTCTTCTGTATCTCCTATTTTGGAAGGCAGGATTTATGGTTATAACTGTGCTGACTCAGAATTTACAGAATCAGTGTGTACAGTCTTTGATCATAGAAGTAATTGATTTTGGTTTTCACTTTTGAATGCATTTATGTTGAATGCAGAGTATATCCCACACTTTCTAACATACTTTTTCAATTTCAAAATATGGCAGAAATATTATCTGCAAAACGTAAAGGTAAAATTTAGCTGATTTGCATCTGTGCTGTCTCCAGTAAGGTTTGTAGTCAAGATCCAAACTTAATCCCCATATTTTAACATTTTAATCTTACATCTCTCTTGAAAATATTTTTCAGTAGTAAGAGATTTTATTGCATTTCAACACAAAAAGTTACCATAATACTGCAAAAATGATGGATGCTTTTCAGTTTCAACCTTTGCTTATGAAAACCTTTAGCATCTTATTTACTTGAAGTTTCAAATGCTACTTTGATCTGAATGTCTGGTTTTGGATTTGTGTAAACACAAGGTAATAGAGAACCTCTTTCCTTAAATCACAATATGTTTTTTTCCTTTCTCATCTGACAACATTCCTTCAAGGAAGCCTTTAGAAAAGTTGCATCAAAATTCTTACCTTGATTGTAGGGAAAAATGGTATTTGAGACCGTTACAGTGGGAACCACATAAAGTTAAACACAGTGTTTAGTGATTATTTCCCCCTTATTTTAGTGGGGGTAAAATATTTCTAATAATTTTCCATAAGATTAATTGCTAAATCATTAGTTGGTATCACAGGTGTGCCTTTGGTGTGTTTCTGTACGTGTGTGCTACCTGATTATGACCTCTTCCACCTTCCTCATAATTAATGAAGTTGAATTGACTTACGTACAAAGTCATATTACTGAAATGGTATGTGTTATTAACATGTTATTGTATTTGCATAATGAAATCGGATGGCTTCAGAATGTTTAAGCTCTTTTATTTTAGATGTAATTGTCATTGTGTCTTTTATTATTAACTAAAAAACGTTACACGAGTAATGTGTATGAACTTCTGGAATGATTGATTTAAAACTAAAAGCCAGAGCAAATTAAGTGCCGTGTACTGATATGATCCGGCATCAGTGAAGGACAGTAATGGTTTTAAGACTAATTTATTTAACCTGAAGCTTATTTCTAGATCTGATGATAAAGTAAGACTAAAAGATTAAGCTGTAAGACAGACATGCCTTATGCAGGACTCACAAAAGTTCCCTGCCCGTAGACAACTGAGTCATCTTGTAAACAACATAAAAAGCAGGTAAGTTTTGCTTAATTTTATCCTAATGGTGCAGTTGGTGGACTTATTCTGAAAATTTGTGTGTTCAAAAAGTGACTGTGTAAGTGGAAATCAATGGACACTTGGCTGTTTGTTTAAGTGGGGTAATTGGAGAAGCAGGTGGTTGACAATGTAGAGCTATACGTATTCAGTCTCCAGGTGAGGTGCATGTGTCTGTTTGCACAGGCAGCTCCTGTATTCTGCTTTATAGTGTCACCTTCAGAGTGTAATGTCTTTCAAAAATGTCTCCCAGTCCTAGATGTCCTGCAGCAGAACTGTGCTGCCCCATCAATAAGTTGCTAACAATTTAGAGGCAAAATTGTCTTGCCTTTTTCTGGAGTGTTTCCTAAAAGGCACTAAAAGAACACACTTAAAAAATTACTGGCCCTAATGGAGCTGGAGAAAAACCTGTTATTACTCAGCCTGTTGTAGGCTCAGCTCCTCAGGCAGCACTGGCTTAGATGAACTGCAGAGTTTATTACCAGGCTTCTTACAATACTGTGAAAGCTGCTTTAAGTAAACCTGAAAAACAGGGACTTCCTTTCTAGTCACTCACTCATCTGCAGGGCTATCATAACTAGCACCTATTTACTATTTTGCTCATAATAAATTGACAGCTCCTAAGGAAATTATTGTGTTAGAGTTCAGCACCTGATTTGCCCTTAGCAGCCTACATGTCTGCTTTCCTCTCCCAAAAGGAAGTTACAGTTTTTAGCAATTAATCCCAAAGTTTGCAAGTTACAATTGAAAAAAAAAATCGCTTATCTCTAGAGTAGTCCATGGGCTGAGGGAAAGCAGCAGTGCCAATTCAATCAGGAGAATTCTTCAAAATTAGCTTATACAGAAAAGCTGTTACCAAGAAATTCAGTCTGAAATGTCCAAATGTACCTTTTTTGATGGATAAGCATTAGCTTTCACAAGAATTATTCCAAGCTCTGTTGAGGTATTATGATTCAATTTTCAAGAGCAGATAAGTTTTAAAGTTAGAATGAAAGGTGTTTAAACAGGTATTACTATTACGAAGATAAAGAAAATACCTACAGTATATGACAGAAGTTTTCTTCTGCCCGTAGTTTTTATAAAATTTTGAAAAGTTGCATAAGTATTCTGACTTGCTCAACAAAAATCCCAACTCCACAAAAATCTCTGTGACTTTGAAGATGAAACAGCAATCCAAAACACCAGTTGTGGCATTAAAGAGCAAAACAAGATTGTGAGCAATCTCCTGATCTCTAAATGAAATCTAGAATGAAACGTCCTTGGCCAAGCAGTAATTCCAGGAGCACTGTAGGCAGGGACTGTGTAACTCTGCTGGTGGAAAGCTGATTTGGCACATCCCAGTACTTCCATCTGTTGTGTTCTTGGGTTGGTGTGTCTCTAGTAGGTGTGTAGTAATGCATCCAGGCACATGGTGGGGTTCTTGGGGTGTTCTGTGCAGGGCCAGGAGCTGCACTCAGTGGTCCTGATGGGTCCCTTCCAGCTCAAGGTATTCTGTGATAATAGTGCATAGGATTTGCTGCAGATTTGATTTTTCTGGCTTTTTGAGGTGGTCTCACAGTATTCATATGCTCCAGTGCTTAAACGGGTGTAGAACCATGTATTCCTCTTTGCCTTTCAGCAGGTGTTGGGCTGCCCCAGAGATGTTTTAGGATGCAGCTCCTGCTAAGGGAGGGAAACTTTCCGTGTGCATTGAGTGGGTGGCAGACAAGGCTCAGGAAGGAAGGGCTTGTAACAACCTTCTAAGAAACTGCTGCTCTTGCAGAGAAACTGAGAAGCTGATGAGGTGAGCAGGGGGCAGATCCAGCCAATTCTCAGAGGTGCTGAAGGGAAAAACTTCCGAAGGACCACAGGAAAAAATGTGTCATTTGCTGCAAGCCAGAAAGCTGAAGGTGATTAAACCTCTGCCTGGAAGCATCAGCTGCTTCTGCAAAAACTGAACACTCAGGTGCCCATCACACCTGGCGTAAGGTGTAGCTCTCGCTTCCCTGCTGCAGTTATATCATGGAGAGTCAACGTGTGCTCTCAAGGGGGGCAGCCAAATCTTTTATCTGCTTTGAACTGAAAACTCAATTTGGAGCTGAGCAATCTTTGTCAGTAGAAGTTTTTCCATTCAGATTGGTAACTTCCCTAAAAGGTCAGGCCTCAGTAGAAATGTGCTTAAATAAACTGGTGCATTTGCAAAGAAAAGTCTTTCAAGAGAAGTTCCCATTCAGCTGTATCTCTGTTCCCCATATAGTGTAGGAGGATGATTTTTTTAAAACAGGTATTTTTATATTCCAAGCTGGTGAAAATAATAGTCCTTTGACTGTTGTACCTTAAGGTTTGATCTGTTTTTACAGGTAACTATTTTAAAAGTCCACAATCCATTGAATATGGAAGGAACAGCTGCTATAGCAAATGTACCCCTTGATGCAAGTGGCATAAAACATGAGGAGGTCTGGAAACTGAGAAGTGACTTGACTTTGAGGTGTCACAGACCCAGTAGGAAAACCCCAAACAGGTCCCATTAACAACCTGTTCTGAAAAAAGCAGGCCATAAAGGCAATCCTTTTGAAAAGGTTCAGGCATATGTTTTCCAATAAATTAGAAAGTGACATTGAATGTTGCATTCATTGCTGGTGGAAGAGAGGAAGAAAAACTGTGGCTGGCAAAGATCTGGACTGGAATTGGAACTTAATCCTCTCAGTTGTGTTTCCCTACTCAGGTGAGGTTGAAAACCAAGTGTCACAGTGTGTGAAATGCACAGTGTTAGGGACGGTCCCTTTCTCCACTCCAGGTCTGATCCCAGAGTGAAGTCGATTAGGTGTAAACAATGTACCGAAGCAGTGGAGATGCAAACTGCCTACCTGTATTATTTATTTGTGTGAACCAGAACATTAAATCTAGTAGCACTGGCAATAAAGTCTAACTGAAGTTTTATGTGTTATCTGTCGGCCTCAGAAAATAATGCACATCTGAACTTCCATCGTGTTTTGCTTAGAAGAGAAACACAAACCCTTGTGCCTCTGCATGAGCTTATATAAACTACAACAACTCCTAAACAGGCTTGTCTTTGACTTCAGTGGGAGTCTCAGGTGGGGCAAAGGTCTGTTTTCATGTCTTCTGGAAGCAGTTGCACAGAACCTGATATGGCTTTTCCATTGTTTTAAATGAGATATTCCACTATTTTGAGGCAGTTCTGGCTGTTATAGCATAAAGGCATCTAAGCATAGATGCATCTACCTATAGAGTAATCTCTAGTGCATTTTATAAAATTTACTGGAAGCAAAAACAAGCAAAGGGAAAAAATGCATGGCAATAACAGCATAAAGGGACCTGGCTTGTCCCTTTAGTCCCTTTTTTTTTCCTTTGAAATAGCATCTCCTACAGCCTGCATGTGGGTGAGCAGTCCTTATGTGGATTACCAATGCAATTTTCAACTCCTATGCCTCAGTTTTTCTCCCTGAGTGTGAACTGGGTTGTAGGAATCACTGGAGACTGATACTAGTTCTAATTAGTATTTATTCAAAAATTTTAAATTAAATGGATGCCTTCCTTCAGTCCTGTTCATTGATGCACCCATACAAATTATTTAAAAGGGGTCCAGAGAAGATTCTTTCCCCACTTTGGACAGCAAAAACCTTGTATTGTTGTGGAACCTGGTGAAATGGCAGACTGATGACAGTTCTGCTGATTTAAATAAAATTTTACAGAATTTTCTAATTACTGCAAGATAGAGATGACTATTGTACTGGAATCCTTGTTTTAGGACATAAATAAAAATATCTCTGCATTTCTTAGAAAACAAAGAACAAAACCAAACCCAAAAGCCATGATTTCCTTATAGAATTAGAAGAAAACAGGAAAAAGCTTAGTGAGTCATGGAAAGGTTGCTGTGGAAACAAGAAAAGGAACAATGAAAAACCTCTTTGAGGAGATAGGTCAGGAAATGTAAGTCAAAAATCAGACACATTTAATTATAGGCAAAAAAATCTTAGGGGAGGATTTTTATCTTAATCGTCTGTGGAAAAGTTAAAGAACAAAAACGTTTATTTGCTGTATTAAATGCATATACTGTCTATAAAGCTGTAGATGAGTTTATGCCAAGGAAGCAAAATTGGTGAACAAATTCTCTAATTGGGGAAAAAATGGTGAAATGAAGTTGAAGTTGCAATGATGTGCTGGATTGAGGAAAATGGTCTGTTCTCTTGCTGCTCGCAGCATGTGCTCTGTGAGAGATATTGATTTGCATGGTCAGGTACCCCAGCAAATGTGTGAGGAGTACCTTGTGACAAAATGCCTTCTCTGCCAGTAAATCTGTGTGCTGCAGTTTGGTGGATGGGATGTGCAGGAGCAGAAAATGGCATTGTGGCTCTCAGAGATGAGATTCTGCGAGGTGAAGTTATGCACCAGCAAAGCTGAAACCCGTATCAGGATTTTCATCAGGATGTATCATGTGCTCATTTTTTTTATACCCTGCTTGATGTGCCATAACAAGAACACCACTAAGAATGGTAGAAGAGAAAAATCAGGCTGTTCATAGCAGCACTGCTCAGGCAGTGCCATCTGAGAGCTGGTGTGCCAGGATTGATGGGCTGTTACCCATTCTGTTATTGTTTTGTGCCTTTTTTTTTCTTTTGCAAAGCACTGTGACCATAAATTGGCCCAAAGCATCCAGATCTTATTGCTGTATCTGCTGTCAAGTTTTAATTTTGGATCTTGGTAATTTTGTATTTTCCAGCGTTTTCAAAGACTTATTGGAGGACTTAGGGATGTAACAGAAATGTCCTGGGTGAAGAGGAGTCCCAGTAAAGGGCAGCATGGATGGCATAAAGGAGACCACTTCTTTTAGAAGCGTGGAATATCCTGAGCTGGAAGGGACCACCCACAGTGGTGCCCTTGCATGAGGTAATTGTGTGCTCTTGCATGATGGAATTGCCCATGTTCCAATTCACAGGGCTGGTGATTACCCAGCCCTCTAATGTGTATCACCCATCGCATGATGGGCTGCAGTGTTGGTGGCAGTTTTCCTCCTGTCGCCAGATATTTCAAACTCGATTGCTTCATGGCCAAGGCAATGACACAGCCCCTGATCACTGTGTCACCCACGAGACCCTCTCGTGCAACCAGCAAACCAGGGGGACGCCGTCCCTGGTGGGCTCCCTCAGTGCCTCCCCATGTACTTCTCATCCAGGAGCTGTAGGGAACTGCGGGACCCGGCGCTACCGGCTGTGTGGTATTCCCAGTTAACATACTGTTACAGTCCGGCTCGAAATTGTAACCAGCTTCTTTTCATTGATTGCTCTGAAGGCGAGATTCAGGCACGCAGCTCCTTGTGTTGGGTCTCAGAGACTGTCTTTATTGATGGAACAGGAAAAGGGGCAGGCCAGAATGCGGAAAAGAATTGCCACCACCAGTGGGAAGGACTTTGAGGGGAGGGAACCAGGTACCGGCAGGATGGGGAGGTGAGGAAGAGGAGGGGCAGGCAGGATGAGGGACCACGAAGAGGAGAGGCGGGCAGGATGAGGAGCGGGACCAGCAGCCGGGCTTACACCCTGGGTGAAGCCGAGATGGAAAGGGCTGGAGTGCAGGCACAACCTTCTATACCCTCTGCTGGGCGACCATGGGGTAGGCGGGCTTCAGGCTGGCTCCCCCCAGGGTGCGGATCGGCCAGGCTGCTGGTCACCATTTTCCTGTGCTTTGCTGTCAGTGACAGCCTGAGGGCTCCTCAAAATGCCCCCCCGCAGCCCAGGAATGTCAGCCGGGTCGGTGGGGGCAGCCCTGCCCTGCAGAGAGAGCCGGGGCTGTGCCCGCCATTTCGTGTGGGCACTGGACATGGTGTGAGGGGGCGCTCCTGGCGCCGCGGGAGGAAACGGCCTTGGCTGATGGCTTCTCGTCCGGCTTCAAAGTCATTCTTCTCGGGGGTTTAAATTGCCTCAGTAACGTTTGTGGTACTTTTGTGAGAGTAATTAATTACTGCCCTGGTCAATGCAAAAATATACTAGCCAGTTAGAGACAGAATAGTCGCTTACACATACCCAGTCAAGTAGCTTTCCTCAAATCCAGTGGGCAAAATACAAGTGAAACTGGGAAGAATTTCACTTTATTTCACAGTATTTCACTTCCTCTTTTACAATTAGGAAGAATTCTTTTAATGGCATCCAGAGTTCCAGGGTGGAGTTTTTCTAGGCAGTTGTTTAATGTCTGCAGACAAAATCCTCCACCAGCAGTTCTTTGTGCAAGGCTCTGTTGCAGCACAGACGTTTTGGTAATGAGATGAGACTTACTATGAGACTGAAATTAATTTCTTTGTTAAATTTATCTGTCTAGAGCAGTTATGAAATTGCTTACAGCAATCAAGATCCTGGTAGCTTGCCAGCTTTTTTTAAACAGATAAGCAGTTTGGAAATAATTATTTTCCAATAGTATCATTGAAGTTGAGAACATTTTTGTTCCTCCTACTCTTTCAGCTTTCTTTTTAATTAAGGGTGGGGAGGGGGCACATTTCTAGAAATGTGTAATGAACAGGCTGTGAATACCAAGTGTGAATATTGTACTTCTTTCTCCTTTTAAGTGTTCCCGTGAGACATTGCAACACTTAAGCAGAACAACTTCTGTGCTGTTCTGTTCTATTTTTAGTGATATTTAAGGTATATTGTAACATATATATACAATGCTCTTAAGTAAATCTATCCATGTGTTATATGCATCTTTTTATTTAGCTGGGAAAGAACATCTATGCTCTAAAATTATGCGAAAAGTAAAATTATGCAAAACTAATTAATGGACATGTTAAAAATACATTTCACACGTCTAATCAAGGTGGTTGTACCTAACTGCAAATTAGAGAAGGGATTGTAAAGAGCACGTTATGTCCTCATGGGGTTATCCTGTGGTTTTTAAACTCGAGATTTTACCCCAGTTCCTGTGTGGACCATCTGGTCACTCTGAGAGGCTGAAAGGAATGCTGGCCTGCCTCTGCTAGACTGGAGGGAAAAGAAGGGAGGGAAAGGGTGAAAAAGGGAAGACAAAGCAGGACATTGAAATCTGCAGGCTATTATTTCTTGAATTCACTTAAACACCTATTGTATTTCTAGACTACTACTTTTCCCCTCTGTGTGAACAAAAGAGAACTATTGGTAAGTTAGAAAAATGACATGGGCAGCCTGCCAGTTTCTAAACTTAGAACTTGTAGAATATATCCCTGAAGTCAAGAATGAAAGGTTTTTATGAGAGCAACAGAATTGCAGGAATATGTAGTAATGATTGATGAAACCTGGTGGGAAACAAAGCAAATGAAATCATTTTACTATCTTTGTTCTCTTTTTCTCTTGTTTAGCTAAGAATGCTTTGGATTATGTGCAGTGCAGTAGCTTTCAGAAGCAATGACAGTGTGGCAGTTAACAAAGTATTAATAGAAGGAAAAATAATTTAGAAATGTTATTGGTGCAAATGTATGGAGGCACCTGGTCCTTAGGTTTTGCATTTCATTGACAGAGAGAGCAAGGACAGGCCTCTACCCAACAGCCCTAGAATTGTTCTGGACTGGCTTCAGAAAAAAATTTCCAGAAGAAGGATTTCTGTGTGAAACTTTTTGCCGTATAATTGAAATACTTTTCAAAACTACAGATCTGTGAAGACATAGAAGAGCCAAGAGTATGAAATGGAGAAGTCAAAGCAGGCTCCAGCTGACATGATGTGGTTTTGACCATGTTAAATAGGTTTATAAATTTCTTAATATTTTCCACTCCTGGACTAAATCCAGAAGCACCCATGAACCCCTAAGATACATGAGTGGGCATCTTCTGTCTCAGTGTTCCCTGAGCTAAGGAATAAGACCTACACTTTGTCCTTCTAAAACACTCTTATTTCAAATTAAGAACTCCAGAGCACTGGATTAGACACTTCAAAGCAATTCCTGTTTTTTTTCCTGCATTGCAGTCTGCCTTTGGGATTTAGCTGTCATTTCCCCCTTGCATATCTGCCATTCCAAAGCTGGTATGTAACCCTTCTTTCCGGAAGAATTACCTGTACAAAAATAATCCTGCCAGTTCCCAGTAGCTCCGTGGTCAGATGACACACACACCTTTCCCACTGGCACACTTCAGTCCCTCTCCTGCAAGTCTCAGCAGGTTTTTATTATAGTATATTACAGGGACAGCTGTAAAGAAATGGCTACACTGACTCTTAAAGCGTTTAGTTTATAGAGGTGCAATTTTTTTGCAGGACGTGAAGTTGTGGCTTCCTTGACAATGCAAAGGACAAGAGAGGAGAGAGGTCCAAAGTGGGCTGTGCAGTCAGGAGGGACTGGGGCTTCATGGAAAACGTGGCATGAAAAAGGGCAGCCCAGCAAAACAGCGTACACAGGTAGAGCTGAGCAGACACCTGCAGTGATGGCTGATGCAGTGGTGTGGTAAGTGAAGTTCCCACACTACGTGTTTAAGTTAGGCTGCAGAAAAACAGATTTCCAGGCATACGAGAGAGATCTTAAGATAAAAAGTACAGCAGAGTAGGTCTGCATCTAAAAACTTTTGTCTCCAGTAGTGTGTGTGAACTAGTGTTGTGATGTACAGGATGTACACTGCAAACACCCTGGGGGCCTGCGAGTGCCTCTGGTGCCTGTGTGTGTTCCCAGCTGCCTTGGCGTGGGAAGGAGTGCTCAGACTACAAGCTATCCTGTTTCTGACAGGCTGTATCTCCTTGCTGATGGCTTCCTTAGCCAGAGCAATAAACACAAGCAGGAATGCAGATATAGGCAGTCAGGCTTTGGCCTGACCATAAGGCTTTCTCAGCTGTAAAAATAATTCCAGAAGAGCAGACTAAGGGAAATATTTTTTGCTTAATAGGTCACAGCATCTCATCAGTCACATACCACACAACACACAATTTTATAAACTGTTGCACTTTGCCTGGATATAAATGGATTGTAACTGATAACCCATAAAAAATTAATAGTTTGCTGTAAGTTTTTTTAATGGAGTAAAAAATATTGCAGTAATGAAAAACCTGACATTTTAAGGACTGCTAAAGCAACAGATTCACCAGGCGAATGTGCCAGCAGAACAGCCATGTACAGTCTTGGCTATGTGTGACAGACCTATCATCAGAGGAGAGAAAATGTTTACAGGATAAGGATAACCAAACGCTGGCGGTAACCAAAAGTCCAGGAAATTGAAATTGAGACTACTTGAATTTGTAAGAGCTTGAGACTGAAGGGGGGAAAAAAGTGTCATCCAAAAAAATGTTTGAAAGCCAGGATTTTGGCGGAGTTCCATTCCTGGATGCTCTTGATCTGGTCACTGGTTGGATGATAGGTACGGTGCAAAATGGTCTCACCACAGGGCTGCATGGTCAGAGCAAAGATCTGAGCCTGGGCTGTTTTATTGCATTTTGCTCTTTAAGTATTTCATTGGCCATTTTCCATTCAAGTTAGATGGGATTTTTATAAACCTCAAAATCATTTCATTTTCATGAATCCTGTTTTCCTCTGCCCTACAGGAGAGGTGTAACCATTTCCTCATGACAGAAGGAATCACAGGGGAAGTGAAACAATGCCTGGCCTAATCAATACTGGTAAGTGAATGCCGTTGAGTAATTGATCTGTGTCCTCCACAGAATTTTTCATTGCAGCCTGTTACCATAATGAGTGGCCTGCACAGCAGAGCTGCTTGAGGCAGAAGATAAAGGCCTCTGGTGAAAATGAGCCTTTTTCAAATTTAAAACTACTGAAAATACTGGAGCCAAGGGCTATTTGTTTTTTATTGGGTGCAGCACTTCCTTAAATTAAGATATGCAGTAAACGCTGGGATTATTATTAACACTGTTTAACTGTACCATGATTAGTTATTTCTGTCCGCCTTTGTTATTTCTGAGGACCTGTTTGCTGAATTCAATGGTAAAATCCGTTAATAATTAAATGCTTAATTTTCTTTAGAGAAAAAAAATAAACAGTATTTTCTTAGGTAATTTATGGTTATGAATTGAATGACTTGCTTAAAGTCAATGTTTATAAATAATGAATAGGATTCTCTTCCAGCCACCCCATAAATACTAAGCTGATTGAAAGAAACAGAGAACATACTAATGGAAATGTATCTTTAGGCAGTGATAAGATATTTGTGTGTATGTTCCAATTTATATGAAATTGATTTCAGACTTTCACTGGTGAATGAAGCCTTGTATCAATCAACTGAACACACACACGAGCAGGTGTTCACAGAATTTCCCCCTTGCTCAGGTGCTGCTCAAGGCCCCCATTTCCAGGGTCTGTCTGACATTTCTTTGCCATGAAAATGTCCTGCATGTCTTGGCAGGACTGGGACACTCCTTTCCCAACTGTTAGTTCAGGCAGCTCCTTCCTTGTCTGTGTCCCACTGAGTGCTCTCGTTGTGCTCAGTCTGTTCTGCCTGCGTGCCCTGCAAGAGAATGGCACCTTGCCTCACCAGGGCAGAGAAGGCACCACCCAGTCACTGCTGGCACGCAGTGGCTGTGTTGGAAGCCACTTCTTTTAAAAGGCAGGAGGAAGGATGAGATTGTTATGTGTTTCTGGCATAGAGTTATGCAGTTTTGCCCTTAGGTGACCCAAGTAAGTTTTGGTCATTTCATTAGGCATAAGAGATGGTGCAGATCTGGTCAGGAGGTTCTTTTTGTCTTTCCTTCTCTGTGTCCT
>JAWWMP010000167.1:324857-345078 GCA_035047865.1 Dendrocincla tyrannina
TTCCAACCCCCCCCCCCCCCCCCCCCAAAAAAAAATCAAGTAGTATAGTAAGGAATAAACTGAATAAATAAATTAAATAAATATGTTTTCCTCAGCTGTATATGCACAGATCTTGCCAACATGTCTGATTCTCTTGCTTGAATCAGTGTAAAACTAAAACGGTCCCTAACTGGCACTGCTCAGTGTAATGTGTGGAACAGCCCGTGCTGTCAGAGAAGGGGAATCACATATGGCAGCCTTTGAAGCCAAGTGCAGTTCATCTCCTGAAACTTGCAGCAGCTCTCCTCAGAGAAAGTGAAACAAATACTCTGTTTTCTGGGGTAATTTCTCTCTCCAATTGAAGGTGTATGATATTGCCACTAAACCTGGGGGGAAGCTGGCCAGGGGCTGCTGCTCAGGAGCTGGCTGAGCATCAGCGATGGGTGGTGAGCAATTCCTTTTTTTCAGGTTCTCTGCCCATCCTGCTGTTGGGGGGAGCGAGCGAGCGGCTGTGTGATGTTTAGGTGCCTGCTGGGTTAAATCACAACAAAGGTGAAAGGCTTTTCTTCTTTTTCTTTCATTAAGAATTAAAAGCTATAGAGAAAATGTGAATCCGTAGGGATGGGAACCTTGGCGCTTAGCACTGGGGCCTGCTTTCAGCTGTGGAAGTAGTTGGTTGATTCGGAGGGAGTATCATCTCTGAACATGACTTCAGTGTGGGGTGATGCATCATGGATGAAGAAGGAGTTTCTGTGTTTTGGCTGCAGTGACTCTGAAGCTCTGAGAAGGAGGTGAAGTGTTAAAATGAGGTCTGAAAGCAGCAATAATACTGAGGGCTGCTAAACAATGCAGTATTCGAGGAAGGCCATAAATTGTGTAAGGTAATGAAAAGATTTACAGACTTGGAAAATGGTGAAGAAGAAAAATGCATTTAGCTTAAAAGCAGGCAATGAGTTTCTGGACAGGTATGAACATATATCCTGCACAAGGGAGAGGTTGGGAACACTGTGTGAGTGTCTGCTATAAAACCAATCTCTGACATGGAAACCTCCTGGAATTGACATTAGGCTTAATTCTGTGAATGCTCTGGCTGTTTTACTAAAAAGTTTTGGCACAGTTTGTGAAACACTCACTCCAGAAATCACTTCAGACATGAAGTGCTCCAAACTCTCATCGGTTTGTAAATTTTGAACGTGTCAGGCTGTGCTGAGCCTGGGTGAGCATGTGGACCCTGGTCTGCAGGGTGCATTAACTGAAGAGTGGACTAATGAAAACATCTATGGAGAAAATGCATCGAAAAACATTGGGCTTGATAGTCTGTGTTTTCACAGTAGGCTTTTAAAACGAAATAGGGTGGGTGCACATCCCTAGCAGTGCTAATGATGGATTCCCTTCCTGCACAGCTCTGATTTTTGCCTTACAGTTTTATATGAAAAGACATCTTGAGAAAGTTGGCATGTGAAGATGGACTGCCTTGTGCTGTTATTAGTTGCTCAGAAGATATTCTCAGTCTTCTAAAGAGCAACAGCATATGGTATAAACCAGTAAAAGAGCAGTTCCAGAAAGGCTTGGGAATCACCACAAGTAAATAAAGTGGACAGAGTGGAGCCATAGAGACATTGCAGACAGCAGACAGTGAGTAACTCAAGTTACAGGAACCTGGTATAAAGACTAGAGTTATGAAAAGCAGAGATGAAGATCTGTGTTGGAGACTGGGTTTGGTGAGTGTTCCCTTTGGGGAGCCAGAGTTGCAGCAGTGTCTGCTAGTGCAAGAGTCAGACCAGTGAGTGAGGTATGAGGATTCAGAGGTGGGAATCACTTGGACATCGCCTGGAGATAGTACCCTAAGAACGTGGTGTGATCCCACTGGAGAAACCTTGCAGTGGCAAAGAAGTTTTGCTAGAACTAACAGTATATAATATCTCATTTCCAAATGCTATACAGATGTTTTCTCCTCAGGAGAAAGCTGCTCATGTATTTCTTAGCCTGGAATACTCTTTGGTGGTGCTCTTTATCTTTTGCACTTGTCTTTTCCAACAGTGAAATTGCAATTGGAATCTAAGACATGCCTGACTCTTTCCATAGGTAAAAGCAGTTCCCATATCTGTTCCAAAGTATCATATTACTGATTTCGATAATTTTTGCTCTAATCTCTTTCTCATCTTTAACTGAAAGCTCTCAAGGACAAGTGTTTTTCTTAAGTACTAATTATTGTATGATTCTTAATAATTGCTACTAATTACATCCTTTTCAAGCGTGGAGTTTCTCAGCACCTCCATGCAGAGGTCAGTAGGAGGGTTGCAGTATGATTGTGCTCTAAAGTGGAGCACTTCTGTGGTTTCTGTTTTCAAGGCATAAATTGAAGCTAAAACAAAAGTTAGGTCTTTATTTTCTGTCGTTGCACTTCCTTTCACTTTGATGACAGCTATAGCCCCAAAGCTTGAGGACCATCTTGTCTTAGCAATTCAGCCTTTTTAGTGTATTTATTTCCCTCTCCCACACTGTTTTAATAACCTGCATTTCTTTCAATACTAAACCTATACTCTGTTACCAAATACAGAGGAATGCCAAGTGAAATATTCAGAGAAGCAGAGCTCAGGCATCCCCATCTTTTAGATCAGTGAAAGATCAATTTTATTACTTGATAAAGAGTAATATCATCTGCTACCAGATATACCAGTGAGATAATGTTGTGCTCTGAGGCAGCCAGCTCTTCCCTAGAGCAGAAGGGGGGAGGAAGGACAGTTCCACATCGGCTTTCCTGTAGGTAAATCAGGAAATAAGCTGTCCTGAAATTTGCCTTGTATAGAAATAGAAGGCAGGATATGTAATATGAGTGTTCCATCACAACGTGGCTTATTGCAGAACAGTGTTTTTGTGTCTGCGGCAATGCAGTTCCACAGGACTTGTTGAGTGTAATTGACAAATCACTGAGGGTATAAATCCCTCTTCATTAAGGATGCTCTGGAAGAAAGCCATTTGCCTCCAATTTTTCCAGGGAGAATGAGGCTCCAGCCTTTATCTCCTTGTGCATGTCTTTTACTATCATGATTTTTGTTTCCCACCAGCAAAACCAGTTTGTCTAAATGTGAATTACAATGGGTAAAAAAAAAAGGCTTTTAAATCTTTGTTTTACAGGAAAGTGGACACAAAAGACCACAAGCACATTTTTCACCTTAACAAGTTACCTTTAAATTAAAATTATTTTACTTGTTAATATTATTATTTTTATTTGGGAATCTATTTTGTTGGAGTGGTTTGCAGTCCTGAGAGGGATTTGCAATGCAGCTGCAGAAAACACCAGCCACAGTCTAATGGTGTGTCAAAGAACATAATTAGATATTAAGACAGATGTTATAGGCAATTTAGAAAATTGCAACCTGGTAAACTCCCCCTTGTTGAAGATTAGTTATAGTTGAATGTTTCTCACAAAAAATGGGGAGGAGAGAATGTTACACAGTCTGATGTGTCTGGCGCTTGCTGCTGAGGGTGGTGAGGAGAGAGTTGCAGAGGTTTAGCTGGGACACCCCTCCGTCTCAGCCAGGAGGGGTGCACTGAGGAGGGAAAACACTGGTGCTCTGCCTCCGGGGGCCAGGGAGCTGCTGGGAGATACCTGGTACCACTGTAGTCCTAGTCATTTTACCAGCTAAGAATGTGTCTTTTTGTTGTTGACAACAGGTTGTCTTTCATTCAAAAATAAGTGATACGTTTTGAAAAAAAGTTAATTTATACAGATGCCTATGAAAAAGAAAATACGATATCTAGTGTTTCACCATTTACATTACTTTCATTTGGAATTTCAGATTAAGGTCTTCATCTTCCTGTTTTTATTTTTATATGATGCAAGTTGCCATCACTTGTTTCAAATTATACTGAATTAAATGGCCAACTGTCCTCCTCTGCAGATGATCTATCTTTTCTGACATGCAAGTTTGACAAATTATAAAATACAGAATTTTCTGAAGTGAAGAAGGGACCACTTATTTTAGACTGAATTTTGGTGGTGTTTCAGGTAGGTTTTGTGTTTTGCTTGGTTTCATATGGCTCTGAAGCTGCCAACAGGAGCTTTGGGTGATTGTATTTGATTTCTCATATGCTGATTCCAGTTTGGATCAGTAATTAAAGGGTGATCCCACTCCCATATGCAGAGCCAGAGCACTGCTGTGTAAGCAGTGGGTGTGCTACCACACACAAAGTTTTGAAAATCCTGCAAAACTAGACTCACTGACCTCAATGCATCTCAGTGAGAGTTGCCACAGAACAGGTGTCCAGAGCAGGCCCTCCCTTGGTCTGTGTTCTGTCAAGTACCTCCCACATCATTAGGGGGGCTAATGCTGCCTTAGTTGAGGGCAAAGGAAGATAAAATTAGAAACAGCTTGAGGTGAAACTTCAACCAACTTAAGCATTTTCCTCAGAATGCTCAGCCTGCATTTTGCCATCCCATTTTACTTTCTCTAGAGTGAAGGTAGTTGAAATGTCTTATACCATAACCAAACCTTGCTTGTTTCTCAAAGGGACAAGCCTCTGTGGAACCAGGAGAAATTAGGGAATAATGTGACAGAGAGCTGTGACTAATACATACTATTAAAGTCTTAATTTCTTTGAGTCAAAAAGGTTCAGTGTGAACTGTAGAGTAAGTGCCAACATCTCAAAAGCCTGTAATATGAAACAAAACTATGTTCTATATCATTTGATAGTGAAACCTTCTAAGAGATGTCTTCTGAAGACTGATCCCAGGAATAAAATGAAAATCTCACTTGAAATAGCAGAACTGTGCAACAGGAAGTAATATTAATGCCAGTTTGAAAATTATTAAAGTCTTGCAAAAATTAGCAGCTATGATTTTAGGTGTAAGTCTATTAGCACACAGTGGTAACTAATGTATGAGATCTGTGAGTAGCTTAGTAAGACCACTGGCAGGGGAAAGTAAAGTGCTGGATGTGCTTTTGTATGAAGTCTCCATGTTGTGCATACTTGAAAAATAGTAAATAATTGAAGGCAACAATAAGAATTGATCAATAGTTTTACCAGTTACAGTTTGAGACATGGCAGGAACAATGCAGTGTTCAGTAACATTACCCAAACTGTTCACTCCCTGGGGTGCTGTGGAATCAAAATCCTCTCATCCTCCTGCTCCGTCTGTACTGTGTGATTTCTTATTGTTCCTTAGTAAAATAAGCATTTAAGAGGTTACAGATGCTTACCAGTGTGCCTTGCAATACTGATTTGACTGTGTAAGGCTGTAAGAGCTTAGTGTGACATGAGCATTGTGGCCAACCCCATATCTGACCCAAGAGGGGACAGAGTCCTCCTGAGGTGCCTTCCCAGCCTGAGTTATCCTGCAATACTGAGGATACGTGTGTTGATGTTAGTGTGTGACAGATGTGTTGAAATACTCTGGAGATGCTGAGCAACGAGAGCAGACTGATAATGGCCTTGTCAATGATGCTGCAGCACCAGTTTCTTTTCTGAGTCTTGTTCTTTGCCTTTTGTTTTGAGACTTAAAAAACGTACTCATTTGAAACAAAGGTAACATAACAGATAACGTATTAAGGTATGTTTCTTTTGTAGCATATCCTATTATATGACATTAAAATCTCAGGAAATAACCCTATCTGAAAATTTTAGTAAAACTTGTTCCTAAACTGTAGTTAATATAGCACTACTGTGTCATACTTTTGAACTGTAAAAATGTCATGGGTTATTGTTATTCAAGCAAGTGCACCAAGTGCCATCCTTACTTTAAATTAATATCTGATAAATTCCTGATAAGTGGTTTTAAAATTGGACTTGCCTTGTGTATTAATTAGGATTTGCTCTCAACTGTTCTCATAATGCTTGTGATGAAACAAATCATTCCTCCAGGCCAGATGGTGCCTTTTGTCAGGTTAGCTGAAATACCGTGCCTGCTCTATGGGAACAGTTACACAAATAATTAATTTGTCACTTCTTTGACCAAGCTAAGAAAAGCAAACAAAAACCCACGTACTAAAGCTCTGTTCAAAACTTTGAAAATGCTTTATGGAGCTGTTGGATTAGATTCATATCCTTTTGCTCCTGTGGATTTGTACTTTACTGTCGAGATTTCCCTGGCATTATTTGCAGAGCAGAATGACATTCCAAAGTGCTGAAAGAGTGAGAGTAAAAATGTAATCACAGGTGGAGCTCTGGCATTGGCCAGCAGTGGTTTTAGCTTTGTTTGTTTGTTTGTTTGGAGAGCAATAAAATATCAGGAATGTAATTCCTTCTCCCTTGCTAGTAGAGAGCTCAGCAGTTCACAGTGTGAGAGCCTCTGACTGGAAACATTTTTAAAAGCAAATGCAGTGATATGAATTTGTTCTCTGATGGGGATATGCACACGGTGCTGGCCCGGAGCAACAGAGCCTTTCACCTGGTGGGGCTTTACCAAAGTCAATCTGATCCTGCGTTACTGGTCTCTGTAAGGTGATGCTTCAGAAAGGGAAATGATCCATTACAATTTACTTTCCCTCCTATCCTTCTGGAAGCATTAAGCACTGTAATTTATTATCAGCATTGCAACGGAGAGGCTGGGAGGCTAATGCAGACAAATCTGATGGCAGTTTGAAATTCTTTTCTCTCTCCAAAGATTAAAAATAGCTCTAGCCATGGTTCCACTGGGGCAATTGGCTTGTGACTCTTTGATCTGTTGTTTTAACCTTTGAAATGCTGAAGAATGTTTTATTGATCAAATATCTTTCAGAGCAACTGGTTGTTTTTTTTGTAACTGTCCAAGAAAAAGGTTGATTTTTTAGTTGAGCTTTCTGTCATCACTATGATGGCTTTAAAACATGAGTCAGACTTGTCTGGAGATGACTGTTGTAGCACTTTTGCCAGGCATTCATGTTCACACCCCCTGCTGCACTTTGTCTTAGTTGCTGTGTGTGAACACTGGATTGTGGTGCTGGAGGCAACCAGGGAAAGGTGTTTCATTTCACTGCTGCAATAGAGAACTTTCTTGGGAACTTGAGGTGGTGAACTTTGGAGGGACTCTCTTTTTTCATTAAACATCATGTTAATTTTGCATCCCAGTGCTTTGTTAAGGGCATCACCTTGTCATTTTCTGTTATCTACACCTTGTTTCTGGTAATACTTCTGAGAGAGGTACCTCCCTCCTAATTTCCACTACTGAAGATTAAGATCTTTACACACTGTGTGGATCCTCAGTATAAAGAACAGAAGCAGTGGTTTTGGCTACCCGCTGCACTACCAAGTTGTGAGTTGTATTAACCCTCCATGTATTTGGGGTAAAATTCAGTCTAGGTGTGGCAAGGGAAGTTGGAGGACAAGTGAGCTGGGTTGTTGCATGAAGTCTTCTAACTTTTTGCTTAAGTTTCCATGTAGCCCCAAGACTTAAGAAGAAAGTAGCATAAAGCAGTTAAGTTAGGAATTTGAGGAGGCTTGAAATACTGCTTATGGAAACTAGGGCCCACATTCCTGGTGTTGGTGTGCACTCAGGAATGGCATTTGTTACCCGGAGGTCTGATCTACAACCATCTGTTAGCAGAAAAACCTGCTTAACTGCGAGGAGCTTGATAACTCCCTGCACCCAAGATGAGCACAAGGTGGTGTGTTTCATGAGCTCCACTCCCCTTTTTGCATCTAATGAATAATGTAAGCAGTGTTTTTCATTGCTGCTTGCTGTTCAATGAATGGCAGAATGATGTGTGACCTGAATAAATATTTAAGTGTGCTAGTGTCTGTGAAATTTTCTTTTTGCTATAAAATGCATTTAAGAATACGCCAGGCAATTCAGAAAGGTTAAAGCAGTGAACTGGAGTTGTCCCAGAGTACATGATGGAAAACACATTTGTGGTTTACTCAGCCTCTTCTTTAATGTAAAGGCTAAACAAGTTTCTGATGATTAATGACATCTTCATACATTTTAAATTGCAGGTGACTTCGTTAAATGTCAGCTAGACCATACAAAACAATCTGGAAAGCAGTAACATAACTTGGGCAGTTATGTGTGGAGGTCTGGATCCACAAGATTAAAGAAGGCCACAGTGGGATTAGGCTGAATGTGACAGACCATAAATTTATTCAATTATTGCCAAGGGGAAGATGGGAAGTGGGCGCTTTTCAAAACAGGAATTAGGGATATTTCGTCTAATTGTGGAAGTACAGTGAGGACAGGTATCTTATCCTTTGGAGCACTTAACTAGGAATTTTGTTCTGGGTGGGATGTTTGTGACAGCGGTTCACTCTGTGCTTAGCCGAAAGTTGCATTCACCCAAGGTCCAGTGAGCTTTATGGTGCTGGTGCTTGTTTGGCTTTGACACTTTTGCCACGAGAAATGTTTGCCTCTGTGGTTTATAGGTGTGCCAGATGCTTCTGATGGATAGCTCTTGCCGTGCGTCTGTATCTGCAGGGGGTTGATGCATTGTCTCCCACAGTCCTTTTCCCCCATGCTCATTCTTCATACAGGAAGGCAGAAAGTGAATGATGACTACACTAAACATTTTCTCCATATTGCTCTACCTGATTGTTTTTTCCAGTGCATCACATTTAGTTGGTTAAAATCTATGATTTTCTGAATAGTACTCAAAATAGCAGATTCCTCTAAAGGAATCATTTGCATCCTGCAATTCTTAATGTTGTTTTTACTCATCTTAATGCCCATTTTTGAATGGATTTTATGCATTTGAGGTGCACAGTGAAAGCACAGCTTCTAATTCGTTCTGGCAAATTGGCTGGAAATTGCCAGGTACTGAGCGCTCCCAGATGTTTTAATGGAAAGTTTCAGCTGGACTGTCTCAAGGGTGTGCTTATTTTGTTTAAACTGGTTCAGTAATTTCTCATCATTTGAGGAGCTGTTGGCCTGTTACCTTTTTGAGTGTAGATTCAGAAATACTTGTTAGTATTTTTTATGAACAAATACAAAATAAATTTCCCATTCCAAAGTCTGGAGTATTTGAAATTGATGGTATCTTTAAGAAGCAGGAAAATCAAATTGAGATTTGTTTTGTTATGCTAAATTTCACTTTGTGGTTTTGTCTCCTATTTCATTATAGGAAAAAAAATTATTAGGTTGGTAGTGACCGTAAGGAAGAGGTCCAGTGAGTTATCTTTTCCATTTTTTTCCTTCCTGAGCAGTGCTCTCTGTGTAAAACTCTGCACCCTTGGGTTGTCTCTGTGTGTGAAGCTGCCTGATCAGGGGGCCAGAAGCTGTCCTGCCTCTCAGTGGGCAGGTTGGAAGGTCTGATTGTCCCACAACAAAACTGTATTTCAGTTTCTCTCCCGTGAAGGAGCTCCTGTACTATGAAGTGCATTGGCCAGTCTGTTTAGCCTAGGCATCTGAGCCTGACCACCTTGTACCCTCGGGATAACTGGGAGGCTTTAGATGGGGATGTATCTGCCAGTTTAGGAAGGAGGGGCAAAGGTACAGGGTGCCTGATCTTCAAGAGCATCTGCTGGTGACCAGCTGTGGCAGTCACTCCCTGTCACCGAGGGCACAGAGCTGCTGGCTCTGGTGGGGCTGTGCACTTGTAGTGCAGCATCTTTTAAGCATTCAGCAACCAAATAAACAAGTTTTGCCAAAGGTTTTGCAAAGACCTTCTGCCTAAACTCTTAGGCTTTATAAAACAGGGTGAATTATTTTAACATTTGCAGTGTTTCCTATATTTCATATCTCTTAAAAGTATATGCATGGAGATATGTATTGAAAGACATGCAAGTTTTGGTTCCTTTTGGTATTGATGGAAGAAAGTATCCAGATTTGGAGCAGGGTCTGAAATACTGTGTCTGAGAGCCATAGACTGTATGGGGGCAATACTCTGCAAAGGGGTTTCGGAACAAGCAACACTGAAAACAAAGTAACCTGGGATTAAGTAACAGGGTATTAGTCCAGTTCTACATCCATGGAAAGTGTCTGTCCACGTGGGATGGTCAGTTCAGCCCCCTGTCTGGAAAGCAGAGAATGATGGATTTGAGTGTGGCATAAAGACAAGGAGGGCAGCTGTCTCAGTGAGTGGAACTCAAAGAACAACCCCTTTGCCTGCAGTGGTTTGTGTGTCTGTAGAAAGTGCTGCACCCATGGTTAGAAACCTGTGGTCCAAGCCAGCCAATGTTTCATTAAACACTGTTGAAATTCTTGAGTGAAATCCTGATGCCACTGAAACTGATAGCAAAACTTCACTGACTTTTACTCAGAGCAAGTAGAAGCTCTCATTTTTGTTAAGTACACAGAGACAGTAACACAAAAGCCAAGGTTTTCAAAATTACCAGAAGGACTTAAAGTGCCTGAAAACTTGAATTGTGGGTGTTTGTTCCCCATGGGCAGCTTGTGCAATCTGAACTCTGTGCTGATGTGAAACCCTGATGAAATATTGAAGATGCATAGAGTGAGGACACACCAAATTCAGTGTATGTGGATTGCTGAGCTGGCCATTTAGCAGGGGCCAGCCCATGTCTCTCAGCCCACAGAGGTACAAATCAGGGGCATGAGAGTTTTAGCTGGCCTGGCATTGGTATTTGCCTTGCAAAAAGGGAATTTGAGTTGCAGAATTTGCAGACGTAAACAAAAACCATAAAGGAGGAGTGCACACAGCTACCCCAGGGTTGCTGACACTGAGTCAGGCTGCCCAAGGGCACACCTGAGTGAGAGGACAAATAAACTGTGTAGAATGATGGAGTTCTTTTCTCATGCATGATTGCCTTTTGATCTTTCCAACAGAAAGCCAGGTAACATTCTCAGTTAGTGAAATGTCAGATTAGAACCACGGCATAACCTGGTTGAGCACTGGTCCTGTGAACATGCCAGTAGTAACTGCTGAAAACAGCTTTTGTTTTCCTCTCCCTTCATTCTAATCCGTGGGTTGGTGTTACAGGGCAATGCTTTGTCTTCGGAGCAACATAGCTTTTGTTTAGGAATTTGCTGGGCATAGGACTGAGTTCGGCTGTGGACTGTAAGAAGTGTTTCCCTCTGCTTGAGATAATCAATTACCCTAGTGCTACCTATGTTCTTTAGGTTGATAGGGCAGGGTCTTAATTTCACTAGTTCACAAAAAATACTTCCATCCTAACAGGAAGCAGCAAGGGAGCCAAAGAGGGCAATGTGGCATCTGTGTCTGTTCCCTCATTCCAGGGTTCATAAAAATATTCTTGCCTTATTACAACAGAGAAAAGCCAACATTTAAAAGCTTTTTAAATTATCTAAATCAGTCTTTATTGTAAGCTGCTCTCAGGGCTGTGGATGTTTTTTGGTAAGTTTTTTTCAAACTGAGACTCCTTTGTTAAGGAGGGAGGAGTGGAGGATTCTCTGTAGTCCAGCACAGAGTTGGCCTGTGCACACAAATGTCTGTGCTTGGCTGCTAGAAATAGGTGCTCTTCAAACTCTGCAATAGCTCCAGCTTTTCTGTTTGAACAGGAGTGAACTATCATGCTTTGTGCCAGTCTTGAGCAATGTCCTCCAGGCTGAGTCTGACTGGGACATCATTCTCCTGCCGTGGTCTGGTGGCCTCATCTCTCAAGGGTAATGGTATTTTGTTAGTCATTCCTTGGCTGAATCACAGACTGTTGTTGTGTTTCTTCCTCTGCCCTCTCCACTCCCAGTCTCAAAATCTGAACAAAGCTAATAATTCCTGCTGCCAAACTTCCAGGAGAATGAAATGAAGAGAGTTCTGGAACCGTGAAAAGTTATTAAAAAGCCATTTCCATTCTCTTCTCCCATTTGTGCCAGAGGATCTGAGTGGTCTCTGAGTGTCAGGCTCCAAGGTATGCATTCAGAGGGACAGCCTGTCCTTTCCATAGTGTTCTGCAGCACACAACAGCAATGGGAAATGTGTAGTTTCACCGTCCTCAGGCTGTTCATTGAGATCACAGAGTTAAGCAGTACCAGTTTATAAATCCCATCTGTGTCATTTTAAAAGGGGAGACATTTACTATCTTCTACCTCTGTACATAAAAAAGAATTGAGAAATAATCCTAAGTACCTAAATGATAGAAAATTGTTTCCATTTTTTGTGTGCTTGAATTGTGTTTTTTCTTTTTATATGTTTATTGTGCTAACAATGCAGTTCTCTTAATATAAATTATCAAGAAATAGGAATTGTCTTAGAGGTTACCTTGTTCACAGGCTCACTGAAATAAACATTGCCACAGACATTAAACAACCCTAAACTAAAATATTTGCTGTCCCATTACAGCAAATCCACAGACCTGATCAAGTGAAAATAGGCATGAGTTAACATTCAAATATTGATGGTTCTGTACTTACAAACAAGACAAAGTAACAAGCTGTACATCAAAGAAATACTTTAGGAGATTTTTGTTGGAAACTGGGCATGAATTAAATGGACCTAGTTAGAAACTGTCACAAAAGGTGGTAAAACTTTGAAATCTGAAGTGTTGCTGGTTACAGGCCTTGTACTTGCTGACTTCTTTCATGTCTTAAATGTTGCCAGCCTGGCAGAGTGTGATAGATCAACTTTAATCCCTGGAATGGCCCACAGCTTGTATCCTCTCAATCCACGATAAAGAGAGAGAATAACTAATTTTTGTGTATCTTGAAGTTTAAAAAACCTATAATTAACGTGGAGACCAGCTATTGAACAAGGATGTTTTATCCCTCCAAAGAGGATGGATTAAGGATAAGTGCTCAGAAGCATTGCCAATGCTTCCTTTGATTTTTGAACTTGTTATTGTTTTCCTCTTTGTTTTCAGAGATGGGTAACCTAAGACCTGGAATTAGAGAGCAAAGAGAAAGAGAGAATAAATTAATGACAGCAGAAGTTAAATTAACATAAGCAGTGTCACTGAATGGAGCCACCTGAAAATTCACAGCTGCCAGAAAACTCCCTGCTGCTGGAGGGAGATGGTCATTTTGACAGTCCATCTCTCAGTTTTGGGTATTTTATTGAATTTCTTGACATAATATTTTATTGGGGAGGGGGAATCACTCATTGTGGTGAAAGGTGTGTGCCACATGCAGGGGGGAGAGCTCAAGAGGTGTAGCAAAAGAAAAATGCTCGTGTTCAATTAATGAAGGCATCATGGGTTTAAACTATCAAGTCCCATCCCCACTCTGGCAATTCTTAACTCTGGTGCTACTGATAACTAACATCTTTTAGTAGCAAAACGATGGTGGGAGCAAGAGAAGGGGATTTCTGTCATGCAGACTATCGTAACAGTGAGGAGAACCAATGTCTAGAACTCTCTGGAAGACTAATAATCACACTTAGAGGTGTGATATTGGGGTTGTACATTGTTAATATGTAATTTATATAATTTTTGTGTTAACTTGCTAAATTAGAGTTTTGTCAAGTGGAGAACTACACAGTGCAGAATGGCAGGGCACATTCTCAGGAGATGCACAGGAGCAATGATTTGCTCTGACAGCTGTTGTGTTTTTTAAAGTACATCCAACATACTGCACGGCATTTATTTTCTGCCAGATTAATTACCCACCTTCCCTTTTCACCCTGCCATCACCAGTGGTATTTTACCCAGGGATGAGCCTCCAGCTGGACTGGCTGGGCCCAGGCGAGCCATGCCAGGAGGTTGGGCTGGCCCTGTGTGCTTTTTCTGAAGCCAGGGGCCATTCCTGCCCCATACCACAGTTCCAGCTCTTCTGTTTTCAGGGATGTGTGTTCCAGGGTGTATGCCATGCCCATTCAACTTACATGGCAGAACTGCTGACACAGAGATGTCAGAACAGTCCTCTGTATAGCTTGGGGAAAGAACATTTCGTTTTGGATCCCAGAGTGCCACCAAAGCCACAGCTGTGCTTCAGTCGGTGTCCGGTGCCTGCTCTTGGGAAGGACGGGGGCAGACTTCCAAAGCTGAGGAAAGCACGCCCCATGCCAGTTCCCTGTGCCGTGGCTAAGGTTTTGGTCATATGTTCTTCTTGGGTTTAGAAGCAGATTGTAGGTAAAATAACTCTGATCGCAGAATCACAGAATGGTTTGGGTTGGAAGGCACTCAAAAGCTCATCTCGTTCCAGCCCCCTGCTATGGGCAGGCACATCTTCCCCTAGACCAGGTTGCTCAGAGCCCCATCCATCTCCATACTTGTATGGAGACCTACCTGTGATTCTGTATGTGAAATGATAATCACAGCTAATCTCATTTTTTCTAGTATGCTTACAAAATTCGAGGGGATTTCATAATTATTGTTACTGTTTTGTCCTTGTGAGGGTTTTTTTCTGCGTAACTTCCTGAGCAATGCAGTTTAGCTTGTTGCTAGACTGTCAAAGAGACATTCTCAAGGGAAGGGGGCACATATCTTCTGATACCAGCTGTATTCTAAAATGAAAAAAAACCCACACCTCTATTCATCTTTAAATTGGTTTAAAGATCACTTTGGGAGGAATTTTGATCTTTATTTCTTTTGTAAATATGACAAACTTCTGTTGAGTGCATGTTCCCATGATTTTTTTCTGGCAGCATTTGCTCTGGTATGGCAATACACAGGAATATAATTCAGTTAGACCTGTGTGTAGCCAGGTTTTGTTGGCAGTTGTGTTGCCTCAGCAGTGCCTTCAACACCTCGTTCAGAGTAGTCCCCGGTTCAGCCTCTTGCTGCCTGTTGGTTGGCTCTTGGGGAGGTTTATTGTTGGATACTCTACCTCAAAATGGAGGTGGGTGTTCAAGGAAAGAGTTCAGTGACATTCCCACCAAAACCCTTTTCCTGCATACTGAACCACAACTATCTGGATTGAAATACTAGGTTTTAGTTTATTGTATCTTTTTAATTACAAGTGGCTCTTTTAAATATTTTAGATATTTAGAGGAAGTCATGCTTTGAAAATGATTTATCACCTTGCAGAGCCACTTCAGTAGAAAACAGACAGCGTGCTTTGTTTGAACATCCAGTAAGGCTTTAGGTTACTTAATTATCATCAGTTTTATTCAGCTGGGTTTCTGCTGTGAGTGGAGAAGCTGCTGTTGACAGGGACATTCTGCACAGCAGAGGTGAGTTCACTTCCCACACACAGCAACACTTTTACCTGTCATAGTACCTCCTCTTGCCAAGGCTCTGGATACCAACAACACACCACATTTCCATGTCTCCCTGTGCCATGTGACCAATTTTGGGAGGTCTTCTCCAATTATGAGAAAGTACTGATGGCGCGATCTTCCAGGTCAGGTCTTCTACTCTGTGTTTGCCATGTGGGACCTTAGATTTGGGAGAAGCCTATTTATCAGATAGTTACAGGTTTTCTATCAAGGCTGAAATTTTGTATTAATTATAGTAGGAAGTGGTATCAAGAAATGTGAACCGCAATTATTTGAAAACCTGTAAAACAACTTTAATGTTTTATTCGAATTAACTTTTAAACTGATGCTGTTTCTAGGCATTTATTTTACATACATAGAGGAGAATATTTAAAAAGTAGGGGGAAATTCTGTGTAAGATAAACATTGTAATTAATTGATTGTAATTAATCAGAATTAAATTGGTGATTGTTTTTTCAAATATATCTGAGATTTGGAGTAGGTTTCAGAAACGCTGTATGTGTACATAAACTATTAGCCCCTTATTTTTAGGAATGAGTAGTGTTAGGATTGGATTCCTATTTTCTTTACTTTTTTATCTCTTCCCCAAATATGCCTCCATTTATTATCACATCATCAGTCAGTGCCTGGGAAATTTCCAGAAAACATAATGCAATCTTAAGCATTTAGATCAGAATAGAATTCCTGGGCAAAGGCTGCTGGTGCCTGCTGGAGCGGCGCTTTTTGACTGAGCTTGGTTGTACTTGCTGCAGTTGGCTCTTGTGTCCATCTTAGTGAAAATTGGTTCATAAGATTTCTGAGATACCAGATCTGGTCTAATCAGGATAGTAGTACTTTTCATGGGCAGTACTGTGCTTCCTCCTCTCTTGCTTCTTCCCTGCTCTCTCTTCTCTGCCATCTGCATTACTGTTCACTGCTGAATGTGGATGTGGGAGAGTAAATTCCCTTATCAATGTTATAATGACAGGGTCCTGGAGCATGGAACAGTGTGTTATCAAGATTGTTTAGTATGTAGAATTTACACATAGGGATAAGAAAACAGTATAAAACTGGAAAAATTCTGTTGAGCAGGATCTTTTAATGAGTTTTCATTTTCTCTGGTTTTTAATTTATTTTTTTCCCCCTGAAAGAAGAAACAAATTGTTCCTTAATATACTGCCTAGTGAGTTTACTGCAGGAGCAGCAGGGATATGAGCAGGGCCAGTCCACCAGAGTCTATAAGCAGCCACAAAGCAGAAAACATTCTGTTCATTATTTCTGCTGTCTCCCTTCTCAGCTTTTTACTCCCTCTAGTTAATGGGAGATAGATCTGAAACACACAAGGGAAATAAAAAGAAGGACAGTGATAGAAATAACAGACAATTCTTGATAATAATGGGGCACTGAAGGTACAACGTGTGTTTGATTTATTGTGGTGTATTGTAGTAAACATGGAAAAAAAAATACTGCTCTTGAGGGTTTATTTTGGTCTTACTTAATTTAAAATTTGAAAGAAAGCTAATAGACAACAAAAAAAATCTCCTATCTGCAACCTTATCCCCATATTTTAACGTCCTAGATGATGGAAATCACACCTCAGTGACTTGCAAGTGGTTTCAGTGGCAGTGTTTGTGTCCATGAGATCCTGGTTATGGATATGGCCACTGAGGCAGAAAGAGGCAAGATGTCCAATAGGTTAACAGTCAACAAGTAATTTTCTGTCTGGTTTTATTTGCCTATTATGCACTAATATCACCATTGATTATTCAGCATTGTCTTATAACACAGGGCTTTTCTGCCTTCAGTTGAGCACCTTGTTAAGTTTGCCTTTTGTCCTCATTCCTGGCCAGCTAAGGAAACACCTGTCTTCTGCTGCCTCAGGTGAGGAGGTAATACACAATCAAAGCAGAATTCAGTGCATTTGAACTACTTTATATATTAAGATTTCCAATAGAATATCATCTAGAAATGAAGGTCTGCTACCTCTAAACTATTTTCATCTGTCCTTGCATCTGAAATCGATGTTTGCCTGTGTTGGCTCTCCACAGAACCACTTGACTTGTTTTCTCATTTGTCCTGGGGTATGTTGTACTGCTTACTTTGTTATTTATTGACTTGTGACTCTTCTAAAATATATAAGGGATTAATTTTATAAGATGCTGAGTGCCCCTGTTCACTACCTCCTAATGGTACCATAGCCCACAGACAGACACTTGGATCAGTATTTTAACCTATACCTATGTTTTTTCTGGGCTTCTTTCCAAAATGACCTGTTGTTGTGGAGGTAACCAGGTCAGAGCCACTCTGTGGATGCATGCCCATGTAATATGGAGTTGGTGTGCTTGGAATTTTGTGATTAGACACAGCTCAGGAGTGTTACCATTATTGAAAAACCAATGATCTTTGCAACCAGTGTTTTCAGAGTTGATTACTATTATCTGTAACCATTCAGAGTAATTCAAAAACATGTGAATGAGCATAGTTTGGGCACTCAAACTGCATTAACAGTACCCTGCAGTGACTCCATGCAATAGCCATATGGCTCTAATTAAGGCATCTGAGTATTTGTGTTTGCACACTAGAGAAAAAGAAACAGATCTGTCTTGGATGATAATTTAATCCTCCTCTCCACTGTGCCACTTTATGCTGTAATTAAAGATACATACACATTGTAACTGTGCATTTCCACTTGTGCTATTCCTGGATTTCTTTCCAGTACAAGCTCAAATCCACTGTCTAACATTTGAGTGGGTTATAATTTCAAAGGTTAGGTGAGGCACTTCACAGTTCATGGACAGTGCAATTCCAGCCCAGAGCACTGTTGTCAGCCAGCTTGTGCTAGGAAACTCCTGGGGGCTGGCTTTTTCTTACTGTCAGATAAGAACATTTTACTGTAAACTGATTGAGCATTGCCATATAATATTACCAAATGATTGTGGGTTTTTTCTTATGCCATTTTTTGGTCAGATTCATTGGTGTAACCTGTACTTTGTGTGAAAAAAATAGGTTTTTTCCATCTTCCCGTGTTTTCCTATTCTTTGATCCTTCGTGTTTGCCTCAGATTAATAGGAATGATGTTCTGCTTGTCTTCCCCACAGCTCACATTCGATTCATCCACAGCTATGCTGTTTTCACTGCCAGTCTCATTTTCCCAGCCCTACTTATATTTCCCATAGTCACTACTGAGTTGTAAAAGAACAAGTAACTTTGGAAAAGAAATATTTCAGACTATAGAATACGTTCTTTTCCTTCTGTTGTGACATTGCAGTGTAGTCTGTTTGCAGGGGTCAGTAGAGATTGCTGCACACAGCTCTGGCATGCAGATGCTTCTTAAGAAAATATACTAATTGTTAGTGCCCACATTATTATTAATTGTTATTATTGAAAATAATATTTCAAGGCAACCTAATTGCATGAAACTTCTGGGGAAGCCTACAAAAGAAAAACCATCTGGTAATTTGCAGTAAATATGCAAGTTGAATTTTTGCTAGGACTGAAATATAAAGCCATATGCTAAAACTATAATAGGCTCCTGTTTAACTTCATCACTAAGCCTTATTTTCCACAGCACAGACTTTTTCTCAAATGCTTTTGACTAGGATGAATGATGATGTCTGGCTTTGAACAGGGTCCAGGCCCTAGGACAGGGACATGGCTCTTGTTCAGATTGTGGCTTTCTTCCTTTTGCACCAGGCAGAGGAACTTCTGAGTCAAAGTGCCAGTGTAGGATTCTTAGAACTAAAGCTAAATTAGAGAAATTTTGTCTAATTAGTCTAATTTGTCCTCTATTTAAGAAGGTAAATGTATGACTGTAGCTTCTGAATTTTTCATTGCACAAAATGTCCCCAGATGTTGAAATGCCATTTGGAAATCAGCTTCTGAAGCATTGTTATTAGTGTTGCTGGTGGTGAATTATTGCCACTAAGAAAATCAATATGGGCATATGATTTTCTAGAATGCAGGTGTCTGGCTGATCCACTGCTTAAATAAAGACATAGGTCTAAACTAGATTCAATAACAGTAAGAAATGTCAGCTGATGTGTTTCAGGACCACAAAAGAAAATTAGATTCTTTTGAAATGGGAGGGCAAAATACCACCTATATAACTACTTAGGAGGATTCAGAGTCTTTCTCAGGGTCTTTCCTTCCCTTTCTCCCATTCCCCAAAATGCTGCTGTGAGAAAATAGATGCATTTCTCATGTTTATACATTATATATCCCTTTTCCTTGAAGATCTTTACCTCCTGCTGCACTCAAAAAAAACCCAAACCCTAACTGGGGATCACTGAGGGAGGGAAGCAGTTTTGGAGTGTGGACATGAAGGTGTTTGGTCTGGTGTTACAAGACAGGTTTGCTTGTCTATGTTAGGAGAGAGAACTGATATTTGAAGCGCTAATTGTTTCATCCTTCCTTTCTTGCTGTCCTAGTGCCGTCCCCGCAGAAGAAAGACTTGGCTCCTTCCCCTGGAGCTCTGTCCCTCCTGAAGACCGAAATGAGGGAGCGGCTTGGGGGTTTATCAAACTCCTTCAGGTTTAGTCCACTTCAAGACCTTCTATAAATGACACTCTGTGTTGAGCAGGAAAGGTGCCAGGGGACTGAGCTGCATCCTCCTGTCAAATGTCAGGGGTTGGAGCCAGCAGGGGAGGCTGGAGGAGGAAGAGGACTGGGGGAAAGAGAACAATCTGGACTGAAAGTGAACCTGCCCACTGAGCCTGCCTGAAGCCCGACACTGAGATGAGGCATTTTGTTGGGCAGGGACTGGGTTTCCAGGGTTAGGGAGGCTGTCTGGGAATATTTCACAGCAGTGGGACTCAGGTGAAGGGATATTAAGCCTTTTCTCAGACACCTTTTCTATCTGTTGGCTCTTTCTGCTGCAAAAGTATTGCTGTGGAGGTAGGCAAGGGATTACCCTACAGCAACAGAGGGAGAAACTCCTCTTTCTATAGCCCTAAAAAGAGAAAAAGGGCTTTGTGAAGGGGGAAGGGTCTATTCATTGTCATCCTCTTCATGACTGGAGTCACACAGAATGAAAACAGACATTATCAAAGGTTTTAAGGGTGGCTATGAGTTCAGGGTGATGATGCATCCTGGTCAAGACTATAAATAATGCTAGTAAAAGGAGGGGTTGCTATTACAGCAGTAGTAATGCTTTACTCTTAACATGCTGGGTGAAAAAAGGAGAACACTGCAATGCAGTCTTGTGTCTGATTTTTTTCCCCTTGGATTATTCCACATGAAAAGAATTCTTTTAGTAAAATTATGATGATAAGAATATTAATGAGATGTTG
>JAWWMP010000167.1:345352-373604 GCA_035047865.1 Dendrocincla tyrannina
AATATTAATGAGATGTTGATTAAGCTATGGCACATGATAGCTCCTAATCAGATACGTTGCCTCCGTCAGAAACTGAAAACTAAGAACTTTTACTCAGCAAAAAATGCTTATCATTCAGTGAACAGTAACCAGCAAAACCTCCCAGACTGAAGGAAAAGACGATTACTTCTCACTCTAAAGGATTCCAAATGTGGCAAGCAACATAGAAGAGGTAAATAACACTGTAACAGAAATCCAAGTACTTCCCAAGGAAGCAATGCAATTGGGCACTTTCTGCAAATAAATGTTAATGGTGCTGGCTATACATACCATTAAGTGGCCTGCAGACTATAAAAAATATTGAATTCCTAATTCAATTTATTATAATTTTGTTGACTGTGAGCTAAATTTGATCTCCATAAGGCTCCTGATGATAGACCTCGTTGCTATCCAATGTCTCTTGAACAGCTGTTAAAAAACGTATTTCAATATATTTGCAGAGTACAGATACAAAGTTTGTAATCACGCCTGTTTCACCTGGGGAATTGGAACAAGTTAGAAAAACAACCCCTAGAAATGGTCAGGAGAATAGTTCTGAATAATGAATTAATTTTTGAATGTATTAAAATATAGAACAAGATGTGGAATTTGTCACAGCAAATGCATTACTGCTGGCTGCTGCAGCCTTGGGGAGTTGCCTTTGGCTCTATCAGCCATGATACTCTGCTGCCACATTTCCAATGCAGGAAACTGGTGCTGGCTCGAAAGAAAGCTCTGGAAGCTTCTGCCGGGGCCCTGATTAAGCTTAATTACCCTGATGAGCATCACCTGGGCCCCCCTACCCCACCCTCAGGAGCCCCATTTCAGTGGGGGCAGGTGCCTGCTGTTCTGTTTGCCCACAGCCCTGCCGGACATCTTGGGCAGTCCCAGCGGGTCCTGTTTCCCAGGATGGAAGGTAAGGGGAAGGCTTACAAGGAGTTTGCTTTTCCCCAGGGGATGTCTTGGCTCTGTTTAAGTGAGTTGTGTAAATCCTGGCAGAAGTAGCTGTGCTGCTGCTGGCCTGGTGAGGATGGCAGGGGTTGGGTTGCTCTGGTCTGTAGCTCCTCACAGGGACCTTCTAGTTGTGTAGGCTCCTCCAGCCCCACTTTCTCTGCTCCAGTGGCTTAATTCCACTGGCTGAGGACTTGTAAAAGCAATTACACTGAAACAGGTGGTCTGCAGTGGAAAGCCTCTTTTTTGTGTCTTTTATCTGCTACTTTGTCCATTGGCTTTCTGCCCCTCTTGAGACTGGTTAAAGAATAGTGAGCTACTTTTTGTTCTGTGAGATTTTGCATGCTTTTGAACTGGCTATTTCTATGGTAACTTATCCATAAAATTGATGCTGTGAGCATGCTTGGGTTTCTGAAATATCATTTTCCAAACCAGCCATTTGTTTAGGATGGGGAATGTTGTCCTTGTTTATTTAAACATTATCCTACTGTAAATAATAGGAAGTAAATTTGGTTGGGTTTATTGCTTTATGCAGTGCAGTGAATAAAAACTAAAGAAATAAGTAGCAGCAGGATAGGGAAAAGGCAAGGACTGAATATAGAGATTACTTTAATTAAAATCTGTGAGAGCCTCTGATTTCTCTGACATTTTAAATTGCATTGAGCTGCAATGTAATTTAATTTTCAAGGCACTTAAGTAGTCCATTCTTGAGTATTGACTGATTATCTTTTGCTCTATATACAGAATTGGAATAGCCATTTACCTTATAGTTGGAAAAGTAAGCACTGCAGTGTAGCTTCTGCTTTTCAAAAATGTTTTCAGTCAGTAATCAAGCCAACATCAGTTACAGTAAATTAATGGAATAAAGCTCTAATAGCTGCAATAGGTTAATAGAAGTGCAGTTAAACCTTGCACCAAACCCAACAGTCTTGTATGAGCTCTTACAGCACGTCAGGAAGATGTTGAAGAGTCCCAAATTAACTTGTAATTGTGCAATTTTATGTATACACACATACATAATGGAGCAAACCAGCTCAGTGCAAACACAGCAGTAGAGCAGGAGCTTTTGAGAAAATGTGTTATTTCAGCAGAGATAATTTGCCATCTTTATAACTGAAATTTGGAGCTCTGAAACACATCTCTTTATGTAGAAAGTAATGACTTCTTTCACTTCCAAGACTTATCTATCAGAATTAATAATTGTCCTGGGAAATTCTCTGTTTCTGGAGTAGGAAAAAGGTTGTAAAAGCAAGCTCATTTTCAGGCTACCTGTTCTTCTGATTTGTGGGTCAGCTGTGTGGGGTTTTGTCTAAATTGGACTCCCCTGTGGTTTCAGAGTTACTCACATGCTGGTTTGGGTTGGAAGGGAGGTTGAAAGGCCATTAGTCCAACCCCCCTTGCAGTGAGCGGGGACATCTTAAGCTCAGTCAGGCTCTGACCCCCAGGGCTGCTCCCGATCTGTCCACCCCTGGCCTGGGGTCATACTGGGGGTGTGCACCCAGGTGCAGCCCCAGCACTTGGCCTTCTGTTGAACCTCAAGGGATTCCCAGAGGTCCCCTTCCTGAGCTTGTCACACCTTCCCCTCTCTCAGCACTGTCACTGCACCCTCAGCTGGCTGTTGTCAGCTGAGTGCCCTCAGTCCCCCAGTCCCTGCCATGGGTGAAGTTACCAAGCAGTGCTGGTTCCAGTGCAGCCCCCTGGGGGACCCCACTGCCACCCACTTCCACCTGGAGTTGCATGGCATTGTGAGTTTTCCTGATTTGTACCTCTTGTAAATACCTTCCTTTTCTTGTCCCCTTTCACACTAATAGATGTTAATTATCATTGATGCTAAGATTTCCCATTATTTAAATGTTCACTCGGCTGTGTTATGGTTGTTACCCTTTCACTGTGGGTTTTGTAGATTATCTACCATATCTGCTTTATCCAAATAAAATTATTTTACAGCTAGAGCTGTTGCTCAGAAAATATGGTTAACTCATGGGGTTTTTTCATAGAATACCAGATTAATTGAATCTATCATTTAACCTCTGAAATACTTTAAATTATTGTGCTATGTCTTGTGGAATTTCCTGTTTATTTAGAGCTTAATTAGGTACTTGAATTTAATTGCAAGTGTGACTTTTGGCATGTTCAGAATATTTTTGTATCCTCTAGAAATGAAAATGCCAGAAAAACACTTAGTATTTTGAACATATTCATCTTAATTGCTGATTCCCAGTCTGTAAAAATGTGAAAGGAAATTGTTTTAAGCCTTAAAAAAATGGTGCAGTATCTAGCTGTGGAAATAATTTCAGAAGCTTTCAACATTGATCATTTTCATACACACAACAGCTTGAGCTGATGCAAACTATGTTTAGTTTCATGAGATCACTATGCTTGCAAAATATGCGAAATTTTTTGTTTTTCTTGAAAGAAAAATAGATCCAATGCATACATTTTCTCCTAAACAGTAGGTTTTTTCACTAGATTCAATAACACAAGATATTCCTGAAGGTGTTCATAGAAGAATCTGTACTCTAGTGGTTCTGTAAGAACTGAAACACCTTAATCTTCATGTAATTATCTTTTGGATAGAAATAATGGCTACGTATTGTGCTTTTGCAAGGAGTATCTGTAGTGTTATTGCATCAGGCATCTAATGCATTCTGACCTTTGGCTCACAAGGTGAATTTTGGAGTGTAATCCTTATAGGGAAAAGGATCCCGGAAAGATCCTTTAATCCATTCCTAACCTTCCCATTCATTTCTTAGTTGAAACAGGATGAAGATAAATGACAATAGCTGGATGGGAAGTTGTGGTTGATGCAGCTGCATCTGATGTTGCTCCAAAGCAGACAGGGACTTCAGTGCAAAGGAGAGGAGAGAAGAGGGCCCCTGGAGAATACCTGCTGGCACTTCTGTAGGATAGGTGAGTGAGCCCAGTGTAAGGAGATGGTCTTTTCCGGCAGGTGTGGATTATGTTGGCATACAGCTTGTATTCTGAAGAATTCAGAACTAATTACTGTGCTAATGTGAATTAGGGCAAGACAAGCATCATAGGACAATAAATCCATGGGCGCTCTGGCCTCGGAAGGAAGTCTGGATGAGTTTGTGACACACGTGTGCGCCAGGGAGAGAGAAGGGGTGAGTGAGAGAAGCCTTACTCAAGGCAACAGTGACCATGTGGGCAGTGGCTGTCGTGTGCCTGGTGCAGCTCAGGAGAGGGGCCCTTTGCTGGGTGTGGCAGCATTTGGACAGGTGACACTCACCATGGCATGTGAGCAGCCCTGCCACCAGCTTTGGGGAGCCCTTGTTTGTAACCGAGTTTCCACAGTTGCAGTGACTTGTGCCACACTCGTGTCTCTGGCATTTCCCTCGGATTTCGTTTTGAAGGTGGTAATGGAGACTTGTTCGGTGCTACCCTGCTGTAGTTTTTTGTTTCAGGAAAGCTCGTCCATCTGTATTTTTTTAATCTCTATTTAAAAGTTTTGCCTAAGGCAGAGAGAGGTACTGCGAGTGTTGGAAACCTTGAAATGTTGAGATTTTTTTTCAGCAGTTCCAGTTCCACCAGATTAAAATTGGTTTCCACCTGCCTAATACTTTTAGTACAGAGATGCTTTGATAAACACTAGGGCTTTAGATGCTTGAAGGAGCATTTAATCGTTTGAGGTGCATTTTTTCTTTAGTTGTAGCTCTTCTGTAAGGACATATGTTTGTATTCTAGATGCTTTTAAATTCAGAGGGTTTCCTTTATCTGAACTACTTCAACTTTATTTGTGTGTTTTCCTGTTTTCCTTTTATGAGTCACAGTATCCAATTTTCTAAAGCATTATCTTGGCCTCTTATCTCTCTGTAAATTGCTAGGTGATACCTTGTATGCAAGATGTTTTATTAAATTGAATTTGTTTGCTTTGTGTTACGCCACATATCCTTTAGTCTCTGTAAATCTTCCCCCTCCTCCCCATCCCTAGCTATCTTTTAATCCAGGTGTGTGTCTGCTGAGAGGCACTGCTCTTGCACAGCCACTGTGAGTGCACATCAGACATCCATGGCTCGGTGGTATTTCCCCAGCAAACACACTTGTGCCTTTTTGTAGCTTTTACCAGAGTGGAAAATGCTTGAGCACAGGTTAGAGAGAGTGGTGGAGGCAACAGCAGCTCAGAGCAACATCACAGAGATGGAAAGAAATGAGATGTTTCTGAGAAGAGTGGAGGGGCCAGGAAAGATCAGCAGCTGTAAGCCTCTCTCCTGGAAGGGCCACAGCACCCTTCCTCTGGCAGGCACAATCAGAAGGCATGTGGTTTATTTACCAATAAACCATTCTCTTCACAAAGGTAACCTTGCTGACTTTTTTTCTTATTATTCTACCAGAACAGAACAAGATAGGCCAAATCCTCCTTTACCCTTCCATTTCTTAAGCCTTTTCATTCTCAGTGGCATTAGATTAAAATTTCTTGAGTATTTTTAGGGACTACTTGAGCTTGAAAATAAAAGAAACTCAGCTTGATGCTTGTGCTGAGCTTGGAAACAGAACAATTGTGCTGTGGAGTTTATGGAAGTATAAACAGAATTTCTACAAGTTCAAAGGGAGACTACCCATCCTAATGTCAATGGCTTTCAAAGGCAACAAGTGTCTGCCATTTCATTTTGAACTAACAGTATTTCCTGCTCTCTTGGTCATTACAGTATGTCCTGCAAAGCAGTTGCAAAACTACCTTATGATCTTTATTTCACAACTTACTTTTTTTTTTGTATTTTTAGGAAGACTACAGCTCTAGGTTATAAAATAAGTGTCAGAGCTAACAAAGTAGCAGAAAATCAAACTCCATCTCTCCATATGCACTTGTATAGCAGAGTTGTTTAAAATGTCCACCTACTCCTTTCTCTTAAATCAAGTGGACAATAACACAATGAAAAACATTTTCATATGTATAATACTTCCTCTGTCTAAATATCAACTGTCTGATCAAACAGTTTGCATTCCCATCTTTTGTGTCCACTTCTGAAAACAGTGCTGTATTTCACTTGTTAAATTTCAAAACCACTTTTGAAATGGAAATCAATCCCTAACTTAATTTAAATCTAAAATGGCTCACATATCAGAACAGTCTGGTCTCCTTCAGGCATTTTATTATGGAGTACCAATTAGGGGCATAATTTAACTTGTGGAATGTACAAATCACATGGAATTCACATGTGCTATATAAAGAAAAACGCATGCAAATACCAGAGTTAAGCTTTTCAGGGCTAAATTGCCTGACATCGTAGTCCAGGCCGCTCATGCACTTGTCTGATTTTCATTGCCTTGTGAAGAATATAAAAAGGAATTTAAAAAGTCAACATTTTTTGTACTAAAAAGGAAAAGTGAATCTAGTGGGCATTTGTTCATCTTATGCTGCAAAGATCTTCACATAACTGTACCTAGGAGATAAATGGGTGCAGATTTCAAAGTAAAAAGAGGCCTTTTGGGTTCCAGGCCAGGCTTAAGCTGTTAAGATCTGATGTCCCAAACACAAGACACAGGAAATTTTGGATCATAGTAATTTTATTGAGTTTCTATCTTCCCTCAGCCCATAGTTTTGTTTATTAAACTGGAGTGTCATAGTGAAGTAAAAAGAGGCTAAAGGATTTTCTCTGCCTTCATGTGATAGGCACCATCTTGGCCATCATCTCGGGGATTTAGGCAGTGAGACGAGTGCTCAGAATTGCACTTGGAGATGAAAAGCTGACATTTCCAATTGAGTCTTTATAACAGACTTGTATTTCTGTAGAGGCCTTTGTAATGCATTTAAGCATCATGTAGTATTTCAATGGGTTCTAAAATCTGAATAACAAATATCTTTTTTAGGTAACAGCCAATCTCTGTCATGGTGTGCTGCTCGTACAAGTGAATTATTATTCCATCTATATAATTCCATGCAAGCTACTACATATTACTTCATCTCTACCCTCTAATTTATATTACCTTTAAAAACACAGATTTAATTATAACAATTTTACTTTCAAGATCAAATATGTACTTGCCCAGAGAACAAAAGGTAATAGAATAAAAATCAGTTAAGCCAAATTGAAATTATATTCAGACTATATTGAAACTATGCAGTTCAAATAATGATCACAAAGAAAAGAGGGCAAGTCCTTTGCTCACTGGGGTGGAGGAGAAATAAATACAATCAGTGACAGTCAAACAGCTTTTGTATGTATTGTAAGATTTTGGCTAGATTAGCATTTTAATTATTCCATGGAGAAGAAAGTCTATCAGATGGAGCTGCCTGCCTGAAGTAACCCATGTCTCCTGTGGAATGGCAGGAGAGGGGTTCTCACAGCCCCCTGCAGGGCACTGGGGCAGGGACGAGCTCCATGCTGGCTCTGCCAGGCCTGGCCTGGGAGTGTCTGAGCGTGGCAAAATCAGAGGTGACAGCTTTGCCCCAGCAAGACCCTGAGACAGAGCAGGAGGGAGGGGAGAGTCCGGGGAAGGCTTTGCGTGAGGGCAGAGGGTTGCCCACCACAGATCTATGACAGGTATTGCGTGTCTGCTTGGAGGAAAAAAACTAAACCCCACTTTGTTAATTGAATTAATTAAACCAGTTGATAAAGTAAATTAGAAGGGAAGTGTTCCCATTCCCCTTGTAAATGGAAGGCCCTTAAGGACTAAGGTGCAAGCTGCTGCTTTTTTCTAGTGAAATAAGACATCAGTTCTGTGCACTGCTTTCCCAGGGGTGCAGAGGATGGGTTCTGGGTGTCAAGATGCATTTTATGTTGCAGTGCCTGCAGCACTCTGAAATAGTGCTGTTCCCCCTGCGGGTGGGAGGCTCCTTGTCCTGCCTCTGTGCCAAAGGGTGCAGCTGGGCTTCCTTGGCACCTCTGCTGGGGAATTGGCTGACCTGGCTGGAGCTGCCTGTGGGGTGGTCGTGGCTGCCCCCTGCCAGGGTGTGGGGCAGCTGCCACTGAGCCGTCCCACCTTAGGGATCACACCTTGGGGTGTAACACAGACTAAACTGCTCTAGTGCAAATGAGAAACCCCTTTTTATCTCAGGGCTTTAAGGATAAGGGGGCTCTTGGAACTGTGGCATAGAAAATGGAGGGGGGAATCACAATTTTGCCATGAAAAGGGAACCCCCTAAGATAAAGGAAGAATCTTTCTGGTATATGGATCACAAGGCTCATGGGCATCAGTGCCTTTGCATCAGCACTTGCTTCGGGTTTGTTCCATAGTGTTTTAACACCTATCCCTGGCCTGAGGAGTGGTTCCGTCTGGCAGTGGCTGGTAGCAGGTGCCTGGGGAAGCAGAGAAAATGAGTAGGAATGATGCTTCAGAAAACTGTCAGTTTCCTGGAATGGAACAGAGATGCCTTCAGGCAGAGGGGATGGCACCTTTGCACTTAAGGCTAAATGGATTTTTAAAAAAAATCTATTCGTATAACCGATTGCTTACTGACCCCATTTAAATGTTCACATCTGCAGCAACCAGGGCAACGAGTTCCCCAGTCCAGTCACTTTTGGTGAAATCTTTGTATTTCCTTGGTTTGACTCTACATCAGGTAACTTCATTTGATGTTCCCTGTTTCTTACAGCTGATGTTTGCTATAGATAGATGGTTTGTGGTCATTCCTTATTTATCTTGCCATCTCACTGCTGAGTTGACAGACATGGTTACAGTGCTGCTTAGTCATAAGTCTTCCAAGTGACAGCCTTGACCTGCCTAATTGCTCCTTGCACAGAAGTAGCTCTAATCATCCACTCTGCCTTTCTGCTTTCATAAACATACAGTACACTTATTCTCAGTAAGAGAGGCTGGATCTATATGCAGTACTCAAGAGAAGGTTGAGCTGAGTGGTGACATCCTCATTTGTTTGGTTTTCTCTTCTAACTCACAAGCTTTCCTTTCTTTTATGGTTGTTGGACCAAAAGTGAGAGTTGAACCAATGCATGCAGCCTTCTGAGTATGCACAGGAGTGATCAGTGTGTTATGTACCCAGTTAGGGACTTGTCTTTGGCTTTAACTCAGTGTGACATGTGGGGTAAGGTATTGCAGATCTGTAATGTAATACTTCCATAACAGAAACAAGGGTAATGGCTTGTGTTTGGTTTTGTAATAAACACCAAAATCACTGAAGATCAGATAGCTCTCAAACTTCAGAGGGTAAGAGGTCACAGCTTAAACTTCCTTTCCTTCAGGATAAGGATTTGTTGGTCATGGGGTATCTCTTGGAAAGTTTGTAGTTCCAAAAAGGTTTAAAAGGAGTCTTTCCAAAACTGTTGGGATTGCTCTTCAGAGCGTGGCTGGGATTTGACAGCTGCCAGTTGATTGCCAGGGCTATACGGAAGTGGGTGATTAGGGCAGAAGCTTGTTTTGTGCTGGAAAACTAATAAGTCAGTGGTAAATAAATATGCTAAGGTGTGGGCCTCTGCAGGCAAGGAAAACATCCTTTCTATTGGAGGGAACCTTCCTTTACAACTCAGATTTCAGCTGTCTATTGCATGGGTGATTGGGCATATGTAAGGGAAGGAAAAGCCCTTACCATTTTGATGTAATCGTTAGCCTTTGGATATAATCTATAGCTACAAATACAGTTTGATTAGTATCATATGCCTGCACTGTGATTTAAAAGAAGACTTGTGTTTTATAGCACCTGACTGGGAGTGCAAAGGAGCATATTTCATTAATTCAAAACAACAACAACAAAAACTAAAAAAGCTTTCTGTCTTCTAATAGTACTTTTCTGCTGTTAATTTTCCCACTTTGCGAAGATCCCAGTGAGGAGGGCTCACACAGTTAATTCAGTCCTGCCCATCTGCTGGTTGCTGTTTTGGCTAATGCATTAAAAATTTACTTTTGTAGGATTCCTTCTAGGCTGCTATTTATTAATGGATTAAGAATGGTCTTTTGAAGTGAACAGCATGTACACAGCAAATCATTTTGTTCAATTTAAATGAAAAAGAATGAAAAAAATGCTGTTAGCCTGGCTCTTTGAAGATGTTTGGATTCAAACATTTGGTTTGAGGTAGTGCTGTACTTTTTTTTTTTTAATAGCATGCCCTGGAAGCAAAACAAATAAATGTTGAGATTTGGATTTTTTTTTTTTTTTACCTTTTAATATGAAAGCTCTCTTTTTCAAAGATAAAACTAGCTGAGGGACAGGTAATGCTGTGCAGCCTCCCAGCTGTGGTCTGTGGAGCCTGCTCTGCTCCTGTGCCCAGGGAGCAGGGGTGGCTCTGGCTCTATCCACACCCTGCCCATAGGATGGGTGTGCAGCTGCCTCCCCATCCCTGCAGGTTTCTGGGCCAGGTTTGAGATGAGTGATCCTGGAAAAAAGCGTGGTGGTTTCCTGGTGCTGGAAATGCCCTGAAGACACTTGGCTGCAGGAGAGATATGTCCTAGGCTGCCATCTGCCCCTGTGATGACAAGAGAGGGTGGCGGTAGAGCTTGCCTGGAAGCATTGCCATGGATCTGGGAGGTCTCTGTCCCTGCAGCTTGTGGAAGGTGGCAGCATCTGTAGTTTTGGTGAGGTGGGTTTGTAGGTAATTGTTACTTACCTTCTACATACTGTGGGTATTTTCACTGCTTGTGATAGACAAGTAGAGTGTCAGAGCACCAGCAGCATCCCAGGCTTATTTACCTGGCAGGCTTCTTATATAGAGGCAGTAGGTCCAAATAAACAGAGTAGAAGTAAACCCGGATGTGTGCACTGAGACCAAGGATTGCTACCTGGCTTTCTGTGAGAGTCACTGTTCCCCAATGACATTAAACACTCCCCTGAGCTCCTACTAGGTGATGGTCGTGACTGGGAGCATGACAAAGCAACTGGAATGGAAGCAGCAGCAGGGTGAGGAGAACCAGTTCAGTGGAGTCTGGTTTAGCCTCAAGTATTCCCTTAACAAGCTGTTTTGCGTACTTGGCAGAGACACGCACAGTGCAAGGAGAAGCATCAAAAAACAAGCCAGTAGAATAAAAAATCATTTTCTGTGAGTGGAAACTTCCTTTTCATAATGAAATGCTACATGTGGGGCTTCTGGCCTGAAGAAAACTGTGTAAGAAACCTATGGGAAGGACTGAGGAGTGGCTGTCCTCCCTCCTAGGTCCGTGTTTCCTTCAGTGCCTAAAACAATCCTTTTGGGAAGAGCATGAGGAGAAAACCCCTTCCATAGTGTGCTTTACATTCTGGCTGTATCTCCTGGCTACCTGGCATAGTGATTGCTTGAAAGCATAACTCTTATTACAGCTATGCATTATTCACAAAGAGAAACAAGTGTTAATTATTTCTGCTTGGTGCATTCAGTGATAACCTGCTGTGGTAATTTATTTTTCCCCCCTGTGGATTTCTGGAAGTTTTTTTTTTTTTATTTTTGCGTTTCTAGTGATGAAATCACAGATCCTTAGCACATTCCTCTTTAGAAAAGGTGGGGCCAAATGCTAAAGCTGATTTAATTTTCTGGTGAAGAACCATTAATTTGTTTTACCTGTGTAAAATTAAAGGTGAAAACACTATGTTTAATGTGCCCTGTAAAGAAAGAATTGATAGGTTAATGTTAATCACTAAAGAAAAAGTCACTGCTATGAGTGCAATCCCTCAGCCTCAACCCTAAATAGGGTCATTCATAGTGAAAATAAAGGACAATTTGATGGATACTCGTTTTTATTTCACTGCAATACTCCACCAATACAATTAAACTAAAAAAAATAGAGATTTAAGATGGAAATTTTCATCACTCTTAGAAATACCAGGTAAAGGGAGTAAGGCCAGCATCTAACAAATATGTAGTGGGGAAGAACAGAATTCTGAATGGATTGGCTATTTAAGAGTTTTTCTCATCTTGTTTTGCCTTGCTGTACCAAAAAATATTTTGATCTACATGGAAAGCTTCATTAAAAATATTTATGTTTTCTTTACCAAAACTTCTTTCTGTATCATCATCTCCCAGGTGAAAGATTGATTCCATGCTCATGAAAAGGTGGTTGTGGGTGGAATGGCATTGCTGAGCACAGCTGACTTTTGAGGGTGCTGTGTTGGTGAGCAGGTGAGGGGTGAGCTGGGGGCTGCTGGAGCAGCTGTGACTCAAGGAAACCCTTTGTGTTTGCACCCCCTTGCTTTCTGTGTGGAAAAAGAAGTCTGTACCCATCTTTGGAGTCCTGGTCATAGCTGCAGCGTTCAGCCCCAGCAAAGCTATTGCACATGTGATAGTTTGCCATTAGCTGTCAGAACAGATGTAACAGCATTTACAGCAGCTCTTCAAAGCTGCAATGAAAGAGCTCTCTTTCCAATTCAGACATGAAGCGCAGGGCTTCTTATATTTGCTCAGTATTCCCAGTTCACTATTAGGCTGTGGCTGCTCGGTGCAATCTGTTTTGATCTGCCTCCATCTGTTCCAATCTGATGTTTTTTTCCTGAAAAATGAAGCTGGCGGTGTGTGATTGTTGCAAAGGCAATCAATTACTGCAGCTGTAAAAGTGTTCTGCCTGGTAGAGACAGTGTGAGCTCTTGCCAGGCTGCTGCATTTCTTCTGCCCCTTCCCTTCACGCAGGTACAGCCACACCATGGGCTGTTGGCACAGACTGGAGCTCTGGCTGTCCACATAAAGACAAATCAGAGACTCCCTGCTGTATTTCATGTTTTGTGAAGGGACTTTGTTAGTCAGCTCCTGGTGCTGCATGAGTGGCTGGGAAATTTGGGGAGTAGTTGTAAAGTGGCCAGCTGTGAAAGAGGGCAGGTGTACTGGTTGGAGTTCCTCAGCAGCCTCGCCTGGGTCTAGAACTGCTCAGTATGGTTTTAGTTTTGTGAATGAATTGAATGAAGGAATAGAGTGTATTTAAATTGGCATGTGATACCTAACTGGGAAGGAATAGAATTCCAAATGAACACCCCCTGCTGAAGCATCCAATTTTACTGGTACAGCAGATTCAGTGGTTGAATGGGTGGAAGTGTAAGAACAGCATCCACACAAAAAAGAGACACAGAATAGCTCATCAGCAGGGAATGTTGGCTGTCACTATGCTCTCTTCACTTGAATCTCAATGCCAGCAACATCAGGTTTTCGTGAAAAAATGTTTCCGCTGCTGGGATGTCTGAGGGAGATTTATATTTCCGCAAGAAGGGGGAGTCATCTGCCCCCTCTGCTTGTCATGCTGTTGGGTGCAGCCTGGAGCATTGCACCTACTTCAGGCTATGGTCTAACAGCAGTTTGCAAGCCAGGCAAAAGTAGCCTGGGGGAAAGTGAAAAGTGGTGAGAGAGATGAAATATGATCTTGGAAGACTTGAAAGGACTATCCTGTAGAGGTTTGCCAAGATAAAACTGAGTAGGGAGATTTGGAGAAGTCACCAGCCTTCTGATGCAAGAGATCTGTGGAGCACCAAATAATGATCTGCTCCCTCCTCATGCCCAGGGACAAGAAATAATGTGTGCCAGGGTTTCTGCATAAAGGACTTAGCCAGACAGTGGGGAAAATGTCCTAGTGACAAGCTTTTTTAAAAAAGAATACTGTTTGGCTCTTGGATTGTGCTGTGGACACTGGGCCAGAAGTCATAGAATCATCATAGAAAAACCCAAATTTGAAGGGACCTTGAAAGCTTATTTGCCCTGTTTGTTGTGGGAAGGAGGGCCTAGCTAAGATTATTTAGCCCTTTGTTTAGTCATGTCTTAAAAGCTGCCAGTGATGGTGTCTCTTCCTCCTCCTTGGGAAGGTTGTTCTAGTGCAGGATTGTTGTGACTGTAAAAAAAATCATGTTTCTTATATTGTCATGAAAATCATGCAGTAAGCCTATAATGGTAGGGACCTATGACTTGTCTAACCCTGCCTCTGAAATAGCAAAAACATGAATGTCAGGTATACAAGGAAGATAGTGTTTTAGAGTTTGGGGGGAAAGAAAAACAGATTTTTACAAAATATGTTTTGTGTAGTAAGGTCTTGGAATTACTTGCCTTTTGCTGATGTCATACAGAACAAACTTTTCTGGGAGCTAATACATGCCAAAGTGCTTACATGGCATTGGAAGAGAAAGTATCCAGAGGTTGCTGCACTGGGCTTCAAATACAGCTTGGGAGATTCAGAATGTTTCCACTTACTTTTAGCAGTAGTTTAGAATTTCACCAGGTATTTTTGAGAATACGAATACCTGCTACCAGATGATGTCAATAAATACTGCTCATTTCTGCCTTTCAAATCTGCATATTCATAAATACTGCATTGTTACTCTGACATAGCAATTACAGCGTGTGTGATATATGTGAATCTCCATTTATCATTGTCCAACTTCAGGCTTTGTAAAAGTTAATGTTTTAGAAACCTGCTTACATAAACCACTCTTTTAAAGAAGCTGGCCCAATGAGAAGCTAGAAGTGGAAAGCAATTAAATGACACTGCTGGGCAGAGATGACAAAGATGGATCCAGATGTTCTGATAAGGATATAGATTTATTGTGTTACTTAGCTATAAACTTGTTGCAGTTTAGATATTGCTCTTGTAAAGTTCATGGGACAGGTGTCTTAACTTTCAACGGGTAATTAAATGCTTCATCATGCAGGCTGCGGTGTGAATCATCATCTTCTGAGTAGTGTGCACCTAAATTAGTAATTTACTAAGTCATGAATGTGGGAAACATTTTGCCATGATTATGAATAATTAATGCAAAGCTGTATTGGCAACGTCCACCCAGTAATTCATCCTTATAGCTTTGTGACAGAATGTTCCAGGCTGCCTCCAGGAGGGAATCTGAGGAGTAGAGTCAGGATGACAAACCGCCAAACCCTAAGGAGGTCCCATGGATTGATGGCTTTGCAAATGAACTGCTGGTTACCTGGGCAGGGGGTGCACCTGTGGAGGCTGCAGGGCTTTGCCTCTAGGATGAGCTGTGTGTCCTGCTGCACACAGGCTGCAGCTTGTGCACTTACCACTTCAAGGGAGGATGGAAACGTAGATGTGTCTGTGCTTCAAATGTTAGGGTGGCTGAAGTTGCATTCACCAGAGTCAAATACAACTGGCTGTGCACATGCCTGTGCTCAGCTTTGCCTCGCCTGCTTCCATTATCAGTGTCTAATACTCACATTGGCTTCTATTAACCACTGGCCAAGAATTAGGCTGTGTTTCTGTTGTTAGCTGAGCAAAACCTCAGGTACTTGCTGTACCCTGTCCAGCTGGTTTGTCAGGCTGAGCAGAAGGCAGAAGAGGGCAAGGGTGTGCACAGCTCCCAGCACTGTGTCCAGGCTGGGAGCAGGGTGGCAGCAGCTGAGGTGCTGTGTGTGCCATGCCTGAGCCAGAGCTGAGAGCTAACCTGGCCCCCATCAGAGCACAGAAATGAAGGAGCTCCCGCTACATCAGGAAGGAAATATTAATGAATACTATCATCTTCCCTGACCTCGAGAATATTGCAGGTGGGATTGTCTCAGCTGGGTCCCAAACATTCCCACATGGAATGTAAAGTCAATCGAAAGCCAAAGAACAGGTTGAAAAGCAAGAGGCTTATCTCATTCTTAGGAATAATTCTGAAATTAAGTTGTGTGTGAGGAACTGACTTTGTTTTCTGAGAGTGCTAACTGAAGGCAAATAAGAACTTTTGAATTGTGATTGTTTTTTCTTGTGTCATGTTCATAAAAGTAGTTAATGCTTTGTTTGGGTGATTCCCAGCCTCCTTGTGGGCAACGCTTGGAAAAATACTTTTAAAAGTTCATAACTTATGAGGGCTGTTTTTATTGATATGATTTGAATTGTGGTCTGAGGGGTTTTTTTTAAGACAGCCTTTTTTCTTTCACAAGGCCTTGCTTGCTTATTTTATTTTCTTAATCCCTCCCCACCTCCAATATTTGTGTTTTGCTCCATCTACCATTGGCCTTCTTTTGCAACAGCTTCACTGAAGGGGCTTTATAAGCCTCCTGATCTGTTGTTCAGAGCTGCTTCCCTTTGCTTCCCCTCTTTATTGTGTCACATTAGATAAAGGGTGAATTCCTTTTTGATTACAAAGAAAGATCCAAGACTTGGAAGACACCAGATGGTGGCACTGGTCTTTCACATCTGACAAGTCTGGATGATGCAGTGAAGCGTAAGAAGTTTTATGCAAGTTATACTCCATGCCATCCTCATTTTTTTTCTCCTTTAAGCTGCGTAGTTGGAATGAGGAAGGTGACATATTTTTCTGCTTATCCTTAGAGAGTGCCTGGAGAAGGTGAGATGTGTATCTGAGGGAGGAGGAAAGATAAGCCTTGGCAATATCTGAGCATTGCTAATACTATTATTGTCTGTATTTGTATCACACCATTGCATTTCACTACATTTCAGTTGAAATGTAGTTTGGATGCCAGCTGAGCTGTGCTAGCTTATACTGGATGAGTCTGTTGTTCTGGTTCTTAAAATCAGACATGCACCTTATATTTTCAGTCTTTGCTGAATCTTACTGCATGGGTAGTTTTTAATAGCTAGTTTCTTTCTGAATGTAGCAGATACAAGCTGTATAGTTATGTTATAGCTATTTGCTTTATTATTCCTGAAATCTTCTCTTTAGTATATTTAGAGTAGCTTAGCAGTGTTCTGTTTCTCTCCTTTGAGGAGGAATGGCTGGAGAAATCTGTATTTGAAAGAGAGAATGCAGTGTTGAATTCCAGATGAAATACTGTCTTAGAGAATACTGAAAAAAGAAAAATGCACTTCTTGTCTGGAGCCAAATCCTTGCAGTCTGAGCTGTTATTCTTTCCTGTTTGGGCACAAACCGTGCAAGGGAAGTGGTGGGTAAAGGCTGATTATGAACAAGAGAAATGGCAGAATTCCTTAATAATGTGTGAAAATGAGTTATCTGTGAATATCACCTATTACAGTCCCAGGGCTCACACAGCAGCTGTGACAAAAGTCATAACCAGTGTGACATGGACACAGGACAATGGAAAATGTGCTGACCATTCATTCCCCACCATCGTCTGCAGAGCAAACCTTTGTGCTGGAAATGTCCCAGCACTACCAAAGAGGCCAGGCGTGGGACCTGCAGTCTTGACTAAAGCAAAGGTGAATATGTGAAGTCACCAAAATCTGTACACTGGAATATGTTCCTTGGTTACTGAAAGAAAAAAAACATTGAAAAGCAGTTGGGTTCATGCAGCCTGCAGTCTTTCTTCACATCTTTGTTTTTTGGGATTTAGGCTTGCTACCCATGCAAGGTTTAGTCCACCTCTGATCTATCACAGTGCTAGTGCACATCTCAGCTGGAGGCTTTTTACTGAGTTACTGGGATGAGATTTTGCCTTTTTTAGTAACTCAAGCTACTTCGTCTAGCCTGAAAAAGGAAGAAAAGCTCCCATTCGTCTTATTAAACATAATTGTTATATATGTATTGATGATTATAAGAGGAACCATCAAAAGCTATACTGAGGAAATGACCGCTGAGTTATGTTATTTTTCTATTGCAAAGTTTGCTGTTCATTGTGTGTGGGGTTTTTTTGGTGGGTCTTTTTTTTATGTTTCATTTGGGTGGTTTTGTTCTGTGAGTTTGGTTTGGGGTTTTTAACTAACATATATTTCATACTTTCAGTCTGAAGAAAGTTTTAGACCATAGATCAAAACAGAGATTGAAAGTTGCAGTGTGAAATTGCAGGATGTCTGTGTAAACAGTGTATACTTCTCAACTGACAGAGTTTAATAGCAGCAATTATACATTTTCTGCTTTCTTAGCAGCACCTGGCATTCCGTGGAGTCAGGCCTTTATCAGACACTGAAAAAATAGTTTTTCTGCTCTTCCCATATTCTCAAAACTTGCTCTCCTTTTCTCCCTTAACAAGATTTCAGCTGTGAGCAATAAGGAGAAAGAACAGTTATTCTTGGTGATGTTTGCAACGTGAGGTGGCCTGTTTGCAAGCTGGGGTCCTGACAGCTGGCACTGGTTTGTGACATGAATGGTGTTGATGCTGAATTGAACCATTTGGCCTGAAGAAGGATTTAATGGTTTATAGTTTTTCAGTTGTTTGTGTTCTTGCAGGGAAGTGCAGCTCTCCTGAGCTGATCATGTGCTTCCCTTCTCATTTCAGCACTTTTATAATCAGAAACTTGTCAAGGTAAAATCTGTGGTTACTGATTTCTATCTTAGTTGATGTCACTAAACTGTTTTATCAATGCACAGGCATCGTCTTCTTGCTCTTGGGCTGAGCGGTACATGTAGGGGTCAAATGTAAGTATGTTATATCAAATATAACTATGAGTATAAATGAAACCAAAGAACATAAGAATTAATCTCTTAGTCAGCACTGATAAGACAAGGAGGTAAGTAGTAGCCCACACTGACACAACTTGTTCCTGGTAAACTCATTTGACTTACTTCTAAGGAGAAGAATAGGACTTTGTTACAGAAGAAGCGGGCGCAGTGATTTTAGTAAAAGTTTTGATACCCCTTGAAAGATTATCCAAAATCAGCAATGGCTGGAAATACTCATGAAATAACTACAGCTTGATACAGTTTTAGCTGAAGAGCAGTCAATGACCCATCTGGCAAGTGTGTAGGGTGGTAGAACAGACGAGTTGTGAGTATGGCTCATAGGAAAATATGTCCAGGGAAATGAAGACTGAAGGTGGTGGAACATTTGGATGGGCATATAATACCCAAAATGGATTTTGAAAACAGAATGATCTTGTGTTCCACCTATCTGTATTGGATGGAACAAAAAGTTAAAAATCAGATTTTGGCAAGAAAGATGCAAACTAGGGGTTGAGAACCTCCTGGCAGAAGGACAGCCCAAGGATAAGGTGCCTGGTGAGCATGGGCTCACGGCTAGGTAAAAATCTGTCCTAAGGACCTCTCTTCTAACTCAGTTTTGGTGGTAGAAAACAAGCTATATACTGCCTTCTAGGGAAATCATTAGTACAGCTGAGAGCAAAGACTTATCAGTCTTTGCAGTCTTACTTGTTTATAGGCAAATTCTACAGTTAGTTATACTCTATGGGGTAAGATGACACTGGAAGGGGAGTTGAAGCAGTCCACGACTTAGTCTCTGTCTTGAAAATGTTTAGGAACCTGCTCTGCTTTAAACAAATCCCTGAAGCAAATTAATGTTTTGAAGTGATCTCTGCTTAAAAACAGGAGATCACAACATAATTCTATCAAAGTATTGTCATTGCTTGTGTGGGATTTTCCTTGTTTTATAAGAACAAAGCAATTCACAGATAAAAGGGTTCTTCACATAAACTATTTTTCTACTTTTTATTCCTGCAACCAGGACAGCAGTTATATACCCTGTAAGGTGTTTGTGGTTCTATTTGCTCTCTTGGCCACTGACAGATAGCACTGGAGGGCTGGTAAGGAGGGAGGGGACAGCATTTCTGCCTCTCCTGTTGTTGACAAATAGAATTTCTAATATTACCTCTGGGGGTGCTGGGACCTGAAACTTGTTGGAAGGGAGATGATGTCAGGGACATGGGCCGTGCTTTGACCTCATCCAGAGCTGTCTGGGTACAGTCAGTTGTTGTCTAAGCTCTTTAGCAGAGATAGTGTGACATTTCTTTTTTTTCCCCTGGTACTTGTGCTTTAATTGTTGTTTTCACTTAAATGTTAAACTTCAGCTTGTCTCTTTCATGGTTTGATGCTCACAAGTGTAGTGAGGGTTGGGGCCTGGCTGGCCCTTGTGATACCTGGAAGGTGAGGAGTGACCCCAGCAGCCTTGCAGGTGCCCCGGGGGACGAAGGCTCCGGTCTGTGGGTGTGTTCAGTAAGGTCAGCCTCGGTATGGCTGCAGGAAGTGTCAGCTGGGAGTGTTTTGATCAGCTTATACCTATTTGAAGTAAAAATCTATTGCTCTGTCAGGTACAGGAAGACAAGTGGATATGGGATGATGATGATGTGTGTTGGTGGGAAACCTGAGTTTGTTTTAAGTAGAACCTATCCATCTGGTTTATCTCCCCCATCTAAAACACTTGGCAAATGGCTTGTGCTGTCTGCCAGACATGACCACATTAAGTCTATTTGTTTTATGAACACTTGATGCAATTTTAAGATTCTAAGAAAATGTCTCCAGAAAGATATCATATGAAAATCGATAGTTCTTTTCTATGTCATCTTGTTTATGAGCTAGAAGCAGAAAGAGGTTCACTGGAGCAGGGCTAAGATCAATAGCTCTGTGAATTTTAATTGGACCTTCTTTAACTACTGTGTGCTCTCTGCTTTTAACCCTGTAAGAGTAAGGTCCAAGACCCTTCAGTAACTCCTGCCTTTTCCACCCCCTGTTCCTATTGGAGCCACTCATGGATTATCTGAAACAGAAAGTGGAAAGAAGGGAATTGAAGGAGGAACTTGACTCTTATTACTATCATATAATTTCTTTTAATAATAACCTTTCTGTCATTTTTCTTTCCTCTTTAAGCTTGGTTAGTATATTCCTCTTTTCAGTGTCACTTTATCTTTGTACATTGCCTTTGTTTCCACTCTATGCCAGTTTTTCTTCTATTATTTTCCTCTGCTTTACACATGCATACTTGGTATAACTTTACTTTGCAATGTAATTCTCATGTATGCAAGGAGTTAATAAGATCACCTTGTTCATGAACTCTCTATGGAATGTGGAAATTATAAGAAAAAATTTGTCATATTTCCCCATTACAAAAAAAAATTCTCTTTGCTTTATCTTTCTCTTGCTCTTCAATTGTAAATGGCAATGGCAAATTGAGTTTGTTTGTATTTCCTTTTTCAACCACCTACATCAAAAAGGTCTTCTGAAATGCTCTTAGTAACATTCCCATGTGCTTTTGGTTCCATCCTCTCTAAATCTGCAGAGCTGGATAAAGTCTCCAGAAGCCTCAGTGTGATCTTTGCTGCTCTGACTTCTCCTTCACAATCTGTGTGTTTAAAGTCCAGTATAACTTACTGTGTATATTGCCCTACACTTCTGGCAAGTCCTGCTGATGAAGCAGTTCTCCCTGCTGGCATCACAGGGCTGTGAATGGGAGGGAGCCCCTTGGCAGTGTATAAACCCTCTCCAGGACCACTTACCCTGTTGTGCCAAAGGTCCCAAGCTCCGTGTTGAATGTGCTTAGAGTTTGGTCAGCCGTGAGAGGGGAAGAGAGGTATGTTTATTCTTTCCTCTGCCTGCACACCTGGAACCAGACCTAAGCTGAGCTGACCATTCCCAAAAGTTTACTATAAAAGGAATAATGCAGAGTAATCTGCTGTGTCTGTATCCTGCAGATTCCCACCGAACAGAGTTTTAACCACTGACAGGATGTTTGTGAACAAGACTGGTGCTGGGTTGCATTTTTACAGTGCCTCCTAAATAACAGGCAGATCGCTGCTCCTTCAAGGACGCTGGCTCTGAAGTGGTGATGGGATCATCAGAGTGGGATTTTGTTTCATGTTGTTTTGTGGGGTTGGTTGTGAGGTGGTGCTGTTCCTGCTGTTTGCAGTGACTTTTAAGAAGAAAGGCTGAACACTGTTTTGGTCTTTAATTTTTAAACTCCACAATAGTATAACTTTACTGACTTGAGGGGTGTTTTTCCCATTTTTCCTTTGTAAAAGGAGAGGCTCTGTTTTGTACGTTATGAGGATAGATTGCAGTTAAGGACAATGTTTTATGACTGCATGAAATTTCTTTCTAATTTGCATTGAACACAAAACTGGTGACATTTTACGCTGTTAATTGTAAAGGCACGATACAGAAATTACAGGCTGCAGGGGAAGGGGGCCTGTCATGGCGTCTGTTTTCTGTCCTGCTCCAGAAGATGCTGTACAATTGGTAGAGGCTTGATGGTAAAACAGCTGGATTTGGGGACTTTACAAATGTAGTGCAGCTCATTGGGACAGCTTTGCAAGCCATTATCAAAAATATCTGTGATGCCATTTTACAGCTCAAGTGGTCCTTTTATTCCCCAGCCGCATCCTGACCTGTGCCAGCCATCACATGTCCCTTTCATTGGAAACTGGGCAAATTAATTTCTTTTTACTGGTTAAGCTGCTTTGCCAAATGAGTTGGAACCTGGATATAGCTCTGGTTCGGGATGCTTGAATTCATCTACTGGGCCTGTTAGTGGGAGTGTATATAGTAAAAAAATACTGCCAAATTTCAGATCCACCAGTTCAGTATTTCTGAATTTGTAATTAAATTGTATTGGTAGAAACTGAACTATCCTTAGGCTGTGGCAATTGTAGAAGTCTGTGAGTTATTTTTACTTTGTGTGGGTTGGTGTGTGTTTGTTTTTTACCTTTTTTTTTTCCTTCTCTCTGAGGTGTTCACTAGTGAGGTCCTGGCTCAGATGCATCACCCAACTGATGAGTCTTCAGGACTCCTGGAGCAGAGCTGATGCTGTGGACAGGGCCAGAGGGGTTTGGGGCTGCATTCACCTTTCAGGCCAGCACTGAGTGTTGTCTGGAAAGTGCAGTTGTGATTTTCAGGGCTTTCAGTACAGATTTTTCCTGGGAAAAGGAGAAGAGTACAGGCTTCCCTAAAACAGGTGGGTGGGGGAAGCATAGGAGCATGAAGCAGGAAAGCTGCCCTGGGAAGGGATATACTTTGCTGGTTTGCTAGAACTTTTGTTCAGCATATGCTGAGGTCTGGAATGTGTGTTCAGTCCTACTTTTTGCTCTTAATTACAATTTTACCAAGGAACTTGGAGTATATATTCTAAAAATATTGTTCACTGGCAAATACACATTCCAGAATACACATGAAGTGATTTATTTTTATATTTGTTTCCATCAGATCTCTTTATAACTCATATCTGATCTTCCATTCACTGTGAGTTCAAGACTAGTTTTGGCATTACTGCTTTCAATTCAAGGCATCTCATTTACTCCACATTCACATTAGATCTCACTGGATGTATTTATCAAGTTTCACGCCAGGGGCTCTCAGAGTTATAAGCCTCTTAAAGGGGGAAAAGTGCTGACATAGCCTTAAATTGTGCTATGGCAAATGTTACACTGTAATTACCTTTATCTATCACCAAAGCCCCTTTCAGAGGCCTGGCTGTGTGCCGTGGGCCTCTTGATGGAATGCTCCATTACACTGAGATTTTTCACAGGGAAAAAACTCTAAAGCAAACCATGATAAAGTACTTTTGTAAGAGTAGACGTAGTGGCAGTGACAGGGTGGTGAGAAGAAGAGGGATGGTGGTGAGTTGCAGGAGGAAATATTCTGCAGCATTAATGGTAGATCTGTGTTAGAAAGAGGACAACATGATTTTTTTTCCTACCCATGTGTGTCACATTACTACTATTCTTCCAGATGCTTTGAGAGTCAACACTTAGCATAAGCTGTGAAATTTCAGCAAATTGTCTGTATTTTTACCATGCACGGGAGTATTGGGTGAAGATGTACAAGCTGGCAGGCTCCAGGCTGCTGGCAGAGTGGAAAGCAATATAAGACTGTTAGATTATTATGTGCTGCTGCTCTTGGGCTGATGCAGCTGGCAAAAGAGGGCTCGGGAGCTGTGGCACGAGGCTGTGCTGGAGCTGCTGTGCTGGTTTGGTGGCTGATGTGCAGTTCATGCACTGTCCCGTGTCCTCGGGTCTGTGCTTGTTTGATTGCACATAGTCTGGGAATTGCGGGCTTGGCTTGTGGGCTTCATCTCACATGGAAAGCAAAGGAAGCCCTGAATGGAAAAAGGTTCAGGGAAAGGTGAAATTCAGACCAAGAACAAAAGGGTGGATGCTTCTGTAATGCAGAACTTTCAGGTACAGGAAGAGAGGCCCAGTGCCAGATCAGGCTTGTATTGGATTACAGATGGAATTACCTCAGTGCTGGAATATAACAGCACCTCTGCTGGGTGTCTGGGGTTTGTATTAATGGTGAAGAACTACTAGGCATGTAGCACACAAACAAAAGGAACTCTTAAGGGCAACACTGAAAACCTGTTTGGGAGCTGTGTGTGTGTATTTTAGGTAATACACCGACAGGCTTTTTTGATTAAGTAAAATAGTTGTATTTACTTGCTACTTGTCTTCTTCACTCTGTCTTCTGCAGAGTTGCTGTCTGCTCTTTAACGGGTAAGGCCATGGTGCATCTGTTACTGGAATGTAGCCACGATTGTTGTTCTCTAAGGTGTATTGGAGCATTTCCTGTGCAGGTGCTGTATAAATAACTGGAGAAGGGAAAGAAGAAGCTGTATATTGAAGAATATTACCATGTTAGGTGCAGGTGGCTACCCAGGTGTATTAGATTCCCATAGACAGCTAAAGGGAAATGTTTTTCTGCTTTTGGGTCACTTGAGCTAGAGTAGTGGACTGATTAATTTCTATTTGAGTGTCTTTGCATTTCTGGGGGAAGGGAGGGTGGAGTGGCCAGGGGAGATCTTGCAGTTGAATCTTTTGGCAGAAAGAAAAGAATTGAAGGGACTTGGAATATGACGTGAAACAGCTGTTCTGGCTTAGGATGCTGCTTCTGTGAGTTACAACAGGTCACTTTGAGGAGAGGTCCTGGGGGTGTTGGTGACTGGATTTGCTCTCCTCTGCTCTCTGTCTTCTGCCCCCAGGCAGTTTGGCTGCTGCAGGACCCCGTGTGTTAAAGGAGAAGGACAAACAAAAAAAGCCCCAACCCTTCAGTTTGAACGTGCTGCATGTTGAACCTGCTGCAGCTGGAATTTGGAATGGAGATGACATCTTGAACTGCCCTCATCCATATTGAACATGGGCACCCTGGCCTTTCTCCTGGAAGAAGGGGGAACTTTCAGGGGTAGTATCTTGTGATTTGCACATTCAGTAGTGTGGTTGGTTTGAAAGATAAGAGCCTTATCAAATTTCTGCAGCAATCAGGTTGTGGTTATGTGCTAAAGCCCATAAATTATAATTCTGTGGGTTTAACCTTCAAGCATCTGTAGCAATTTGACAAGAATTTAACTATTGCACCTCAATCAAGTTAAGTTTAGCAGTCTACAGACCTAGGCTTGAAAATACACGTTGTGAATTCTGTTCTGGTTCTGTGAATATTAATGGACTAGAATGATGAATTTTCTGTTTTACTTATGACTTTGATTTTGATGAGTGTAACATTTTTTTATTTCAAAATGTTAGTGATTGTTCCTTGAAGGAGACTGGATTTTCATGGGGAAGACTGGAATGCTATTCAAAGAGCTGTATCTAAAAATACTGATTTCTCATCTGTAGGTCTTGTAGAAGCTTGAAAACATTTCTTTTTTCCCCTCTAAACACTTGGCTCTGTTTTAATGTAGCTTTATTGTTTGTTTGAAATATTGTATGGTTCTAAATATGAAGACATCGTGTAAACATAAGAAACATTTGGTATATTTTAAGTGCAGGAAACTTTTGACTGATATTTATCTAATGTGAAATACCAAGGCAACTGGGATCTGTCGGCTGCATCTGTCGCTTTTAAAACCAGAAGTCCTAGGAGTTGTATCTGAGGCCTTGGGATGCTCTGGAAAGTGTTGGTGTGCTTGAACACGTTGCAAATGTTTGTCCTGGAGAAGCTGGTCTGAGGGTAGGGAGGTTCAAATGACCTTTTCCTGCGTTAGAAGTCTCGCTGTGCTGCAGGCTGTGACTAAGTGACAGAATGCCGAGGGCTGAACCTCAGTTCTGACACTGAGGAATCTGCAGTGAAAAAGGCCAAATAAGTTTCTCACACTTCTTACTTGGTAAAATAATGCAACTGTTAAAATATGATTCCCTCCACTCCTCCCAGGGTACAGACTTATATGTTTTTAACTTTACTTTCCAAAAAGGATTTGATAATACGATGCAGTAGGCATCTCATTTTCCCTTTTTCTGTGTGGGAAAATACAAGGAATCCACTAACTTTTCATTGTTTGGTCTTACGCAATTTCTTCTGCAGAGCTCTGGGAGTTGGTATGGAGATTAGGGCTTGCTAGGAATTAACCAAGTATCTATTTGTTGAGGGAATATAGTTGTGTTTCTTTGCACTCAAACTCCAAATCCATTTATAATAAGAATGAGTATATATACTTAGTTCTGTTTACATGTATTAGCTGCTTTACTCTCGATAGGCATTAAAAAAAGATAACATCACTGTTATCATCCTAAAACGACTTTAGTCTCTCAACAGGGCAAACATCAAACAAAAGGCCTATTAACATGAGCTAAATTTTGGGAACCTTCCACAAGCATTGATATTAAAAATATTAATTTTGGCAAGGTGGAGACTTCTGGAGTCACCAAAAATGTTATTTTTACTTTGGACCTCAAATAAGTTGTTGTGGTTCTGTATCTCCATTGCCTGCTTTCGTGTGAGTGTTTTATTTGTAACTGCCAGATTAGTTTGTGTTTCGGTTTGTGTGCTTTTTTTTTTTGCTATTTTGGGGAGGGTTGTTGTTTTTTAAATTTAATACCAGTCCTCTGGCATATGCCAATTTACTGCTCACTCACAATGTCAGTGAGAGGAAACTTGAGCCCTTGAGTGTTTGTCAGGTGCCCTTTGAAAGGCCATGATGTCCTGATCCCATCCCTGTGTAGCAGTGCAGTTTCCACAGCTGGACTCAGCGCTGTGCTCAACTGATGAGTGTTCCTGGAGCTCGGTGTTCAAGGGCTGGGGCAGCCAGGAAGCCAAGTGCCACAGCTTGAACAGCTTTAGTGCCAGCAGATACCAGCTACAGCTCCTGCATGGCAGCCAGCAGTGGGACCTGCACAGCACCCCTGGCAGTTGCACATTTGTGCTCAGCTAATACTGCCCTGCAGATAAGAATTCTTCAGTGAAGCCCAGCTTTGCTCCTTTGTACTGCTGAAATGACCAGTATGTGTTCAGTGGTCAGGCTGACTGCTTTTGGTTCTAGGAATGGTGCTGGCAGCTCTGGCTTTCGAGGTTGTGGCTAGTGCTGGCAGGATGCAGTCTGGCAGTCCAGACAGCTTAGTGCAGAAGCAGTTTGTCCCACACCCTTCTCCACCCTCCCTCTTGCAGTGCGTCATGCTGGTTATCATTAGCCAGAGCTCTCAAAGCGGAGTTTGTACTTAATCCTGATTACAAGTGCTATTAACAAAGAACCTCCGTGTCTGTGGAGAGATTAAAGCAAAGTTTGACAACTGATGCTCTTCCTGCATGTTGGTATGTGTTGTGGGGGCTGACTTTGGCCCGTGTAGGTGACACAGCTGGCAGCAGCTAAAGCTGTACCTATGCCATGTGTTTAAGAATTCAGTGTGGGGTGACTGCAGTACTCTGCTGGCAGTGAGATCTCACACAGATCAATGGAGCTACTTGACGTTTCCATCTCTATTTGTGATCAGTAGAATGTTACCTGTGATGTTTTGATTTTGGCAAATCATCAGCCACTAATTCTGCTATTTTCTACCCTTTAAAGCCATTTGCTGTGGTAATCAAACATAAGTGATTTGGAGCAAAATTTTACTAATATGGGTTCCTTCCAGAAGCATGAGATGGCTTAAACTGAAGTGCTGATAATAGGTAATAAAACAAAGGGCTTTTGTTTCATCCAAGCTCTGCACATCCCTGGTTTAGAGAAGACAACTGCAATGCTATCTTTGTGCTGGGTGGGCTTTTTTTAGTTGATTTGGGGGTTTGTTTTAGTTTAAGCCAAATGGTCCAAAAAGGTAATGACTTCCTAGGAAAGGGAACGTGGCAATGCAGCTGAAAGAACCGAATTGGAAAGTGTTTCTTCAGTGAAGCTGGAGGGACAAAGGCAGGAGAACAGCAGCTCCAAAATGCTCTGGTGACTGAGGGCTAAATAAGTCAATTCCAGCAGGCTGGGTTTTGAATGCCATGTCTGAAATTCAGCTGTTGGGGCAGAGAGATGCCTGTATCTGCCAGGGAAGTGTGGGAGCAGAGTCCCTGCAGCTCTGGTACCCTCAGCGTTAAGGCAGTGTCACTGCTGGGGCTCGTTACAGACAGGGCTGCCTTCTCTGGTGGGACTGTTACTGTTCTGGGCCTTGGCATAAAGTTATGGGGGTTTATACTTTGAGGTTGTTTGGGTTTTATCACTCTGGTTTTCTGTGTGTTATTTCAGTTTGGGGTTTTGTCTCTTTCTGGTCAGTTTGGGGTATGCTGGGATGGGGCAGTGGTTGTTTCCCTTGGTCCAGAGCGAGGCCCTATTAAACTTGGAGTGCTCTCCTGACGTGGATTTGCCTAAAGAAGCTGAGAGCAGTCTTGTGCCCTCTGGTCCAGCTGGGAGACCACGTGGATCTGATAGGAGGGTGGGTGCTGGAGTCCCGGGAGGTGCAACAGCAGAACTGGCACTAACCTGGAGAAAAGGGCACCTGAGGGATCCCGGCATCTTCAGGAACTCCTCCTGCCCTGCTTCCTAGGGATTCTTTCTCAAGTTGCAGTAGGGAAATAAGAGGCAAAGCATTGCACTGAAACCTGCCCTGTATGTGAATGCAACCTGGAACAGAGAAACTATAGTTTGAAGGCTGACATAAAGTAATGAACAAG
>JAWWMP010000167.1:374350-507364 GCA_035047865.1 Dendrocincla tyrannina
GATGGCTGATATTTTGTTTTGTTTTGGGGATTTGTTTGTTTTTAAGTGTTCATTTGAAGCTGGGTGACTTGGACTAGAGCTACTAGAAAGGCCAAGGCACTGAGCACCATGAAGCACAATGTTCTTCACAGAGTCTTCATGTCCTGAGACTGCATGCAGCTCAGACCCTGTCTAATGAGAGAGGTGTACAAATTCAGGCAAAGAACCAAGAGATGCTGCAGTCTGGATAAAAAAGCAAGCTTGGAATGTATTGTTGAGTGCAATAAGGTTATTGAGAACATTTTAAATAATGGCTAAATGTACTCTTGCAAAATCAGTCATAGCTTTTAGAGTATTTGATCTCAGTCTTCTTAGCAGTGCAGCAAATGCCAAAAGAGTTTCATATTGTAGGTGTAAGGAAAATGGAGACAATCAGTTGCCTGGAGTGGTATTTACGTCCAGCCGGCAGTAAATATAATGTAGAATTGGATTTAGACAAATGAAATCATGGGCTGTATCAGTATGGTAATGCTTTTTATACATATATATTAAAAGTCAAACTCCTATGCTTAAAAATAAAGTTGAGAAAGTGGATGGACACTACTGTACTGCTAAATGCAGTTCTTAGGGTTCAGATTTTGCTGTTGATGCTATTTGACTTACTGCACTACAAAAAACACCTGTAGAATAATTCCTATGTTCTTTTAATCTTTGTTAGCTATTTACTATGCCTGTAGTGATTTGTTATACAGATTTGTTGAGCAGCATAAATAACGTGAGCAGGAGAGGCTACCATCAGAAAAAACTTGTTAAAAAAGGCCTGTTAGGGTAAAACCAGCTCTCAGGGCTGCATCAGCTCCAAGAGTGACTGGTACACACAAACCTTCAGAAACAGCAAAAGGGGGAGGAGAAGTAGCAGAAAGAGTAAGAAATGGTAAGAAACAGAGGAACGACTTAGCACAACACTGCATTTCATCCCTTGTCAAAGAATGCCTCTAATGCCAGGCTGGTAGAATGGGCTGTGTCTCACAGCTAGGGTGGCAACTCTACAGCTTTCCCTGCACCTCATTTCCACATGCGTGTATGTATTATTAATGAGGACAAATCCTGGAATGGGCTTTGAGCTCCTGTCAGCAAATAAGTGAGTGCAGAGTACTGTGTGTGTGAAATTCCATGCCTTGAATTAGCCTCCTGTTTGGAGAGCTCTGAGGAGAGATGAAGGAAAGCAGCAGAGAACAGATGGATTACCAGAATTCAGAAAGGCAGAAAGTTAAAAGGAGGATCAGAGGTTTACAGGAAGCAGAAGACCTTCAAAGATCACACCACAGAAATGTTGATGATGCTTTCTGGAAGAGCCAGGGGATGCAGCTGAAAGTTTCGTAACGCACACTGTAGTAGGGAAACATGGCTCTGCTTAATAGGGCTGACTTTCCATTCCACTTGGGAGGAAGGACCTTCCTTTTTTCATCAGGTCTCAACCCTAAACAAAGCCTTGGAGAATGATTTGTCTTAGGTTGAGTGGCCTAAGCTTTTCTCTTTCCCTTAGTAAGGCTATTCATTAGATTGTTTCAAATGGAGAAGTTTCCTGGGTTCACTGGATCTTTGTTTCTGCTTTCATTCTTGGATTGGTGTTTGGAGGAGGCTACCAAGGCCCAGAGGGCAGTTTAGTATGCAGTTTAAACTCCCCTGATTTTTCTTTTTAGTAGGCTGGACCAAGGGAAGTTCTCCTTGCTTTATTTTTATTTTATTTTTTAATAACTCTGCAGCAGAGTGATAGTTAATGTTGAAATTCGATATACTAAGTATATATCTAATGTCTTCCAAGGGATTTATTTAAAAGTAAGAATAAACATTCCACTGAACTGCAAAGAGACTTACAGAAGTAGTTTTGTTTATATACAGTCTCCAGCTGGAACTGCAAACATAAGCAATAGTTTAATATCTTGCAGGCCATCTGGGAAAGGGATTTGTTTAAGAGGAAAGCATAGCACCATAGATCACACATTGTGTATTTCTCTCTCTATTGAACATCTTTGCCAAATCTTCTTCTGTTATCTTGTCTATGCCTCCTGCGGAGAGAAACAGCTGCAATCCTAAAGTGACCATTTGCTCACCATTTTAGAAGTACATCTCTTCTTTCTGTCTGTTTTTCCCTTGTTTTCCTCCCAAGAAAGTGGTAACCTAATGGAGGCTTTCAGAAAAGCTGATAGAGAGCCTCTTGAGTTCTTTCTGTCAATGGTTTTGTCATATTTTCCCTCCACCCCCCAAGATGAAAAATACCACAGTTCAGTTGTGAAGTATGATAGCATTACTGGTATAGATATTGCATTTATTTCCATATAGGCACAAGGATACACATTGTAATTAATTATTGTGTTCCTTGTCAATTAAATACTGTTGAGTGAATGCAGTCACTGCCTCTAAAATGCTCAATATGGTTGGATTTTACTCAGTCTTCTTGATGTAGTGTGTTACAGTGAGCTGACACTTGCAGAACTGATTTAAAATCCTTCTTCCTATGTGTTAAAACATCTGATGAAATACTGTGAACTGAGTTAATTGCTTTGTCAGAGTATATCTGCTGAGGGGAAAAACAGTTAATTTGTGATCTAGATCTATTTAGGAATTAAAAAAACATACTCTGAGCTTTTGAATTTAATATAGTACAAAATGACTCTGCTTGAACAAAGAAGTGCACTGGGGGTGACTGTGGATGGAAGTTCTGAAATAATGCTGATAGCACATAATTGCTTCCCACCCTCCAGTGTAGTCTGTGCTTCCTGACAGTCTGCAAACTGACATTACATCTACCTGTGGGCATGGTGTTGCTTGATTTCTTCAGCAGGTCGTGGATAGGTGGTGCCCAGAACGTGACTCTTACATGGAATCCCAGGGGAAGAGAGAGGTAAAATACAAGTGCAACAGGAAATCTCATAATTACACTAGAAATTTGTTCTAAAACTCATTCTGCTTTCTCACATTAAACAAAATCATGGTAATCCATCTCGTATCCTTTTTAAAAAAGCAACAGCTGCTTTATGTTGATCAGGTGCTGTATCTATGAACTTGGGGTTTTTTAGTGTTTATGGAGAAATGGTGTTCTGTAATTTACAGCAGAGCATTGTGCAGTATTGGTGAAATTCTGTCTTGCGTAAAATATGTTTTCTTAGATTTTTATTCTACCTCTTGAAGGGAGGCCGTTTCATTCTAATCAGCTTCCAGATAGCTCTAGTTTACTCAAATAAATTCTCAAGTCTTATTTTGGTGACTTTTTTCCAGATAAATATTTAGTATCTGCAAATAGAGTACAGTGCTTGATTATGTACCTTCTAATCCGTGATGCTGTTTTGATTCAATTCAGTTTTTCTTAAGCTTTGTTTTTAGAGATAGGATGCCAACTCCTAACTGAATCCACTTGTGATTTATGGCAATTCTTTGGTTTATGTTGTCAAGTACAAAAATGAAAAGGTAGGATTGCTTTATACAAGGGACAGATCTGTTCTCTCCCAATGGCCTGTTTGTGTGACTTCTGAACAGAGAGATGAGAGATAGGGACCAACGTTGTGACAAGGCAGGTGGGGGTGTGCCCCCTTGCAGGATGTTGTGTAGCCATCCTGAGGAGCAAATTGCAGCCTCCACCTTCCCTTGCCTCAAGAGGAGAGATGTTTTGGAAAGGTGTTACTGATGTATTAATATGGAAAAAAGAAAGGCAACTTTTTCCTTCTTTTTTTTTTTAATATTTAAAAGAAGTAAAGGCACGTCACTGAAGCTGAGGGATACTTAATTCTATGGAAAGTTTCCTTTCCCTTTAATATTAAGAATTAACATATGGAACTAACTATTGCATGAAAACAAACTTAAGATCATAGCCAGTTAAGGAGACATCGCTGATACTGATAAGTACAGAGATGTATTGAGAGAATGTGGTTACATATGACAAACATCTCTATTTGTTTGGCACTACATCAGCTAATTACAAGGCAGTTTTCTCCAAAACATGTTCCTGGAGAAGTGTATTCTGTATCTCTGAAAGTGGGGGTGCACTGAGCCTTCTCTGAGGGAATGAATGGGCTTCCTGCCTCACTGAAAGTTTTTTGTTGTTTGTCAATGTCTTTTTCATTAGTATAGGTGACTTCCAAGAGCAGATCCATAACTCCCGTCTGTATGTCCTCTCTCCATTACAGCAGATGAGTGTATTTGGGGATTCTCTTTCGTTAACTGGCTAATACAGTCAGCCATGAAGAGCAAGGAACTATGTGCAAGCTGCTCCTTGCAGTGCAGGCTCCAAGTCTGTTGTTCGATCTCAAAGCTACCAGAATTGGTGATCCCCAAAATATCCTTCACAAAAAGGGTTTAGAAATGGTTATGGACAAATGAGGAAGGGCAAAAGCAAAACAGCAGGTAATTTTGGTATAGTAAAAGTAGAATTTAGGACTGTTATGGCTTTTACATAGCAGTGGGATCTAATTAATTTTCCAAAAATAATATGGTTGTTACAAGTTTTATTTTTGTAATCTTTTAAAATGATACTGTTATGTATCACTGAGTATAATTAACACTTGATTAAAAAGCACTCCAAGCTGAAATCATGAGCCGTTTGTAGGAACTGGAATGATCAAATCTCTGGATCACTACTGCCTTTTTTCATATTGTGTGGGGAGAATGCTTCTATTTTAAAATGATGGAACTGGGCAAAAGGAAATTTATGATCTGAACTTGCTGCAAATCATTTGTATTGATCTGTTTTGTTTCCATTCTGCTGGAGCTAATGGAAATCATTTGTCACCTGACTTGTCTCAGTAGATTTGGAAAACCACCATACCATTTATCAGGGCAGCTGAAGGTCTGAGCAAGTGTGCTTATGTCTGCAATCACAGAGATTCATTGGACTTCCAGCAGAGGGAACAGCACCCAATGAGAGTGTTGCTCTTATTCTAATGCTGGCCTGAATACACTGGCTGTATGTTCATGTTTGTGTCGTGCTGAACGTGAGCAATTATAAACCTGGCACAGGGATCATGATGGGTTCTGTCTTGTCTGTGGTTTTCTGTTATAAGGTCCTTGATTCCTGTAAATCAACAACTTGATACTGATTTAACCAAGTAGGTTAACCCCCTGCTATTTCCCCAGACTCTTAAAACTGACTCTGTGGTTTTCATGTGAAGAAAATGTGGACTTGAATGACCAAAGCTACTAGTCCCGGTCTTTAAAAATCACTGCACAACAGTGCTAAGAGTTGAGTGACATCCCACATGCACCCAACGTTCCATTTGGGTAGATAAGGTTGAGAGGTCATGCCCTAAAAGCTGGTGTTTTTTTGGTTTTTTTTGTATCTGTCATTTCTTCTTGGTCCATGTAACTTTGAAAACGAAAGCCAGGTTTTATTATTCTCCACCACAACAGTCTTAAATTCTACCTCTGCCGTATTCCCCCTTGCAGAGTCATTAGCTGTGATGTGGCAGAAAGAAGGAACATTGTCTGCTTTCGTAAAGATGTTGATTAAAAGTCTGAACATACTGTGATGAAAGAGGAGTGAAACAAATTGTGAAACCTACAGAATAATTTGATTCACATTTTATAACACAAGTTAAACCATAGTTCAGTTAATTTTAAAGCCAGGCCTAAAACATTTTGTTTTTAAATCCATCTTTTGCAATTCATTGTAGGCAAAAGCCATAGTTGTCTGGCTCTCTGATCTGTGAGGTCAGGAATTGACAGCTTTTCACAATGTATGAAATATGACTATAATTTAAGCAAGATATTCTGTAGGTGCCTAGTTGTTCCCTTCGAAAATAAGAAAAAGGCTTCAGATGCCTGATGTTCAGCTCGAAACTCATACACTTTTGAAGTTCTAGACATCTTAAACTTCTATTACTTTAAAATAATAAAACTGTTTAAAAATGTAATGTTAGTAAAATCATGTAAACTCACTTACCTTCAGTGTAATGAAGGTTTGTAGAAGTTTTATGAACTACCCAGATTTGAGATGATCTCATGTACTGTGCAAGCATTCAGCATAGCTCGTGTCCAGTGACAAGGCTGATGAATGGGAGTGAGAGCTTTAATTCTGAACCTGTTTAGTGGCCAGCTTCTGGCTCTTCTTTGGGGGTTGGCCTTGCGTTCTGCTCATCTTCAGAACTTTTCAAAAAACCCCCAGCAATTAGGCTAGCAAAGCTGAATTGGCAAAAGGTATCCTGCCAGAAATGAAGTACCTTATAAAACTCAAAAAAGTAGAAAATCACTTTAAAGGCAGTGGTTTGTCTTAGTGGAAATAACTGTGCTGCAGCAATCAGGGGCTCTTTTTAGGATGTTCCATTTACAGTTTCATTGATTGAGAGAATTTCCTTTACAATCCAATCCTTTTTGGCCCCTGTCCATGCATGGTTTCCATAATTTTCTCCAGGATAGTTATGGGTTACAATGTGAGCTTTCAGTGTTCTTTAATATGCAACACACATGTTGCATGGATTGTTTTTAATGTTCCCTTAGAGCACAGTTGGTTCTTTCTGATCGACTCTCAGCTCTGTGAGCCCCTGGTCCTAAAGAGCAGCAAACCCAAGTCGTTCTTTTACATGTGCAAGATGCTCTTTTCTGTCACTGACTGCTGATCACATCCAACAACTTAGGGCTGTTTGTTCTACTGCTGTAGTTGTAGTCAGGCCCTCTGCTGTGATTTATCAACCAGGCCGTCACAGATGGCTTTGTACTGCTTAATTAAGGATAACTTCTGTCTGTGGGATTTGATGTGCCTTCTTACTAGTATTTCAAATCCAAGCAGTACAGTCTTTCTGTTGTGTGGGAAAAGTTCTCTAAAATGCAGTGTTTAACAGGCTCAGTGTAATTCTGTGTTTCCTACCCAGTCAGCCCTGAATCTTACTGCTCTTTTTAAATACATGAGAAACACTGACTCAGCACAGGTCTGATGTAGGGATGTTTTTAAATAAACCAGCTCTGCTCCTGAATGATGTCCTTTGTTTCAGTTTGGACCCAGACCGTGATTTACAACTGAGAAGCTTCCTCCAGAATCCCTTTTGGGATAAAAAAATTTTTCAAATCTGGTGACTAAATTTAGACTAAAAATCTGTACTTGGGTATTTGAGAAGCTTGGAAGTGACAGATTGCTCTGAAGTTGGTATGAGCGGCAGAGTTTACAGAAAACTTGAAATATTCTAGTGAGATGGAAGAGACAAGGTTTAATTAGCATTGTAATGTGTATAATTTTCACAGCTCACTTTGTCTCTCCACCGCCCTTTCTGAAGCCAAATCAGGCAGTCTAGCTCCAGCTATATTTACTTCAGTCTTTTGCATTCTCTGCTTCACTGACTTTAAACAATATGAGTTTGCAAGCAGTGAAGGGAAAACTCAGATGTGGAAAGACTCATTTTGGAGGGCTGAAACAGAGAATAACTCTTGGAGGGATTACGTGGAGCTCTGAGCAGGGAGATGAAGACACACAGATCTCTGAACATCAGCAACAACTGCACAGTCACCAGAGTCAGAGCCCCAGGGATCCTTGCGTGGCACTGAGCACCTCGGGGAAATAGGGAGGGCTTTGATTTGTGTTTGCCGAAGGTGGAGTGTTGTGTGGCACAACATGAGCATGTGCTGGTGTCCTGTGGGATGGAGCCACTGAGCAGGAAGAGAAGCCTGTTCTTTGCTTTGCACTGCTGGGCCAGCAGATCTGCCCCAGGGGGCCTGTGTTCTGGTGGGTATGTGTTTCCTGAGGCTCCTTTTCATCTCTCCTTTCTACATCGTGTGTATGGCAGTGAAAAATTTATATAGTTGTACCCCCTTTATATAGTATGTACCCCCTTCCTGGCTTGAAGGGTAAGCATCATACATGCTGTGTTCTGAGACATGCAGGATGTTCACAAAGCACATTGGCTCCAGATCCCAGATTTTCTGAGGAAGGTGGACTGTTAGTTTTTCTGATCTGCTCAGCCATGCCCTTCCTGCTCAGCTTGCGTGGGGAGGTACCTGTGTGAGCTGCAACAGCTGTGCTTTAGACAAATGGAACTATGCAAATCCTCAACCTGAGTAACATTGGCTAAAGATCTACCCAGTAGGAAAGACTAAAAACAGTTGGAAATGCAAATCCTTTCTTCCAAGAGGAAACTGCTGTCAGAAAGTACCCCGAAGTGCACATGTACTTCAGTGGCGATAAGTTAAAATGAAAGGGTTTGGGGGTTTCTTTGACATCCCCTTCACTGCGCCCCCCCTTTTTAATGAGAATTCCAAGAACAGGAGCTGGAATTTCTATGTGCTGTTCTTTATATTTGTGAAATATTTAGAAATTCTATGTAAACCTACCCTCTCCTCATCTTGTTGGTGTATGTGTCGTGATTTTCCTGCTGTCTTAGAGAGGCCAGGCAATTCACATGTCTGTTCTGTGTTAAGCTTTTTAACAAAGAACTTAGTCAAAATTTTCCTTGGTAAAAGAAGAAACTCTGGCTGCAAAAGAAAACTGTTTGATTGAAGAGAGGAGTGTTGGAGAGATGAATTATTAGAAAACTTGTGGAACTTCCTGCATGCTGCTGGGTAGGCCTATCTGTGGGCAGCTTCAGGGTTGGAAAATAGCAGGAAGAGTAATGGGCAGATGAATGGCACATAGCTGAGGAGGGAAGGGATTCTTGCCTTGTGAATGAGGAATGAGCTCCAGAGGGAGCAGAGGTATCCTGTGGATATGGCTGCAGCGAGACATGAGATGCTTTTACTTTTGTGTTTGCAGAAACTACTGTTTAAGGACAGATGTGCAGGACTGTTGTATAAAAAGTGAAGTTGAGCTCAGTGGGTATGTGAGTGTACTGCTTCTTTCCCCTGCTACATTACCTTTTCCCAGAACAATCTAGAAAACATTGATTAAAATCCATTAATAGTTAATAATACAATGCTCACTGTCTGTCAGATTTATCTCTGTTAGATGTCTGAGCTGGCTTTGGGAACAGTACGACTGGTTCCTGCTCTCATACCCTCCAGGTTACTGTTTATAATTACCTTCCACTCCATTGGTATTTCATTAAGCAGGAGAACCTACAAGAGCTGTGATAAAAGCCTGTGGCTACGCTGTGCATTTTTGAAGAGCTTTGTTGCCTTTGTACCTTTAAAATAGCAAGAGTTGTTGGGGAGGGGAGGAGAGTCTCCCTGCTTACTGCGAGGAGTAATTCAAGTGATGCTTGCAAGGAGGGCTATGGGGTTCTTATTAAAACCAAACAAAATGTACCAAAACCCCTAACAAACCAATAGCACAAAGCTCCTTGTATTCGCAGTTCTCCGTAACACTTTATATTGGATTAAAAACATTCTTATTCACCATTAATTCAAAATTATAAAAGTGGTTACATTTTAATTAAACATAAAGTTTTTAAATTTTCTATCTTGGTATGCCGTTACTTTTATCTAGGTCAGTAGATGTGACATTTTACATCTGTTTGCAGGAATATTTAACAAGTTCAGATTTATAACTATTTGCAATTATAATCATACCTAAATTAATATACTTCCCTCACTGTATTTTAATTAAAATATAATAATGTGTAATTTTAAGGAAATACAGGGTTTTGACAAGATGAAAATAGTTGTATTTCTATATTTTTTTCAGTCATAAGTGGGAGTACTGCAGTGCTGTGGGTTTTTTCTTGCTAGTGTTTTAGCTGGTAGACTAAACAGATGCTTTCACAGAGTGACATTGCATGAATATTTCAGGTTTATTACTGCTTTATGTGGTCTGTATATTTTTTTGTACAATGCAGTCTTTTGATCTGATTCTTTGCTTGTGTTGTATACTGTAAAATAGGAGTTAAGGACACATCAGGACTTTTGCAGTACCTTGCTAGCTATGGGCTAGTGTTGGTAGTGTTTTATCTAAGGCACCGTGACTTTCTTTTTACTGCCTTGTTGGAGTGACACGGTTCATCTTGTAACTCCAGTTGTCCCTTGTGCCACCCTCTCTAGTTCTTTGTTTCTGAGGTATCTTTGAGGCTGTTGGTAACTGTGCCTGCTGATTTGAAGGAGAATAAAAATGAAGATTTGGGGTTGTCTTTGCTTCCCACTACAGTGTTCCCTTACCTCTTCTGCGGGTGTGCTGGAAGTCCTCACGCTGCACAGTCTGGAGCTAGGCTGGACTGAAGCAGAGTGCAAAATAGCAAACTAGAAAACAACGGTGTAGGCTTGGAGAATTCACATCATTGGGGACAGCAAGGTGAATTAAAAGGATGTGGAAATAGCTCTCTCTGTTCCTGTTGCATCCCTATAATGTGGGTCCTTTGCATTTTAATGCCTGTTTGCTGTGTCTCAGCGGGCAGTGGAAGCACGAGAAAAAGGCAGCTGCCTCCTTTCCTCTGTGCTCCTTGCCACGGGTCTGTGCCACTTCCCTTGTCTGAGCACTAATGGTGATGCAGTAAATCAATTTATTGAAAAATGAATACTTTGAAGAGGAAAAGGGAAAAAAGCCACTTTGTTCTTGGATAATATACTTATGTGAAAGTAAAAACAGGTCTGTAGGTAGGTTAAGAAGTTCGAGTTTCACCATCTGATTCTTGATTTCCCTGGATTTCACCCATTTGCACTGCAGGATGAGCCTCTGCCTCTCTGCCCTTTCCAAAATGAGCCCTCACCACTGTGAACTGTATGGTTCCTAACCAGCAGGAAAAAGGGGCATAATTTTCCTTGGGCAGCCAATGAGGGTTTATTTCTTCGGGTTTTTTTTGTTTGTATGTGTGTGAGTGGTGGGGTTTTGAGTTTGATTTTCTCAATCCGAAATCACAAATTTTATCATTACTCAGTAAAGCAGTTTTAAGTGTGGTTGGGCTAAGAAAATGTTCTTTAATGTAGGAGAGTTTGATGTACATCATTTAATGATCTGTCCTACGATACAAGTAAAATCCAATACCCTGGTTAGCAGTGGGCTGTAGAGCAGAATGGCTGGCCCTTGTTCCTGGTGGCATGAAGTGTACAGTGTCTGCAGAAATCAGAGTGGCCAGAGAATGTTTATAGTGATCAGGAGTAACTGACCTGCAAGCCAACCTTCCATCTGAGTGTTTCACATCATTTATGTGGTGCCAATTGTCTTGCTGAAGCCTGAGACCAAAACGCAGTGGCTGCTGCAGTCCAAGATGGGACTTGAAAGTAAGTGCAGGTTATGATTCAAAACATAGGGTTATTTTTCATTGTGTTTTCTTACTTTAAACTCAGTGGAGGAATGTCAAGGATCTATGAATATAAACGTGGAAAAGTTCTGTAACATCTGCTACTAATTTCTGCCAGATGAAAGTGGTAATTATGATGAATATTTTTGTTGATGATGCTGATACATTGGCCTAAATAAATTCACTTGCAGATCGTGAATGTCTAATTGAAAATACATAATTGTATCACCAAATTGTTGACTTAGTGCTCACTTAAATTTTTAATTGTGTTAATTTTCTGGAGAGTTTATGGTTTACTATTGTAGCAAAAAAAAATATTGCAATGAAATCCGGTGTTGTTAATGTATTTCATGAAGAGAATGATCAGAGATTACATATTTGTTCAGTCAGAGCTTAGGATTGGGTTATATTGTTCAGTTATTTTTGAGTGGTACAATAACCTTGTTCAAAGGACCTGGTGTATTTCAAACAAACCAGACCTCACAGAAGCATGACCTGATGTCTCCAGTGCAAATTCCCGCTATTATCAGTGCTGCTCTCCCATCTTCCTTTTGTCCTGCACTGTTGGGGAGTGCTTATGACATCCAGGAAAGGGCAAGGAAGGCTGTAAAGTCATTGAATGCTCGGTGTTGTATTTTGTCAGCAAAAGGACTGCATTGGAGAAACCAGGAGTGTGGACACAATATATTTGTTTTCCAGATTCTTGAGAGTCCACCACAACTGCTGTTTCGTCAGGATGCCCAGGATAGGAGACTAAAACATTTAAACTATGCATAGCAAAAGTGCAGTTCATCTTAGTGTCACAGACAGATGCTTGCTCTGTCCTCATTTCCTTAGGTATGGCTGATTTTTCTGAAGTGCTTCTTGTGGTCCCAGTGAGGATTAGGTTTTGAAAGTTGATAGTGAGATGGACAAGACTTGTCTGGACCTTGGTATCGTGCTGTGTTCACAGAGGGTTTGTCTTGGTTCTCCCCTGCCAGGGTACCTAACTAAGAGGTATGGCAGCTGTGTGCAGAAACTGGCCTGCAATAAGCTTCAGTTCATTCAGCAGTGTGAGGCAGCTCTATCCCTAACTGGAATGATTTCATAAAGCTTTAGAATGGCTTGGGTTTGGAGGGACCTTAAAGGTCATCTAGTTCCAACCCCTGCCATGGGCAGGGGCACCTTCCACTAGATCAGGTGGGTCCAAGTGCCATCCAATTTGCCTTGAATGCTTCCAGGGCTGGGGCAGCCACAGCTTCTCTAGGAATCTTGTTCCAGTGGCCCTCACCGTTTGGCCCAAATTTGTCCCAAATTAAATCTGTGTGCTTTGCTAGCGAGAGTTTGTGAGGCAATTGATACCATAGATGGTTTTCAACTGCCAGGCTGCTAATAGGTCAAAATGGTAATAGACTTTGAGGGAGCCAGTTTTCCAAATCCTTCTGGGACCAGCTATAGGCACTCAGACTGTAGTCAAAAGGAGAATAGAAATCTGTTTATACAGAGGTGCTCTTCAGTTTCTTTGTGCACTTGGGCTGATTGGAAAGGCAAGTTCTTGAACAAGAGTTGTTGATAACCTGGTAATGATTTGCCTGGTAGGGTAAGCAGAGGTCTCATTCTTCCTGGATAGTACGACTTTCAAAGTGTTTGATTACACTAATCCACTGTTATTTCAACAACTTAATCTGTCACTGTTGCAGCTTTATTGTGCTGTGGTGTTGAAGTTGACAGCAAGAGGTTGTTGTGATGACACTGACAGACATGGGAAAACAAGGCAGGCTGTGGGGATATGCTGTAACATAGAATCACAGAATGAGCTGAGTTGGAAGGGACTCACAAGGGTCATCGAGTCCAAGCCTTGGCCCTGCATGGGACCATCCCTAAGAGTCACACCCTGTGCCCCAGAGTGTGATCCAAACATTTCTTTAGCCCTGTCAGGTTTGGTGCTGTGCCCACTGCTCTGGGGGGCCTGTTCAGTGCCCAGCCACCCTCTGGGGGAAAAGAGCCTTTTCTTAATATCCAGTCTGACAAGGCTATCTGTAAATATCATTAGGTAAGGACAGTGAAAAAAGAGCATGTGGACTTGGTTTTAGTTTAAAAAAAAACGAACAAAACTGGTGTGAAAATCCATTAGTAGTGGATATTTGGCCTGGGTGTCAAAGGCAGTTTAGGTATCCCAGGATGTGCACTTCTGGTTTACTAGCACGTGAAAGAGGTGTTTTTAAGAAATACCTTGTAACAGCCAGGGCAATCTGAGTCTCGCAGCCTTTGCACTCAATAGTCCTGGAATACCGTTCCAGAACCATAAATGTAAATTGGCTCCTGTTTCCATAGCATATCTGGGCATCCCGCTTTAGTTTACCTGGGGCATTAACTTGTGATATTTGTATTGCAATGGCGTATCTGAACATGTGAATATTTTGTAGAAGGTGTATGAATTTTCACAGAAACCTGATTAGTCTTGAATATTTTATATAACAGACTATATTAAATAACACAGCAGTATTGCCTCTTTCTACAGGCAATTGCAATATTAATAACAGGTACTTCCACATAGTCAGTGGAAGTACTTTCTTTTTCAGAAGAAAATGAATTGTGTCAGCAGAACAAGTGCGTGACGTGAAGAAATATTTCCCTACGTGGTGACCACTAGACTAGTGTTAGAATTTTCATGAAGCAGGGAGGGCAGTTTGTTTTACTTGGATAATTATTCAGATGATGTGCTGAGGGAAGGTGGGCAATAAAGGGGAAAGGCAAACAGGCAGGACCTTGGTATAATACTTTGTGTAATGGCTCCCTCATTATATTTTTCAAATGGATGTTAAGCTGGATTCATTATGAAACCTGCCATATAGACCCTTTTGTATGCTGGTCTAAACCAAAGACTTGCCCTTTTTTATTTTATTTTTTTTTTAATACCTGGAATAATTGGTAGTTTGAGAGAGTTTTTTTAACATTTATTTTGACAGAGCTTTGAATAAAATGTCAATGCATTTTCACTTGCTTGAAATGTCATGCATTTTGCTTTCCAATTTCCCTGTTATCTAGGGGCAGTTCCTTGGATGATCTCATATCTTTATTAAAATGTATGAAATAGTTGTTTACAGCCAGGACTAGGAGTGTTTCATATTTCATCTAGTCTAATTTGCAAATGTAAACAGGAATATTGCAGCTTGCTTTTTCCTCCCTGTTTTATTGTTGTCGAGGCATATCTTATTTTGAATTTCAAGTGAAATACCTTTCTGAAAATACCTGTGAGTTCCTAGCTAGCTGTAACTCCTTTGAAAAGCAGCTCAGCCAGGTTTGACCTGGATGGGAATGGCATAAAAGCCAAATGATTTAACAGAAATTCACTGAAGTGCTTAGTTCTGAGTGAATGGCATCTAAACCTTTATGTGTTGCAGCCTTTTCACATCTTTGTGAATGTAGCCAACAGATTTCAAAGTAGGATGGCATGAAAAATTAATTTTTGCTGTTGAGAGATCTTAGTTGCCCAGACATTTTTAGCGTTAAATTCCTATTGCTTAGCAGCATCCTCAGCTACCCCGAAACCACCGTGGAGATTGTGTTTTCTCATGTTCTAGCTCTTCAGTGAAAGTACTGGGCTTCTTCTAATGAGATCCAAGTGAAATCCAAACGTTGTAACTTCCAGGAGTATGAACTGTAGCTGGAAGTCTGAAGTTTAAGGGCCAAAACAATGCTAAACCACAGCTGATCACATTTCTGTGACTTGGGTGTTTTGAAATGCTTTGTTGTATAATGAATTGCTGCGCCAACATGCCATGGAGCACAAGTGGTTCATAATGGTCAGTGTTGTAAGCAAAGCCACTAGACAATAAATGATCAAAGAGGGAATAAATAAGATCATCACAAATCAACCAAGCTGAGGTGACTTTGCTGAGGAAAGTCAGCTTAGGAAATTTCATTACAGCATGTGAAGGATCTTTGGAATTTTCTGAAGCTGCTTCCTTAAAAGCCAGCTTGCTGCATCAGTGCACGTGTAGGGTTGCTCTTTTGAACTATTCAGATTTTGTAGGCTGGACTAGAATCTAAATTTAGCATTTCAAATGATCTTAGCTTAGCTCTTCTGGGCTGTAGCAGCCTGTGACACTCTGACATCTCCCCAGCATGGGGAGGCCGATGTCATTGTATTAACTGAATTCTTTGCACACCATTAATTATCATTAAACCTGTAGTTGTTGTGCAGAGTCCTTTAGTCTTCCCACCTTCATGAAAACATGCCTTGCACTGTCACCCAGCTTGCTTTGTACGTCCTGAAGTTCTGTGTGCATTCATGTTTGCGTTCAGCACTCTGCGTTCATCAGCCTTTTTTGGCACAGTGGGCAGCTGTGATGGTTTTTCTCATTCGTGTGATCTGTGCCAGCCCACAGAGCAGTGGCTGAGGTGTGCCATGGGATCTAAGATGCTCTGAAGGGAGCTGTAAATCTGCTTCCCCCTCTGGCTCGCCGAAGGAGTGATGTCGCCAGCACTCAGATGACGGATGGGTCTGGTCAGGCTGTGTCCTGCAAGCAGCCCAGGCAGGCCACTGCAACGTGGACTTCAGTGCTCATGCACTTCCTATTTCTTGCAGAGTACTTGTGGGTGATTTGATGTTTCTCCTAGCTTTTGTCTGCAGGTCCTCTGCTGTCACTAACCCTAAGTTTGTTGAAATAGCTTAGCAGTGAAAATAGTTAAAGGTTTATGAGAGGAAAAAAAGCTCCCAGTGTTTCAGTACGGCATAAAGGCAAGTCTTTCATGTACTGTAAAGGATTTCAGAAATGGGTATAAAACAAAAGTTGTTTTACCAGGAGGAACATTGAAAAATTCTGTAGGATAGGTTTCTGACAGAAGAACATGTAAGTTTTGTGTTATTATGACAGTGAGAACTGAAGGCTGTGAAATAGGGAGCCATTTTTCATTGGCAAGAGTAAACATAATTTAAAACTGTATTGATAAATGTCATAATTTCAATCTTAAAGACTGCCTGTCAAAATGTATAGCAAAGTTAATTAGAAGGAAATCACTATACTACAAATTATAGTTTGTTATTAAATTCCTCAATCATTTAGATTACATCCAGGTAAATGAGAACCAACATTTATTATAACAAATAGTTTGCGAAGAAAAATACATCAAAGATTGACTTTGAGGACTTTCAAGTGGATATAAGATAAAATGCTGCAGCACAGAACAACACATAGTCAGTGGCAGTGTGTATATATCATGCTATAAGGTTATCATCCTTTTGTCTGAAGTTCTCCCTTTCTCTCCTATTACTCCTTCAATCATTTGTAAGAACATTTTTTTCATTGTCATGACAGTAAGAGTGAGCCTCTTTGCATTTATACCATCGTCTGAGTTATAAATACACAGGGTATCATAGCATAGTCAGTGTAAAAATGAGCTTTAGACAGTGTCTGTGAGTTTATCTGTAATTTCTGGAATGAGTTTATTCTTGTATCTGTAACAGTAGTTCTTCTGCAGTAAACTTCATAAAATATTGTCCTGTTCACTGAGATAGAGTAAACACCTGACCCTGGTAAAGCTCAGAGGCTGCTTGGACTTTCAAACACCGTGAAGTGGGGTAGTATTAAATTTCTGCTGGTAGGGAAAGTTAATGATCATTCTCAGTGGGTTGACCAGAAGTTTTGAAAGTTATAATCCAGAGTTTCCATCTCAAAACTGACAGGCAGTTCAGAGTCTAAGTTTTCTTGAAGACAATAGGGCATGGTTATTAAATGCTCGTTGCTTTTTTTGAAAGAGAAACCTTTGCTCTGGACATGCTATTTGTAATTTTTTTGTCTTGGCCTTAAAGGGCTTTTTTCTTAGTTCAGAAAGCTAATATTTTATGTCTTTAATTTTAAATGTCCTTGTTGATTATGTTCTTTAATATACTGACTTAGAAAAATCATTTCATAACAGTATTCTGAGGCAGTCTAAAAGCACAGGTCTACAATGGCACATGTAGAATGGTCTAGGACACCAGTGAGACATTTACAGTCCCATTTTCAGTCCTTGTGATAGTGTTATATTGATTATATCCAACTCCAAAGCAGTAAGAAGGGGTGTGAAGGTATTGTGAAGTCCTTTGTTTACAGGGCTTTCATGGAATGTTCCCATAACTCGAGGCTTTCCTGTGCAGTAATTTCCATTAGGTTATGTAATGCCAGCCTATTTAGGGAAACCTCAGTCAGTGCCTCTGGGCTGGAGAGGGAAGAAAACCCATCCTCCCTGAGACCTGCTCTGTTTACTCCTGTCTGCCTGGAGCTGAGGGGTGTGTGACTGGACAGGCTGATGTACCTTGGCCAGAGGGCCGGGTGGTTCTGTGTGTTCTCCTGGGACTCCTCCTTCAAAGGGAAATCAATAGGCATGAAATGGAGAATTAGGGAAAGCCTTTGCAAAGGAGAGCTTTCATCCTGACTCCCCTTAAATTGACGTTGCCTTGCAACCTAGGATGTTAGGATTTTAAATCATCTACTGGGGAAAAGATCAGAAGTTGTTTCCTGTTGTAAGTTGGGATGTTTTCCTCTTCCCTATGAAAGATCTGTTTTGTGGAGCCTTACAAAAGCATGATAGCTTGAGTAACCCAGCTGAATTTTTGGCTGAACATATGAACACTTTAAGGTGATGTGCTGTTGTCTAAATTGAAAGGATAATAAAGGGAAGCAAGGATGGTTAAATATATCATATTCACAGCAGGAGTGATGTCTAATGCTTCTGAATTTTCCCTAGTGAATTTTAAAAGAAAAAGGATATGTACTAAAATATTTGAGATAAACAGTAGAAGTGCTAAACTCTGAATTTGAGAAGGCATTTAAATTAAGTTTATGGAGCATAAAAAGTGTTCATTGACACCTGCCAGTGAGATGAAAGCTATGAAGAACAGATAAAATTGGTAACAGTAATTGTACTACTTTAAAGAGATTCTTGGAGAAGTGAGTTCTCAGCCAGATGTAGGATATGCAAAGCTTTGAGAGACAACACATACGTGTAAGGCATTGACTGATCTCCTTTAACATTTCCGAAGAAATTTGCCTTGCCATTTCAGCTTTTCCATAGAACCCTCATTTAACTGCCTGACTCATGAGAAAGGACAGTGTTTCCAGGAAAAAAAGATGGCATGCCACAGAGTCATTGAGTAGAACTACCTGGTGGTTTCTGCAGGCACTACTGACGCCATTCTTAGTTTCTCTGTGGCCTCCTGGGCTCCAAACAGGATCTGATTAGTGCTGCCAAATGCTTTCTGCTGCTGCTCAGCAAATCTCTGAAAGGCAGCACAAACACAAGCCATTTTGTTAGTATATGCTGGATGCTTGCTTCCCCCAGAGATTCTGTAGTGCATTTTGGAGGTGTTTTTTAGAGCTAAAAAGAGTGGCATGAGCTTAGTAAACCTTTGGGATTTGTGCTGCAGTAATCGGTGTGTTACCCTTCCCCTCTCCCTGGGCTGAGCAGGGCAGTGGCTTCCCCGTGCCTCCTGCTGGAAAACAAAAACTCAAGAGATAAGGAGAGTAACTGTATTTAATTTAATGTTTTCAGGTAACACACATGCGTGTTATTCCCACTGTGTAGTGGGATCACTGAGGCCTGTTAGTGAAACTAGGAAGATGCTACTCCAGTGTTAGAGATCTGGATTAAGTAGTACTGGATAGGAGGAATTCTTGAGGATGGAGTGGGATGTGGGGATATTAGGAGCATGGAAATGATGAAGGACTAAACATTTGTTCTTAGAAAATGGGTCAGAGCAAAACTATGGTGATGAATAAGTGAATATACATGAGTGTTTATTCTTCCAGGAAGATTTTTGCCTCACTCCTAATCTTTGGTTTACAAAAAGCTCTTTGAGTCTTTCTTCACGCTGGTGAAAAATTGCTTTGACCCCAAAATAGTTATTCATTTGTGTAGATTTATTCATGTGGTTGAGTCATTGCAGCCAGGGGATCTTAACTGGTTTTGGTTGCATTGAAATTTATAACGAACTTTGAAAGAGTTATAGTGACTATTGATTTTTAGCCATTACATTTACAGAAAACTGTAACTGTGGGAGTCACTATGCTTGCAAACTGGCAGGCAGAAATGTTTGCTCAAACAAGTAAAAGGGAAATAAAAGGGATGGTGATGACCTGTAGCTTCCTAAGGTAAAACATAAAGGAGTCCCAGGAGATGTAATTACTAAGCGAGCTCTTGGCTTTGTCTTGTGATCTTCCTGATTTTTCACTGCTGTTCCATTAAGTGTGATCAGAAGGATAAGAGATACAATGGAGCTCCCTGTCAATAGAGGACTTTGAGTTATTCAGATCACGCTTAAAATCAGATCCCACAGTAATAGTAATGTAAATGTAGTAAGCTATGCCTTATGTTATATACATGGTTTGTTACACTTTTTATGTTGAGCTTCCATGTGCTTCTAAAGGTGCAGAATAACAAAGTCATATTTAACTATAAGTCTCAGATATAATTTGCCAGGCAGGGGTGAATTGCTGCTCTGTGGTTCACTCCCCTTGTTTCTCATAGACCAAACAAATATTTTAGCTTGGCGTCTGAAAAATCTCATATTTAATTCTACATGGCAGCAGCACTGGGAGAAATTCTGCTCACAGTGGTATTTCTAATTGCCAGTAATGGAGGGTAGGCGTTACTGCCATAGGTGTATTGGTGTTGCTGGCATGGGATTTAACCATTTAAAAGAATTTCGGCAAGAAAGTTCACTGAAAAGTTTTCTTGTATACTTTTAAGCTGTTATTACTGGCAACTTATGCCTTAGGGGGAAAAATCCTAAGTGTTAAAAAATGTATTTTCAAAGACTCTGTGGTTTCATTTCATGATTGAAATTTCTTGTATAAGAAATAAAGCGCTTTGAGAAAAACAAAACCAAAAGCACAACCAACAGGAAAAAACCCCTCACCCAAAGAGATGGAGATAATATAACAGGTTTGTTACAATCAGCTTCTCCATGATGATTAAAGGTATTATGAAAGGAATAAAAACTGTATTTTGACTCCATCCAATAGCCTTTCCTCCAGTATTGGAAAGCTGAACAGGTCATTTAGGTAAGTGTCAAGGCTTATTCTTTTGAATGTTCCTGTGTCTTGGCCCTGCTGTGAGCAAGGAATGAGGTAAAAATCTCAAGTAGAACATTTGATTCAGTTTAACTGTGATGTTGAATGTCCAAATTGCATTGTTATGCTCAAAATCTTGTTGGCAAAAAGGAAACACACCTTTGTGTATAAAGCAAAGAATTTACTGCTAGTATAAAAGAAACTTTCACAGTCTAATAGAAGAATCATTATTAGTCCACATCCATTTACTACTGGAAAACCAAAAGAAATCAATGCTGCACACAGAACTATATCCCAGTAATAAATAATACAGGTAAAATTGTTATACACACAGTACTAACTGGTTCCAATTCCTTTTCCTGGTGTTATGCTCACCATTCCTTGCTCCTCTGAATACTAAAAGAGCTCCAGTCAGGCCGTGAGGGTAGGGGAGATGTACCCCCTTGCCCTGGAGTATATTAGGCTTAGGTTGATGCTTTCCATCTCTCCTCCTCTTCCTCTTGTCCTTTTTTTTCCCCTTTTAATTTCCATGGCAGGCAAACTACATATGGGGTACTAAGGAGGAGCTTTTAAAGTAAACCCCTTCATCTGTCACAACTTTTCTGCCTGCTGGTGTTATCTCTTGTGCAAACAAACATGCTTTCCTTCTTCCATGGGAAATGGGAGAAAATGGCGTGTTGGCATCTTTTTCAATGATGTTCTTGCCAAGAATAGATTCTCTTTCTGGGTTAGGAGCAGTGATGAGTAGATCAGAAGCCCTCAGGAGCACAGAGATTTGTTTGCTGTAGTTTTTCTTGATGCCTAATCAAGAGAACTTAGGAAGAAAGCTTAAGCCTGGATTGTGTTTAATTTTTCCAGTGACAATCCCTTTTCTCCTGGAACACCTTTTTGTTTGAAAGGGTGTCAGCAGTTAGGAGCTTTGGGTGCCACCTCTTCATGGTGTCAGCAGAGTCTCTGTGGATGGTGGAGCTCTGTCTGGGCTTGGGTGCTGGGCTGGCTTTCTGCTTCTGCTGTTAGAATGGGAAACTTTTGAATCTCTTAAGGAAAAAAAAAAGTCTTTTAGGGAAGGCAAGAGAGACTGTGTTTATTAAAATAGCATCCAGCGAAGGGAAAACCTGAAGAACAGAACTGGTGTGAAGCAGCAACCCCCTTTCCTTTGGCGTGTTGTACGTGTGGTGTTCAGGAGCTGTATTTCCTCAGGCATGTTGAGCCTTCAGGGCCCACCCAAAATCCCAAAATGGAGCTGCCTTTCCTGGGAGGAAAGAGGCTGCAAAGTGAGGGTTTTTCCTTGGTGTGTTTGTGGTTCTGAACCAAGGGTGCCTTAGAAATGGAGCACGTGCTTCCCAGGGCAGGCCAGCAGAGGGTAGAGGCGCCAGGCTTCTGGAAGGTTCTGGGGCCTCACCTGCATGAGGAGGGGCGGGGCGGGGCTCACCTGTGTGAGGGGAGGACTCACCTGCGTGAGGGAGGGGCTCCCTGGAGACACACCTCAGGGCACGGTGTTCCTTGGTAAGGAGGGCTGGGAGCGCCTCAGGGCACCCCCTCTCTGTCCCCAAGGTGTGATTCCTTTCTGGTGTGTGGGTATTTGTGGGTTTGGGGCACTTTCAGCCAAAATGGGAGCTTGGCTCAGGTGCTGAGGTGGCAGTACTGAGGGGGAGGGCAGGGGCAGCTCTGGGCAAAGGCGGCGTGGAGCGTGAGGGGAAGGGTGAGCAGGCTGTGCCAGGGCAGTGAGGAGAGCAGGGCTTTTGGCAGGAATACATGGGAACAAGAAGGGTCATGGCTGGAAAAAAGGTGGGTCTGGGCAGGGAGGAGTGGTGGGAGCAGTGTGGGGTGGGGTGCGGGAGTGAGAGCCTGAGGGAGGGGTCCCCTTCCTGAGCTCCTGGTGGACTCAAATCAGGCTCTCTTGTCAGAAAAACTGACTAAAATTTAAATACTTGTGCTTTTTTGGCCAAAAGGATGGATGCCCCATGGGAAATACTTGTGAGGAAGGGTTTAGGGGTGACAACACATCATGTGGTAAGGATTTCTTCTGAAGTTGGGCATAGTCTAGCTCTTCTCAGTGTCCATATTCTAAACACTTTTTCCCTAAGAACAGGCATTAACATGTGCAAGAAGCTGTGTGTGAATCCAGTAATGTAAAACATCGAGATGCACTGCAGACTAACTGTGCATAGAACTCAAAAAAAGGAGAAAAGAAGCAGCTGAACTGGGATTAGCCAGAGCTAACATGGCTCAGCACTCTGTGGCTGTAGAGTGCACTGATGGAACATTTTACCATAGTGCTGCAGCAGGATCACTGCTGGCCAATAATCCTGGCAGGAGGGATTTTTTTAGCTGTGTTTTTATTGACCTAATAACTTGAAGTTAATCAGATTAATTCTTGCTTTTAACTGCAAGTTGTCTTCTTTCAGATCAAATGTATTTTTACATATCTAAAATATGTAATAGCATAATAAAACAGCCCTAATCTGTGTATAAATTAGTTGATGAAGAAAAACTGTATACGGAATATCTAATATAACAGCATTCATATTTTTAACTCTATGCCTTAATCATAGAAGTAGCTGCCAACTATTCCAGTATAAAATCAGATGATGTAGCAATATTTTCAGGAAAAAATAAAATTTTTGCTGCACTCAGAATCATCAACTCGATCTTTGCACTTAATTAAATTCTAGCAAATGTAAGCCAACAATGAAGACTGTAATACAGATGGGGGAGCTACATACGCTTCAGTGCTTTTTAGTTACATAGCAATATAAATCGCATTGGCAGAGGTCACTGTCATTTGTAGTGCACCAAGCTCATCCTAGCAGGAATGCAAATTCCCAACAAATACAGCTCAGATTCAGTGGCAATGCCATTCTCATACCAGTCATTCTTGAAACAACCTGATAATCCATAGAGTTAATCTGCTTTTATTTGTTTTGAGTTATGTATTCTCTTGCCCATGCATATGCTCAAGTCTGGCCTTTACAGGTGCTTGATGTTTTGAAGGGACTTTGTTTTGTGACATCAGAAGTGATGGCTTGGTGTCATTGCCTCAGTTGGAGGAGGATAAAATGGTTACACCATTCATTAGAAGTGTACAGGAAATACAACCGGGTGCCAGTTAGGTTTGGAAATGTAAGAAGGTTCTAAGAGAAAATTTCCAATCTTCTCTCTACTGAACAGGCTCAGGAGAGTGGGTTTATCACCAGAAAAATGCCAGCTTTCTGTAGAGTAATTATATATATATATTTATTCAGTAAACAGTTTCCTCAGTACCATTAAGTGTAGTTTTGATTTGGTGACCTTTAAGATCTAAAAATCCCAGAACTGATAAATGGAGCAAGACTGACTCCAGACAACAGATGCAGTGATTCGCTTGGGCAGTGTCTGATTGTTAGGGGTGTAAATCAGCATCAAAAAGCATTAACAGATTGAGGTGAATTAGTTGTGCATTACGGTATTGAAGGGATTGTGTGTCATAGCTAGTATGCTGAGCAGTTACTCCCATTTTTTGTCAACTTCCACAGCTCTCTGTGCATTTGGCTTCCAGAAACATAACTGCAAACAGGAGTGTGCACAGAGCCAGGCGGCGAAGCTGATGAGTGGGCCTGCAGTCCTGGTGTGCTTCCCTGGTGTGCAAAGAGCAGCTATTCCAAGGTAAGTAATTTGTCTGCTCACTCCTCTCAACACTGTAGCAACACACACAGCTTCCTGTAGCTTTAGATCTGCTGCAGTGATTAATTCCTCAGTGCATTTGTATTTTGAATGTTCATGTGAAGTGGTGATGCATTGGAACCAGCCCTAAAAGCACATAACAGCTACTAATTTAAAGTTCAAATTTTGAAACTAGGTAGGCAATTGTGGGTTATTAGAATACATCTGGAAGCAGTGACTGAGTCTCAATGAAGAAACTTCAGCAATAAATATCTAATGCTGTCTCCTTGCGTTGCTGAGGTTGTCTTGTGTCACGTAAAGAGAGTGGACATGTGTGTAGCATCAGTTTACAGCACACAGGAAAAGCACGAGTCTGCTCAGTGGAGTAGAAGCAAAAAACATCTTGTCATCTTACTTTGTAACAATTATTGGAGCTTTTCTTTATGCTTCTACAACTTTTTCATTTCACTAACTGAGGATTTTACACTGAACAGTTGTGTGCAATTACACCATGGCACTATCCAATTAACCACCCAAGGCAGCGCAGTTCAGAGAGATTGCTAAATGATGTGTCCCAGCAGTGATCTGCACTTGTTAACCAGGGGGCCGGAGCAATGTTCTTCTGGAGTGGTGAATCCATTTCATAAAGCCTGCATGCTGTTTGAAGAAGTACAGTGTGTCTTGGTGTCCACGTGTGCATTCTAATGATGTGTGTATTTGTGCCTAATTACTTCAGACTGGAATGTTCTTTCTTTCTGCCTGGTGCGTACACATGTAAGATGTGGAGGAGGCAATTTCAGTTCTTTCATCCTGCAGAGGGCTCTGCTTCTGGAAGTCTTTTCCAGTAGAACAGCAAATGTTTTACCTACCTTGACCCTCCCCACTCCTTTCCTGATTAATTTTGCCACCACAAGGTCAATTTTTTTTTTTCTATGGGAAAGCAGAGAGACAGTGATAAATCATTGTGTTACATAGAATCTCACCAGCTTAAAATCTTCAGAATGCTCTTCTGACTGTTTTGCCACCCTTTTGGAGAAACTCCAAGCTCATGCTCTCATTTTCTTGAATCTGCAGCATTAAGTAATTAGCAACTTCCCTCATCTCCCCTCCCCAAAGCCCAACCAACCAACCAAACCCCCAAACAAATGAAAAAACCCATCCCCCAGATCTCCTTCTCCCCCCCAAACCAACCCAAAAACCTAAACTAAATTAAAGTCAGAATTGAACATGATTATATATAATGTGAATACTCTGTCTTTATTGACACAAAGATGAGCTTAAGGTAGTAAATAAATAAGATTCCTCATGATACATCAGTGAGAATTAGGCTCTATGGAAAGAGTGATGTCAGGTAAGGCAGTGAGCTTGGAGACCTTTGGTGTGTGTGTCCACCAGCTCCTTCTTTTGTAGCTGCCGGGGAAATGGAATAGCTCCCATCTTCCACCATTTGGTGCCAAGACATTCTACATCTATGCAGATGCAGATGAAATTTTTTTGGAAGGAACTATTCCACGTGCTCTTCAAGCTGTTCAGTTAATCCCATTTCTCTTCTGTATCAGATTTCTTGTGTTCCCATTTTTCTTTTCCTTTTCCCCCCCTTCCTTTTTTTTAAACTGAGATGGGAATGAAAGAAATCAGTAGAAAGCTTCCCATTTACTTCAGTCAGCTTTGGGTTGTAACCACCAACATTTCTAGTACTGGTTTAGAAAAGCTGACATTATTTTACTGGCCACTTAGGAGGCTTGACTATTGCAAGAGTTTCATGACAGTCAAATTAGGATATTCTGTTCACATACCCACACTTCAATGAATTTCAGAAACCAATCATTGATCTTACAGGTTGGCATGCAATAAAAATATTTTTATTATAAAATTAAGTATCCTATGATGACAAGTACAGTAAAGTAATTTTTTTTGCTTTATTTTGGCCTGTAACAGATGTAGTCTAAGAAACAATAATTGATGTGATACATGTCACTGAAAGCATGCAATAGGGAAAGAGGGCACCAAATAAAATGCCATGTTTGATTTATTAGGACTGAGGAATCCCCCAATTGCATTTCTTGTGAGTGTCCTAACACATCTCTAATTGGTTTGGAAAGACTGTAGGAGCTGTAGTGCCAAGTCCAGCAGTCAGACTTCACAGAAGTTAGAACTGGTCAAATATTCCTGTTTTCTTATGATGCTGATCATGTTTCTTTGCAAAAGCAAAACAAGCTAGGATTGTAAGCTTGCTGCACTGTGCAAGCAAAACACTTATTTACAAAAATATTTGTTTCTTGAGATGACAAACTGTACTTACTGTTTTTGAAAGGGGGTCAGTGTAATGTCAGCCTTACAAAATGATCATCTGTTGACAGTGTTTTGGACAGCTGGCCAGGTTCTTCTTAAAAGAAGTCAAAGCATACGAATCAGTATGCTATTATTTCTTTTTGATTATCTCATTAACTAAGCACTTGGTTTAGCAAAATGCCCCTTCCCAAACTGCTTCTGTCGATACAGGATGTGATGATCTGTGTTTGTGCCCACAATGTTTTTGTTATTGTTTTTTTTTTGCCATGGTAAGCTGAAGCACTGCCTTTAACTTCAAAATCGGAATCATTGTCTATGTAAAGGAAAGATGTTCAGAGTTCCAGCCATGTGTTCCACCTGCAAAACTATTCGAGGGACTGAACTGCCCATCCTTACTGTTGAATCTTTCTTGTTATCACAGTGGATGGTGTTCAGTTACACACTGAGCAGCACTAAAGTCTGATTTTGCCCAGCAATTAAGCTTTATATTGCTAACAGTTTTTAGCTCCAACTTTGGGATGTTGGTATAGTTTTTAAATTTGTTGAGTCCTCCCCGGAGAAACAAACCACTTTCTGCTGGGAGTACTTCATCGCCTTCAGCCCAGCAGCATCCTCTGGGAATAAAATGAGTACAGAGATGCTTCCTCTTGGATCCTGTGAAGGGTCTTGACAATCACAGGCTGGAGAGAGAGGGCACAATTCCAGCATCAAAGGGTGCAGTCCACCAAATGCTGATTTTTGAAGTGTGCAATGTACTGTACATGGAAATGGATCATTTTTGAACATCAGTCAGATTAGACTAAGACCAGAGTGCCCAATTTTCTTTGACTTTTGCTGTGTTTTCTTCTGAAATGTCATTGTAAAATTGTTAGAGAAAACCACAGATTCACTTTGGCAGGAACTTACTGGTTTCTGGTTGTCACAGAAGCCTGGCACAGTCAGCAGGGATGCAGGGACAAACTAGGAGATCTCTCCTTCCTCTAAGCATTCTTGAGGCACCTTATTTTATTTTTTGCTTATATATAACCATACAATTATTTTAAAGTTTCAAGTAACAATAGAAAGCCCCCTTTTGCTTGGAATGTGTTTACTGTTAGAGATTTGCCTAAATACATCCTGTTCAGATTCATGTTGGTTAGCTTGCTGTTCACCAAACACACTCTGGACAGTCCGAGTGGTCTGCCTTGGAGAGATCACCTAGAATAGATTGAACTGATTTTTCACTTTCAGCCAAAAGGGTTGCTCTAACCTTTTTGAGGTGGTAGGTTCAATCTGTCAACAGACTTGTTTCTTAGGCTTAGCTTTTTTTTTTTTTTTTAAATTTCTAAAACTGAAGAACCTCAGTGGGGTCTTGCTCAGTGGGATGCATAAGAAAAGACTCTAGGATGATGTATGTGATGGAAGTTAATAACTAATCCTTCCTTTTAGGATTCTCTTTAATTGCTTGGGTTTGGTGTTTTTTAATGATATTACTAAGTAAACTTTTAATAAGCACTTACTCTTATTTAATAGAATAGTTATAATGCTGCTCAGTCTGGAAGTATTTTATTAAACTTTCAGATGTGATTTATGATTGTTTTGTTGTATCTAAAGCAGGTCTCCATGGCTCCTGCTGACTTCGTGTCAATTCCAGAGTGATTTCTAACTGGTTTAAATCCTGGCAATTTAAAATTAGGTATTAGAACAGATGTAGTCTTTGATAGCAGATTAAAAAAATGCACTTTTTAAAATACGCAAAGAGCATATAAAGTGTAAATGGGTTCTACAGCCAGTGGAGACATTCTTGTAGGAATGCATCAATATCTACTTACAGCAATCTGCTGAGATTTTTCATGTATTGAAATTGTACTTTCAAATAATTAGATATTTATCTGGAAGGCTCTGGGGAGGGAGAACACTTCTGTAAGCCTGAGGTTTTGTAGCATTTGCAGTCCATTAGTTAGAAGACACATTACTAATTTCTTTCAGCAGTGGAAGATTTATATCTTTCAGTTAATTGCTCATACTTATGATTTTAAAGTGTATAGAGTATTCACTTCAGAGTATTCCTTTAGATATACATGAATACTATAAATTGTGAAGCTGTACAGAAACTCCAGTATGTGTACTGTGAGGCACAGCTGACATGCCCATTTGTGAGCTGGACTGGGGAGTTCATCAGAAGTCTCCTCACTCTGTGACACTTTACTACCAGCCCCCTCACCCCACCCCCCCACCCCCCCCCAAATATATACAATTTGCATCTTGACAAGTGAGCTGTAAGGCCAAAAAGAGCTGAGAAGGGATTTTTTTTTTTTCCTTTTCTTTCTGCTAGAGCAGTTACAGGGAGCAGCAAAGCACAGGTCCTATGTCTGTGTCATGGCTGTCAGCATTACAAATTTGCTAATTAATAAGAAAACAAGAGTTAAATATAAAATATGCAGGATTTAATTTCAAAATATGAAGGAAGAAAAATGACAGCCTCCTCCTGCAGTGACAGCAGTTACTAAATTGAAGAGAACAAAAGAAGGACTTGTACAAATGCAGTAGCTGGTTAGGGGCAGGTATAGGCACTCATCCCTTTTTATGTAAGATAGCACAGCTGTATAATGCTTTTAAACCTTTAAAATACATAAAAATACAAAATTTTGATGAGAAAAAGTATTTTGAAAAGCAATTAGAGCTGAAGTAATTCCTGTTTGTGCTTTCTGAAATTCTTCAAAGTGCAAAATTCATAAAGAGCTGGTTACTTTGGAAGTAGTTACATCACAATGTGGAGGCATGTATTTCCTCTGGTCTCCTTTGGTTTCTTTCCTGAGATAGCTGTAGCGTTATTTTTCTTGCAGCTTCCTCCTTCTCCTTCATGCAACTGCAGCATTGAAAAAGCTCTAATGCAGTAATAAATACTGTGTGTTGAGAGCTGTGAGATTTGTGCTCTTGTGAGTCTCCATCAACAGCTGAGTTGCACAGGCTTCAGGGGACTGGCCCACACAGCTCTGCCCCAGCGCTCTCATGCCTTTCATCTAGGTTTGGTAGTTTAGATTTTCCAAGAAGGTGATTGCCAACACCAAATTATTTTATGGGAAAGAAGTTAAAGGGGTTTTTTTGTTTGTTTTTGATTAGCACAAACCAATAATTCAGAAGTACTTGAGTTATTCAATAGTGATCTAAAAGCAATGCACTTGTCTGGGCAAAGCCAGTGCTCAGCAATAGAAATACAGCCCTGTGTGTTTCTGCACAGTGATTTGAGCAGTTTCCTAGTCCTGAATTGAAGGAAAGCTCCTTTGAATTTGTGGTAGTGCTCAGTGTAACTTGTTGTGGGCACCTTCCCACTGGGGAAGAGTAATGTGTACAAAGAAAAGCAGGAAAATAAAGGCAGTGGAAACTCAGGTCTTGTATAGTGTGCTGGTATCATTCCTCACCCCCTGATCTCTGAAGTGATCTGGAAAACCTTGTTTGGCCAATATGCCTTTGGTGTGATTCATCACCACAAGTGGGTTTTGTCTATCATGAACAAACCTGACAGTTTTTAAATTACAGTCTGGAAGAGAAGATTACTTTTGAAATATCTTTTCAAAAGTAAATTGTTCCATTAAGAAATCTTTTCCTTATAAAGTAAACCTGTGTGCAGAAAATTTTTTTTTTAATCCCCATGTTTGAAATAAAGTAAAAATATTTCAATATCATAGTCACCTAATGCATGACTTCACTGAAACTAGTTTTCGTTTCCTCCTGTCCTTTTGTTGGGTGAGCAGAGGTTTCTTCCTTGATGCTTGAGATGTGCTAGAGAGGGTTGTTCATGTATATTACTGTGAGGGCTGGCGGAAACCCTGTAGAGCAGATCATGCACAAAGACAAACCCACTGCGGGGGGACGGATGAAGTACCTATTTGACAGCAGTCTTTAGCAAAGCTTTTTACCTTTTAATAAGATCCTTGTTTTCCTACATCAGTTCCAGTCCAGTTGAAACCAGGCATGTGAAATCCACGTCTGATAACTTGCTGTTGTTTACCAGCACTTCAGTGCTTTTAAACTTACTTTAAAGTGTAGCCAGTTGCCTTAGAAATCTGCTGTTCATCTGCTCTTAGCAAATTTCTTGAGGATTTCAAAAGGTGTGAAGCCCTGAGAGTGCCTTCAAGACTTTCCTACCTGGAGCTGATTGTAGTTGTTCAAAGGACATGGATGGTTTGTATCTCTGAGGTGTCCCGGAGAAACTCAGGTTTAGATTTTCAATAGTTTTCCCATTTCTGTCTGGTACAAGGGCTGGGTGAGTTGTTTAAATGAGCCAATGGTAATTTTTCCTGTCTTTCGTATTTTGTCTTTTAAATGCATTGGTCTGATTCTCTGCTGTGTCAGGAAACTTCCCAAAAAGGCTTTTCATTCTGCACTACTGTGCTGCTAATAGATGTCATGCTTTCCTGCAGACCAAGGGGAAACTTTTCCACACCAGGTTAAGTAACCCTGCATGTCAGGACTTCAGAAATAGAGCCACTATCTAGAGATGTCATGGGAAACAACACATAAACTCCATAGATTACAATTTCTGAGCCATTGTTGTAGTTTGCTGAATTGTTCTTTAGGCATTTTAGGGGATTGCTTAGTATGAGGAATGCATTCCAACACTAGTTTTCTTCCATATGTTATATACATAATGGATTGATGGATGGCTCAGTGACATGTACTGGAGAGTTTGATGGGAGCCTGGTCAAGAGTGGTTATTGCCAATTGAGCCTGAATTTCGCACAGGAATAAGGAATTGTCCTTGACAGAGTGATTAATTACATCTGATAAGAATCAATAATCCTCTGTCAGTTTCTCTGTATATCCTCTTTGAAAGGATGGACCTATAGTATCCAAAGGGTTTTGTAGTGGTCATTAGATTGTGTGTGGAAATGGAAAGGGGTGCATGTATGTGCATGTGACATGAAAAACTTACAGTATGGATGTGATCACATAACTAAGAATTACTTATTATCCTGCTGGAGAAAGTTAATTATATCCCTTCCCACAAAATAACTATATTCCCAAAAAGACATTCCTTAACTCAGAATAGCAAGAAAACAACAGCAATAATAATCTATTTTATTTATTTTTAAAGTAAAATGATTAATTAGATAATTGATTTTTCTTTTCTACTAGCAGATAACTGATTAAAACAGAGGAAAGTATCTCTAATGGTAACTAGTTTCAAATCTTGGCATCTGTAATTCAGAATTACTGTTACATCAAATGCAATTGCTTCCATTATTTAAGTGGGATTCTGAGGGGAAAAAAAAATCCTGTGATCATGATAGAATTTAAAATAGATGTGTCTTTGTTCAAGTGAGTTTCAAGGGTATACTATTTCAGGATTCTAGGAAGGAGAAATAAGCAATTTTAAGTATTGTGCTTTGCATTTGAAAAACCCACACACAGATAGTTCACCATCAGATCATGGCTTGTTATATGAATGATGAATCCTCTGAAACTTTCTCTGGATATTTTTAAACTAGGTCTCTAATTTTGGTCCTGCTGTTGAAACTTTGTTTGTGTGTCTTATTTTAGCCCTATATTCCCTAAACTGTTTCCAAGTGGAACACACTAGAGAGAAATTTAATGCCTCAGAAATAGGATTCAAATTTATTTGTGCAGTCATGGGCAGAACACTGATATGTCAGGGAGCATGTGAAAAGAAAATTCTTTTGTTAAAAGTCTGCCTCCAAGCTGGCAAAAAAATGCTTGATGGGTTTCTTTGGCGCTCCCTGAACTCTTCCACCTCCCTGCATGGAGTGTCATCAGCCAGCTAGAGACCACTTGTTCTGAGAAGAGAGAATATTCTGAAGAGTGAAATTCCTGTGGAGAGCTCCTACACATCAGTAGTCTGACAGTGCAGTCTTTCTCCTCCACTGTTGTAACAAGGAAACACTTTTTTCTCTAGATAGAAGGTCAAATCAAATCTCCAGTGACACTTGCGTACAGCTGAAGGGGGGAGATGGTCTAAACTAATGGAACAGCTCGTGCCAGCTAGAAGATGCAGTCCCACTCCTTCCACACTTGTGCCTGTGAGTGGCTCCAGTTCTGTTCAGCTGCCGCGTCACGGGGCTGGTGCAGTCGGTGCCGCTGGTGCTGGGGGAATGGGGATACACAGCACTGCACAGCTGGAGATGGAGCAAGCTGGAGAGACATGGGCAGTAGGACGGACACTTGGGTGTGCAGTGAGCTTGCAGAGTGGCTCAGCTATCCTGCTAAGTGACTCTAAAGCCTGAGCACAACTATCACTGGCTTTGGTAAGAGAGCTTGTGGTGAACAACAGGCCAGTTTGTTAGAGCAGAGGACATTGCTAAGCAACTGGTTGTAGAGTCGTAGTTAGAAATATTTACGTGTCGTAAGCTTTATTTTTTTATGAGAGCTTTGTATTTGCTAGCCAGCCTCTCCTGCACCAGATGATCTGTGCTGTTTGTTCTGAGTTCCATAGCTCAGGCTGCCTAGCATTTAGGTCTCTTTTGAAGGCATTCTGCTAAAGCCTTGTGCTGAGTTACATGCTTCCTGTTCCTTTCAAGTGAGTAGGGCTACCGTATATATTCATGCATTGGTGGTTCGCATGAGCAGATTAACACTGTTTTGGCAGTTGTAAATGTCCTTACTAATTCAGTTGAGTTTTAAGGTAGAGACTGTAACTCTTGCTTCATACAGTGTGTTTCTCCTATAGTTTCTGTCATGGTTGTGGTCTAAATGAGTGGTGTGCAGGATAAATGAGACGGCTGGTTCCCACCCGTTGGCAGACCTCATCTGCTGGTAGAAACCATCACACAGCTGGCCCTATGTTCTTAGAGCATAATATTCATAGTTTATGGCAATCCTTGGAAACATTTAAATGGTGACATAATGTGAAGAGCATTAGAGAATTGTGGTATGGATTCTGAAATTTGCCTTTTAAAATTGCTCTGCAACTTTACTTGACTTTGGTTGGTCCTGATCTGCACTGTTGTAACTTCAGTGCAAGTTTGGTGCTGTTATTGTACTGCTGCAGGCAGGTGTAGTCTACTTCTGACATGGCATTTCAGATTCCTACACAGGCAAGAATTATGTCTGAAAATAGAGAGCTTTTAGAAGACCTACTGGATATTTGTTTCTCACTTCAGACAACGGTGATTCATGTATTTGTTACATAACTTACAGGGTTTTTTCCCTTCCTTTTAATTTAGTAATGCAGTTATTTAAATGCTAGAAATACCCAAATCCTTAAAAATTTGATTTTTTACTTTTTTTGACCACATTTTATCTCTTGGGTATTTAATGGTTTGTGTATTTTAGATATTTTTCTCAATATTATTTATTCTTGGTATTACCTTCCCTTATTACTACCTAAAAGATATACTTTAACTCTCACACTACGGACTTTCTACTATTATAGACATCTGGCTTTTTATAGTACGATGTTTCCCTCGTTCCCCAATTCCTAATCATGTTTGCTTAGTTCTAGAGGATAGAATACTGTTAAACATGATTTTTTTTCCCCTCGTTCTGTATTTTTAATCCTCTATGGCTTTTACAGTGTGGACACCTCTGAGATGCAGGAAAAGATGTGTAGGCAGATGGAAAGTTTAATGACCTCATAGACTTTCAGGAGTCAATGTGCAAACTGGATTAACTCGCTGTGGCACTTTAGCCTTGATCAGTTAAACTTCAATTGTCAGACAAGAAAAACAAGGGCAAGATGGGTCTTGGTTAGGTTTGTATGAAAGTAGCAACCTTGGATAAATGTGTTAACAATACTAGATTTTAGGGCTCTCATTTTTCAAGGGTTACTTGCAAAGCTCTCATGTTATTTCAGAACAACAGCTTGTGGAAGGTAAGAATGCCATCCTAAATCTACCAAGCTTAATAGGCTTGGATGGGGGCGCTGCTAAAACAAAACCGATGGGGTACTTTTGCCCTTCCTTTGTCTGAACTTTCAGATGGATTCAGCAAAATCTCCAGAGAGAAATGAAGGGGGAAAATAATTGTGCTAAAAGGCAGAAGTTGAACACTCAGGAAAAAAAATAGCAAGTGAATTATTTGGGCTGTTACTTAATCAAAAAGAAAAATACCAGGCAAAGGAAAGCAGAAACTAATCTGGTTTTGCTGCAAGTGTAGCAAGCGTCCAAAGGAAAACTGCAGAATAGGAAGGAAGTTTTGTACACTGAGAGAAATATGATGCAGCGGGGGTAAATGAAGCGTGGCTAAATAAAGAAGCAGAGTTAAGGTATTGAAACACCAAGGTGAAGTATGGAGAAAGTAAAAATTTGGAGAATAGATGGCAAAATAGCATCTGCCCTGAGTCTCATACTGCTGCTGAGCCAAAAAGTGACTTCAGCATCACAGGAGGGCCATGTGTTAAGCTGAACTGCAACTTTAATTATGTTATAGGAGTGGCAGGAGGTCAATAATGTTTGTAATATGAGCATTTGTGACAAATCAATTGTATAATGAAAGCAATTATAACATCATTAGAAGTCTGATAACCCAATAACTTTATGATAATTACTTCTCAGTTACAGGAAATAATTTACCACTGGAGATGCTGGACTATTAGATAGGAACACTAATGGCTGTAGTCATATCTGAAGCATATGTGCCATTTAATATCAAGTTTGAATCCCATCATTCATTTGAACATTGTAGATTTTTGACAAGCAAGGGGTGTGTTTGGAAAGGTAGTTACATGTATCAATGGCTCTTTGGGTCCCTAAATAACTTGAGAAATGCTACTTTATCGTGTCCTTTAATGGAGAGGTGATGGGGGTTGCTTTGATATTGGGTGTGCTTTTTTTGTCAGATCAGCATGTGCACGGGGCCCAGGGTGTGGGGAGGGCCGTGAACAAGAGGACAGAGCATGAGAAGGAGAGTCCACTTTTTTGGCAGCAATTAGCAAGGGTACTGGGCTATATCCATCATGGAATGGTACCACAAATACCTCTAATTAACTTCTGAGGTACATCCCATGTGCCCCCCACCCTCTTCATTTATTTAACCTGTGTAGCTGAATAAGCAGAGTCCTGAGAACTGTGCTTTGGAAGCAAATAGTAGGTTGCATTCTTAAACTAGTATGATCATAGACTGGTTTGGGTGGGAAGAAACCTCTAAGATCACCCAGTTCCCACACCCTGCCATGGGCAGGGACACCTTCCACTCTCTGAGGTTGCTCAGGTTCCAAATGTGGTCTTGGAACACCTCCAGGGATGGGGCATCTGCAGTTTCTCTGGGTAACCTGTGCCAGTGAATGTGATGATATGATTTATTATTTATGAAATGGTCCTGTGTGAAGAAAGGACAGTCGTTTCCTTTCAGAAAAGCGTTTATGCCACACTTTTGACTATAGTAAGAAAAATTAATTTTCAGTTCTGCAAATTTAGTACTTTCTTTGCTAGCAAGTATTTTCTGTCATATCTATTGTGGTATTACTGGAATTTATACAAAAGGATATGATGCTGAAAGCAAAGTATGTGAAGAATAATTTGCCTACAGTGTTTCTGAACCTGGTGAGGGAAATGGTTGTGCATGTACTTGGCTTATTATTCACGGCAATCATTCTGCTGCCACGTGGTCTCAAGGTGGCACAGAGGTTGTGTTTTTGCTTCGTGTTAGTCAGTTTTGTAAATGATTGTTTTGGAGATGCTTGAAATGCTGACCATGGCCCTCCTCAAACTAGATATTTTTAAGACAATTTTAATAGTGAGAGAGAAAAATACCGAAGCTACAGTATTATCTGGAGAATTAAGTAACAGAATTTTGACTTATGGAGTTTTAATTATCTTCAGCTGATTTGGGGTTGTATATTTTTGTAAGTTAATTTCCAAGTCCTCAGGAACATGCTGGAGAGAAGGAATTGCTGGTTGTCTGTGAGTCCAGCACACTGATTGGAATGCCATGCCACAGAGGTATTTAATTTCATTCCTCACCTTAAGGGGCAGCTTGGATCCATAAAAAGATGAACCAAATCTCTATGGCAACATGTTAATCCTTTTGTGTAAATAGCATGCCTTCCCCTTATTTCTTATTTCCTATTGTATGTATGTGTATTTGCATTAGATGAACCCCACACACACATGTGTAGTAGCCATTTAAAATTAAAAGCTTTAAAGAACTGAAGTTCCTCGTCTGTAAGAGGACAAAATACAGTGAAGAAGCAAGAGCAGAACATGTCAGAGCTCCTCCTGGTATGCTGTGACAGTGATTCTAAAGGCTTCTTCTCCCAGCATTCACCGTGCCAAATTGTTTGCCTGTGTTCACATTTAGTGGTGGTAAAGTGCACGTTGCTGTGATTCCACTGCTATTTGTGCTTGTGCATCCATGACATACCCTGCTTCTTGCTTACTTTTCCCTCAGCCTCATCTCCAGATTTTACTGTTATTTTTTCCCATCAGGTGGCTAATGGTAAAAAGTGAATTATTAAAAGCCTGTAGAGCCTGCAGGAACCCACTAAAAACCCTGCTCCCCCAATGAGGATTTTCTGCTTCGACTTTCAGCAGAGATTTGTCACTTAATCAGCTTCTAATTTGATTAGCACGTGACGTATATTGACTTTGTTTCATTTCAGGTTCTCAGTTAACATTTCAGGAAGTACCAGGGCTAATTTATCCTCATAAAATTCTAACTACATCACATAATTTTCTTTTTAATATGAACTGTTAATCTCATCGTTAGTTGAGATGCTTTTCCTCACAAATACATCCTGGTTGGCATTAATTATATTACCATAGTTTAATTCTTTGTTTATGAAGACAGAATTTGATTGTAGTTTATTCATGTGAACTATTTAATAGAGTGAAGAAATAATAGATTTGAAGTTTCTGAAAATAAATCAGTTTCAATCTGTTTTCAAAGTAGTTCAGACTTGGGGTATGGGGGTTAAAGGTACAGGTGCTGTCACAATAGGAATGGAGTACAAAGTATTATGTGGGACTCAGGCTGGTGATGGGCATGAATGTGACTTCCTTTTTGTGAATAGTAAATATTTTTGTGTTTGGTAGAAAATGTTCCCAGAAGTTGCAGGCCCTGTCGGGACTTCTGGAACTTAAGAATAAGGTAAGAGGCGTGTCTTCCCTTTGTTTTGTTACTCTAGATGCAAAATGTTTGTATAGACAAAAATGCATTTGTGGTTTCCTTATGGAAGTACTGAACTGAGAGATGCTTACCTGCTTTTCCAAGTTCTTTGACAGCAGTTTGAAACGTGAACTGCAATACTTGATATTTATCCTCATCTTCACAGCATGGAATGAATTAAACTAAAAATCTGCAAATAGCTTCTGTTATCCAAAATTTGTGTTATGTCCCTCCCGATGTCCCCCTGCAACCTCACCCAAGCCCCCCAAAAGTCTGTTTATGTGCTTTTTATTTAGCTGCTCTGAAGCAAGTAAGAAATTGTTTTATGTATGTCTCTGATATGCCCTTTAGATTAAATCAGTGTGTTAAAACTGTAGTGAGTTTTTGAGTGTAAGCATTACTTGGATTAAAAATTAGTTACAAGTCATCCTGAAGAGTAACTGACTGGGTAAAGCAATAGCTGGATTTTGAAGGTACTTGAGCCAGTAGAAGATGTGAGTCTTCTTGGCTGGCATAAACAATGTTAGTGGGAAGAGAGTCTGGATGCTTCTTAAAATGCTTTCAGGAAAAAATATGTTTTGGAGGCTCCTACATCAGTTTTTGAACCATTTCACATGCATTTCCTAACATTTTTAAGGAATGTAGAACTACATTGCCACTGTGTCAGTGGAAATGGAAGGTGAGTTGTGTTCATTTTAGGTGCATGAATAGTAGTACTTTGACCAAACAGTGATGTTCACATATAGCTTTGAATAGGAAATTTCCTACATGCTCATCCTCAGATAGTCCTTCCTGTGTGTGGTGTTTTTTTTCTCCTCACTGCTGTGTGTTGCAGAGTAGTTCATTCGCCTGAGTGTTGATTGTGACTTTGGCCACTCAGGCCAATGTCCAGTAGTAGTAGGGGACATGCTGAGATCTCTCCTCCTCATCCTCCAGCTGGCAAGGGTTTATTTGACTTAGATTACTTTTGCTAAACTTTACATAAAACTAAGGACCAGCTCCCAGCAAAGGGTTGCTCCACCTCCTCCCGTGCATCCTGTGGCAGCACAGGGCTGAAAATGGTGAGGGCCATGTTGCAGTTCAGTGCTTAACACACAGTTTCTACCTGTGTGAAGATTTTTGCACTGCCTTTTTCTGCCTGGAGGTTAAATGTCACGTTTAGCACCTATTCCTTATTGTCTAATTGCTGATGTTTTTAGTTTTATAATCATAACATAAGGCACTCAAGATTCCATAACCCTAAACTGGCATTAGCATTTTAATTATATATAGTATTAGCTCAAATACTTGTTATAGTAATATGGTTCTGTGTTTTGATTTTATTGCTAATCCATCTTTCAGCCTGTCTTTTTTCATGACTACAGACTGATTAGTGCTATCTGCTCACGCTGCTACTGGATTGCAAAAGACAATGTAGCAGGAAAAACTTACTGCAAAAATAAAGCATTTATGTTTTGAATTAAATGAAAATGGCAGAAAATGTGAGGCTTTTAGGTTAAGGATATATAATTAAAGCTGCATGGATTTTTTTTTTTTATTCTTTTAAACCCTGTGTCCAATCTGTGTGAACAGTGAGTAAATTAACCACATACCTCCTCCCCGCTCTCCTCTCAGCAGGAGCACCCTCTCTTTGGTGCTCTCAATCCTGATGTCTTGGCGTTTACTTGCTTGGAACTGGAAAAGCCACTACTGCTTTCTAAAATTCTTTTTAGAAAAAAATGACAGGAGCTTTTCTAGAAATAGATTTTTTTAAAAAAATAATTGCATTCTATTTCTACTTCCTATTTGAAATTCACTTCATTTGAACATGTGCAAATAGTGGGAGTTTTCTGCCTTCAAAACTCTTTTCCATTCCTTTTCTCTTCACAAGAAGTAATATGTGGGCCTGAATTAAGGGCGGCGCCAACTTTGAATATAGAACCATGGAATGATGTAGACTCTGAAGTATCTCCAGAAGTCATTGTGTCCAATTCTGCACTCACATACAAGGCAATTTATAACATGTTGCTCAGTAAAGTCACTGTCCAGCAAGAAGATTCATGTTTCTTTGGCTTTGTGACTTCATTGTTTCTGCGTTTCTCTTCACTTTTTGACATAGGATTTGTTGTGAGCAGAATTGTTTGGGAACAAGAATTATGCTTTATTCAGGGAAACCTGCCCATTTTTTTGGAACCCAAGAATTTATCACCTGGCTTGTCACAGTATTCAGTGGCAACCTAACAGAGCTGTGCCATCCCACCTGCTGCACTGACCAAGGGGCAGCCACCCGTTTGTCTGGCATTTGTCTCCTCTGTCGTTGCCCACAGAGTCTGCAGGGGACTGAGCAGCCTTTGAGTTGGTGCACAGCAATCAGTCATCAGCATCCAGGCTTCTAACTGGGAGATCTCACACATTTTCCTCACTCCCATCTCTAGTTCACTTGGAGCGGTCTCATACAGTTGCTATAGCAATCCACCTGTTTGTTCTTCACTGGGCTGTAACCTTATGCTACACCAAAATTTTAGTATAGAAAGTATATTATTAAGAAATATTTGGTGTGGAGCATTTCAGGATCCAAAGCGTTAGGGAGTATGATCTGTACTCACCCCAACTTCTGTTCAAACAGTCATGGCACTTAGGCGAAGGAATCCCAATATCTGCAGCTGTCACTGGAGGTTGATGGCTGGGTAAGAGGGGCCACTGCACAGAAATTTCAAGGGATACAATTCTGCTGTGGGAGATGTGCACCATCACTTTGGACAGTGGAAAGAAAGTCCCTGCTTCTGTTATTCATCCTCACTGTCCACTGTACCCTTCTTATTTCCTTAGTAATCATCAGACAGTCTCCTTTTTTCCCTGAGTGATGTAAAAACTATACAGTAGTTTTTATTGGACCCCTCAAAGAAAATGTAACCAGGAAAGTACAGAATCTAGCTGTGGTGTTCCAGTAGAATGACAGAAGATGATGTGACCAACATGTCTATTAAAGGCTTGGGGCATGTTATTTGCAACTTCTTTGGATGTTATACTGTAATTAATAGAAGGCAGCTGAAGGACACTCTTGGACAAACTGATTTAGGCTAATTGAACAATGCACAGCCTCTGTTTTAAAATTGTCAATTTATTCATGCAGTTAGGGTCAATAGGAGCTGTATCCAGCACTTCCAGAAATCAAATCAGTGAACTTTATTCAATGCAGTAACTTAGTCTAGTTAATGTCAAGACAACAATTTTGGTTATTTAGAGCAAGTCACTGATAAGAATCTTTTGGGCTCCAGATCATTTGGATGGATGATCCAGTCTTGCATGTAGAAGTGATGAATTCTTTTTAGCAGCAGAATTTGTAGTTTGCCTTTACTAAATTTTGTTACCAGGTTTGCATTAATCCCTACAAACTCAAAATACTTGTGGGGCAAAGGAAATGCTGCAGCTAATCTGAATACAGGATTTCTTCTTGTTTCAAGCTATGTATTTCGGAAATTAAGTCCTTGCCATGGGCAGGCAGAGAGAGGCAGAATTAATTACACCGGTATCTGTAAAGAAGAAGCAGTTCTAAATGCACATGGATAAAGAAACCAGCAGCAACATTCTTGGCTGAAAATTTTTGATCTTGCTTTGCTTTTCAGTATTTTTAATATGCTATCATAAGACTTCCTATCTGGTTAGTGTTATCATATGTGAACAGAAATCTTGACACAAGAGCTGAAGAATGAATTATTCATAACTGGAAATAAGCAGCAAAGAAGAAAGTTCAGCCAAAGGTGAGGGAAAATGCGACCTATTAGGAAGGGAAGAGGAGATAGGGGTTCTGTGACCTTGGGCAACTAACTTTATCTCCAGCTTTCTCCATCATTTCTCCTACCATTTGCAGTCCTGGCTATTTAACCTCTCTGAGGCAGGGATTGCTGTCTTGCCTGCTGGGGCTTTGGCATATGACTGCAAAACAGGGAAGAACTAGCAGAGTGTGTGTGCCCGTGGGAGAATGTTTGGAAGCTGAAAGAAGTGAAGCAGGATAGTTCCAGCAGTAGTTTATCCTTCATCCCAGGAGTATGTATGCACACCTAACACTGACAAGAGGAAAATGAATCCCTGTGGTACTTGGGACATTAATGGACTGGCTAAAATTGTAATAATATATTGCCTTCAAAGAGTCATTCTGGCAACCTGACAAACCACCATTTAGCTCTAACAATCAGTTTGGTGTTCATTCTGATCAATAGAGTTGTTGATTGCTTGGAGAACACTGAGGTTGCAATTGTCAGACTAGAATAAATTAAGGAATTGAAGCACAGAGAGACAAAACAGGGCTATGAGAGGTTACTGTTCCCAGGCTTCTTGCTGACTTTGGAGATTTGCACCATTCTCTTTCTGCCATCGAGGCTTTTCATACCTTATTTTTGCATGTCATCTCTGTTGTCCTGTTAAAACTTTGAGCTTTGTCTCCATATTGCACACCTCCACCACAGGCTGCTTGTTCTCCTTTCCTATGGAATCCTCTGCACAGGACAGATCTCCTATACTGATTTCTGGCAGTATTCTCCACATTTCAGTGTCTCAGAAGAATGCAGCTGTTGAACACGGGAATAAATGGGAATAAACTGTTTAATGTTTACAAGAAATCTTATTCCTGTTACATTCTTACAGAGTAGGGATTGGTTCCAGCAAGAGCCCTTCAGAAGCAAATAACTAAAGCTTATTAAAAGCTGTGTCATATATGAAAGAATCTGACCAAACAAAACCCACCAAAACCAACCCAATATAACACCTCTTTCTCCATCTCCTGTGTGGAAAATTACTTTTGTAATGATACTGTAACCTTTGCTCTTTGTCTATCTATAACTATAAGCATTGTAGGGTATAGACCTCTTCTCCCCTCTTTTAGGAAAGTGACAAAGCACACCAACCATGTTTTGTCCAAAACTTCTTTACTCTTTTTCCATGGTCAGTTTTATTTGGACAATTGCTCATAGGCAAGAACTCTTTAGAATTCCTTATTCTGAACTCCATTCAAGGGAAAAGATGGAATGGTTAATCATCACTAACAAAAACAGCAAACTGGAAATCTAGTTTATGTTTTTCTGAGGAGACTCGGAAATTTTGTGAGGAAACTAAAATCCTCATTTTCAGTCCAAGCAGTTAATTTCTCTTTTCACAGAGTAGCTGTGTATGTTTCTGTGGAGGGCGAACGCTGACTACTTTTATCTACAAACCTGGTTTTTGAATATTATAACATTCAAGTCAGATACAGGGATAAATTCAAGTGTCTGCGATACATGAGTCCACCTCTTTCCATATCCCCTGAAGAAACAAGTTTCTTTTTCAGCAGCTTCCTGTCATTTCTACAGAACTTTTGGGCTGATATTTCTCCTGAGTGAAGAAAATTTATTGGTGTAATTTCTTCATATACACTTAGTATCAAAATACCAATTCCTACTGAGGAGTGAACTCTTAATACATTATTTTTGTGCATTGCTTCTTGCCAGGTCTGCCACAAGATAGAGTTATCTTAACTGTCTGTCCATACTGTTAATATAATTTTCAGTGTTTGGAAAATACAGCTAGGGAAGTGAAACAAACAGGTAGAAAAAGGGCAATTTGTATAATTTCTATTGTGAGACAATGACTTTAAATTTCATTTAAGGATGTTTATTCAAATTAGTCTTCATGCTTTAAAAAAAGACAGATGTGTTATGTGTGAGGGAAAAAGTATTAGAACCTGTTAGAAATCCAATATGTTGTCAGAACCCTTATTTGAGCTGGAGTTATGGTCTTTTTATGGATGGAACGTAGGCTGAAAGTGAATTGAGATAGTTAGCTTGGGTCAAATCGCTTGGACTTGGTGGAATGCACGTTCTAGCAAGACCTGAGATTATGATGTGTCACAGGGCACATTTCTGTGTTCAGCCGCCAGTTACTGCTGAGTGCTGGTTCCAAATTGTTCTCCTCCCTCTTTGGTAGTATCCACATTTCTATTTGTGACGCTTATCAGTGCAATCTTCCTTTCAAAACTGTTTTCTACATTGGAGCGCAGAGGGTGGGGCTACTATATGAAATCCACATGGATTTGGGGATCACTATAATTGTTATTGTCTGCAAACAGTTATTTAGGAGAGAGGTACATTTTCATGTCAAAGCGAAGGTGGGCAGAAGGTGTTACAGAAGTTAGTTAGAATGAGAAATTTGCCCATAAGACACAAAAATTCTGCAAAGGGTCAGTGTTGTTCCTTCAGGCTTATCAACCTTCACTGCAGTTGCTAGTTTTCAATTTGTGCCTTCTGTCCCAGAATCTAAACTGAACTAATGTGTAATTACTCCACAGAACCCCTTGTGGTGCTTACTCCTAGTTTGGATTGAGGAATTAATTTTTCAGTATCAATATTGTTAAATTACTTTTGGAAACTTTTAGTAAAACCCAGTTACAGTTATGCCACTCAGGTTGTCACTCATGGCACCCAGGAAGGACTGTTTTCAGTTATTCTTACAGAAGAATTTCTGTGTTTTGGGCTTGACTGGAATGTGAAGTTTAGGACTTTGCATCCAATTGGATGTAGGAATTTAAAAATAATTTGTCCAGTTACACATAAGGAAAATGAAGCCAGAGTGGAGATCTGGCTCTATTCTGCTTACTGTATGCTAATGTATTCTTCTCAGTGTAATCTTTTACCTTGCCTAAATAAACTTTTAAATGCATATTTCTCTCAAGGTGCTCATAGAAGTTTATGTTAGTCTGCAGTGTGCAGCAATTCCCAGAAAAATAATATGAGGAGAAGTCACTGTGAATTGTGTTGTCATAAAAGCTAGAATCACTTATTTCCCTTTACAATTTAAAACATTGCACAAGACTCTCCAGGGTAGAGATAACATCTCCAGCTGGCCTGATTTGTGTTACTAAAAGTAACAACACCAAAAAAAAAAGTGTTGCTTTTTATAATATAAAATCAAATATATACCTTATTACCAGAGTGGGAGGAATGCATTTCACTGTAGTTCTCATGGCGATGTCCATCAGGAGGAAAAGAAGCAAAAAAGAAACAATCACAGAACATCCTGGATCAGAAGGTAATGAAAATTAGAATTCAGTGAAAATTAACTTGAAATGGTTCAAGTAAAAGTAGTTGTTGTGGAGGCTGACTGTATGATGCAGCTTTCCAAAATTAGCCTTTTAAAATGCTACCTGTTTTCACATTCTGACTTGATTTTGTGGCTTTTTTGTCCCTCTTGCTAAAAGACGTGAAAATACAAATTGTCCAAAAGTTGTATGAATTAAGGAAATGTTCTGCAAACCGTGGTGTCTGTCAGCGTCTGAAGAGTGTCTGGAGGCACAGGCAGGACAGGACATCTCTCTGCAACAGTGCAGGGAGAAGCAAAGGCTGTAGGGGATACACCCTGCGGTGCTCCAGGTTCCAGGCACTGGGGTAGTACCTCTAAGGAGCTCTGTGAAACCGTGGATGCTGTTGCAGGTAAAAGGGTAACAGTCCATCAGCATTTAAGTGTTGAAGTCTCCTTGACTTGAAGGAGGTCAGAGTTAGCTCAGCTGGGTAAAAGGTAATGTACAAGGATCAAGCAGGAATGGATGCTGTGCCACAGAGCCTGGAGAGAGAGGGAGATCCAGGTGCAGCATCTCTGTGACCCTCCTGGGGCTGTGAGCAGGAAGCCCTGGGGGATGCAGTAGTTATGGCTGAAGGGGTTACCTCTGACCATGCTGCTCCAGCACACCCTTTCGGGCAGGGTTGCTGGTGCCCCTGCAGTGCCTGCACGTGTGATTGCACTGCAGCCTGAGTTACTTGAGATCCCATGAGCTCCTGGCCACTGCAGCACTAGCTCAGGCACACACATGTGTTTCCTCCAGCCAGCACTGCTGTGGGGCTACAGTTCTGGCACAGAGGTGAAACACAGCAGTTGAAGCTTACACAAAGGTGTGGTGGTGGTGTTGTTGTGCAGGAGTGAGAAGCCTTCAATTAATTTGCTGTCTTAATTGGTCTGAATTAATCCAGGGTGCAGCTTCATTAGCTTCAGCTGACCCTGCAACATCATTAAAATGATAGAAAGGTATTGATGCTTCCTTATTGCAGGCAAGAGTTTGTAAAAGGAGTCACACTAATTCTTGTATAATGGAACTCAAAATCTACCTATGCTTTACTCTCTGTTCTGTGAAAATATCCTCTCAAATAAAGCAGGGGCTATTTTAGCTTGCTGCCGTGGGTTGCTGCATGTATCAAACCCATTGATTCTTTTGCAAAAAGATGTTTGTTCACTGTGGTTTATGTAGGTAAGGCGAAGAGGAAGAAGCATTGGAGGGACAGTACAAGCTCTTGAACAGAGCTCATAAACTAGTAATGTTCTAATGGCAAGCTAAAAAGTGGGTGCGTTCACCTGTTTGAAGTAGACGAGAATGTCAATTATGATTTGCCCAAATTAGAATGGGTTTTCTGTGTCCCTGTAGCTGCAGTGGTTGTGCAAAAGGGAGCTGTTTATGTAGAATTTTGAAAGGGTTTTGGAACTACTGTTCCTAGCAAAAGAAACATCTAATGTGCTTCCTACTGAGAACATATTTGCCTTTGTATGTCCTCTGCTGAAAAGCAAGATACCCTGGTTGATTGTTGTATCTGGACTTGCTTACATTTATCCATATTATTTTACTCTTCGGGAAATGCTCCTGCAGCATGGTGAGTTTAAGTTCTCAATGGTCTAAAGCTATATTTTTGCTAGGATTTTTTTGTTTGTTTTTTTGTTTAAAATTCTTATTTATTTAAAAAATGTTTTACTCAGTCGATACCTAAACTTCGATCCGTGCTGCTAAATTCATGTACCTTGGAAACTGCTCCTTCTATTTCTGGCATGGAAAGGGCTTTTATATCTGGAATATTGTCTGCCTTTTCCAGGAGTGCTAGTGGGTCTAGTGAAAGATGCTACTTCTACCAAAGACTCTTCTGTGTGTTTGCTCTGTAACAGCTGTTGTAAAATATGCTGGAGCAAAATATTTTGGTACTGTGGCTACTGTAGTCAGTTTACAAACCAGCCACATAATTTGCCATTGTTTCTTCAGTTAATCCCTTTTTCTAAAACAATCTGCCATGAGATAAACCTGAATCCTATATCAAGGTTCTGAATGGTGAATCTGTATTAGTTTTACTGAGTCTACTGAAAAAATATTATCCACCTGAAAAGTATTTTGAGCCATGTATATTTGATTGAATGTCCTTTTGGTTTGGTGGTAGTTTCTTGCTGTCGTCCTTCAGGTCTGTCTTTCCTTGTGAGTACCTGCCTGACCCTGTGACTGCTTACAGACCTGGAGCAAAGCAGAGACTTTAAAAGAAATGCAAGAAACAACTCTTCAAGTGGGTATTTCCAAAATAACAGCATAGTTGGGTACTTTTCTTCTTGACCTTGCAGACCTTGATGCTGGCTTAGCTGTGTAGGCTTGAACACAGCAAAAGCAGGGGAAACATAAATGGGATTTTGCCTGAGGCTAGCAGCCTTTTTAAAGAGGATCTGAGGGCATGCTCAGTCACTTCAGGTGCTGGTATTACTGAAACCAAGAGGTTAGTGGGTCTGCACTAACTGCTGGTTAGAGCATTTGCTTTTGAGCTGTCACAGCTTCAGACAGTTCCTGTCCACAATCTGGGAGTTAGCTGGAAAACTATGCTTGACTTCTCCAGTTCCAGGATGGATATCTTTTTTTGGCTGTTTGCTCCCCTTCCTTGTTGAGTTAGAGATCTGGATGAGTGGAATACCTCACCCTAATCATAGAGTTGTGGGAGAACTATGAGGGAACAAGGCAATGTTCCCCCTCTGTGTTTAGCTGAGTCCTGTATCCTCTGTGCCAAAAGCAACTAAGTGAACTCATGATTTAGGACTTTGAGTGTCAAGGATGTGCCACCACTACATGCCTGAAATGCAGATTCTTTTTTGCCCCTTTCCATCCTGGGGCAGTGGAACCAGCTGTATTTGCAGGAGGGTACATCTAAGGTAAGACTTATTCATCGCTTTTTTGCTTCCTATCATGTAAAAGATCTTATGTTGTGTTTGCTGCTCATCACAGCCCCATTCCTGGCTTTGCTGAAAATGTATTCTGGGTGTTTCTTCAAGATAGCTTGTCTTGTAGTTAGAGATTTGGCCATGTCCTCTCAGTGAACATGGAGAGGCTTTTATTTGCCTGAGTAAGCAATAGTTCCTTGGAGAACTTGCCTTGAAAATGGCAAGAGCAGCATACCAGTGGGGAGAAAGACTAGGGCATTGAGGAGGAAAAATAAAAGTCTGCTGGGAGGACTGTAATTCATTAATTCTACTTACAATTGAGAGAGAGGAAACATTGAGTAAAGACCTGTCTTCCTTTCTTTTCTCACTTAACTGCTTCTGTCCAAATAATAATGAAAAAGCAACTACTCTCTTGCTCTCTTTTTCACTTTTACTGTTGTTTACAGAAAAAAAAAACTCAGCTCAGTATGAAGTCTGCACATTTATTTCCGTCAGATTTATCTGAGATTCTCCCCTGCCCCCCTGCCGAACTGGCAATGTAGGAAATGCTTTGGTGGAAAATCAAGACTGCTGCACTTTCTGCCAGTCTGTAAATGATGTGTGACAACTGAGCATAGATATTTAGATTTCAAATATATTTCTCTGTATACATTGCTACTCCAGACTCTGTTTTCTTGGTTTCTCCCTGCTTATTGTAGATGACATATTTGTCTCCAAAAGCTGTATTCCAACCGCTCGGTGATTTCATATGGGGGTTTTGCAGTGTTTGATTTGTGGCAATAGAATGAAAGCATCACTTAATAAAAAGTTGTGTTGTACATATAAGAATAGAGAGCAAACATTCCATAAAAAAAGAGAAGTAAATTTGGGTTTGTTGCATCATATCGTCATAGGATAACTCAGGTTGGGAGGGACTTCCAGGGAGCTCTAGTCCAATCTACTGCTAAATGTGTTATGGAGGCCACAGAACCCCTCTGGGTAACCTGTTGCAGCATCTGGCAGTCCTGGGTGTGTGTGGGAAATCTTAACCTATCTTGTTCCATCTCCACTGCACTGTGTGGTATAATAAATCCCCTCTCCCAAACTTGTTGCTTGCCATGGAAATATAACACTTGTATTTGTTCTGACTCCATGGGGCTGGAGATACAGTACACAGTGGGCTCACTTAGAGTTTACGGCTGCTTCTTACTGTGACAGTGTGTGAAGCTGTTGAAACCCTTCTGCTGTTGTGCTTCATAGTTGTTGTTCTCCTTTGCATCTGGAAAGTTCATATAAATTTGTGAGTGTGTCTGATAAATTATATCAGTGAACTGATCCAGCTCAGAGAAAGGGAAGTATTTCACTATGATCAGTTTGTTGTGTGTCTAACAGCATGAGGATGCAGGGATAAAGAACTCCTCTAAATTGGCTTTTCTGTCAGTAAAGGGATGAGAGGAACTCTAACTACAGACTACAGATCTGTGAAGACTCTGAAATAAAACAAAGCTTTTGAAAGGAGTGTAATGCAGAAGATAAAACTGTGGCTGAGTGCAGCCTCCCAGAACAGCTCAGAGACTGGCAGGCTGGCCAGTTTTCACTGACGTGGGCTTTAGGCTCAACTGCATCCTCTGAGAAAGGGGATGCTCCAGTGGAGTTTTCATAACCACACTGAGCAGTTTATTTTCTGAGACTGTGGTGGAGACAGCACTAACATAAAACTCAGTTTTGTTTGCAGATACTTACCTGTTACCATGGAGCAGGCTTAACTCACAGATCAACTTCCATTTATGGATTCTGATGAGCCTTCTAATGAGAAAGAAGAGCATTTAAGCTGGAAGTAGTTCTGAGAAGCTGAGTTAGTCATCCTGTCTGTCCTTTCTCAGTATTACTATGTGAGCCCTACCAAGGATTAAATCAAGGGGCTCATATAAACGAGGCCCAAAACAGGAAAGATTTCAGATCAGGTTTGTTCTGTTGCCATTGAACTGAATTCCTATTGAAATTCCTGCCTTTCTGACTGGAAGTGAATCACTAGTGATAAAATTATCTGAGATACAACATAATCATTCTGTAAAATGAGCAAGGATGTATTTTGCTCTCTGCTAGGTAGTTCTATTAAGATGACATGTTGATCCTAGAAATCATTTACTGTGAAAGTGTGCACAAAGCAGTGATTGCTGTGGTTGGATAGGTGCCTCATTAAATGCACGATTAATGTCATTCTCAAAAAAATGGAAGAGACACTGTAGGAAACTGGCAAGGTAAAACAGTGGAGATGCAGAACACAAACTCCTAGTATAGCCTGGGTGATGGGGTTCTGAATTACTGGGAATACTTCATCCGAGAAACACTAGTGGCTTGGTGTTTAGCACTGCCATGTGCTGCTGTAGGGTCATTCAGTGGGTCTTTGTGCATCTCAGCAACAGAATAATCTCTGTTCACCTGAAAGGTGAGAGGAGGGGAATGGTATAGAAATAGTTACCAGAGTGGAATAACAAAAGTACAATCCTAGCACTGTTTTAGCCAAACAGTATAGGATCATCTCCCTGTTCTCATTGCTTTTTGTTTTGTTTTCCCTCTGTAGATGTCTGAGACCCAAAGTAGTCATAAGCACTTTCCCATTTAGCTTGAGAGTCAAAATTCTTCTTAGTTATCAAAAGCAGCTGTGCTGTTCTCTTGTTACTTCTGTGCACAGAGTAGCAGAGCACAGCAACTGCTTTTCGGTACAGTTCCTGAAGACAGTGCAATCTTGCCAAAATTTAAATTAGAATTAGCTTCTGAAAAAGCCACATATTGTGGGTAGGAAATTGGTGCAACATGTGAATTGTTCCATGGCTAATTGCTCCATAACGAATTTATAATGACCATTTTTAGTTGATGCTAGTGTCAGATAGTGAGACCAGTGTACTAGATGGGCATTTAGAAGCCTGTCATGTGTTACTGTTGCTTAGTAATGCAAATTTGACAGATTGAATTTCATGATCAAAAAGAAGAATCTGGTTTTAATGCCCCATGGTATTAAATGTGTCAGTATTTGTGCCTTAGGTGGTTGTACCAGGACTGAGGACTTACAAACAGGATGAGCAAATTTTCTGTGATCCAACAGGTGATTTAAATAGGGTTATAATTCTGGTAATGTTCATATAATTATTAAGATGAGTCTGATAGCTTTGGGAGGTAGCTGGAGACAGAGGCTGCCATGACATGAATGAAGGGACACTGCTTGTCTGCATCGTATGGTGGGGCGAGTTGGACTCTTGCAGGCAGATGTGACAAGGGCAGCCCCATAGCTTGGTGTTTTACTGAGGAGACAGCGAATTTCTCAGCTACAAGTAGTGCTTTGGCTCCTCATCTGCTGCAGGACCTGCTGTGCCAGACTAACATCTGCATCCCATATATTGTATTGGGGAATTGGGGGCAAGCTGCCTTTGGGAATGTGTGAGTTACTGCTGAGGCACAGTGGGAGATGCAGCCTAATGATCCTCATCCCTCGTGCCTCCCACTTGCAATCTGCATCTGATTTTGCCTGGTCCCATCAGTGGCGCTAACAGGATAGCTGGAACCTTCTGCTTTAGAAGGGAGATGCTTGTCCCCCAATGCCTTAATGCCATCAGTGTTCTGAGCCCACTCTAAATGCAGAGCAGCTGTGGGACAGCCATCCCTGGGTGAAACAGGCAATGTGGCTTCACAGAGCAGTCCCTAGAGCTGGGCATGAAGATGCAGCAAAGCAGTAATACTGCAAAGAATGGAATGCAGATACCATGGGACAGTGTCACGCCAAGTGTTAGTCAGACTGAGCTAAATGAGAATGTTCAAGCCCTTTACTTTTGTGTTCTGAAGGAGCTACAGTCCTGCTTTTGACTGTAGAGTGCTGTCAATTGTGCTTCCCCAGAACATTATTTGTTTGATTATCTACCAGGTTGTAAAAGACTTAGGAAATTGTACTGCGGTAAAAGTCAAGGGTTTCTCTTCCTTTTAGCTGGGAAGGCAACACAGCACAGTCTGACATTCCATCCTCTTCAGGTTCCCTGTCTTCCTTATACCCGAAGCTAATTTGATTTCTTCAGAACAGATCTTAAAGGAAGCATTAGGGAGGCAAGTTGATAACAGAGCTTATGCTATCTTTCCCTCTGGTTCAGGCTGCAGTGTTAGAGTGCTTTAATTCTTGGTTGTCTCCTCAGGTGGCTGTACTATGCACATGAGTACCTTAGGGAAGGTATTGTGCATGTGCATCGTGTGAATGTTGAGCTGTAACACTTGTGCTGCTGCTGAAGGGAGATGGGAATCAACGCTCCCCCTTGTAATTGATAGATCAGGTCAGGGAAAGATGCAAGAGAAATAAACATGCTGATTATGTATTTGCTAGACATGGTCTTTATCCTTTCCTGCCACCATGACATTGCTGGATATCCGGTTTTATAAATTCTGATGTCAGCAGGGGTGAATTGAGCATAGCCTATGTCCATGTATAATCATCTAAAGAGAACAAAAGTGAATTTTTTTCCTGCTAAATCCCTGGAATGCATTACATCAGTGTATCATCTGCCTCATCAGGAGAGCCTGTAAACTGTGACATACATCATCAAAACACTCTTCCTCTGATGATTCATAATGGGACACGATGTATTAGAGCTAATATATTTTAAAATTGCCATGAACCACCATAATAATTTATGATATTTTTTTCTATAGAAAGAGCAAACTTGCATGCACTTTCTGCTATACAGAACTTACACCAAAGTTCACAATGTTAATGTGTATTTTTATATTGCAAAATCTATTCATGTGTTAAGTACACGCTGTACCAGAGGTGAGTAGTGTAAAGCTGCCCTTTGCTGCAGAGCTGTTAAAACCATTTCATTCATCATATTCTTTTAGGCAGGTACTGCATGAGAACTAAACCAAACATTATACCTGGGGTTATTCACTTTTTATGTGACAAGAGAGGAAAATAAACATGCTTTGATTAATGCCATTACTAATTTGTGCAGTCATGCCATCACAAACATTTGAGAGAGAAACCAAACAGGTTTCTCTCTCCCCTCTTTTATCTTGTGTTTCATTGTGGTGACATTGTTTGCTGAAAATCCCTGTCCTGTGACCAGTTCATTATCTTGCAAGGAGAAAGCTGGGTGAATTCTGCTGACTTGCAGAGACAGACATTTCTGTATCTATCCAGGTAAACAGGCTTGTGAGGAACCTTAAAGCAGAATTGCACCTTTTGCAGCTGCCTCTGTTTAAAAGTCGTGTTCTGGAAAAGTAGCATAAGAATGCTTGCTCTCACATTTGGATAGCTTTGTTCTGAACTGTGGGGGGAAAAGGTAGATCTTTTATCACAAAAAAAGCAAGTTCTTTTGTAAACATTAACTTTGGTGCAGTTGGAAGCCTATCTGAGCATGAGGACTATGTAGATTTGAGGACTAAATCTTTGGAGATCGTAAAGAAAAGGTAGGGCTGGAAATCTGGGGTCCCCTGAAAGAAAGTTAAGGAAGTTCACTGTGTAGGAATCTGAGGCTTTAGCAAAAAACCCATGTTGCTACAACAGTGGGATTTGGAAAGGTAAGAACTCTCTGTAGAATCACTGGTACATTGCTGAACTGCATAAGAAAAGGAAAGAAACTGAAGATCCTTTTGCTTACTGCAATTTACTGTGGTCTTTTACTTACAGCTACTTATAAAACTAGTTATTTAGTCATGTAAATGCTTCCTTCTGTTCTTCCTTCCAACTTAATGTTTTGTAGCTCCTTTGGAATACTGTGTCAACCAAGTATTCTCTCACTATATGCCTGCCAACTAGTTCAGAGGATTCAATAGATTTGTGCTGTGTGACTCCTTTTACACAGTCCGTGCTGACTCTCTCCCAATATATCACACCTACCTATACCCTTATAATAGTTTCTAGCAGTTCTCCATCTACAGGAACTACTGAGCACTGGTGAGCACTTGCTTCTCTGCTGAACTGTTTTTCACAGTGGGTCCCCTTTGTGTGACTTCTTGTGCTTGGGCACTTTGAAGCAAGAGGCTTCACAGCACAGTCAGCTCTTCAGTTATTTCACTGGACCTTTGTCCAGAAGGTCATAGGTGAATCCCACCTGTGCCCAGTGACTTGTATTGTTTAGAGTGTTCAGAGGAAAAGTTCTTATCTCTTATTGTAGTGTCTTCCAGCAGCCCTTTGATTTGAAGGGGATGGAAAAATACCATGATATGCTTTATACTATGAGGGTGTCCTATAAGGGAATATCTTTAAGCTGTCTTATAGTAAAAACTGAATTTAAAATGAACCAAAACAGTTGTGGGTTTGGTGGGTTTGGTTGGTTGGTTTGGGTTGGGTTTTTTGATGGGTGATTTTGTTTGGTTGGGTTTTTTTTTAATGGAATAACCTCATGTCCCTGAGCACTCCTTTTATGCCTTAGACAGTAACTGCTTCTACAGGTTCACAGACAGGTGTTCTGTTCCTTATATGTTTGAAGAAGGATCTATTACTAGGTTGCCTGTGTTCTTATGTCTAGCCTGACAGTATTTATGTTCCTGTGTATTTCCTTTGGACAAACTTCAGTTTTCCAATAGATGCCTTCTCAGTGTTTTAGCCACTGTTTAGCTATGTCTGCTTTTTGATGTGATGTTTATAAGATTTTTTTTGTTTCAGAGGTAAGCATGTACTTTGAGCCTCCAAAGTAGTGCCTTATTCATAAAATGGTTCGAGTTGGAAGGACCTTTAATGACCATCTAGTTCCACCCCCCTGCCATGGGCAGGGACACCTTCCACTAGCCCAGGCTGCTCCAAGCTGCATCCAGCCTGGTCTTGGACACATCTGGGGATGGGTCAGCCACAGCTGCTCTGGGCACCCTGTGCCAGGGCCTGCCCACCCTCAAGCTAAGAATTTCTTCCTAATATCTAATCTAAATCTACCCTTTTTCAGTTTAAAGCCATTCCCCCTTGTCCTTTCACTACAACTCTTGTAAAATAGTTAGAGTATACTTACAAAAAAGAGAAAATGAATAAAAGTATTAAATCCAGAGTGATATTTACCTAAAAAAAATAAAATCAACATAATTCAAGCCCCATGCAATTAATGTACTGCTGCATTCCATAGTAGTTAAAAGAAGAGTGGCACTTCTTGATCTACATCTGTTCTTGATCTCCCTAGTAGGCCTGCTGAAGATTATAGGGCTAATTCTCAAGTAAGATCAAATGAATCTATTACCTTTTGGTGTAAAAGCATTGCCCATAACAGGGTTGTGATATAGTGGCTGTGGTCATGGTCCTTTCTTTTATCTTTGGGTTGGTTCTGTAACAAATACTGAAGAAAAGGGGAAATTTCCTTTCTGGTATTTTAGTGAAGGCTCACTGGGGAAAAAACCAAACACAACCTCTTACCAGATCAGCTTGGAGAAGAGTATTGTTGTATACAATAAACAATGGAAGGATTAAAATCGTAAATTATGGTGTCCTTGGAGAGAGTCTTGAATACTTTAATGGCTTGACAGCAAAGTCATCTAGTACATGTGCTTTATTTGAGTGTAATTTTGAATAGTGCTTGTATTTTTAGGAGAAATGGGTTTTTTCTCACAATCTGCAATGGGACAGTGAGTTAAAAGTCCAGTGGCTGAAAATTCATGCAAGTGCTCTGTTCATGTAATTTGAGTTAATACATTGCAACATTAATACATTTATTCAGTTCACCGTGAATTTCTCTAATATTCTGGGCTGAATGTTAATTTGTGAATTACTTGAGACTATAGAGAAGATGCTTTCCTTGGTCTCTCACGTTCATTAAACTTGCGATGAACTTTGCAGTTATGTCACTACTGTACTGCCTTTGCTTCATTCAGGGTAATGTTTATGTGCATACAAGCTCTTAATACGTAGTTTAGAATATGGAAAACAAATCCAGTCTTGTCAGCTGTGCACACACTTCATTGCCCTGTAAAACCAACCTGGGGAAGCTGTTTGGTGGAAAGCCCTCACTGCACACTGCTTGGAGCTGATGGATGTCCAGGAACTTGTCCTAGAAGAGAGGTGTTCCTCCTGTTTCTTTCTCAGTAGATTGACATCTTGCTCATTTTGCTCCTCCTGCATCAGGAAGTCTGGTAAAAGAGCACTTAAAAGCACATGCTGTACCAGGCTGACCGAGAGCACTGTGGAATGGGCTTCAAACCTTTACTGTAAATTAGGTGTTTGTATAAATTGTGGCTAATGACAACACTATGCTGCATCTTCTTTAGGGCTGTTCAATATCATGATTTGTAGGTAATGTTATTTGTCATCTTTCATTTTTTAATGATTAGGAATAGAGGTAATTTGGATCACCTCCTTAAGTTCTCTAGGGCTCTCAAGCAATGTGAAGGTAACAGAGTAGTTTGGGGATTTGCTGTTCAGGTACAAGTACTTCTCACTCACCTGAGTTAGATGTTCTTACTTTCATAAAATATATTTTTGAACTAGCAATGTTGCTTTCCAAATCTGTTATGTGATTTGACAGATGCATCTGAAAATGTTATTTACATTATTATTAAATGTTATGTAATTGTGTGGAAAATAAGTGTAAAACAAATTGGCAACATAATATTTTAAAGATATTAATTTTTATTTTTATGCTCCTTAGCATTAGGTGGCACTGTTTTCCAAGCTTACCTTTCACAAGTGAGTCTAAGAATTTGAAAGCTGAAATTGAAATGCCATCAAGTAATGGAGGTTTTAGTATATTTACCATAAGATAATTTAATTAAAAAGTGGCAGTGTGAATTGGAAATGTATTGACCACTATCACTGGGAAATATAGAGACTTTCTAAGTTAATGCTGTTACAGTTTTGGATTAATACGGCATCCCATTGATACACTAGACTTTGTGCCACTGTAATACAGCCCAAAAAAAGGGGCCTTTGGATTTACCTTAGCGTACTTGTGGCTGCTACAGGAGTGACTGACACTAAACCAGTGAACAGTTCAATCTGGTTCACTTGGGGGGCTTTTGTTTGTCTGCATGTGATGAGTTTTTTGTTTTGGTTGATTGATTTTTTTTTTTTTAAGGGGGTGTTGTTTTCCCCTTGGAGTCCTTAGGGTTAGAATGATTGTGTTGAGACCTGGGTGGTTCCATTTCTCACCAAGAGAAGCAATCTTGCTGCATGGAAATCACTCCTTTACTTTTCAAATATCAATGATGTTTATTTTAGGAACTACACGGGAGTGCGAATGCTCTCTTTGCTGTGAACAGCTTAGGAGCTGGCTGGAGGTTTAAGGCATTTCCTCCTTCTGGGGCAATAGCCTTTATCATTCTGCTTTCCCACTGTGACTGTCACTTTCCGCCCCTTGGCAGTCCAGTCGTAGCTTTGGGATAGATTTAGGCAGTGTCTGGAGTTCTGATGCTGTCTGGGGATAATGACAAGGTTAACGAGCCGCCTTTCACAAGCCATGGTGTTTATTTATGGCAACAAGCAACACAGAGATGATGAGTGTTGAGTCCATAAGCAGCTCCCATGTGCTGGCTGCTCCCCTCTACCTGCACAGTCCTGCCACGTTCATGTGTATGGGCTGTACACCACAGACTAGCCAAAGCTCCTTCTCCAGCTGGTCCACATTGGAAAAGAATCGTGCTTGTAATTGGAGCAATTTACCCAGTGCAGGGTGGAGGATGTGACACGGTCCATTAATCTTGGGGAGCCTCTTACCCTGCCTTGGTCACGCATGGCTTTCTCCTGGCTTGGAGCATTGACAAGGTTTACTTGTAATTGCTTACAAAGCACAAAACAAAGGCATCCCTTGATGCACCAGTTTATCAGTTTGTGTTTTTTGACTCAGTAAGCATCTGCAACAGGGATAGCCATTAATTCAGATTGTCTTTCATGTTTAATTGACTTCCTTTGGTTCAGGGTGTCTGTTTCCCCTTGCCGGGGTAAGAATTCAACAGTCCTGTCACTTGCTTCTGTAATTTATATTAATTAGCTTCTCCTTTCCCCTCAGACTCCAGTTTGCACAGAGAATTAACTTTGAGCACAAGTACAGATGATTGTAATTGTTGCTATGCTGAATATTAAAAAAATTGATCATTGTCTAGGGTATCAGAGGCCCCTGAGTGTATTTGTCATGTGAATGCTCTTAAGGCTCTAATTGCTCTAATATAATAGCTATCCAGAGTAATAATGCAGTGCTAAACTTCTCTTTTTTAATACAGGGATGTTCATTCACTGGAGTTCATTTCAGGTACTGAATAGTTTATATGGTACCACCATCCTTTTTGCAACCTCATCTGTGTGTGCATACCTCCTTTATTGTATGTCCCGCTCAGTAAAAAATCTCCAAATACACTGGAGTATTGGCAACTGTTTCATAATTAAAATATATTCTGTTCTGCCCTAGTTGACTTAGTAAGTATTAGTGTCACTAGTTGGCTGTTAGGTACAAAATAGGATGGCAGGAAATAATGTTGCTCTAGTAAACACTTGAGTGTTGTTAATAGACACTTGCTGATACAAGAAAATGCCCAAAGATATACAGCAAACCAAAATGCTGTGGAGACTTTCTCCTAGTTGCAGTAGACTACAGACATGTTCTGATGTGCCTGTGCTAGATACCCTGAGGAAATAAGACATCAGCAGTCAATCCGTTGCCAAAAAGAAAACAGTCTATAGTTACGTGAGAAGGCTTTGCTTCCAGTAAAGAGTTAAACTTACGTTGGTTTTGAAAAGGCTTTTCTGTTCCAGCATGCGTAGGACTGCGGGGAAAATGAACTGAATCTGCTGAGTAAAACCAAATAGAGTCTGGTGCTTCCAAGTTTTGGAAAGTTGCATAGTTACGCTGGCAAAGACAAGACTGGAGGCCTAAGGTAGTTGCTTCATGTAAGTCAGGAAAGAAGCTGACTTCAGTTTATCACTCCACCGACACAAGTAATATTTTCTCTCACCTAACATAGTTGGTGGGTACGAGAGCGGTTGCTGTGGAAGTTGTGCAGGATCCTGAGAGGAAACCTGTAAAAGTTGCATATCTGCTCCTGCAAACTTGTTTGAGATGAGGGAGAATTGTGTAATTTCTGATCGTGTCTGCCTGTCTGATTTGTATTTGAAGAAAATCTGTGGAACTGGCTTTAGCTGTGGTGGCCAAACATTGCTCAGTGAGGATGGCCTTAGGAAGGAACAGACTAACACTCTCCCAAATCACAGTTCACTGAGTGTCTAGGTAGACAAATTCTTCCTTCATTCAGTTGTGATTAACATGTAACCTTTAAAGGACATTCTCTTTACTTTCCCATGCTGTTTGTTTAAATTAAACTGACTGCCAATTATCTTCTAATCTGTTATCTTAAGTGACATATGACTGCACACATTCTGTAATTAATAATTTGGGGCAATTGAATGTGGATCAAAGAAAGCATTTGATACAATTCTCCCTAAAACCTTTGCATATGAAAATAAATAGAGAATTTTAATTTACAGACAGCTTGGAATGCAGTTCATTGAGCATCAGAAAAACATGCTGAAACAGAGGAAAACAAAGGCATGCTAAAGTTACTTTTTTGTACAGGTAGGTAGCTGTCAGTCAGTGTTATCTGAGTGATAAAAGTGCAGGTCAAAATTCTGGTGGTGTGTCTTGGGAATAACTCAACGAATTTATATGACATTTTTCGTAAGGCTAAATGACTGATCAGAAAACTTGGATACAGATCTGCAGTTTCTTAAAATCTTGATATATTTGACATTTGGTGGCTTGATTCTGTCTCACCTGGGATGTTGAAACTCATCTGTGGGGATTTTGGTGGTTTGGATTGTTTTTTTTTCCCCTTTCAGTCAATGACATTGCCCTCATCAAAATACGGATCCTTGTTTGCATCTTAAGTGGAAAATTGATACTAAACATCCTGGTTTAATTTAATTGTAAAGGTGATTTTATCATCTCATTATGTCCAGTTAAATTAGAAATGTACAGCTGTGTTTTGTTTTCTGCTACCCAATTAAATAGATGAATATTTGCCTTGGGTAGTTAATAACACTCTCAATGAGCCACTGCTAACGGGTGGAAATGTTGGTCTGTAGAGTAATGGAAGCTAGAAATTAATTTTTATTCAAGATTTTACAACTCCTCTTGAATAAACCAATGAAAATGTATCATAAGTTTCTTAGGAATCATGTTAGTATCATTAAAAATTGACTTTCCATATAGCAGACATGAGCCTACTTTAGTTTTGAAAGAAAACACAAAACTACTGAAACAGTGTTTTGTTCTCATTCATGTTGTGATTTATTTGAGTAACAATGCTGTCATTAATTTTAATAATTGATGCAACCAGAGCTTTATGCTGGTGGTGACAGTTCATTTCAAAGCCATGCATAACATTAACTGTAAGATCACAACATCTCAGTGGAAAAACCACTTTTTTAACTCTCTGAGGGTTTCTCAGCCACATCCAGCTGTACAAAATGCAGCTGTACCCAAATTTTCTTTTAGGTGAAACAATCCATCTCCCCCTCTCTCTGGTTTGTGTTTTTCTCTCAGGGCTGTTGCTTGGTTTCTTACAGATAGGAACTGTCATTAAATGCATATTAAAAATATTTATAAGTGATACATGTGCATAATTGGATATATTGGTGCATGCAGAAAACAGGTTTCATGTGTGCTGGTCAAGAATTATCTTCCCCTTTCTTGTGCATGACCCTGAGAGTGAGCTGTAAGGAGTTGTCATGTTGTGGGTGACCACAACCCAGAATTTGCATTAACAGCCAGTATTGTAGCCAAAATGGAGTTACAAATTAACAAAAAAATGAAGTAAATAAATAAACAGTGGCATTATTTCTGCCTGTTTTTCTTCCTTGGCTCTGTATCTTCTCAGACGTGGGGTTGAAAGCCAACTGAGAGCCTGGTGGGTTTGTGGTGTGGAGGTTTTTTGGGTGGATTTTTTTTATGTTGATGCAACAGTGATACTCACCAAAAAAGTTGATTCTGCTTCTCTTAAGTGAGTTTTGTCAAAGTCCAGCACAGACTTCGTGGTTGAAAAGCAGGGGCCCAGAGGGACACGATGAAAACATGAAGCAGCAGTAGCAAAGGGCCTGGGTTCAGTGGTAGTGTTGGGGGACAGGTCAGGCTGTGTCCTTGGTGAGGGAAACGTGACCTCAGCCTTCTGTCATGGAGGAGACATGTTGCCTGATCGTTGCAGCAAGAGCCATTTTTCTAATCCTTCTGGGTGGATTTACATGGGAGCCAGGTATTTGTGCTGCTGTCTACAGCAAAGGCACATGGATGAATAGATACAGGCTGGGGAAGTGGAGAAACAGAAAAGATAAAAGGTTGTATCTACTGTAAGCTGGTACATTCTAAACAAGCACAACGTGCTTTCAGATAGTTGTAAATGAACAAAAAAAATGTAAAAATACAAGTATAATAAAAAATAAGAATGCAGTGAAAGAGAACCACCCCATGGGATCTTATAATAAAGACTCTTGTATGAAAATACAGAAGTGTGTTGAAAGCCACATAGATAATGAAAATATCAAAGTATCATTCTAATAGTTTTGATTCAACATGTAAAAGTGATACAGAAGTCTGTCTTAGTGAGGAAAGGCTGTTAAATGAAAAAGCTCAGCTTTCATTTGTGTTTTGCATTACTGATTTGCCTGTGCTGTGGGATCCCCACCTGTCTGTAGGGTCAGATGTGCTGGAGCACCATGACATGCACTGGTGTTTCATGCTGAAGGAGCCCTGCTCTGTTGGTGTGTAGAGAGATGCTGAGCTTCAAACATCTCCTCCCTAAAATACTGCTGTATACTTACCCTTAATTTTCAGTACAAACCAATTTGCATTTTTCCAAATCACCTTCAGGAAAATGTAGTAGCACCAGGCATCCTTGGACCTTGTCCTCTGGATTCCCTGTGTGTGCCTGTGGTTCTGCTGGCTGCATGATCTATTTGTTGCTAAAAATGAACTGGCATTGCAGGAATGTGGTGCAGTTTAGTTGTCAAAATGCTTTATAAATAGATGATTGAACCCTTGAATAGCATGGTTCAGGAAAAATATTTGTATTTATTATATAATTTATTATAGTTTTGGTGCTGCTCTGCCTTAAGGGGACCAAATTCAAAGCTTAACAGTTTGATTCATATTTGTTCTCTTCCTCCTGTATGTGAGCTCAGTCTGCTGAATATCAAGTGGGTACGTTACCAAACACTTTTAGCTGCAAAGCATCCCAGCACACTGCATTGATGTTTCTGTCCAATAGCTTAACCTGCTTCTTTGCCCACACTCCAAAGACAGCCAGATGGTTCCATAATGTACGTCAATACTCGGGCATAAAACTCACTTCAGTGGCCTCTGCAGTTCCACCCTGGCAGATCCCAGGGCAGTGCTTTCGGAATAGTGATTACTTCTGAGCAAGCCAGTTTGACAGAATGTGGTTCATGAAGGTAGTTATAGCTTTCTTGATGGATATGCATAAAATTGTAAGGCTGTTTTCCTCTTGGTTTTGGTCTGACAAAATGGTTCAGATAACCTTCTCTCTTAACAGAAATCCCACTCAGAAAGTTCCCTATTCCCCCCGGAACGGTTTTAGTGCCCTGTTTTAGCCAGGTATTGTAGTGATAGACACAGGGGCACATGTTTGGTGGAATGGGTAGTGTGAACTCAGGGTAAAGGTTCCAAATAGATGGTCTTAGTGCAGGGCTGACATGTAGCTGTCAGCACTTGGGTGAGGAAGATGGGAAAAGGGCGGTCAGAATGATAGAATCATTCAAGTCAACAGCTGTTGGGAGTGTTAAATGGCAACCATGCACAAAGTTACTCATCGTGGGAGACAGGGTTTTTCCAAGGAACTTGGCTCCAGTAGCATAGTGAAACATTGAGTGCTTAAGTATCGTTTGTAAGGTACAACATTAATAGTTTTCCTAATCAAATATTCCTTCTCCTGCCCCCCCTTAACAAAAGATTGTCTTCCTACCATTAAAAAGTTGAAATTCCTGTGAATCCATGTACCTGTGAATTGGGGAAGACAGCAAGATACACCAGTAACAATAAGAAAGCTGATTTAGCAAAAATATCCAATGTATTTTTTTATAAAGTCTCCAGGGAGGTGTTTTGTTGTTGTGTGGTCCTTGAATGTAAAAAGCTTAAGAAAAAGCATCTCTAGCTTATGCAGCAGCCTTGCTGATGTGGTACCAAAGACAAGCAGATTCAAAGGGTGCAAGTGTGTTGGGTTGCCCCTTGCCTGTGGTATTGCCATATAATCATTGTGCCTCCCCAGAATCCTGCTTTCTTTTCCCACTCTCTTAAGCATAAAGAAAATATGAAAATGTTTTCATGAATCAAAGTCATTTTTACCAAGTGAATGTGTGAAAAGCACGAGTACATCAGTAATATAGTGCTCCTGAGAGCTGGTGAATCAATAATGATAAAATACTTCTTTAAAGGGTAATACAACTTTTTAGACAGTTCCAAATCTACTATGCTTTTTTTATCAATACAGACAGAATAACGGTCCTAAATTAAATTACAAAATACCCTGTACTGTTAAAACCTACTCATCATACATGCTTTGAATTTGATCTTATATTGTCTTTTTTTGTACTTGGAATTTGGTATGGAAAAATATTTAGAGGCCTTCTAGTGATCATCAGCTAATGGTATCTGAAATGTTACTTGAAGGAATAAGGGAGCAGAATTCAAGACATTGTAACTTAAACTTGGAAATATAAGCAGTTTCCAGAGCCTGGATTCTAACCGCAAATTGCATCAATTTATACTACTGCATTAGGGCGTAGGAGGGAAGAAATTAATTTTTTACAGGACCAACTTCTTAGGGTGGAGTGGGGGAGAATGAGCTCCACTTGAACGGAGTCAGTAAAGAAGGTGCTTATGGAAACCCTGCTGTGGTTCTATTGTGAAGCAGCTGAGGTGGAAGTGAGACAAAGCACAGAATTTGAAATGCACCTGAAAGGCCCATCCCTAGGAGCCTCTTCAGATACCCCAAACAGGTATTTTGGGAAATAATGAGCACTTGGCACCCAGCAGCCTTCACTCTGAATTAGAAAGGCAGGGAATGTCCTGCTCTGAGAGCTAGCTGTGGGTTTACTAGCCTAATTTTAGTTCTTACTTATTTTTTAACAGATTATGTTGAACTAAGTATTTTACTGTGTGAATTTAGAATTATAAGGACATTTATTGACTGAGCACAAGCTGCCAACTGTGAAATGAATAGGCAATTAGAAGGTTTATTTTTATGTTTCTAGTGTGGACCATAACATAAAGCAATAGCAGTGGTGTGGACGATAAAGAGCCTCCAAACACAGTTGTAGCATGGTGTTGCCTCCTATGAGGACTCAAATATTGGTCTGTCTGTGGGATTTAAGGAAATTTTAGTCTTTGACAGGTTCTTCATAGGAATTTCTAGCATTCTTCTGTGTCCCTTGCAAGCAGGAGTGCATTTCTGGCATTAGTATAGAATGGGGGGAAAGTCTCCACATCATAGGTCTTGGTATGTGTGATTCCACTAAAATGTTTTTCCTAAGGCCGGGTCCTGAATCTGCACCTCAAACTATCTGGGATTTCAATTTCCTTTGTATTTGCTCTCTAGCTCACATGTTAAGGTTGGTTTGTCTGGGTGTTTGCACAGCTCTGTTCGGCTTGATGGGGTGAATTAGGCTGGAACTTCAGCTGTTGCCTCATTCCTCAGCAGAGGCCAAAGGAGCAGACAGAGCACAGGAAGGATGTAGCTGTAGTACATTATTTTCTCTTAAATATTTCTCGTAATTTTAACTTGGCAAAAAGGCATTTTATGGTAATATAAATGCCTTTGCTTTGGGGGTAGTTTAGGTTCTTAGTAGCACTACAGGTTACAGTGCCCATGGGGCTTCCATGTGGCCCTTGGGGCTGCCATGTACTGCGGAATGCTCCAGCTTGTGCCTCTCACCACAGTGGAGTGGGATACAACCATCCCAGTGAGAACACTCCCTAGACTCTATTACTTTTCTAAATTAAAAAAAAGAAAAAATGAATCCCTGAATAAATAAGCCCACCTTTGCTAAAAGAGAGGAGCTAGAGTATTATTTCCTTTATGCTCTGAACTGAAGGCAAAGTTTCAACTTTGTGCAGAGCACATCTTTGGGGAGGTAACAACCACTGCAGGCCTAAGGATGGACTGCTCTGCTGCAGTTTGCAATGTAAAAAATTCCATATAGACCCCCAAAGCACTACACAGAGTCTAGTATATTGTAGAAATACTTTGCTTACATTACTTTGGAAATGTTTGTCTCTTTTCTACCAACAACACAAATCATATAACAGAGGGGGAAGGTCCAGACTGAACCCACGTCACTTCAGTCAGCCAACCCAGATACTTAAGGTAGGAGTAGTATTGATAGTCTCTTTCTAGTGCCAAGGCAAAGAAATAAATATGTTTCAGTTCAGAACATTGTCCAGTTGACTTCAAAATCATTTGGCAACTGATTTGATTTTAATGCTGACTTGACTTCTGCTGGAAGTGGCTGTGTGGTGCTTAGTGTCTGGCTGGGGTTAAACCACAACAGAAGCTCAGGAACCCTGCTGAAGGTTTTCTCTGGACAGCACCATGCTCTGCTGCTGATGCCTGGTGAATACATTGGCTCAGGAACATGTTCACTATGATCCCTGCTTAAAGGAGGTAGCAGGCAACTCTCCTTTGAGCCTGAAGACAAGTGCAGACCGTGTTCCCCACACCAGGTTTCTGCTTAGTCATTCTGTTTTAACTTAGAATTGTTGAGGTGATTTCTGTGCGAGAAAAAAATCCATACAACTGAATACATACCAGGTCTAGGTAATACTTACAAATTGCCCGTTTTTCCTAATATTGTACAGTTAAAAATCCATTCCCCATAAGAGTATACATACTTCTTTTTGAAGTTTGAGAAATAAGTAGTTAAATTATTCAGATAGTTTTAAAATCCTTTGTCACATGCTTTGGCACAACCATTCAGCCTTTCCTTTCTCTGTTCCTTCTTTTTTGTAATGGAAATATATTGTAGGCTGTATACAGATGATTTTATGTGTTGTTTATTAAGTGTGCAATAGAAATTCTGAAAGATGTATAGCGCTAGGGTACATTACGTTGAAGTATTCTAAATTCTCTTAAAGTAGTTTTGGTGAAATAAAGCGATGCTTTTATTATAAAGAGAAATGATAGCTCTGTGGTCTTTAAGTGATGGTTATATAGTACTGAAGACTTTCATGTTTATGTGCCTCTGCACCTTTTGTGTTTGTCACAATTCTATTATATTGTGGCATAACTGGCAAGCACAGGACTCTTCAGTGGGCAGTGCTGCACTGGAGTATATATGAAATTAAGTACATGAAGAGGATAGATAATTTTGAAGTAATTTAAGTACTTTTATTCTGATTTGGTGTGTTTTAGTAAAGGAATAATGGATCTGGATATCTGATGTAAGCAAAGTGCTGCATTATGTGGAAAAGGCCACCTCCACTGGAGGGACTTCCAGACATGTCCAGATTTCCTTAACTGCTTGATTTAAAAGATAATAATTTGAAACCTTAGTCTTTGAAACTTTGCTCAATGAACTTTTCATGGGAGAGTGCTGTTACTGGTGTTAAATGAGTCCTAGGAGTCCAAAGTGGCCTGTTATGCCCGAGATGATCCAGGAGCCATAGGCTGGAGTGCAGAGGACGGCTGTAGCTATTGTCATTTCTACTGCCAGAGCACTGCATAGCAGAGCCATATGAGAAGAGTCTCTGTGCATGTGCCTGTGCAGTGTAACCACACTGTCCAAGCTGTTCTCTTCAAACACACTGAACACTGTCTTCATATACGTGCATTTAGTGGAATAGGTTGTAACAGTAGTGGAACAGAGTAAACGTGCTGAATCCATTCTGCTGCTCACCTTTGCTTGCTAAGATAATAAGAGTATGCTGGGAGGATCAGTTCTCATTGTGAAACCAGGCAAGTGAGGGGTGAAAATCAAGATTTAATCTCAGGTCTTTTCATTTGCAGCATCGTTTCTGCTGATACATGACTAGTTACCGAGACTTTATTATATAGCCTCATAATTTAGTAAGTATTACATAAAGGCGACGTTGGGTGCCTTTAATGAAACTGAACTGCTTTCAGTCACCTTTTGCAGGTCTTGACTTGAAATAAGTAAACTTGCTGCTGCAACACTTAGTGTAGCTGAGGGGGGTGGGAAGCAAATCCTTACTGCTGTTAAAATGGAAGTTTCTGGGCACCTATAAGGATGGCTTCTATCTTATCGTGAGGCAATCAAAGAATATGGCATTTGGTAATACTTTTAATGGCTTATGAATATGGAAATCTGTATGAGTTTCTTGTTAGATAAATGAGGGTAAAATCATTTATCACTTGTGTTCCTAAAACTACCCTTGAGATACCTTTGTATCAGATGCAGATATACAATACTAGCAATATCAGTAATGAGGCATTTAGAAAAATGTAATTTCCCTGTTACTGTGCTATTGCTTTATTTTTAATGCTGCACAGAAATTTTTGGAGATGACAGCCAAATACAATTTTAGAGATAAAGATGAATGACTTCCTACAAGCAGGCCTGGTTTTTCATTAAAGCTTATGTAGGCATGATGATGGTGGGTGAGTGGCAACACAGAATTTTGACTAATGCATTACAAGAACCCAGGAGACAAGATTTTACAGTGCACAAAAAAATATAAAAAAAAACCCCACAGGAAAAAAATACAGGAAAAAAAGGACAGATGAAAGGTATTGCAATTATGGTAAACAGACATAAGTTTGAGGGGGAAGTTGTTTTTCCCCTTTTTTCCAATTGTTTACAACACTGAGAAAAAAGTTTGAAAATTACAAGCCTCTGATAATTTTTTTTTTTCCATGAGTTTCTCTATACTCAAAGGCAAGTAAGCCCTGAATTTGTGGGAAGGATATACTAATTTTGTATGTTGGCTTAGAGTTAGAATTGGTTCTACTGTTTGAAATGTGCCACAATCTGGATATTATCTCTAAATATGGATTGTCCAGCTTCTTTGATGTTCATGTGGATAGACATTGTTAGGCGGTGCTGCAGCATGTTTTGTGTCATTCCTATATCCAGGGTACCACTGAGGACATTTGATCCCTGCTATGCCATGTAGGGTTTGAGTAAAAAACATATTTAAAGTTGATAAATTTGGCAGAGGAGCTTGGTATGACAGGGACTCAAGGGAGACCACAAACCACTTCATGCTCGAGCCACGTCTCTGGGTATTGCCCTGCCCTGTGTAAATGTTCCCTGTCTGTGCAGAGCTCTGCCATGCGCTCTGCTCTGCCCTCCTCCCTGCTGCTCACTGCTTGGGCTGTTGACTGTAGCTGAGTATTTGACTCTTTAGAAGTACTTTTGGATCACCGAAAAATAATCTACATGTGAAACACCATATTTCGTCCAGTGGTTGAACCTTCCAGCCTTTCCAGAAGGCTATTTATCAGTAACACTTAGTAGACTGTTTGTAGTGGATTAAGCAAGGATAAATCCTCTCTAGAACACTGAGTTAGACCCCCCGTGGAGCTTTATTTCATGGTCCTTTTAAACTTTTACTAAGCATGGAAATAAAATGTGATTGCTGTCTTTATTCTGGTACATGCCATTCATTCAAACAAAATGTTTTAAAATAGTTCATAAACTGCCTTTTGATACGTACTTGTCTTGTCTGTGTGAAGTGGCTAATTATTTCCCTTAATGATATGATTTAATGGTTAAATGTTTCAGTATTAATCTCCTGCCATAAAAAGATTTCTCGCCTCCACTCAGGGCTCTCAGTTGACTTCTCTGAACTAAAATAAAAAAATCATTCACATGGGATATCAACAGAAGCAGCTGGCACTGCCTTCTCATTTGCAGCTTTTAATAACTAAGCTGATTTCCTTATCAGACATCATCTTTCATGTGTATGAAATCCTAATATCTCCAGTTCTTAAGTAGTGACAGAGTCAAATAACAAGATTTTTAGCAGCTATGAACTCTTTGATGGCTGAGGCAGATAATTAAGGTGTCTTGATTCCAGTTGTCTGAGAACTTTCTCTGCAGCCCAGCTTGAGCTGAATAGACGAGAGGAGCCTAGTGTAGATTTTATTTCCTAGCAGTGTAGCATATAGTGGATAAAAATTCACTTAAGAGAAGCAATTTCCTCAAGTGTCCCTGTCATCAGTTTCAGCAGAAGAGCTAAAGGCCGAACGAAAATACAGACTGTGTTTTAGTTTTGGGTGAGTTTTTATGATTTATCACTGAGTCGCACTGAGGAGACAAAGGACAAATAGCAAGTATATGTGGAGCTGCTTGCTTATGGATCTTGCACCTTCCTAAGCACTCAATAAACTGATTGTGTAAAGAATAAATGTATGTTTTCAATGAAATGAAACAAACTGGATTAGTTTATTTTCTAGGTGTGTTTCTCCTACAGAACCTGCAAGGAATATTTGACACTGAAAGGATTCCTCAGAGCTATCAGGTATGTATATATGTACATACATACATACCTTCTTCTATATACACACAATTTCTCCTTTCCCTGTAGTTTCTCAAATCTGAATATAAAGTGCTTTGAATGTGACAGGTAGTTCATGGCAACTGCTTAAAAAAATACTATATGAAAAATGATCCATCACTACAAAAATACTTATAGGCAGCTTTTCTGGAGCCAGAATTTTTTAACAGGTTCTGTGTTTTGAACTTCTTTATCCCTCAGCAAACAGGACTAGTGTGGGGGTACAGCCTGAAAGTATGTTTGAATAATCTCTTGAAAATAAGACCATGCCTGAGGATCCCAGAGTACCTGGGCTAATTGGAAATCTGTGTCGATCAGCTTTCAAACTAAAATCTACTGGTGTAAATGCTTGTTGAGAAATAGGAAATTATGTCATTATGAAAGACAGTTAAATTTTGGAGCATTTTAAGAGATTTAGTTCTCTTCCCTAAGCATCTCTTCTGCGAAGCCAAGCTACTAGTTATGGAGCACAGCTGCAGATATGGCACTCTCTCCTAAGCTAATAATGAGTTCTGAATTAATAATTAATAAGAGCAAAAGTTTGAAAACACTGATGAATTTTCTGTGAGCAGCATTGAGGTTTTGATCTGAGTGTACTTTACAGATGTCGTGGCAGAGGACCAGGGTAAGGATTTATCTGTCAGCTTTTTGCTCATTCAGAGGTGCTGGGTTTCCCTCTGCAAGGCAGAAATTGCACAGCACTGCAAAAAGAGCAGTGTCCAACTCTTATCTGAGAGATGCCAAAGGTGTCAGGAAAAGTACTTGCAGTCTAATTTTGTTATAAGTACCTAGTGGTTGTATGTATTTCCAGTGCTGAAACAACCGGGCTTGAGGCAAGAGGACGATTATCAAGTGTGTCCTAATCTTGTATTCTTTCTAGGCTATGGGCTGGCTTTGGGCAAAGGCTGACTGCATGTGTCACTGTAAACTCAGACAGCCAAACTCGTGTCTATCTTTACATCATTACCCAAATCATCCCCCGCTGCATTTCCCTAGAATTCATGGCACACTGTTCAGTGGTTGCCATGCCCCGGATAGCTGCATCCTAGAGGCTTAGAAAGTCCCAGATCTGGCACTTTGAACTGCTTGACTTCCCAAGGTCGTCAGTGCTCTCTTGGATGTGAGCTGGTCAGCTCAGGAGCAGTTCGGTGTATCATTGCCAGCTATTGCTGCTGCTTTTCAGCTCTCATACAAAACACTAAGTCTTAGTAACAAATAGTTACGTTCAAGGTCATAATTGTGAAAAATACATATTTTCTGGTATTCCCTGTTAGACTGATAATTCCTAAACTTAGCCTTTGTATTAGTGGCATCTGATAAGTGCTTGCTTGCAATTACAGTGAGCCCTGTGGTTGGTCAGAATTTCAAGTATGTTTATCTTTTACTTTATTCCATAACAAGTTGATTACTGCAATGACATTTCCTTAATATGTTGCATCTGTTCTTTAGGTCTGGGTGTTGATAGGCAGTCACCTATATTCTCACACTGTTGGAAATAAATTTCTAGTTCTTTGATCAGAGAGATATGAAATTCATTGGTAATAGTCTTTGAAGATTGGAGAGCTAGGAGGAATTCTGAATTTTGAAGTCTGACTTAACAGATTTTTTTTTTTTTATAATCAGAGTGACATTAAAAGAGGAAAAAAATAAAAGCTGGGGGCTAAGAATGGCACACCCTTTATGGAGATTTAATGACTTCGAATAACCCTCATGGAAAAATCTTTTCTATTCTGACATGTTTTACTTTTCTTTTGTCTTTCTAGTAGTCTGTTGAGGTTGGAAATCTCCTCAGTGCACTATTATGGAATAAATGCTCCATCCATTCACCCATCTTTCTGTAAAATACGGAAACCTCCTGTAGTTTCATTCCTCCCAACACCCCCCATTCATATGAGTAAAGGAGAGCTGATGCTGCGCTGGAAATTCTGGTTTGATACTGGAAACTAGACAAAGTTGGTACTGCCCATCTTTCTCCTTAGAGACACATAAAGTGTGCAGTTCTTACTGTGTCGAACTGCATTAATTTCCAAATGCAGATCTCATGTATAGGAAGACCACATTTCTCTCCATGACTCAAATAGGAATTACAACAATTGAACAACAGAACGAGTAGGGCTAAGCTTACAGGAGGACTGCATTGAGAGCTTACAGACTACAGCAGCAGTAGGTAGCTTAAAAAGAGATTGTGTGTTTGCACTGTTTTTTATTGTTCTTGATGGATTATATCTCCATAACTGAAGTATCCCAAGTGCATATATCTTTAGAATGGAGCAGCAAACAGAACAGCTGCTAGATTTCATCTTTAAGTTGTATCAAAAGGAAGTCACTTATTTATAATGCAATCATTTGAAGCTTTCTTCTCTGGCAGGGTTGAAAACAGCTATGTTGTTAGAAGACTGAAGGAATTAGTATTCCCAGGATCCTGCCTATTTGACTGTCCTGTGCTGAACTGCAATGTGGGTGAGCAAAGAAAAGCAGGTAGCTCTATATGTAGCCTTGTCGTTTGACATCCATGCTATAAACTGCTGCTGGGTTGGTTAAAAAATTAACTAGTTACTCATTGCTTATTAAGGCTTTGCATAGCCAAGATAGAACAGTTCATTACTATTCAGCAGACAAAATAACTGGTCCCACTTTTCTCTCCCACAGTAAATCTGTGTGATTTTCAAATACAAAGATGATTTGTTGCTATATATGATTGAAAATTCAGGCTCTTTTGCAAGGAAGTGTTTCTGTTAAGTTTTGATTAAATAATACCTCTTTGTGTTTCAAGTAGTGTTTAACATGGCATCTTCTGGAGAATGTCGCTAGATGGCAAAAAACTAGGGTTCCTGAGCACAGCTAAATTAAAGCTTTAAAGGAAAAAATTGTCAAAGTGCTGAATAGCACTGTGGATCAGGTTTGGGTGGGGGCACGAGCAGCTTCTGGGTGTGAATGGACACTGGGAAAAGGACACTTGCTACGGCAGTCCTCACTTACTTGAGTTGCTGGTACACCTTAGTTTGTAATCCTTCAAGCTTTAAGTGACACATTTGGCCCACTATGCAAATAGTTCAGCTTTCCTTCTGGTCTAAGACCTCCCAAAATGAGTATTTGGCATTTGCAATGGAAACTAAAAGTTTTATAAACTGCTTCTAAACAACCGAGCCTTGTCAGGCAGCCTCCAGATCCCTCATACACTCAGTGTGCTTTGCAGTAGTGGCTTAGGCTTCACCCTGCACCTGTTACACACAGCTATCATCATTTTTGCCTATCTCATTAAACAAAGACTACAGCTGGGCTGATGGATATGGCAAAATCAAAATCTTAGCAATTTGGTTACATGCCTATTGTTATTGGAATCAGCAGAGTTGCAAGAGGGATGTCTGAATAAAAAGAATAGTTATTTCTAGATTAAGCCTGTTCCCAGGTTTTTGCTCACAGCTGGCTCATGGCAGCTCAGCAGTATTTATAGACAGTAGCACCTAAGTACAAATGTCCTTTTAATAAAAGTCTTAAACTAGTGTTTTTTTTAAAAATCCTTTACAGGTCTCTAAGCAGTATCTGCCTTCCATGCAGTAATAATGGTGGTTGACTTTCTGTGAAATGGAAAGATGGATAAACCAAAATTTTGAAATACTGAATGGTTACTTTGCACTTATTTTGTTTAACCTCTCCACTACAAACAGATATTTCTTGTATTTTTTTGTCAATATCATGACATATTCTTTAGTGAACATTGTTTTCATTTTGTGGAAGTTCTGGTGGGGGTATCATTTAGTACATTAACACAGTCTCAAGAAAGCACAGGAAGAATTAGCAAATATGATAGGAAACTTTTTTTTGACACTGAAACCAATTTGATTTTGATTTTTGTTAAATTAATAACACAGTTAGCCATTCAAATAATGGTTACCTACTCAAATAATTCTGTATATTTTTATGAAGTAGTCCTGTTGTAACATTAGAAAGGGGATATGGTTTCGTCATGGATTTCAGCTTAATGAAGAGGAAGCTGGGGATGCTCTGCTGCTTCTGTCCATCTTCCCCTTTAGGCAGGTTGTTGTCCTTTGTCAGCCTGTTTGAATTCAGGTGAACATATTTGGTGGGAGATCCATCCTCCCTATCTTTAGATGTTCAGAATATGGAAAGGAGGAGGTGAGCTAATCATCTCACACTCCTCTTCTGAGCAATAAATAGAAAGGCGTTTCCTGAGGGTTGTGTATTTGACCACAGTGAGATGAATCACAGCCCCGAGAGAGATTTTCCCCCTGTCAGATTACTTTGAATAGCTAAAAAGGTCTTTAGGCATTGCCATCTTCCTTCTGAAATGCTCCGAGTGGGTGTCTGGAAGCCTTATTTCCCTTTGGCATGTGGGGGAACAGATTCTACACATCTTCACATCCAGTTTGGCCTGACTTGGGGCAGTGGCAGAAACACGGAGTCCCAACCTTGTGCTTGGTCTTCCCACCAGTGTGTAGTGACTCAGCAGCGTCAGAGTCATCATTTCGGTGATCAAACCAACACCTCCCTCAAAAGCCCACAAGTGTTCTAGCAGATCATCTGAGCGGTTCAGCTTGCCCTGCAGCCAGCTGACCTTTAGATTGGATGGCAGGCAGGGACTAGGATGGTGCCCAGCGGGATTAGGGCATGTAGGGAACAGAGCTGTCCTGTTCAGCAGGCAGGTGCAGCTTCATGAGGTGAGCATGGGGAAATGGACCTTCTGGCTCCTGATTTGGGTGCTCAGCACCTCACCCACAGCACAGGTGCAGCAGATGGTAGGCTCTCTGGATCTGATATGGTAGTGCTCTATTTTGTGTGCTCCAAGTAAGAGACCGAGTCGGGGAGCACCAAAAGGGAAGGCTCCTTTTGGCCTGTCTGGGTTCCTGTGTTCTGTGTTTTGAATCATCTCTGTGTGTCTGGGGATAGGGAATGCACAGCCTGGAAGGAAGATTGCAATTCCACTGGCAGATGCCTGAGAAAAGCAGAGGAGCCTCTGTGCAGTTGAGAGTTGTGAAATGGAAAGGCTCCTTTCAAGGAATCAAAACTGTTGTGACAGGAAGGTACACCAGGAGAGAGAACAGTGGAGGGTTTTTTCAGGCTCTGCAGGTTATGGGATTTGCAAGAAAGATTCGAAGAGCCACACTGGACCAGACTTTGCATTGACTGTGTTCTTCTGTTCAACTCTGCTCCTAAGCCTTGAGGCTTTGTACTAATGGGGACTTTCAGAGGATTTTGGAGTGCTTTTTTCTTTAATTTCAATAGAAGGCTATTTAAAACTAAAGCTGGTGTTGGTTTGTAGTGTCATTCCCTGTCCTGGAAAAGGAGGCTTTGACTGCTTGCGGTAGTTCTTGGCCTTTAGTGTATTGCAGCAAGTGTTCAAAATACCCACAAGTTTTTATCTCTTTTTTTGAGAGCAGTAATTAGAGTAACTGTTTCTTGCTATGTACTGTTTAAAAGGTATTTGCCCAATTATTTTTTTTTGGTTTGGGTTTTTTTGTTAAATACATGGAGAAAATCATCTGAAATCCTGTTGTTTGTGCTGTACAATTCTGTGCTTTACAGTACTGCAGAATTTCCAACTCATTTTATACTTTGTCCTTCTATAGGGAATGTATATTAGATAACAAGCTTTGCAAGAGCTTTGTAATTAAGGATCATTTCATTAAGCTAAGGTCAGTCTTTTGCCATTTAAAATACCTGTCTAAGGCTGAACTCTCACTGGCAAACTCAAGATGCTCCTGTTGCAGGTTTTGAAGACACCAGCCCTCCTGTCAACTCCAAACAGCTGGGAGTCTGTGATCTTGGCACAGTGTTTGGGTTTGTATCTATCCAATTTTTCCACTTCTTTTGAGGACAAATGAGTGTCTCATTACTGAAAGGAGCAGCTTGACACCTGGCTTCATTTATATTACAAATCTGGCTACCTGAGTCTTGTACATGTGATTTCTTGAAGGCACTGAGCAGCAGCATCATTCAAAGTCATCCACAGCTGATGTTTCTATTCTTCATATAATAGCACTGTCAGCTGGAAGCCTTGTAAGTTTGGGAAGAGGGTTAACTGGAACAGCTAAAACTAGATGTAGACTGCAGTAAACACTTCCATCATCCTAGAAAGCCCTACATATTTTTCTCTGAGCAGTACATGAATTAAGTGTACATCTGCAAGTTGTCAGAATCTCTCAACAGCAAAAAAAAAAAAAACAAAAAAAAAAAAACAAACCAAAAACCAAAAAAAACCCCCCAAAATACCAAAACCTATAAAGGCATCCATTGACTTCTCACAATTTTATTAGCAAGTGTTTTTATTAGGTACCAAATTTATACCATTTATCTCCGCTGCTTTTGAAGGTTGCTGTAATGGTTCCAGAAAAATTAGTCTCTTGAATACATTGCCCCTTGACTATCTCTTTGATCTCTTGGAGAAATAATATATTTGATAATGAGAATAATTTGGACTCTTCTCATTCAGGAGTTTGAGTACTGATCAGTAAACCAGTTTTATCAATAGCTGTGTGAAGATGTACCTATCAGGCAGGAGAACAAGTATCAATATGGATATTTTTAGACTAAAGCTAAATACTTGAAAAAGAATTTCTGTTGGAGTGAGTGTTTTGCTTGCTTCTTACCAATGCTTAAGACCAAAATATATTTGAGCTTCTGAAATCAAAATGTGGACTAAATGTTAGAAAGTATGGAGGAGAATGACTGTGGAATAGACTATTCTGAAACTTGTTCCTGTAGAAATAAAAAGTAGTTTGGAAAAGGCCTATGGATGTCATCTAATCTAGCTCCCCACTGGGATTTCCTGTATTTATTATATGCAAATTATTGTAGAACTTGTACACATTTTCCAATTGTAGAGTCCATTTATTACTGTATCCCAACCACCCTTCTTGTTCTTTGTGTCTGCAGCTCGTATCTCCCTTCCCCGTGACAGTGGGTGATACAACTCTCTTGGCTGCCATGCTGGCTCCCAGCCTGTTTCCTGGGTTTCAGACTTGCTCTCCACTGTTCTTTTTTTGGAAACAAATCCTGGGTTTGTTTGGTTGCTTTTTAAACTCGTATTTATAGCCAGATGGGGTGGGGGTGTGAGTGAAATTTCTAAGTGATTTCAAGTATGAAATGGGAAATAATTGAGAAGATGAAATATTTTTTCACTGTTTCTAGTGAAAAGATCCTTTTCACTAGAGAGCTGATTTTAGTTATTTTTTTTTAAAACAAAAATTGTATTGACAGAAAATACACAGACCAGGAAGAAAAGAAAAACCACACGTAATCCATTTTGTCCAAAATCTATTAATTTCAACAGAAATGAAGCACTAGTTGAGCACGTCCACAGTGGATTGTAGCCAGAGGGAGAAAGAAATGACAAGCGTGCTCAGTACTGCTGATATTAAGTCATAGCACTAACTTTGTCTGAGCGGGGCTAAAACATTGCACAAGCCTGGTGTTGCTTACTCTGGAATAGGATTTTCCAGTCTGTTACTCATGTTTTACTTTTCCTATTTGTAGATGCAGATAGGTATTAGTGTAGGGATTCAGTCCTCATCATCTGTTTCATAGATTGATGCCATTTCATGTTGGAACTTGTATGGAAATCTTTTGTGTCTAAACACAAAAGTTCTTTATCAGGTTTTATGGCCAAGCTAAGCATAACTTCTTATGTAATAATACAGCAAGAAAAGGGTTCAGTAAGTACAAATATCTGTGATAGGGTGAAGTTCACACTTGCTGTGGAGGGACTGGGAAAGATGAAAACTTTGGTAGATGTGGATGAATAAGATAGATAAAATCCAGGCCTGAACCAACATCATTAGTCTTTCCTTTCCACAAGGGAAAAAAATCCAGGCAGCATCATATACTCTTCTGACTAAGGGCACAACATTCACAATTTAAATGGAGGTGAAGGAATGAGAGAGGCTCACACTGTTCTCCCTGGAACACTTATAATTTATCACTTGAGATAATTGTGTGTATTACCTAACGTAAAACAAACATGATAAGGTGCTCTTGAAGTAAATGAAATCAATTATTTAAAGTGCATCTACGTTTAGATAGTGATTTATAAAATTCTGACTACTTTTTTGTATTCGATATACACAGTATGGTATATATTTGTGGATCATAGTAAAATAGATCTGATTGGACCATACAGGTTTTAAATAAAGATATCAGATGAAACACCTTGAATAATCAGGGCAAACTCTTGTCCATGACTTTGGGTTGAGGCAATTACTGTCCTGGTCTGTTGGGCTGCAATCATTGGTGTTGATAAACCAAGCAAGGTCACGTTTCTTCATTGCTCGTAAAGCAGCCAATCATGGTGCCCTGTGCAAAGTGTCTGGAGCTTATGGATAATGCCATGCACTAGCTGTAGGTTTTCTTTCAAAAAGCTCTACTTTCCATTTATTTGCCCCTTTTTTGTGATGACGTGTGATTCAGCATTTTTTCCTAGGTTTGGGAGCATCAGGTGTATTTGGACACAGAAGGGGAATTTGATCTATATAGAGTGTGTCTGGGAATGAACTGAGAAATAAAACAGGAAAGGGGTCAGGTTAATGTATTTCATGAATAATGCTAATCTCTTTGATATAATAAGATAACATGCAAATTGAGTCCCATTTCTATTTGCATTTCCTTCCAAAGAACAGATGTGGATTCTGACTCTTGCCCTCCAGATTTTATTATTCCTCCAGTATGAGGGACAAGATCTTTGCAAAAATTCCAGGGAGATAGAGCATCTAGCTCAGCACCGTTTGCTCGTTCTTGTACCACAATATGTCGGAGTTCGCAGTAAAACATCTTTGCTAATGAGGCAGCTGCTCCAGCCCTTGTTCTTTGTCTCTACCACAGCTTTTGTAGGGAGCAGGAGAACCTCTTTTCCTTGCTACTCTGAAAATTGTCTGTTCTTATGTGTGTAACCTCAGCGTTGTGACCAGTGTGCTGTGCCTGGCCAGCCAAGGGAGGGTTTGAGAACCACTCCTCATCTAATGGGGTTCCCTGCAGGGCCACTCAGCCTGCCCTGCCCGCCTGGTTCTGCTGCAGAGCTCAGCCCCTCTGTGCTCCAGCACATCCAGCCTTTGGGGCCAGCTGCTCTTGCACAGCAGGGTCAGGCGTGGAGCTGCTGCCCTGCTTCCCAGGGAAGCCCAAGAAACATCATGAATGAGTTTATAACACTGTTTTTGTAGTGCAAGTTAGAGGTTAAATAGAGAGAGACATCATTCATGAGAACACAGGGACAATCTGGGAAACAGGTCAGGAAGGAGTCATAGTTTTGAAGATTTGTATTTTTGCTGTCCTGGAGAGAAGCCCGTTTCCCATATAAGCCTGTTAAAATGGTATTAAGGAACCTCACGGGACATTTAAATTCTATTTAGTTGGATAATTTTTTGGTACAGTTTTTCTTCTATAAACTTACAAATGCAAGTCATTAAACATGAAGAAAAAATGTTTCTATATTTGATTACACAAATGCTGTCATCCTCTCAGCCCACCCAAACATATGGACACTACTATATCAACAGGCAAAATGTTGACCTCAGAAAGGATGCTAATTAATAATGTGTTAACTTTACAGATACAACTAAAAATCACACTTTGGATCACACTGTTGCCAGTCTGAAGTGTTAAAAATTATTACTGGCTGGAAGCGTGAGAGATATCTTTTTTTAAACTAAAATCTGTTTGTTTGCCATGTCTGTGTAGGCATATTAGAGTTCACTTCAGTTTTCCTTTCTAGCCTTTTGGAGTGAAAATTTTACTTTAGTGTCTATGCTAATTCAGTATTGATCACAGGAACGTGAGGATCAGATATTTTATAAGGAAAATTTGAGATACGTGTAATTGCTTTGTTATTGGTAATGCTGAGATAAAGAAGGAGGTAAAGAATTTAGCATAAACAAGAAAGGAGGGAAACCTCAAATGTATATATTGTGGGAAATGTGTTGTTTCTGTAGTTACACATCACAAGAAGCAAAGCTCTGTTGTAACACCTTACAAACAAGGTATTGTTCTTCATGCAATGAAATACTGGCATCTAAACTCAGGTTTGCTGTTTGTTCCTATAGAACTCTGTGCTCCGGTTGCTACAGGCTGTTAAACTTGGCATAGGGAGAAAGTGTGCTTGGGAAAATTCAGCAGAAACTATTTTGCAATATTCCTCCAGTAATGGCCCAGAGAATGTTTTCACACGTGACCTTTTTTCTGTTTGTTTAACCCTGGCACCATTACTGCATCTGCTGAGACACCAGCAGTGCAACCCAGCCCATTAGGCTGGCATTTGTTATTTTCAGCATGCTAAGAGGCATAATTACTGTAGATTCCGATTTATTCATGAGGTCAATCTTCTAATGATAGATCTTTTGGAAATGAGCCTATCCTCTGCTGAAAGTTTTACGATCTTTATGACATTTGCATGTTAAACAAACATATCCATTATTCCTTTAGATTTAATATGGTCTTGAATGCTGATTTGTCTGAGGTTTTTTTATAACAAGGTATTTATGTATCTTTATAACCACTTGCTGTTTCTTTCATACGTTGCAAGAATATTTTCAGTGTAGTGTAATGACATTTCTTCACAGTCCAAAAGAATTGCTTTGAGAGGCAGCTTTCATAAGATTCATAAGCAAATGAAAAGATTGAGCACAAGCAAAAAGATGTATTAAGCTCCTTATTTTAATCCATCTTAAATCATTTAAATGTATGTATATTTGCATGTGAAAGCTGCTGCATTATCATTCTAGTAGAATTGTTGATATAAATAATGCCAGTCACTGTCTAGCTCCTATTTTAACTGGAGAAGCCTCTCTAGAGAAACACCAATTCCTATTTAATTGCCTTAGAATTTTTTAGATGGAGATGAACCCATTAATGAATCACACATTGCTGTCAAGTGATAGGATTGCTGAAGTGCCCTGTAGATCACATCTGCCATCTTAGGAAACAGAAGATTGTTTACTGTTTTCAGAATAGTGGTTCTGTCCATGAATAAACCTTGATTTGTTGGAGTCTGATGATCCCACCTCCCTACTGCTGTGTTTCCATGGGCAGTTCTGTGCTGTGGCACGGGCTCTGTGTGACACACTGGGGTGACAGGAAGGCTGCTCGTGTTGGCAGACGTGTCAGAGTATGTGGGACAGCCGTGTGCACAGGGACAAGAGCTGTGGGTTGGGCACAGTGAGTGAAGGGGGGCCTGGGGCTGCTCTCGAGCACATACCCATGAGATACGGTGAGACACTGGACAGAAGGGTGGGAGGTTGCCCATGGATAGACACCCAGGAGGTGCTCCCAGAGGTGCTGCAGCTGAATGAGGATTTGGAGATATGGGTAGAGAGAGGCAAAGGGCAGCATCTGTCTGGAAGTGGAATGAGAAACTATTTTCAAAGAACAGTCTAAAGAGGCGAGGCTTTGGAAGCTTCAGAATATCCCAATTTTTATAGTATTCTACTCCCAAATATAGGAAATTGAGGGAATCCCATCCAACTTTGATCATGTTTAAGCCCCCATTTACAATGTGCAGACCAGAAAATTAAAATCCCCTACCCAATAGTTGTACAACTGCCTCTGTCGGCTGTACAGAAGTGCTCTTACTTATTTTATAAGGTTAGAATTTGCCAAAAATTATCATTGATGAAGAACTGATTCTAATTGCTCATTTTATGTAATCCATTTTGATTTCTTGATGTGCACATGTGAGCAAAGGTTTGTCTCACCAACTCAAAGTCAGATGGAACTCTGGATTTAGTGGCCTTATGTTTTTTTCCAGGAAAATGGGAGGGAGAGGACAAGTATTTGCAGCTGATGACAAGTAGAACCAGGCCTTTAGTCAGCATGCTTTCTTCAGACACTAATGCCTTGAACACGTTTCAGACTTTTATGCTGATGCCCTTGAGTACTTCACAGAGGAGAAAAGCAATCAGGCTTTGAGTTTTGAGGAGCTCTTAGGTGGAAATCTTCCCCTTGATGACCAGGTTGCCTTCAAAAGCTGGCATCTCCACAGCAGAGCAATCCCTGAAAGGCCCAGCGGTGAGGGGCAGCTGTACAAGTGCTCTACTGAGGGCTCTGCATCTGACCTCACTTTTTAAAAAGAAAGAGGGAAGTCAAGAGCAGGAAGGGAACTCTTTAAGATTGTTGTCCCAGAGCAGCTTCCAAATAGTCTTTGTCTGCCTTCCTGGATGATTTTTTTGGTCAGCTTTGTGCTGAACTAGATGAGGGGATCCTTGGATAAAGTTACTCACCTTTTTCTTTTTATTAATGCATGCAGAGAAGTCCTAGAATAAGGTTCCAGAATTGCTCTAAAAAGCCTTTGCACTCAAGCTGAAACTGTAGCACATAGTAAGTGATACAAAAAAGCATAATATGAGGTGTAAAATGGAAAGATTCCCTATTTCAATTATATTAAACGATTGTAGGGGAAACAGAATACAGAGGATCACCCTTGGTCCAGGAAGAAATTAGGGAGTATTTTCATGCCTTATTAGCCTGTGCTCTTGTCCACTGGCAGCTTGAATTGATACAGAGCAGAGACGTTTAGTTTGTTGATTTTGCAGCTTACCAAAACTGTGACTAGTATTTGCTTGTTCTTCTCTGTCCTACATGTGACATAGCCAAGTTAAAGGTTCCCCGTCCTCCCAGTGTGTGAGACCTCTGGCAAGTGCAGTGCAAGGATGTGGCTTTGAACAGAACTCCACTTGGGTGAGATTTGGTAGTGATGGCCAGGCTGCAGTAATCCTGGACTCTGGAGATTTGCTAGTCAATGTAGAGCATTGAAATGGGAGGCCACACAACACAGCAGGAAAACTTCTACCAAGGTTTTACTGACACTGGTGTCTGCTCCCCCGCAGTGAACGAAATAGCTTGGCAGCTCTGTCACTGTTGGGCTGGTGGGCTAATATTTTATACCACATTATCTTTTTAAGCACTGCACATTCTTTTCATGTTTCATTTGGTGTCTGAAGTTTTTTTTGCTTCACCTAAAATCCATAATTACAATGCTGAGAAAGTACTAATAAAACGACTGAAAAGCTAAGCAAAACCAGTCCTTAAACTACTGTGAATCAGTTGTTACAGTAGTTCCTCATGGAACATTATTTTGAATTCTGTTTTTCATTCTTCCAGGCTCCTTTGTATTCAGTGAGAGAAAAGAAATTCAACTGATCGCACTTAGGAAAAAGGTAGGTTTTTTTTTTTGTTTTTATTTGTGAGGGGATTTGTTTGTTTGTTTGTTTGTTTCTTCTGTAAACTTGGAGATATTTTTTTTCTTGGCCATTTGTATCTTTCTAGGCTGAATGCTATACCCTGATCTGCAGAGTGCCTCAGTAGTGTGCTTTATCTGTCTGAATTTCCATCGATAAAATTCATTTTGGCTTGCAGTTGTTAGTACTTCCTGTGGCGACAATAAATATCAGTGCCCACTGCTGAGCTGTGCCCATTGCATTTTCCTTTTGCATTTCTGAGAGCGGTTCTTCTACGTGGAACTAAATAGCATGGACTTTGAAACACATCCTAAATATTCATTCTTTAATTAAGCATATCATTTTTACAAATTATATTTTGTATTTCCAATCTATGTATGTCCATCACTCCTTTGGTGATGGTTGAATTACTTTAGTAATTACTTGCCTTTCTATTGAGTAGCTGAGCAATTAGTAGAATAATCATTCAAGTAATTACTTCTTTGTTGACTAAGAGCAATCTTGATAGTGAAAATCCATGTATGTTAGCAAATCAAAATGTGAGAGCATTTTTGGTACAGAACTGGTTCCCCAGATTAAATGGGTTGTATCATGAGGTGGATTGATTCTGTGTTGTAAATAGGTGGGGCATTTCTGTGTCTCCAAATACATTTTGAAAGTATGCTTCAAAGTGTATGTTGTGTTATTTATTTGTACTGAGGTTAGGGGTAAGAAATTAAGCATCTGTTTGTTCTTTTGGGAGTAGAAACATCAATGAATACTGCATTCATTGAGCTGTTCTCACATTTGGTACCATCTCATCCTCCCTGCATTTCTTGAAAATGAAGCATATGTGAAATTTAAGATTGAGAAAAGCTCAACAGTATTTTCCTACTATGTATATATTCGATGTGTAAGTCTAATATGTACATGAAGTATTACACAACAGAAGGCCTAATTCATTGGTGCAACAGGCAGCACACAAATATCTGGGTACTGCATGTACCACCTCAGATTTGCGGGGCTGTACCAGCATTACTTGTGCATTGTGGACCACAGTGGATTGCATGGATCTTGGATGGAGATGGATTCTGCAATTTGCTCTCCCTGGTCCCCTGCAACAGGCACTGTGCCACTGCTTTATTTGTGCCTCAGAATACTTTTTGATTTGGGTCAGTTATAAGAAAAAAAAAAGCCAAACCCCTCGAGCTGGTGAGCCCAGTCATTTTCCATAATTAAAAACTCTTACACTATAAGTATTGGATAATTCTTTAGAGTAAGACAGCTGAATGCTGAGAATGTTGAGATTGTGAGGCTCATGCAGTACCATAGGCAGACTTAGCCCGCGGGGTTTCTGTGAGAGAATTGCTCATAAATTAGTATATGGGAATGACTAGCACTCAGACCTCCACACCTGACTCAGGAGAGCTCTTCAGCACAAACCTGAGTGATTCAGAGCACGGGGACTTCAGAAGGACACTATATTGTCAGTGGAGTGAGGCTTTCACATCAGCAGGATAGGCCCTTTTTGTCCATATGCTTGCACTATGCTTCTAGGAAGATCAAAGCCTTATTTCTGATTTTCAAGTGTACTTAAAACACAGAAAAATGTAGCTCATGGAGCTAATATTCCCCGCCCCACGTGCATGATCTAATTGAGGGTATGGGACAATAGCCTTAGCATTGCATGTCCTACAACTGACCATGTAGTTTAGATGCTGCCCCCTGGTTTCCTCATTGCTCCTTTGCAGAAAGCTTGAGTTGATTCTGTGATTTTAAGAATCATCCATCTTGCCTCCTTTGGCATCATGTATTTGAAAGCCTGCTCATGGATGGGCTTTGCAAACGCTGCAGGTAATATAACACAAAGAGTATCACAGGAGCATGGTGGTGATGTGAGAAGTTCACAGCACTTGACAAAATCTCTTTCCAAGAATTGTTTTGTGAATGATCTTTTGAGACTTAACTCTGACAGTGTAACACTTGACAGTCTTTGCATGGAGTGTCTGCCCTTAGCATACTATCAGCTATAATGTCCTCACACTTTACATTGCTCTTTAAGCCTTTAACATATGTCAGATCCTCCGTGGCGTTTCATTTGTGAGCAGATGTGTTTCGGGGTTGTCACGTGTAATAGGAAGGACTACAACTGCCCCAATACCCATCTGGAGGGCAGGCATAAGCGTATTATCTCAGCAACTGACAGGCTGTGCAAAGGATACAGAAATCCCCTCCGATGATGGTTGGAGCTCTTTGCAGGTGTCATGGATTTGTGTCAAGCATTTGCAATAAGGCTGGCCAATAAGTTACTGCATCTGAGTTATCTGTGTGTTGCCGATTACTTTGGTCTATATAAAGACATTTGAAAAGGGCTTTGGTGCTACAGACAATATCCGAAAAACATATTTGGAAAAATCAGGTTCTCAGCGTTGGCTTTTGACTGGTGTAAACTGTGCTTGGCCTTTTCAATTCTTCCAGGTTTCCTCAATGAATGCTTTGGCTCTGTTCTCTTGCAGTCTTTTCCCTGAGCACAGCACTACTCTTTGCTTTCACAGCTAATTGAGGTGGCTGGAGGTGAGCCAGTCTGACCAGAGAGCCCCAGCCAGACCCTTTTGGAATCCTGAGGTACTTAGCACTGGAGGTTCTCTGCACAGATTATAGTACTGAATTGGAATTACCCTCATATATCCAAAATATATTAAATGTTTGTGCTCGACAGGAGAGACTGGTAGGGCAGGACGTGTGTTTACCTACCTAGAATTAAGATTGTTCTAATTGCCCACTTTGGCTATCAGGGAAAGGATTGAGAAGCCTGGGGGAGTAGAGTGAAACCAAGGAAGTAAAAATGCAGCAGGAGTGTTGCTTTCAAGAGCTGTAGCCCTGCAGCCAGCCTTGCCTTTGAACTAGGGGACTGTCCTTCAGGGACTGGGGTCTAGGTACCAAAATATCAGAGCTGTAGCTGGCTGTATAATTTCACTATATTATAGTGAATATAAATTCACTATGGAATATTTGAATAAAAGTATCACAGTTACACCTTGGCATTAAATTTGTAATGAACTTTAGTCCTTGACTTGTAGCCCTTTCAGAAAGTAAAGCTACTAATTACAACTGTTATTTTTTTGACTTGATTTCATTCTAGAGAATACTAAAAAAACCCATTAAAATATAGGGAACCACCTAAAAAGAATTTTAAAGCATTAAAAAAGGCATTTATGGATACAGTGCCATCTTCTATGGCAAATAAGACCATATAATTCATTTCCTGAGTTTCCAGAGGCTCTAGAATTTGGTTTCATAGTTGCTCTACCATATATTTTCTTTGACTTGTTATACCAATCTCAAAGCTTATTATTGAAACTCTTAGATCAATGTTTAAAAATAGTAACTTAGAAATGGCTTTTAAGATAGATCTCAGTACATCATCTAAATAAGGTTATTCATAGAAATAATGCCATAATCAGAGCACAATGATTGTCATGAGTTTGTAATGAACAGTAATAAACAGTTGCAATAATAGAGATTTTTTTGAAGTATAAATTAGTTTTCTATACAAATTTCATTTTTCAAGGCTTGTGTTACCATGATAGAGGCCCCACCCAAAATATCAATTTTCTGCATAAATACTTATAATAGTTTTGTCTGAAGCCGTGTGTTGTTCTCCCAACAGAGAACTATAAAATGCACAGTAATGTGAGCTCTGTTACCTTCTCACCAGTGGCAATAAATGGTATTCTAGAAAACCTAATAAAGTTGATGATAATGGGAACGGAGACAATAAAAATCCCAGTAAAATTTTCTTTTGTTTAAATTATGACTTTCAGGGGACAGGGAAATTGGCTGGAGAAGAGGAGTTTGTGAATGTGCAGGAGTGCCTTTTAAACAAACTGTTCTCATCTGGGGAGAGAAGACAGGTGTCAGTGTCTTCCAGCCCACCAGGCTCTCTTTGCTGGCTTAAAGGCACTTCTGCCTATCTACTTCCAACAGGGCATTTTTGGAATAAAGCCAGTATTAGACCACTAGAAACCAAACCAAACAATTAAATGGGAAATCATGAGGTTGCTGCATCCTGAGGTCACTTCTTATTCCCTCTTGGCTCTCAAGTCACTGTTCTGATTTGGTCAGGCCCAGGGTACCTCAGTTATCTCTCATTTAGGATGTCCAAGTGCTGTTGTTCAAAATATCATCACTCTTTGCCCTTGGAAAACCAATAATCTGTTCAAGAAAAAAAATGAATCTGCACTGATCAGCATGAAGCTAATTCCTGAAACCTGAACAGCCCCTTTGTTCTGGGTAAGGCTGGTCCTTGTCTAGATCAGATCAGTTGCTTGATCAAAGCAGAGGCAAGATTTGCAGTATTTGGGTTCTGGTTTGTTGCATAAGCGTGGCACGTGTGCCACTGGAGGTAAAGGAATCTCCAAGTAATAAAAAGGTATGTTTTTAGAATATGACAAGTGTTTGTCATATCTGTATTTCAAATCTATTTCTTGGCTCAAAGTCTTTTTACATGCGCAATATGAATTCCTTGTGTTTCCTGGACTCTGCCAGCTCCACGAGACTCATGACTGATAGGATGGCATGTCTACTGAGGATGGCTGAGCGTGATGGTTTTTTGGTTTTGAGTATGGTCAAGCTAGACATAATGTTTGAAGTCCTCTGTGAAACTTGAGCTCAGTTTTATTGGATGGTTTGTTGAAGATGAGTAGATTTTTATTTTATCTTTTCATGGCTTTGCAGAAGCACAGCAGTGAGTAGGAGTATGAACTGCATTGTGTCTCCAACAGCTCACAGAATCTGCAGCCCAGGATTGATAGCTTTTGCATTTCAAGGCACTGGTCTTGGCTAGGGGATTGCTGAAACTACTTTAACCATATTATCACCTTTGTTAAGAGGAGCAATATTAATCTTATGATAGTGTGTTTGAATTCTGTGGACTTAGATTTTTTTCCTCTCTCCCCTTCATGTGTCAGGATTTGCTTTTGCAATTTCTAGTTTGAACCTGATTTATAATTTTTTTCTTTAATAGTACTGGAAAATTAACAAAGTTCTTTAGCATTATTAATCTACTGGAAAGGTTTTTAGTGATCGTTTTTACTAGAGATCATTCAAGTGGCCAATTCAGTTTTAATTTAATGAAGCATAAGGCAATGGGCCTGCTGATGTAAATAATGAGCTTTATATTCCACTTTTGTCAAGCTATTCAAAAAGGAAGGATTCATCTATGCTTCACTGGTAGACAATGAGAGTCTTCTCTACTGAAACATTCTTTTGTAGGCTAAACAACTGTCAAAATCTGATTTTCCTTGGAGGGTTTATTTTGTTTTTTTGCACTCCTAATATTTTTTACCTAATAAAGAGCCTATGGCTATTTACATTTTTCAGTCCAAATCCTAAATTTGTCCAAAGTATAAGGTGCTTTCTGTACTAAAGTCATAGCTAATTGTGAAGGAAGACAGCAACCCTCAGAATCATCCCCCTGCTCTGCTGGGGCGTGCTGAAGCTCACGAACAGTGGGCATGGGTAGATCAGTGCTGAGTGTATGACACGAACTTGTCATGCTCGACACTTGTCTGTAATTGTGTGGTCCAGAGAGAACAAGGGGAGTGACGAGTAGGCAGAGTAACAAAGGCAGAATCCCAGAACAGAAGGAGGCGTGTAAGGTGTGTATCATTTTATTTGCAGGGGAGCGTTGCTGCAGCTTTAGCACAGCACTGCACTGTGTGTGTGTAAGGCTTCTGACACACTCACAGTATTCAGGAGTGACAACAGAGGTACATTCTGAGCAGCAACAGCCCAAAATAGTACAGGGTTTCCTAACAGTTTAGCATGAGTCACGTAAGTGGTTATTGCCCAGGGTACTCCCATCTCGGCCATGCACTATGCTCTGTAAAATGCTCTGTCATATTTGTGGCTTCTGGGTCGGGCAGTTGGGGCTGTGCCTGTCCATGGCACCAAAACACAGCCCTGACAGTGTATGAGTATCGAGCACCTGTGAACAGGCAGTGCCTCTTTCCCCTAAAGAGTCAGGTGTAACTAGGAGTGAGTAGGGCATAAAGCAGTGAGTGAAAGAGCACTCGAGTGTCCTCTCTGGTCCGACATATGGTGTGGGGCTGTGCTGTATCTCCTCCAGCAGCCTTGGGTATGCAGTGCTGCTCACCTGCACCACTCATCAGTCCTGCCCACATTATCTATTGCATGTGTTCCCCCACCACAGTCACCATCACAGATGGTTGTGCCCACTTGTTGTCTCCAAATACATCCTGACATTTATCGCAGGGTACTGCCTATTGTCATATGCATAGTCAATTCTGTAATTTGCTTTCACCTGTCGGAATTAATCTCCATATGTAGGTAGCTCTCCCCATTTTAATGACATGCTAACAATGTCAAGATGAAGTTAGGGCTAGCTGTAAATTTAACTGACTCCTACAGTGACTTTACAAAAGGTGTCTGTTTCATTAAAGATTGCCACTTCACCCAAACTAATTTTTGTGGGAAAGAAGTGGGATGTAAAAATCTGCCTGTCAGGATTTAGGAGCATAAATCTCATTGAGGGATGGTCCCAAATGACATGTCAATTCAGAAAAATCTGTCAAAACAGTTATACAGTGACATGCCACACATGTATGGATTCTGTGAAAACAGAGTTGCTTTCTCATTCTAAGCCTGTCACTGTGACCGGGTAGGCTCACAGATTCCTTGTTCCAGGTTGGAAAACTCACAGTAATTGCAGCTGTCTACTGCTCTATAAATTTTTAAGCAAAATGGGGTAATTTAAATCTGGAGATTTCATTATTTTGATATCACATACAGAAAGAGGAACTAGTATTTAATAAGCAGCGAATTATAGAAAAAAAACAAAACTTGAACCAAAACCTAACAAACAGAATAAGTTGGTAACTCAAAAGAAATCATGAGGGAAAAAATCTGACATATTTCATCTATTTTTTTCAGTTCCTTTGCTTCCTACAGCTCTTTGCTGTTCTTTCCTAACCTTCCTGGCAGCTTCTGGCTGATCTGTAAGACAGAAAAAAATCCCAGCTTCTTCAAATTCAGATTAAAATGACAAAATGTTTTTTAACCTCTCTAATTCTCTTTGTGTAATAGTGCAGAGTCATTTGAATACTGAATTCCCTGTCCTGTAATTAGACTTTTGATTGTAGACAGTTTTAATATTTGATAAGGAACTTTAAAATCCTGCTTTGGACTTTTCCCTGTCTGCAACCCATGCTCAGGGCTGCAAACTGTGCTCTTGGTAGAACTTTGAGAGGGATTGGCTGCTTGCTTCTCTGGATCTGACCTTTGGCAGCACTATGTGTTTATTTGAAATGGACATGTGTGCTCAAAGAATTAAGGAACAGCTGAAGAATCAGTATGTTCATTTCCCTGAATAGCACTCAAGTTTACACCTAATATCAGACTTTGAATACTGGTGAGTTGACCATGAAAACACACTGGAAATTTCATGCCAGAGGCTCTTTTTTCCTACGGTTTAGGTTGCCCCTGAGAATAAGTATTTTGAAACTTCTTGTTCATTTGGGCATTTTGTTTAACACCTCTTGGATTGTACAGAAGCCTTCTGTGTTTGGAAGGGAAAATACTTCAGTTCATGGATGTATTTTCAGTTGGCTGGAAACTTTGCTGCTTTTGACAGAACAGCCAGAAGAAGAAGGTTTGGCTGTGCCTCCACTGCCAGGCCGCAGTGCAGCTCTGCCAGGCTTGATGTGTCAGCCAGAACAAATGTTATTTTGTAAATCCCTTTCCTGTTGGTGTGTTCAGGTCTGTCTCCTTTACCAGCTGTTCTCTGAGTGGACAAAGCTGAATGAGCTTAGCCCGTTGCCTTGTTTTTCATAGAGTCCTTGGGCCTGGAAGGGACCTCTGGAGAACTACTCCCACTGCCCTGCTTAACCAGGGGCAGTTAGAGCATGTTACTCAGTGTCATGCCTGTTCAGGTTTTGATTATCTCCAAGGAAAGGCCCCTGCAACTGCCTCTGGGCAACCTGAACTAGTTCAGGTTCAATCAACACTTTTCCAGTAAAACAGCCTTTTCAGTATGTGTTAAATGAAGATTTAAATGGAAATTGCCTCTTGTCCTATTCCCTGAGAAGAATCTGGGTCTATCTTCTTTCCCCCTCCTCAGGTGTCAATAAGGTCCCCCTGGAGCCTTCTTTTCTCAGGACTGAACAATCTCAGCTCCCTTTGCCTCTCTGCTTATGATCAATGCTTCAAGCCTGTAATCATACTTGGGGCACTTTTGGGGACTCTTTCTGCTATGCCCATGTTTCTACAAAGCTGCTTTCCAGCCATGTGAACCCCTGGAACGCCTTACCAATACCTCACAATGTGTGCTGCTTTCCCCTAACCCACAGAGCCACTCTGCTCATCCAGAAGGTCATCACTCTGTTCAAACATACTTTCCCCTTGGTAAATCCAGCTGCCTTCTTGTCTTTCCTGTTTGGAAATGGCTCCTCAGATTATTTCCTGCACCACCTCCCCAGGGAGTGAGGTGAGACTGGCCAGCCTGTAGTTTCTGGGTCTTCCTCCTTGCTCTTGAAGAAAGGAGTGGCATTTATTTTTCTTCCAGTCTTCCACACTGCCCATGGCCTTCCCCAAAGGTCATGGAGACTGGCCTTGCAATGGTGCCAGCCAGTTCCCTCAGCACTACTGGATAAGCAAAATGGAGGAAACAGTGGGACAGTGAATGAACTGGGTTTTCTGACAGCAGGAGAACTAATGAGTGCTCTATGACTGAATTGAGTTCTTTCAGCTCAATAAATAGCATTTTATGCAGGAAGGTGTCCATGGTGACGCCTGGTAGCCAAATGACTGGGCAAAAATTCCTCCTGTCTTTAAACTATGTAGGGAAAAAGTTATATGAATTTCATTATACAGAGAGAAGAGCTAAATATATGCAAACTTATTGAGACAGATTATTCTCAAGGTTAATTGAGATATATCAGTTTGCACTTGCTTTATCTCTCACAATTTTCTGCCTGATTGCCAGTACTAAATGGTCAAATACACACGCTTTGATTCAGAGCCATTTCTCTAAGGTTAGAGATCCCAGGAAATATGGATTTAGGCTTGGTTCAAGGCTGAGATCGTTAATAAAACTGTGGAACAATTTATTTGTAGGCTCACAGAAAGCTAACTGGGGAGGGACACTGAGCATGGCTCCCTGCAGTCCTAGTGCCTCTGTTGGCCTTCATATGTGGGCACTTGTGGTGTGGCTTTCTCCATTTGCACAAACCTAGACTTTCCTTTGGAAGGAATCTGGAATTTAGGGTCAGGAATGGTAAGTTTGTGATCTGGACAGTAGATTACTTCTACCTGCAGCATCATGGCTCAGCCTTAGGAGAAGAAAAGATGACTTTTCCTGAGACTCACTGTGGAGCTGCTCACTCTTAACATATGAGCTGGAGAAGGTTACTCTGCACATGGGAGCTCCTTTTCTGTATTTACCCACTGCTATTTGTAAGTTATCTCATTTCAGCAATAAGGGCTCGAACTTGATGAGCCAAGCACTACTCTCCACAGAAATGTGTATTTCCACTTGAAATCAATGGGCCCTTCAAGCCTCTAATGCCCATTGTTGCATATTTGGATAGGAACACTGGCAATCATTAAAGAACAGTAATTAAGTGCCTTCTGAAAGAAGTGCCTAAGAGAAGATATTTAAGAGTATTTATCATATACAGACAATTACAGATAATTAGAATTATTAGGATCTTTATATCTTTCTGTAGACCAGACTGGGCATTTTAGATGTAGAAATGTGAGTGAATTATAGATCGTTGTTTGTTCAACCAGTTCTACCAGCAAAGCAGAATGATGAAAAAACACATTGTAGCCTGGCAAAGGGCAGAATCTGCTAGCAAATGAATGCTGAATTGAGCAATTAGGCAGGATACCAAAACGGAGGAATGAGTGTAAGGCAACACATGGCACATGATCCTGAGCAGGTCTAGGAACAACTGTAGGAGCTGGCAGAGCATTGTCAGCACCTGGCAGTGTCATCTATGGCCAGAATCCTACACTGGGGACTCTAGAATAGCATGAATGTTTATCAGGTTTCTTTTGAAATATTTTGAGAGCACCAGCCTGATCAGAAGTAATTTTTTAAAAGAGACAAAAATATAAAGAAAATTCAAAATGGAAGGAAAAGATGAGGGGTTGATCATTTTAAGTTCAGCATGTGAAAAGGCATTCCCTTTTGTTTCACTAAGTTTTCCTTATGGGAAATTGTTGCTGTGTAGTGAATGAAATATCTGAAATGCAAATATTTTAATCTGAAATAATTTTAATAAGTACTATGTGTTGTTATAGGCCAGGACAGAAAACTTACCACTGCAATCATGAGTTACTGATTTTCAGGAGTTAATGAAATGAGTTTGTGGATTAAACAATAATCACAACCTTATATTTGTGACTAAATAAATCTGGTATTTGTTTGTGTTGGAAGGAAGCAGAAAAAACAGATGTATACAACAGATTTCCAACCTGAGATGACTAATTCTGAATTTGGCTTTCCATATAGACCAGTATTTTTAGGTACCAGCACTTTTATTCTGGGCTCTCTCTGCATTTTGTCATCCAGATGACCCTTGCTTCAACATCATGGAAGACATTTAGTGACACAGCCTTATTCCCAGTCTTCCACACAGAGTTCGATTTCCACATTTCCTATATGAGGCTAAAGCTTAAGAAGCTCCTGCTTGTACTGTGTCATTAATAATCTTTTGTCAAAAGTAGAGAGATTGATCCAGAAAATGTAGAGGAATGGAGGGGGAGAGGACAGATCATTGTCCTGCCAGTATAAAGAATAATTTAAATCTTAAAGAGTTTTCTGCACTATTCTGCAAGTATTTTCTAATCAGAAAATCCACATACTAACTTTAGTCAGATTTTTACTATCTTGAAAATGACTCAGGATTGCTTTTCTGTACCAAACAGCTGAATTTCAGTGTTCCTAACACACGTTGGGGGTGTGAACAGCAATGTGAGCTGGCAGGTGTGGTACTCCAGAGAGACCTGAGTGTGTGTCCCCTGGGTAACTCAGGCTAGCTCTGCTCCCACATTGCTGCTGTTCGAGCTGCACCTCAGGCAGTTCCTGGGCAGGGAGGATGGCAGAGAGCGGTAGATGTGCATGGAGCACGCTCTGTCTTAGTGTGAGGAACAGAATCCTGACCTCTGGCTGCAGTGCTCCTGGGCATTTCTAGTGGTATGTGTATATGAGAGAGGTTGCTGAAGGCTGGGGTTTCAGTGGAAAATATAACTTCTTGCATAATACCATCAGCACCACAGAAAAATAAAACTTTTGGAAGTCAGTAGGGTTTCTTTATAGCCTTTCATATCATCTGCTCTCACATAGGTCTCCTCTCAGGTACTTCATTGTGAGGAAAGGTGAACCCCTTCATTTGCACAGAGCCCAGTCACAGGCTCATGTCCATTGGCTGCAGAGAGACCAGTGTGGGCTGTGAGAGCCAAGTCCTTTCACACTTTTGGTGGAGATGTAATTTACATAATCAAAATGAAAATTAAAAGCTATTTCCATGAAAAATGAAAGGCTAGGCTTTGCATGGTATCTACTACCACATTTTTTGAGTATGGGATGCCAAATCCTGGTGAGCTGGGACAAATTCTCATCCTGATAATCAGTTGCAGATGTGCTGTCTGGGGAACTGCCATGTGTCTAATAACTGCTGTTCTTGCCCAGTTCTGCTGCAATAGAAAGTGGTACCTAATCTGCATTGCTGGAACGTGGCCGGGACCTGCACCTCAGCAACCATTTCCATTCAGGAGAAAGGTGGATTCTTTTCACCTGCACGTTAAACAGAAAGTCCCAGAGAGGATCACAAACCTCCGAGACTGTCTAACAGATCAGAGAAGCAAACACAGTTCAGAGCATTCAGTGATTGCTGCCAGCTAATGCTGTGTGAGCCCCCCTTGTTGCTGAAGGGAGCCTTCTCAACGAATCTGAGTCAGTAACTGTATGAAGTCAGTGGCTGCTTCTCAAAATGTGTTGAAAGCCTGTGCTTTGATAGTAGGGCACTTCAAGGGTGGGTTAATTGGCATTAACTCTCTTTGCTCACATATATTAGGGAACTTTTCCTAAAAAGAATGAAGTCCTAATGACTCAGATCAGCAAGAGTAATTAGGAAATATTACCTGCATTAATAGAATGTGGGAAAGATCTTAACCCCTGCAAGATTGATTCATGTTGTCTAAATGGGAAGAGCTGCTCATGTATTTTTCAGATTGGATGGGGTCTCTAATTTTTAAGGGAACTGGTCTTGGCAACCCAAAATGTTACGAAACTTTCTAAGGCATTCTCTACACTTTAACTTCCACCACTGACTGCAGAAGGGACCAAATCCTTCACAATAATGTGCTCATATGATTATTTCATGCAGCCCATAGAAAGGTTCCGTGTCTTAGTGTTTTGTAAATGGAACTGAGAGATTTCTGTGCCCTTCCCCTGTGCCTTGGGAGTGCTTCACCTTTAGGTTCACTGCTCAGCACCGAGCACGAGCTGCCTTGTCATGTCCTATTGCAAAGGAATGAAGCTCTGCAGGGCTCCGTGTCTGAGTCACTTGTGCCCAGGCTGCACAGCATCCTGTTATTCTGGAGGTGTTTATGGCACAGGATTGACTCTGCGCTTTGCGTTTTTCCATGATGGCAAATTGCATTTCCTTAGGATACAGTTTGTGGAAGACAATAATAATGCCACCCTCCTAAATAAAGGCACAGCAACTGGAAGCAGATGGAATTGCGTTATTGATGGGAAATGAGGATATTCAGAACGAGGAAATGGAGGCTAATAGGGGGCACATCTGCTTGATCAGTTGCTCAGGCAGGAGCTACACGCACTTTCTTCCAGGAAGAGATTTGCAGATAAAAATTCCTCTTGCATACGTTTGGGTTCATCAAGAGGAACAAGACCCAGGTTTGTTTCCCCACAACTGGTAGCTTTAAGTTGAAAGCTGAAAAATCTGATGTTTTGGTGTATTCAGTTACCTAATTTCTTTATTTTTTTGACACCTTTGAGACTTATTTCCACAGGTAGTAGAGAAAAGTTAGCAAAGTAAAATTTTCTTGGCTTTTCCTTTTTTTTCTGTTTGGTCTGTGCCAGACTTTTTGGTATATTCTAGACCCAATTATTCTGCTGATATTAAGAGTATTCACTCGACAACTCTTGACCTTCTCACTGACATGGGCTTTGCTTTGTTCTCTGACCAAAGGAACCTCAAGAACATTCAGGGAGAAATGAACTTTAAATGCCTGCTCATCTCAGGTAAGAAATAATAAGGGTTCACCAGCTCCCAGCAGATGGTAGGCTTTTCTTAGGTGTCAGTACAAATTTATTTCAGTGAAAGAAGAGAAATGCCTAAAAGGTATTTGTACAGAATCCTGAGCTTAGTACCCAGATAGAAATTGACTTGAATGACATTTCTTCACTGGGTAATGGTCACCTGCAGTCACAGAAAAGAGGGGTTTCAAAGGTTCAGCCAGCTAAGCCTAGTTTAGATTTACCAGTAAAACTGTCCTGTCCTTCAGCCTAAACACAAAATATATATAGTTTATGAAAAGCGTGATTTAGATTCTAATAAAAACAACAGCATTGCCCGATTCATCTAAATACAATTGTTTCAAGGGCTGATGAAAGCCCATGAAGGTTAATGAGGGCCTTTCCTTTGAGGTAGTGGAAGTTGGTCAGTTTCTTCTTGCAGTCCTTCTGGCCTACAGGCATCAGAACTAGCTATAGACTCTAACAATTTGTTTGCACACTCCTCCCTTAGAGTTAGAAAATAAAAATGTCATTGGAAATAGAATGGATCAAAAATCTTTATATATTCAGTAATTATTCAGTCGCTTCTAACCAACCAACCTGAAAGTTGTACTACCTGGGTAGCTTTGAGTTAGATAAAGAAATTAATTAAAACTAGCTGGAGATCAGGATCTTGCAAACCACTCAATCTGCAAACACCGATAAGATGTATTTTGCTCTTGCTCTTCAAACAATAGGTGTAAGTCTTTCAGGGATTTTGTGTTTGCCAGCCAGGACAAGCAGTAAATTTTTTCTTCCCTGACAAAGCAGCTCAGTGCCAGGAAAGCCAGTGCAGCTGAATTCCCTCTCTTGAAGCACATGGGCAAACCAAAGGCAGCTCAATGACATGTGGATAAGGCTGACTGAGGGTGAGAGTAGTTTCCTAAATGAGTGTGTGTGGGCACCCAGGTCTCTGCCCGAGACCTCTGTGCAGAGGTGGCACTGCTCCGTCGTGTCTCTGCAGTAGGGCTTGGCAAGCGAGCTGCTGCCCGTGCTGCTGCCTCAGGCTCTGCACAGTGGCACTGTCCCATTTACCATCGACTGCACAACACACTTGGGTGCCTTCAGAACACACACACGAGCGGGGCTTTAAGAAGTGCATCTCACTTTGAAGGAAATAACATAGGAGGGGAATCAAGGGCAGTTTTTACATCCCACGTTGCCTCAGTGGGTCACAGAAAGAGTTGGTCTGTCTGTTTAAAACTGGTTCAAAGAATCATTTCACCTTTCTAGAGGAAACAAAAGAAAATGCAAGATTCCAACTCCAAACTACACCTTAGCTTTTTACCACAAAGTGTGGGGCCGTTTATAACTATTGTTTCTGAATAGATGATAGATAAGGCAGAGTCTGACCAAAGGGCTTTTCATACTTGGCAAGGAGGAGGCATAGGAAGAAAGGCTGGCACAGAAGGGTAAGGTGCACTGAGAAAACACTAGTGAAGTTAACTTTAAAATGTCAGTCTTCATTTAGATTGGCTTGTATTTTGTCTAGGTATAAACTAAATTCTATGCTATTGTGAAGCTCATAATTGTTCTCTTATGGTTATATCAGTGAAAAAGTTGAGGGCTCTTTGCAGCCTGTTTGAAATACACGTTAGCAACTGAGGTGGTACAGATGAATACAGAAAGAAGTGCCACAGAGGGAGGGAACTGGAGGAAAATACACAGTTACTTTGAGAAAGGTCTTGTTTTGGATCACTTGTATGGTTTTGACAGACAATCAGTTTAGAGCTGGCAGAGTGACTCTGATGACAGTAACCGATACACTAGTGACCTGTAAACCACAGGAAGAATAAAGAAATAGATGGTAGAAAGGTTAGTGCAAAAGACTTACAAGTTCACTTTTTCATAACTTGAATAATTTCCCATATATTTGGAGAAAAAAAGCAAAAGTTAAATTTTAACGCTGCTCTATTTTATCTTTCCCCCATCTCTTCATCTTTGCTTGTGCTTGTTTGCATCCAGGGAGATTTGCTATTGCTGCAGTTTGGGTTGCTTTTGCCAGAACCTGAAGGGACTATGTACAAAGGTGATGTTTCTTGGAAGGTGTCCTTAGAACTAGGGAGAAAAGAAATGACAGCCTTGACACCGAGGTGACAACAGCTGAGTGATCCCTGCAGCTTCTGCAGAGACAGCTGCAGCTTAAGATGGTAAAACCCAGCAAGATAGATTTACAAATCAGTGCTCCTTCTTCTGTAGTCTTCTCTTGTAGCAGTTTTGTTCAGTCTGTGTCAGTCCTCAGCACTGCTCCACAAGCACCGAGAGTCAGCCAAGAGCTCAGTCTCAGCAGTGAGCAACGAGACATTCATTTGGTGCTGTAACTAGGGAGCAGGAACACAAGATTTATCTGCAGCTCGAGTGGGGAGTGCTTTCTTCCGACGCCTCCTGTTGAGCTGTGCTGCTCTTCCCAAGAAGGAAATGTTTATCTGCCCTTGCTGAGTTGTGACAGTTTTATTTTGGAAATTAAGACTTCCAAGACACAAAGAGGGAAACGCATATAGCTTGTCACTGAAACCTGAGCAGACAAGACTGTTGGGTCGGTGTCAGCATTGAGAACCCAACCACTCTGGGTCATTTCCTCTGCTGTTTGACAGTCGAAGCCCAGGGAAGAGGAGGGAGTGGGCAGTTTCCCTCCATGGCATTACCATACTAGCAGAAGCAGCTGTGAAGTTGCTGTTTGGGTGAAGTCTGTTTCTATTTTCTGTTTCCTTCAGGTAACTAGATAACTAGAAATGGATGCAAGCTTGATAATGTGCAGTCAGATTCCCATTCCAGAGCTCTTTACTCTTCAGCCTTTCCTGCTCCAGGGTGAGAGGAGCAGCTGTGTAGAAGCCTGTCTGTTTGCAGTACCATCACAAAGACATAACAGGGATGCAGTGGTTTCCTTTCAGAGCACCTCTGCAATAAAATCCTCATCATCTGCTTTCCTTCTCAGGACTTTAGATAGGGTGAGGATGTGGGCTATAAAAATATTATCTCTAAACTAGAAAATCCCCAGAATATCAAATGCTTATCAAAGTCATAGGATTCTTTGTTCAGGTTTTGTCCACAATCAAACCTTTATGGGACAATTATCAGACTTTGAGAGCAATATTTTCCTGTCTGACAGTACTTGTGAACAGGTACTGGTGTGTTATCGCCACTGAATTGCTTGAGTTAAGAATCAAAACTGGGCATCTCTCAAAAGGCAAGACTGAAAGACCTCACTGAAACCATTTTAGAATGTGTGCTTAAGGCAGTTCTTGCTCACTCCTTTTGAGCCAAAAGAACAGTAGAAAAAGCAACAGATTTTAGAGGTGAATCAGCACTGGAAAAAAGGCTATGCCTTGATATGGTTCAGTGTGGGATGAAGAGGACCAAGTCAAACAATCCACAAGCTGTCTGCCTATCAGTAAAGACCAAGATTTCCAATGAGTTATTTCTCACTTAGCATTTTACCTTTTATTAAATATAGCATATTCACTGCGGTGGAGAAAGAAGGAATTTGATTGACAGTTACTTTACATTTTAACAGCTCCTTTTCTTTCATTTTGCAGAAGCATTTTCATGTTAGGTATAAGTATAGATATGTGTATATTTATATAAGACCTTTGCTAAATTTCATTTGCTGTTCCAAGACTTTTTTCTAATGAACTGCACTTCTAAGAAATTTGAAAATGAATCATTTTGAATGGGACTGGAAAATAGTTTTCTTCCCTTAGTTTTGCAGGTGAAAGAGTTAAGACTTTGCCTGCAGTAGATTTATGAACGTTGCTGCAGGCAAAAATTAGCTGAGCAGTTTTTGCTAACAACTCCATCCTTTTTCTTCTGAACTCCACTTTCATCTAGCGGAACTGTAAATTGTGTCCCAGTAGACTAGTGGAACTGAAGGTTGAAGAGAAATGTAAGGTGCTGAGTCACATGGCTTCCCTTACATGAAAGTAGAAGAGCAGATCATAAACAAGCTGAAAACTGGGGGGGTCACAACCTTTTAGAAAAATTAAATAACTTTTTCCTTGTACCATTTCTATAGCTGGGTATATGGTGGTGTTTTTCATTTTCATTTTTAATACTTTTTTTTTTTTATTTTTAGAAAAGAAACAAAAGTAGCATACTTAGTCAACTTTGTGCCTTGTTGCATTCAAGTAACTGCTCATGAAAATTACAGGTCACCTAGGATTGGTTTTATATCTATGGTACATAATGCTTGTGGAAAGAGCCTGTACCTTTTCTTTGCCTTTGTTGAAGGTGCTCTGAGGTCAGGTGCCAGACCATTATAATTCCCGTTGTGCTGCACAAAGCTCTTTGTTCTTCAACTTTACATTGAGGCTGAATGGAAGAAAAAGATCAGCACGGCTTGGACTTAAATCATAGGATCATTTAGATTGGAAAAGACCTTTAAGACTGAGTCCAACTGTAAACCTAAGACTGCCAAGTGCACCACTAACCCATGTCGCCAAGAGCCACATTGTGCACATCTTCTTCAGGGATAGTGGTGCAGCCACTTCCCTGGGCAGCCCGTTCCAAGGTTTGATCACCCTTTCCACCTTGGATTTTTTTCCCCTATATCCTGGTGCAACTGGAGGCTGTTTCCCCTTGTCCTGTCACTTGTTACTCGGGAGAAGAAACTGCCCCTCGCTTTGCCACAACCTCCTTTCAGGAGGCATTCAGGAAACTGCACCGTACCTGGCACAGTGTTTCTGCTTGGGCAGTCCACAGCCACCATGAGAAGGTTGGTGACTGCAGCACAACATGTCCCAGTGCTGGCAAGCAGTAGAGAGATTTGTGTTGTAACTCTTCCCAAGTATAGCTACAATGAGTTTGAATGCATCTGCTTCAGAGGGATAGCTTGGTTTTCAATGCAAGTGAGGGATGGTTAAGGACTTCAGGATCAGATTTATTTCTTCACCGTTGCCATGTGCTCCATCAGTGACCAGGAGCAAGGCAGTCAGTATCTTTCTTGTTTATCACAGACTGTCTCTAGTTTGGTATTCAGAGCAATTTTCTAAGTTTATTTTTTCCAAGTCTGTTTTCTCCCATCTGATGTTAAACAAAACTTACATCCTCTGTTTTAAAGAATTCCTTTCCTGTCTCTAGGACTGACCTTCTGTCATTTCTTATCCAGTATAGATGTGATCCCTATTGCTTAACTGCTCATCATGACACCTGTCCTCCCACTTAGCCATTTTTTGAAATATCTTTGTATTTCCTCCAGCATAGCTAATTGCCAGTGTGACCACACAGAGCTCTGAAAATCCTCACTAAATCTTTGCTTGGTGGTTCTTGCTGTCACTTGTGTCAGTGCTCCTCTCTACCATCGCACTTACACGAAGCTTGAGGGAGCCGTGTTTGGCTGGTGCAGTGAGTCCAGTGGTTTTAAATATGAGCCATAATTTACTCCCTCATCTCCCTTTGTCTTTTCACTAACAGGGCAAAGGTGAGTACTTCTTTTTTCTATTTTTGTAGAAGTTGCAGAGTCTAGCTATCCTCCTTGTGTGCATGCTAAGTGACTTGGACAGCTGGCAGCAGTGATAAACCTATGCTTTTTTGTTTGACAATGAGAGAGACTAATTTTGTCTCCAATACAGATATTTCTGCGTTTCTGAGTTGTCAGAGGCTCACTGTTTACGTGCTGGTTTTTACAGCACCAACAACAGACATGCAGAGGCAGGAGTGCTGTGAACCCCCCCCAAATACTAGGAGGAGTACCAGCTCTTGACGTGATGTCATTGCTGACAGGGTTTGCTCTGCGGGATTGTTTGCTGTTCTTGGTGGGCTCTGCCTTGTGCCACACGTGGGAATGTCTCCCAGTGCCTGCAAATACCAGCACTGCTTCTTGACTAGGTCTTTCCTTTCAGTGCCTCAATATTGCAGATTTATTTGAAAATTGAGGCTTTACTTATTATGTCTTTATCTCAGTTGGGCTACTCTGTCATTTGCTGCTGATGCTGAGTGGAGTAACATGATTGCTGCCTGATGTGACCTCTTTTGTCAGTGGGAGTCTTCCAGTTGATATTAGTGGTTTTGAAAAGGGCACATTATGCACAACCTAAAGTCTAGTGTTGGCTGCCTGCGAACAGCTGATTTATTTAAAATCTTTATTGTAACTTAAGGGCCTTAATTCCACTGGCTCTTTGTTACTTAAATCCAGTGTTGTGAACTTGGTTTTGACTGAACTCAAATATGCAATTCCGTGAAAACCCTATCAAAACCAGAAAAGTTTTTCTGTAAAATGGTATTAGAAGTGCCTCCTATTTGTTCTCAGTCTGTGTAAGCATTTTAAAAAGGCTGCTTAGATTATCTGATGTATATCGTTTATTATTTCAGTTTAGAGCAGTTCTAGCATCTTTTTTGAAGACAAAACACTTTCTGGGTTTTGTGTCATTCTGTAACACCTGACAATATTGGCAGAAGAACTTGCTATTTCTTGCTCATTTTTCTCAACTTGTTTTGGTTTACATTTTGAATAATACTGTGATTTAGTGTCTTACAGTTTATTCCTTTTAAAATTTGTTTATTAATGGAGCTCTTATTGAAATTAGAGAAAGATCATTATTTTACATTCTTCTGAAGAGGTTTCATTTAGCAGCCTAAAATTCTAACAGCAAAGCACAACCTTATGCATTCTGTAGATTTCAACTGAGAAAGTTTGCCCTTGTGCATTAAATTCAAGGTAGCTCAAATTATTGTATGAGTAATCAACCTAAAATAGAACAAAAGGTAAAGTATTTGAATGTAAATCATTAGTATTCACAGATAAAAAAACTCTGAACTACCTCTGTTTCAGCAATCCCTGTGTATTTTCAAAGTGGAGTCATTAAGGATCCACTCACGCTCTTTCCAAACAATAAATTGGAATCTCTCCTGGGCCTACGTGTTAGTAGTCAGGTGTGTACCCCAGTCACTCTCTGTGGGTTCTGCTTCTCCTGAAGATGTTTAGAGGAGCTTTAGAGATCACAGGGGACCGTAGTTTGAGCTGCATGTAATGATTCAATTAGGTCAGGTAATGGTGGGTATCAGCATTCTGCAGCAAATGGAGCTTGAAATGTTTGGGGCATGGAAGGTGGGCTGAGTTTCTCCATGTGATGCTTTTGCTGATCAGGAAGGACTAGAGAAACATTACTTTGGACTTGTTTATATAATGAGCCCCAAAAAGAATTTTTAGGGGGCTGGGGTGGGGACTGGAACCTGGAGAACCCACTTGGTTTTGCATTACAAAAATACAGACAATGCTACACAACGTGACCTCTTTTCATAGTTTGATTCACTTGTGTTGAAGTTGTATGTCACATACAGCTGTGTTACTGTAGTTTAAAAATATTTGACTGCCTATTGTACTAAGCACTTTGCTGCCGTCTTATGTTTGTTTTCTTAAGAATTAATAATTTCTGTGCTATTTATGCATGCTTTAGGGATTATCATAAATACTGCAAAAGTAATTCTATTTTCCATTCATATACCAAGTGGATTAAGGATCTTAGTTATGAAAAATATTTGTTAGAGTCTAATTGTCACTTCATTGTTAGTGTTTTCAAATAAAGGATGCTTTTGTGATAAAGGAAGATGCATTCCATCTGCAGGAGCTGCATCATTTTTCAGACTTATTAAGTGGAAATTTACAAGTTTTCCCATAGAAAAGACTAATTTCTCATAATAGGTTGCACTGATGTAGCACATTTCATCTGAAAGCCTCACTGCCTTTATAAATATCATTATTATTCTTTATTCATATTACAGTAACATCCAGAATCCCTTGCTGGGATCTGTTCCCTCTGGTGTTAACTGCTGTCCAAAACACAGAGTGAAATAGTTCCCCCCTGGCATTGTAAAGTGTGAGAACACATTCAGCATGTGTGCCCGGGGCCCAGGAATGACACTGGGCATGGCATTCCCCTCTCCCAGCTGATGGAACTTGTTGGGCTGTAGAGTCCTGGCACACAAAGGGAGAGAGGGAAGGCCCAAACACGCTTGCCATAGGGCCATGTGCTTGGGAGATATGGATGTAGGACTGTCTCCACAGAATTCTGAGTGAACCATTACAGGCAGCCTAATTAAAATGAATTACTGTCATGTAAATTAGATGGTTATAAATGGAACTTTTATGATAATTATCTTCCCAGGAAAAAACTCTGTAATTGATACTTCATGGTACCTGAATCTTATATCTATACATACAGTACAATTAAGTGTGATAAGTTCACTGAAGAAAAGGCTTGACAGGAAAGGTTTTCACAGAAAAGAATCTGCTTTTTTCCTTAGGAACAATCCTTAATAGTCCTTCAGTCTAACAAAAGAGTATTTTAGTGAGTTGATAAGCAAAGTTAGTGAATTTCCTAGTGCTTTTCTAGAGACAGTATTTTAGGTAAAAGCATTATATGTGTGTGTTAGCTGCTTGAGTAAGCACTGAAAATTCAAGGTCCAGTTCTCTTTAGTTTCTTCAGGAGCTGGATGGTAATTTTTAACGTGAATGGGGATCCGTTCTCTGCTTTGAAAGCCACTACAGCTTGTCATTGGGGTGTGCTGAAAGTTTTTTGAGGCCAATAGGCTCCAAGGATGGAGATAAGGCACCATTCTTCTCTTAAAATGACTTTTGTTTGTCCTTGAAACTTGTTAGTACACAGTTCCTGTGCATGGACAGAGACTACAACAGTGAAAGGGAGAGAGAGCAGGCCAGTGTGTGACTGCAGCACCACAAACTGCCTTTGAGCTTTGCTCTCCTGCCTGTCAGCTCAGTTGGCTGCTAGCAGGGACAGGTGAGAAGGTGCTGGTTTTCTGACAGATGTGTGGGTACTAAGTATCTTATGATAATCCTTAAAATCTGTTATAAGTAGTTATGCCCTTGTGTTCTTATTTGGCTTAGATGCCTGTATGATAATTATGGCCTGTTAGTCACAGGGCAGATCTTGAGAAGGGAGATTTACAGGGAAAATGCCTTCTATATTTCATTTTTTTTTCCTTAGGATGTAGTTTTTCTTCACTCTGTAGCTTTGCAGTGTGAACACTGTTACATGGTTCCTGAGGTTTTTTCCAAGTATTGTATTCTCAATTTCTTTATTTTCAGCCTGTAAGGAAAAAAAAAACAAACTGGCTTTATTTAGATAGTTTTGCCTCCTGTGTTGCTGAGGGCATGTGTGTCTGAGACAATTACAGAGTTAAATAAAATGAACAATCTCAGTTGTGTTGATCAAAGAGTAGGACCAGCTCATGTCTGTTTAACAGGTTCCGTGACTGTAGCTTAATTCTCTCTGTGAACAGATCTGAAGTTGAGGAGGTTGGTTTAAAATGATTGCCAGACTGTGGCTTAGAGATATGATGTTTTCCTTGATTATTGTTGCTGCTGAGACTCGTAATGAAATGTTAAATTTTGGTGATAGTTTTTTGCTTTCAACAGTGTACTAACCAAAAAATGCTGACAGTTCTGGGGAAGCAGCATTTGGCACCACGAGAAGTAAACTGAGGCAGAGGTACTTAAAGGAATGAGAGGCTCATAGCTGAGGACTTGACTTACTCAAGCTCTATGTGCTGGCAGTGATTTGCCAGCTTGCATACCCGCTGTGAAGTCCTGTACCTGTATCTAGACAATGTAACAGTGATTTCTCAAACAGGTAATACTGAGGCGTTGTTAATGAGACAGAGCTCTGAGATTGCCCCTGTGGTCCTGAACAGACTGCTGCCAAGAAACATGACTTAAGAGACATGTTTGTTCTTGCCACATTTTGTGGCCACTCGGGCAAGTGGTTCAAGTTTGGCAAAGATGGGATTGGTGACTCAGTTCCCCGTGTAGTAAATGGGGTTGTGTCCCTTCCTCCTGCCTGCCCCGTGAGCATTAACCAAGCTGGCAGGGCCAGGGGGATCTTGCATCTGGTTGTGCACTTACCAAGCATAAAGCATGGTGACACCTTTTGTGAGGTGGCTCATAGGGACACTCTGTAACAATAATACTCTAATAAATGATCATAAAATCCTGTCTCATCTTCTGAATCCACTTCTCATGCATGCTTCTAGAAAATGAAAACTTTAAAAATCATTCACCTATGACAACACAATGTTAATCACATCAAAACAATCTGAAATCCAGCGCAGCTTTCATTATCCTAAAGTCAGCAATATGCTATCCTCATTGTTCCTTTGTATAATGGAATTTATTGAGGCTATTCATCCTTCACACACACTGCAGAAGTGCACTTTGTAAAGCTGAGAAAGCTGTAGAGTTAATAGTGTAATAATTCAGCAAGAAAAACTGATTTGCAAGTGACCCATGTATCAGGCTGTCAATGGTGCTTAAAGGTAGTTCATAAATTCCTGACAAAGAAAGGTGTGGGCTTAGGGGACCACCCTTTTTTTATAAATAAAATGGCCTTGTAAGAGTCAGTCACAGGAGCTTAATGCAGACTGTTATTCCTGCGTGTAATTTACATACCATCAGAGGAGAGCAAGGAAGGGAAACAGCCTTTTGCAATGGAGAACTATCATAAAACCACCATGTCTTGGAGGACCAAGCAGTTTTCCTTGAGCCTAGACTGTGTCAGGGGTGCTGCAATATTCCTTCTGTTGCCAGGGGATCTCGAGCAATCTGTTTTCAGGGTCATTGTTTCTTAGGTCATACTCAGGCATATAAGTGGATGTGACATGAGGCCATTGTTTTTCTGCTTTTGAGGACTGTATTAGGTCATTAGCACTACGAAAAGCAATTTCTCTGCCTGCAATGCCACATTCAAATTACAAATCATCTGGAAACTCGAATTTGTCAGAATGGAAGTTATCTCTAAATGCCTATGCTGCTGTTCGGGCTCTAAGGCATTTGCTGTAAAGCAGGTTCTGCTCTGGATGAGAAATACAGCAGGAGGACTTTATTCTTACCAGCCAGTCTTTGAATGTTGAAAGGCTTGTTTTACCTTCTTATCTTTCCCTCTCGGAAGGGTCTGGCCACAACTGCTGCCCTTAGATGTCCTTGCTTGTAGGAGCTTTTCAGGGAGTGTCATGTGTTGGCTGAGGAGGTCTGGACTCGCTGTGCTCTGCAGTGCCCTGGCCAGTGACCCCCTAGCACAGTGTGCTGGCTCCAGGACACACAGAAATGGGCCTCCCGAAAACCTGAGCTGCTGGTTGCTCTGCAGCCCTGAACAGCAGGGGGTTTGCACCACCTCTGCATGTGCAACCCCGTGTGTCATGTTAGAAGAAATTCTTACTGTTCTTGTACAAATTAGAGGTACCAGTAGGTTCTAATATTTCGGGATTGGTTGACAAAAGCATGTTTCTGTGGGTTTATAGCCCTCCTTTGTATAGAAGAGATACAGCAGCTCGATAATTGCTGAAGTTATTGATTACTGTAATAGCCCATTAGTCTAGAATGTCCCATCAAGTCAATCATTACCTCACGTGGTTTCAGACAAAAATGCCATGTGTTAGGTTTATACTCACTTTAGCAGGCCTGGGACACATGGATGGAAGCCTTTTTAGTAATTGAAAAGCTGATTTCTACATAATGAAAACATAAATCAGGGGGTTGCACTCCAGCAGTCTATTCAGATGACTCACCTGAATTTCTGCATGGGGCACTGAATGATTACAAATGTGTTTCATAATGCTTCCTACTAGGCTTTTTTATAGAAAAGGAGCTAATGATCAAGGTATAAAGGTATGAATTAGACCTCAAAGGCATCTTCAAGAAATTTATTGAAGGGCCCAGTGGAAGGAATTGTACTATGCAACAAAAAGAAAGTCAAATCACATCACATGTCAGCAGCAGTCATACAGGAGTCCAAGAAATTGATTTTCTTTAAAAGGATGGTTATAATTGCCCTTTAGAAAATGAGTATAATGGCAGTGTACATAAAATATGTCTGTTTAAAACAAACAGAAGGCAAGAGGAGAAGCGCTTTGTTTTATAATCTATTTTTATCACCTCCTTATCCTCCACAGCACTGGGAAGTTAAGGTTCCAAATGATTTCACAGGATGGTCTCTAGTTGACAATACAGTACCAGCCACCAGAACTTCCTTATGGTGCTTTCAAGGGCAACAATTAAATGTTTTGCCTTATTTAAAAGGTGCAGTGACAAACAGCTCCTGCACTCAGTAGTGTAACTGGAAGTAGCTGGATGTTACTGATGTGTTTGAGAAGAAACTGGAATTAGAAATGCTAAAATTCTGGTTCAGCTTTGTTCTTTGCTGGCCATACTATTGTTCCTAGGAAGAAAAGCCTGTGTTCTCACTCTTTACTTTCCAGGCTTACTGAAAGCATCATTATGGAGCTAGTGAATGTTAAAGTTCATTGTATTAATAGAATGTCAGAATCATAGGTCTTATTCAAGCAAATTTACTACAAAGCATGGAATTTCTTTAGTCTTCAAAAAAAATGGAGTAAAACTGGAATATAGATCAATTACAGAAGTTACAGAGCAAGGCAGTCATCGAAGGATTTAGATTTGCACACACTTGGTGAGTGTTATTCTTTAGCTGTGCTCATTCGGTTCAGACCTTCAGGAACTCCAGGAGCAATTTATTAAGGTAGTTAGTGGGGGGAAAGCACCCTTACTGTTCTTGACATTTAGAGAAGTCAAATCACAGCATTTCAAGTTGTTGCTCAGCAAAATACAGCTGTAAGGGACAAAAGAACGTGATTTCCTGCATTTTATGAAGAGCAGTTTCTGCAGTGCTAGCACATGGGTGATGGTGTATTTCCTGATGGAGATACAGTCTGATGCTGTTCGGGGGTACAAGAGCACAGCAAGCAGCTAATGGTCCTTCCATTTTCAGATCCTGTGACCTCCAGGTCTGGGCTCACTTGTTATGTTCTGGAAGAGCTGTGTAATACTGAAGGCAATCATTATAATGAGATCAGATTTATTGATTTAACTTCACATTTAGATCAGTGGTCTCCAAACTTTCTATGATTGCACACTCCTGTTAGTTAAAAATATGTTTGAGCACACCCCTTCTATAATGTCATGTATTTGTTAGTACTGATCTACTAATGATTATCTATGTTATGAAACTCACACAAAAATAGAAATTGAAAAAGGATAAAATAGAACTGAAATACACACTATTTTAAAAATAATTTTTATTTTATTAATGGTACCAAAAAAAAATATCTTCGCACACTCCAATGGATCACCTTGCCTATTCTTTGGACTGTCCTCACTTTTGGAGTCATATTGCCAACTCCCACTGTCTTCCCACTGTGCACCTTCTTAACTTCTAAATAAATCCTTTGTCTTTCTGTTCATGCAATAGCATAGGTAGGACATAGACAAGAAAATGTTTGAGAATCTCTTTTTTGAGTTGCAGGTGACTCTTCTATGTTTGATTCTGAGACTTAAATGCATAATTAGGCATTTCAAAATATTTATTTACTGCTTGCTTTGTGGAAGATTTTCCCAAAGAAATGTTTTCCAGTTTTGTTGATTTGTTGTTAATTTAAAAATGACTAAGCCTTTTAAACAGCTTTGAGTAGATTTTCATGATAGTCACAGTTAAGTGAAACAAAATGATTCAAGCCAAATTATGTATTTTATATGGAAATATATTCTTTCTCCTTATGGTTTTGCTGAGAAAATTGCAAAGAACTATTTTTCCAGGCAAGATGAAATACTATTAGAGTTGTGGAGCAGTTCAGCAATTGAGTTGTGAGAACTAGTGATTAACACAGCTCCACAAAGGCTTTTTGCAGTGACCTTCCCAGAAGACTTTGTTTTCTGGAGGGAACAGCGAGGGAGCCAGAATTGCCTGGCCCTGCCTGAGGCTCTGCTTGGCACCGGGAGCACAGCTCAGGAGCTGGGGGTACCACAGCAGCACAGCTGGAGTTGTCCTCGGCTTTTAAGGGCAGTTTCTAAGGTTCTAAGACCTATGCTTATATAGGAAATAGGGGTTTTTTTCCATTTGCATTGCTGTTTTCAGTGGGTTTCAGTGCTTGCTGTGAGACTAAAAAGAGGAAAATAAATAAAATCCCCTAAAGCCCATAGCTTTGAAACAGCTTCTGTCATACTGGCACAGGGCTCTCTGGTATCTGTGAGTGGGAGAAGGGGCTTGTCCCAGCTTTTGTCTGAGGGGAGCATGTCTTTAGCATAACGTTTTGCACTTACACAAAAATGCTATCCATACGTGTGTGCCTGTGTATATGTGCACAGATCGTTCTGTGTGTGAGCCCCATTCAGCCTTGTAACCCATTTGGAGGGAGGCCCTCATATCACAGCTGATGTGTGGCTGGTGTGCCAGCCTTTGAATTCCTTGTCGGAGGGTATCGAGGTGGCTCTCTGGGTTGTTCTGTGGTTTCTGGCCAGGCTGACACTGTGGGGATCCCTGTGCAAAGCCAGCCCAGTCTCTGCAGAGGAGAGTGGCTGTCCCAGGAGGCAAACTGGTCCTGCTGACCCCATGCCAGGTCTCACACCTGAGCCTGGACCCACCTGACCTGCGTGTTGCCTTCCTTGTGAAGATGTGGCTGTTCAGATCTTTGCTACTGAAAGCAGCTTTTAGCAGAGGGTTTGTTTTGCTGCCCTGTGCCTGCCGTGCTGCACAGGTGGGGCTTGACAGAAGCTCAGAGCATCTGCTCCACAGGGATCTGCTGAGTTTGTGGGAGGAGAGGAGGGCTGAGAGAATGCTGTCAGCTCCGAAGGGGAGCCCGGTGCTGTACTGAGATAAAAGTTACAGGATATTGTGAGCTGTAGCCTGCTGAGCTAAGGACTTGTAAGCAGAGGCATCCTGTGAACACGCATGTCAGGGGCATCGTAACCACCACTGGAAGTCAACACCCTGGAACTCACTCCAGTGAAGGTGCAGGGGTCTGTGCCAGGAGTTTTTGTGGCAAACACAGTGTCACAATAAAGGATGCTGAGCTTTGGCTGGGATTTCTTTGTTGTTTTGGGGTTTGTGGTGTGTTATGTGTTTGCTCTTTTTTTTTTTGTTTGGTTAGTTTTTTGTTTTGTGTTTGTTTGTTTTGTTTTGTTTTTGTGTTTTCGTTTTTTTTGAGAGGCGGCAGCATTCTGTAAAGAAAATAATGTCCAGTAAACTAGTTTGCTGTTTGGTTGAACGAGACAAACCCCAGTGTGTGAGCGTGGAGGTGATTCCTATTGTGGCCTCAGAGTAACATCTCCAAACAAAGTCAAATTGCATTTGACATGCTGATTGTACTCTGTAATTTCTTTAAAAATATAATTGCTTAAAATGATTGGATGGAAAGGCAGTGACTTGGTTGGGGTTGCCTCTCAAGCTGATTGTATTATAGGCATTTTGCCTCACTAGAAAACCTAAAACCTTGTGCAGACAGTAGGGGTGTTGAGAGTGAGAAGAAAGGAGAGGTGACTGAGATGAAGCCAACATAACATGAGAGTTGTATTTCTGGAATAGGAAAAAAGAGAGATTTTATAATAATTTTAGTTAATTTTATATGTAAATTTTATAATAATTTCAGGTTTTTTGAACTGTTTTCTCTCAACAAAATCAGTTAGCACTTCTGAAAGAAATATTTGGATTTTGAATAATCAAAATGTGTTGTTCACTATTTGATATTTCTCTCCTTTTTGGGAGGGCTGAAATATCCACCTGAATTAGCAAATGTAGGATTTGGAATTTTTTATTTTAAACTAATTTAATTCAGATCTGATTTTTGTGCCTACATTGTGCTACTTAAAATGCTTGGAACTCTGTGTGGAGGCTCAGAAAGGACTCTGTGATGTGCCTAAGGAGGTTGTCGTACATGTTGGTGCTGTTTCAGGCCATCCCAGCCTATATCCCAAGAGGCTCTGTGTGAGGGTGGGTGAGGAGTGGCCTTTTGCTCGCTGTGTTCCCCTGGCATGCTGCAGGTTCCATCCCTGGCTGTGTGAAATGGATGGCACACAGAGCTGGTGTGACCTGCCCAGCTCCTGCAGTGCTGGAGGGTGTGAAGTTCTGCACTGTGCCTTTTCAAAGTGCAGCACACCTTGGTGTTGCTGAAAGCCACTCAGCAGCTGTGATCACAGTCACACTGAAAGGCTTCCTTGATGGTATGGAACATACTGAAATATACAAGGGAGAACAGGAGCAAAGGAAGTCGTGTCATACTGTGAAATTGTTGGTCTCAGTAATGAAATTAAAAATTTGTTTGTAGCTGTTATTTAAGCACCAGCTCAAGCCATTTAAAGATGATCGTCATTACCTGCATCAGGGACTTGATTATCTTGCTGCCTTTAGAGCTGCTAAGGATTTTTCTATTGACTTCATTGGAAGCTTTTGTAAAACCCTGGTAACGCTGAGTTTATGTGAGAAGGAAGTGTATAAATTCTTCATAATGCCATAATATACAGCAATGTGTATCACAAACCAGCTACTCATTTAATAGAAGCTGCTTTCTTTTTTTAAAAAGGTTTGCAAAATGGTAGGGTTGACACGTGGTTTAAGTCCTTATGCCGCAAAGGCAATTAATGTGAAATTGAAATGTTTCACAGACCTTCATGAAGGGCATTGCCACAGCCCCCTCATGGTTATGATACAAACTGAAGTAAAAGGCTGCAGCTTCTCATACAAACTAAGCATCAACATCCTTCAACTATGAGAAGTTTTTCTAGTACTGGTTTCAAGGATTTATCTCTTTGTCTATTGAGGACTCCGTTGCTTTAAACACAGGACAAATGCTAGGCTGACCAGAAAATACAGCCATCCTCCAAGAAAAGAGTTACACTTTCAATAACAAATTGACTTGAGAATTGATTATAAGTCCAAAAGCAATTACTTACTTATGAACTAAAGTTAAAGCAGATTGCAGGATAGTTTAGATTTAAATAGGTGGCAATACATATCCATTACTGCATTCAATATGCTAATGGAAAACGAGGTCACAATAATAAAGCATCTAATGAACAAAAAACCTTGAGAAACAGGATCTGATCTGTGTTTAGCTTTCTTAATTACAGGATAGCAGCAGTGAAGCGCTTTCATCAGATATTTCATTTAGCAGAAAACTGAAAACTGGAACACCCACAGTGCTGGAAACTTGGACCAGGGTCCTGCAGCAGCAAAAAGGCTGTACAAAATAAAAATACTGCATATGACACTAGAGGTCACAGGAATTGTCACTCTTATGGAGGTTTGTTGCTGCAAAACTCAATAATCAAGTCCCCGTAGATGGCCCTGTGATCTTACAAGGTTGACTTGCCAAATAAACACCCAGTAATGAAGAATAATGGTACTACAGAAAGGTAATATCCTCTTCACAGATGAAAGACCAGCACGTGGTGTTCCACCAAGGAAATCCCAGGAATGACTGCAGTGGATTGAGCAGGGTGATCTGCATGTTGTGATGTTGTCAGAATCTGCCCATATCCTGTTTTATCATCCCTTGGATGTACGGAGCCATCGCGTGGGTGGGATGGGTGCAGTGAGTGTCTGTCACCAAGCAAAACAAGACTAGAAAAAAACAAGGAGCGTCAGCTTGCCAAGGGACAGGCTAAGTGGGAATGTTAGAAATTTAAAAACCAAAGTACCAGAAAACAAGGTCATAAGCTAACCTGACTTAGGTCCTGTTTTGAACTAGTTGATGTGCAGAGGTCCATTCCTACCTAGAGTTTTCTTCACATCTGTGACTTGTAAGTGCAGTGTAACAGGCCAAAAACCCATCCAATCATCTGCACCAAAAAAACCCTAAAAAACTTGAAAATGATGTTAAAAAAACCTGTGGGATTGTATGTTCGCTTGTTTTTCAGCATGACAGGAATCTAAAGCCTAATGTAGAGGCATAGAGAAACTATTTTTTTCCCAATATCTCTGTGGGGAAGGTTGGGGAGTTACCCATGCTGGAAGTGTATTTAAAAGGATCATGTGAGCTGATAGTCCGTAAAGAGAAATTCTGTCTGACGAGATTGCCAAGCAAATGCTGGAGGATGTGGTAAGAAATTACCAACAGCAGATGTCATGGCCCAAAATTTCTGAAGGATTTTTCCTTCTACTTTTTCTACCTGGTAATAAGAAGGGTTGTGGTTTTGATTGCTTTTGAAGGTATTCCAGAGGAGAGCCAGAGCACTACTGGCACGAGGCCTGATGTTTATAGGGGAGAAAAAGAGATAGAAACCGTAATAAGAAATAGAATGAATGGACACACGAATGAATATGGTATTTGGGGAAGAAGTTAGTACAGTTCAGGAGAAAAGTCAAGCCCCACAAATCTATTGCAGTTCTCTGAAGGAGTAGCTAAGCAGGTGGATAAGGTAAAGCCTGATGATATAAAGTCAATTTAGACTTTCAGAAAGGCATTTGACAGGGTCCTTTGCCAGTATTTTTAAAGAAACTTAGCCACAGTGTATCTGTTAAAGGAATAGATAATCAGTCAGGGATCAAAAGAAATGGTCAGGAGAAACATTTATATGAGATCAAGTTATTCAAGAAGACAACAAAGGGGACCTGGATGTGAATATGAGATGAAATATCTCATGATACTGAGTGACTGGGTGACGAAATGTCAAATGAAATGGAATGTAAATAAAATGCAAAATAATGCACTTGGGAAAGGATCATTCCTCAGTGGTGCTTGTTTCTGATCTGAATATAGACACTAACAGGAAGTTTATAATTGATAGTTCAGAGAAAATGCCAGTTTTGCTCACTAATGATCACAATAAATAGGAGTATTAAAAATTATCATGTTGGGAATAGGAAATAGAAAGAAAAAAAGTAATTTTGGCTCAGCATTTACCCCTGATACACATACACTGGCTGACATACACATTTCAGGTGATTCCCAAGCCTGTTCCAGATGGTGTGCCCACAGAACCAGACTGAGGGAAGGGGCGTAGTAGGAAACATGCTCACCCTGTCCAGTATTGTCTCCGAGTCAGTGCTTTGCAAAGTGCTGTTACAGGCTGAGGGCATAGAGAGGACTGCCAGAAGTGACAAGAAGGGAGTAGTGGTGCAAGAGGATTGGATGAAGGAAAAATGTCTCCAGGCTTTCATTGCCAGCTTCTTTAGTTGTTTGAAATGATCAGCAGGAGGAGTGTGTCACATCTGTGTATCTGGAGCACTGGCAAAATGTGCTCTTCTTTAGAAATGAACAAAATTGGAAATGAATCTGCTTTGGGTTCTAGGGATTAGTGCTTTGCCTCCTCATACTACCCCAGGTGAGTGCTGTGGGGAGGGAGGTAGTAGTGTGGGTCTAAGGAAATGGCAGCCCGGGGCAGCTGTGCCTGTTCTTTTCAAAAGAAAGGGAGTTTTAGGAATTCTTGGAGGGCCCTGAAGATGCATTAAATTTGATTTGAACAAGCAAAGCTTCATGTGCTTCCCCAAGAGTATCCCTGATTACATGCAGCCTTGTTGTGAAATCCCCACAGTGGGTAGAGAGAGGCAGGTTTCCTTTTTGGAGCATGAGTGTTGGTGTGTCTCTGATTCTGCTGCTCTTTATGTGGTGGAAAGAAAGGTTCAACCCAGCAATGGTAGAGCCAAGTAAGATGGTTTTGTGCTGTGCCTTCTTACGCCTATTAAATCTGGAAATGGCGTTTAAGGGAAGAAAGTATGAATTTTCCTGTCTCAGCATGAAGCTTTTTCTTTTCATAACAGAGATGCAAGCCCCACTTCCCTGTCATTTAAAGGAAATAATGACCTCCTGTGCTTTGGAGTGCAGAAGTACCTCTTACATTGTTTGCTTTCTCCTTGAAGAGGAATAGTGAAGAACATGTCTGCAGCTGAGACACACTAAACCTGTAAGTTCATGTTGCCGTCGTGGGAAGGAAACAAAGCTGTCATCTGTTTGTCATTCTTTTTATGTCCTTGAACCAAAGCACAGTCCCAGTGTGCAGAAATGACAGCCATGCAGTGCATATAGACACAGAGTTTTCACAGCTGAATTGCTGTTCCTGAAAGGGAATTTCTTAGCCTGTCTCTAGGTATTTAACAAATTCGGGCGCATGTGTCTAGTGCCCATGTAGGTTACTGCTGCTTAGCTCATGTTTTCTCTCTCAATGCGTTGGTCAAACAACTTCTTTTGGTGTTTTTTATTGTGTCAGTGTAAGTTATAGCTTTTGCCTCACTAAAACAATACCATTCTCTGACAAACAAAATAATGATTCCTGAGTGGGATAAAACCTTTCATGCCATACCCCCAGCAATGTGTTCTGCTTTGAGGACACACCTTTGTCCCTTCTGCCCTGCTACTCCCTGCTCTCAGGAGGAGCTGTTCTTCGTGCTTCTCTCCTTGGTGAAGGCCATTCAAAAATCCTGGCCATGATGAGGCTGCTGAAGCTCTGGGGGTGTTTCCTGCAGTGCTGAGCATCAGTACAGTGTCCCACTGTACTTCCCTGTTGGTCTGTTTCCATCTGCTGTCCCATATCCTACACCATTTCTAGAGCAAGGTTTGGATAAAAAAGGGAACTTTAGCCTGTGCGTTGCACCTGCTGCTACAGTGCTAGTGGGAACGATACTGTATTGGTCATAGCATGGCCATGGGAGTGTTGCCTGGAGGTTCAGCTCTGTAAGTGACAGTGCTTTCCTAGCACTTTTACTTGTGCTTAGTTAAATGCAACTTGTTAAAAGAAGACAGTGATCTCTTCTCTGTGGTGAGCAGTAACAGGACCTGAGGAAATGCCCTGAAGTTGTGTCCGAGGAGGTTTGGATTGGATATCAGGAAAAGGCTCTTCCCCCAGAGAGTGGCTGGACACTGAACAGGCTCCCCAGGGCAGTGGGCACAGCACCAAACCTGACAGACCTCAAGAACTGTTTGGATCACACTCTGGGGCACAGGGTGTGACTCTTGGGGATGGTCCCGTGCAGGGCTGAGGGTTGGACTCGATGATCCTTGTGGGTCTCCTCCAACTCAGCTCATTCTGTGATTCTGAGAGATGAGGAGAATGTTTAAATGAGATTGAAATGGGTAATAAAATGTCCCCACTGAGGAACTTGAAAAGGATTGAGGAAAAACTACCCACCAGCCTGCAAGTTGCAGGGAGTCTGATATTCATTAAGCACAGACACCTGATCTGTCATAAACACAAACATGGAAATGCATGAAAAACATGTAATAGTGAATAGCGAAACCACAAACAGTGGAAACTCCCTTACACTGGAAGTTTTCTGGATCAGGAGCTGTTGTTTCCTGCCATGTCCTACCATCACACAAAACTGACATCTGCCACTGGACAAACAGTAGCTCATGTTTCTTTGGCTATGTATGAAAATCTATGGAAATGCCATCTGGGAAGCACAAAGTTAGATGTGTCTGCCAAGTTATTATTAGAATAACCATAGTAAACCAGTATTAGCATTGGGTTATGCCTTCTGTAGTATTTATGTTGAACTGGCCTTCTGACCCCCATACATCCTGCTATGTTTGAGGAGTACAGAAGATGCCACGAGGATTGGGCATGGTCTGTGCTAATTACCAAGATGTTCGTCTTCAAACTCTGGTACAATGTACTGGTACAATGTACTGATCCAGGATATCTTCTGACAGACTCTTGCCCGTGTCAATCTGGTCATGCCAGCAGCATTTGAAGAAGGGCGTGGGCAGTAGGAAGCAGAGATTGTGTCATTCTGTGATCCCATTTGCTCTTCTGCAGCATCAGATGATTTCCTGAGATTCCTGTGGCAGAAATGTTTCCAGGGAAGCTGAAAGCTTTATTGTACCAGCGCTTGAGAATTCAGTCACTTCAATGTGCACAGTTGACAACTATCAATTATCAGAAAGGCTGATCATTGTAGCAGATGCTATGTATAAACCACCAGGCAGAATGTTGAATGAGATGAAATGGCTATTTCTGGCTGTTTAATGGCTTTGGAGCAGAGCAAGTAGAGGGTGTGAGGACTGTTGGTGTTCACCAGCACACGGCTGAGTCTCAGCTGATACACAACTGCTGTGTCACTGTGGCTGCAGCCCCGTGGAACACTTCGGCCTGCAGAAAGGGGGGTAGCTTTTCCTCTTGGTTGTCCAGAAAAGACACCTGTGAAATGGCAGTGCTTTTAGAAGGTTTTAAAATCTCTGCTATGGCTTTTTCCTGATCTCGTACAGAATAACTTGCTTGGGAACTGTATTTACTATACTAAAAAGCTCATGACTTGTATAATAATGAAATACCTGGAAAAGAATAGAACGTTGTTATGCCATAACCCTTAGAGATGTGCAAGGAGCATTGGGACCTGCTCTGCTTGAGCTGACTTTTGAATTACTATGATCAATTGTAGTTTTTGTTGCTTTATGATGAACAACGCTAAAGTAAAAATTTTAAGTATGTGATGTTCACTCACAGATGGAATATTTCTGTAAGTAAAAATATGTAGCATCTGCAAAATTGTGAGGCAAAGTATTCTGAGGTTTATAGGAAACATACATGATAGTATAGAATAAATTAAGGCAGGGAATTGCTATCCATTTTAACGCTCGTCCATGAGTAGGACACATTTTTAATAGGAGTTTAAAATGTCTTTCCCCCTTTCTGAGATGTACACAGATACTCAGAAGTATATGCTTTTACACTCTGTAGTTTCAGACACCATCTCAGCAGGGCAGTTACGATCTCAGTTTATGTAAAGCATAAATGCAGTATGGATATGGAGTGTTCTGCTGTTCCACCTCAGGCATCCTGGGGGTGCCTAAATCAGCTGGATAGCTGCAAACCTGCCCTGAGCCCGGAGCAGAGGAACATGCAGGTACCCTCACAGTCACCTGGTGACACTGGTGCCCCAGAGTCCTGCTCCGTTCGGGAGAGCCTGGGTGGGTTTGTGCCTCCTGTAGGTGCAGCCTCACTGGGCTGCTGGCAGTGGGGTGAGCACCAGCCTGCACTGAATCAGCACCCAACCTGCCTGCTAGCAATTGTAGAATTCAATCATTTCAGGCTTACCAGTCCTAGGCCTGCTCCATGTAGGCAGCACCCGCATTCATGAGCCCTAATGTTATTATTAGGGATTGACATCTCGGTGATATTTAGAATAGGTCAAATTTGCCAGTTTGCCTGTTTCCAGTGATTAATTCTTTTGGCACAGAAATCTGAATTTATCAGATGAGATCTTAACGTTCTTGATACTCTAGCGAACCCGTAGCTTGAAGATCAAATTCTGAATTGTATCTTAAATACGAAGATTTTTTTGTGGAATTTTTTAACACTTAGTACTGATGGGTTTTTTTCCATTTCATCAGGTGTTTGTGGAGGTGTCAATAGTATCATCTTTCACAGCAGGTAGTTAGGTGGAGTCTCTTCATTCTTGCACTCAGTGAGGCAGAAGTGTCTTTAGCTTTCCTAATTCTTAGACTTGGAACTCTATCCTGAAGATTTAAGATTTTTTTTGTCTAGAACAGGTTCTGAATTAGAGTATTTCTCTCAGACTGCTGTATTAACTCACTTGTAAGAAGTAAGTAGTCATGTCTGAATCAGTGAGGGAAGACAAATGTGTTCATTAGCTGATAATATTTTGATGGATCCTGATACCTAGAAGTACTGCAGATCTGAGCTGAACAATTTCATATTCTTGAACAGTTCAGTGGCTCCTTAGGCCCAGGCAGTCCTTTTGGTATGTTATTCCTGGTGAGCTGCCCCGAGGAGATATTCCAGTCCCAGATGGAATCAGTGTCTTTACAGCCCTCTTTACTGGACAATCCAGTCTTTGGCTGCTGCTGACGACTTCAATAAGTGCCTGATTCAGTTGTCTCTGCCCATTTTCTGTCTGTCAGGTGAGCTGTATTCAGCTTCAGAGAGGTTTCATTTTTCCTTCACATAATTCTTGCTCTTTGTTGAAATTGCTTCAATAACACAGATATATCAAGTGTCAAAAAAGGAGCTTTACCTAGCAAAAAGGGAGAGGGATTAATTTCTTCTATTATAAAGTAATCAGAATTGTGTAGGGCAAGAGTAATATCATTTTCTTATTCTCCTTCTAAACAGCACATAGGCAGCTTTTTTGGAAAGTAATAAAGATGATTCACAGAGTTGATAAAAATCTGTCATTCAGGGTGCAAGAAGAATTGCAGTAAATTGGAGTTATAGTATTGAGATCATACATAAATTATGGACAAGTGTTTAGGGTATAATTAGAAATTTTAAAATAACTTGCTTTAAATTTCCTTTATTCAAACATTTATGCCTAAATAAAGGATTGTGAAATACAATAAGGCTGAAAAGTGAGCTTTTTGTAAAGGAGTCATATTTCAAAACAAATCTTGCTGTCTTTCATGTATTCCTCTTGGAACTAAATTGTTCCAGTTCTTCCAATCTCTCTTCATTTGCCCTTTTTCAGACAGCCTGTAGCTCCCCATCGCCTTCAGTTTAGTCATTTTTAAGCAGTATTCCAGCAAAGGCATCTCCAGTGGAAGACAGCAAGTCCTCTCCCTGTAAAATGGCATAGGCTGGCCCCTCTCAGCACTCTCCAGGTGAGTTTTACTGGTGAGAAAAGTACAGTCTTGTTCATTTGTCACAAACTCCCAGTCCTGCCGAACACCTGCACAACGCACACAACCAGCTGGTCAGTTGTTAATTTTCCTTTGGACTAATTTGGTGCTTGGTGTTTTGTGGAGCTGAGTCAGAGATGCTGCTGCAGGTTTCTCATAGGAAGCTCCTTAGCTAGGGAGGCTGCTGAAAGCCATCACTTAAAAATGGACATTAAACTTTTCAGGTCAAACTTTCTGATTTCATTTAAACTTACAGCACCTGATTCACTAGTAAATTAAGCAGTTGGGGTTTTGAACTCAAAGTTAAGTTTGTTCTTAGGCACTTTGCTGGTTTGTGGCCTATCCAGTAGATCCTGGTGTTGTGTTGCTGGATGTGTTGTTAACACTAGTTCAAAAAAATTAACAAATCTGTAAAAGTTTGCACTTCGAGTATGTAAATAATACTTCAAAATCCTGACTGAAAAATCTTTCCCCTGTTTTAAGGACTTGCTAAAATAATGCTACAGCAGTGTCAAACATGAGGCATAGAAAATGTCTCTCCTTTTATTTGGTCTCCGAGTAGGCAGACCTGAGTGTGGTACAGAAAGAGCAAGTGCCTGTCGTCAGTAGTTGTTCATTGCTCTTCACCAGAGCAGAAGGAAGGCTCAACAGGAACACAAAGCTCTTGCTGCAAGAGACTCTACTGCTGTCTTTGGTACTGAGAGCCAGAGTCCCTCAAGCCATGGTCACCCTTCAGCAACGAACTGCATTCCTAACCCTACAGAGGGCCCTTCGGGTGCAGTAAAGGAGTAAAATATATTAGTGAGCCCCAGTCATGGGCAAATGTTTTAAAGGAGGTTGTAGTGAGGTGGCTGTCAGTCTCTTCTCCCGGGTAGCCAGTGACACGTCGCACCAGGAGGGGTTTAGATTGGATACTGGGGAAAAATGCTTCATGGAAAGGTTGTCAAGCACTGGAACAGACTGCTCAGGGGAGTGGTGGAGTCACCATCCCTGGAAATATTTACTGAGGGCTGGAGCTTGGAAACTCAGTGATTTTGGTTTTCTTTGCTTAGGTGACCAATATGTAACTCCTTGTGGAGCCAAAATAGGTTTGGGTCTTTTGCCTTCCTCTGAGCCTGAAAAGAGTGGAGTGCATCCTGAGGAACTTCTGTGTCCCTTGATTCATCCCTTTGCTATTGAGCTTGTGTATGGTAACTGTGAAGATGAGAGCCCAGGGGTGTGTGGCCTGGTTTCTGGCCTGCCTTCTGAGGGGACTTACTGGGAACCTGACCATCTTCAGTGTATGCACTGCATGGAGCTGAGGCCCTGGTGTCTTGGGCAAGATAGAAGTGGGTAGAACTCACCTTTTAGTTGGTCAAATCCACATTTGGTAACTCTGTCAGGTCAGCTTTAACTGCAAAGGCTCAGATTGCTGACCTAAAGAATGGAGCTCTGTTTTATTTTACAGACAGTAAAATTTTAGCCATCAGTACAAAGACTGGGAAAAAAATGAGAGCTTTACAAGTATGAAAAATAAAGTGACTCTAAGGTTATAATGTTTGACAATTATGAATTACAATTGGGTTAGTGAATAATGAACTGTAACCAAGTTTGTTTCTGTGAGCTATGGGACCAGGTTGGCATCTCTCTGCCTAGCAAAGCTCCTGTTATTCAAGATGTCTTATATGGCTCAGAAAGAAGCAAATAGGTTTTGTTTTTCTCAGAAAAACAGATAATGAAAGTATTTATTGTAAACTTTTTAGTTTCATCAGAACTCTAAACCATCTGTAATTTTCATGGGTATGTGATTTGCAGAGTGAGTTTGATGTTTGGTTGCGAATTTTATTCTGTTTCCTGACACTGAATTATTTAGCTTAGTAACATCAACAGTTTATTGTGTAGTTTTGGAGGTTTTAATAGATTTATGCCAAGCATTCTGAAAGCAAGAGAATAGTTATGTTCTTTATGCTAGTTAGAATGTTAATAAGGTTATGTACATGTTTTACAATTAATTCTGTATGCAATGAAAATAGTGGTTCCAGTTTCCTTTTCGTCTTTTTGTATCACTTTCTATTATAATTCTCTGCAATTTTTTCCTAATATGCTGCAGGTAAATACAGGTAATTACCTGGGTGAAAAAACAGTATTTGCAGCTGTAATTTCATGGCATTGAAAAGAAAAAGAAAAGGAGGGGAGAAAAGAAGCATAGACTTTTTTGATTGGGGAGGGCTAAAGCTTGACACAGTGAGTTGTAGATAATTTCCTAGTGCTTGCATTTGGAAATGCACACATAACATGTAGGAGAAGTGGTGACAGTGATTCCCATGCCCTGTACCAGAAGACTGATCCCTGGGTTGGAAATGTGTCCCCAGACCAATGCAGTGACACACCCTGTTCTGTCAGACGAGGGTGTTGTTCTGGAGCCGAGCAAGGGGCAAGAAGGAATTTTTTATGTATAAAATGTGAAAGTGAATGATGAGCATTGTGACTGCAGAAGTTAAGGCTTAAATTATTAAACAACTCTTCAAAGATAAGCCACTTGAACAAGCACTCCCTGGATCTGTGAACCTGTCTGGAGTCATTCTCCTGCATAAGGAACATTTTTGAGGGAATAATCATAAAGCAAAATGAGTATCTCTTGGTATCTGAACATAATAAGGACATTGCGAAGCAGCATGGCTTTGTGTAGGGAGAGATTTTGCTATTTGGAATTCTTTGTTCCTTATTTGTGATTCTCCTTTGAAATTGGCTTTCATGAGTGAAAAATCTGTCCCCACTGTTTTTAGAGTATACTTCATATAAAGTTTGCTGTGGCTGACTGTAAATTTACGAGTATGTGTAGGAATGTCAAGCATACTGACAGAAAGTCAGTAACTTATCTTACGGGCTCTTTGTAACAATAGGTAATTTTAAATAAAACAGCGCAGTATTAAGTGAATCCAGTGGAGGATAAACAGAAATTATATTCTATCTAACATGGATTGAGGATAAGTGAATAAACAGAAGAAACTATATATGTCCTGCAGAATTCTAATCATGGCAACAGCTTAAAATATAGATTCTGTTCTGTAGTATCTTTCCATTTATAGTTTGTTTTCAGCCTCTGGTATCATCAAATATAGAAATACCAATAATTACAGGGAGTTTGTAGCTCTTAGTGAATCAGCCATGGATTACTGAGATTGCCCTTGGAAGGGGAGAAATCCATGAGGAGACAATTATAAGACTTTCTTATGCTGAGATATACACCATGGTGAGAATTCTGAGAAACTCAGTGCATCTTTCCTGAGCCCAAGACATCACTCAGACAAAACTATGGTCATTCTTTTTTTCTTTTAGGGTTGATCAAATATCCTATAGTACAGCAATTTCCACTCTGAAAGTTTTGCACAAATGTTCCCAATGACTTTGCCTCCTGGAATGACACGAAGCATCTTGGTTCTGTTTGTAAACTCTCCGAGATGAAGGAGATGTTCTGTCAATGCCTTTAGTTACACCTACCTGCCCCGGTGTTGAGTGCTTTAACAGCCTGGATGTACATCCTGGAGCGTGTGAGAGTCCAGAAAGGGAGGGGGGCAAGCAACACAGCTTAGAATGTTAAATCCTTCCTCCACACTGACAAGATGATATATTCATTTCTTTCCCTTTAAATCAAAGTGAGCCCCAGCTCCCAGTCAGAGAAGTATGGGATTGTATATTTATTTCTTAAGCATCTTTAAGTTAACAAACCACTTGGGCATGCTTAGAGCAGCATATGTGCTTTATTGCCTTTCTGAGACAGACCCAACCTTTTTTAAAATGGTTTAAATATGCATGTTGATCTGAAAGACCTTTGGTTTTCCTAGATATCCTTGTGAATAAAATATTTACAAAATACATAACAGAAAAGTTAGTAAATGCTCACCAAAAAATAACTACCTGACTTTATGCTTATTTAAAGCCAGTACTGTTTGATGGCATTTTAATTGTGCTTCTAGAGCCTGAGTTATTACTATAGTAACAAATATCTGCAATAACTAATGTAGGTACTTAGCTTAAATAGCATCAGTCCACTGGGACAGACTCTTAAGTGGAAGCCTTTGCAGTATCATTGCACATCTGTTTTATGTATAGACTGTGGACATAATGGCTTTTGCTTCTTGGTGCTGAGTGAGAATGGTGCTACACCCAGAGCCTTTTCCTGTACTTCTAGAAAGATGGAATTTCTCCATCATCTTCCAACCAGAATTCTCCCTCTGCGTGTGTCATTTTTCTTCCTTTTAAAAAATAGCTATGTCAGATTGTCTGCCTCCTGCACATTTATGTAAAGCATTTTTTCATGGTGCTTGATGTAATTGATAGCATATATAGAATTTATGGTATTTAATTCTGAAAAATATTATCCATTAGGTAAAGGGAAGTTTCCACAACATTTATCTGGTGATCTTGAGAGTGAAGATTATGACAAATATGAACTTTCATCTCAGTAACACCCTGCTTTCCTTTGAAAGCATGGGAGGTCCCTTAGGGATTTGGGAGACCTGCCACGGCAGGGTGTGACAGTTCGGAGGCACCTGTGGTGTCAAGCTGTTCCCCTGCTGGCTTTCCTTCCTCAGGAGGGTTCTGCCTTCCACATGGGAAACAAGTCATCTGGAGGCCTGGGGAGTGCCAGTCCTCTGTCCCTTCAGTTTGGTGAGAATAGACCCAAATTCCAGAACTAGTCAGCCTGCCCAAAGCAGCACAGACCTCAGGAATTGTGGGCATGTTGTGGTGGTTGGTTAATTTACCCGTGTGCTTTATGGCTCTTCACAGGCACCTGAGAGCACTCAAGGATGAGAAGAGATGAGATCCAGCAAAGCAAAGGGTTAGGTTTTATATTAGGGAAAAGAAGAATAAACCAAGTTCTGTTTGGCACGACGTTTCTTTTGCGTTGCCTCCTCTGTTTCTCAGTGCACCTGGGAAGCTGATGATTGTAGTCTCATTTCCCACCTGGCTCCTCTGAGTCACATTCTGTTCCTTAACTAATACCTTTCTTCTTCTTGAAGTGTCCTCACTTCAAACCACAATGTTTTTGAGAGTATTTATACCATTTTTATGAGTCATATGTTATAAAAATACATTTGTACTTAGCCATTGAAACATTTGTTCACAGTTTCTCCAGTTCATAGTTCTGGTAGATAAGGAATTGTTAATATAGACAGGAGAATTGTTATTTATGGTGTTTTTTCAAATCATCCTGTTTTGGGTCTAGCATCTACTATTTCAAATGCCCGTGCTGTCCTACAGGATGCTCTCAGAATGCTTGAGTGTATCTTGAGGTTTGATACGTGCCTCCTTTGTGTGGTCCTTGCTCCATGTGCCAAATAGCTGAGCAGCTGTGTTAGAAACACTGTAGGTCAGTTGAAATCAGTGAAATTGCAGGTCTCATCAGTTGTAATTTTGGCCCCAAGCACAAGCAGAGTAAATATGTGTCTCTGTGGTTCAAAAACCTTAAAGCCATTACTGCAAAAGAGCTCTAGGGATTTAATGGACTCGTATTTCCAAAATGGATTTTCTCTCCAGCAGATATCAGAGTTTTGGAGGCCTTATTTAGTGCTATCAATGTAAATATGAACATTTTAAATAATATTTCAAGTTCTTACAGCAATTCTTACCTCTTTTTGGTGGCTCCAAATAGCTTCAGTCCTGACACTAAGATCCTTTTTGCAAGACACTTTGAAAGCCTCTTGGAAAGACAAGTTTGGCCCCAGGGAGCTTCCAAAATTAGGAGCTAGCCTATAGCTCTCTTCATGCTGAACGTGATCTGTGGCATAGTTTTAACTGTGGATTTTAGATTTTTTATGGGAATCCCCCTCACCTTTCTGCTCTTCCCCAAACATCTTCCTCCAGGTTGTGTATGGAAACCCTGGCATGGGCAGGGTGTGTGGTCCAGGGCTGTGATTACAGCCATACATGAGCCATGTGGCTTTCTCTGAGCCCTTCCCATAGCCTGGGCTGACATGGAAGGCACGTGGCAACTTTGTCACCCCAACCTTCTGTCTTCATTTGTAAATGACAACTGTCTGAAATGGATACTTTTTTTAATCTCTCTATTTTTTTCGTGCACAAAACAAGTAAACAAGAAGGAAGGAAGGAGACACAGGAGTGGTAACCTTGGAGACTGAAAGCGAGGAGTGGGGAGCTGTTAATTTATTTTCAAGCTGAAGTGCTGTTCATACTTCCTCTATGACGCAGACTTGTGCTTTTCAGGAACAATAGGAACAGAACGTGTCCTTCTTACCTGTGCTGCTGTGAATGTGCCTCTGGGAGAGGAGACACGTGTCACTGTGTAGGATCAGCTCATTTCTGTGCCCGTTGCCCCCACCAGGTTGTGACACAGGCTGTTGGTTTTCCGTTGCCTTTCTATTTGGTTTAACTTGAGGATGCAGACTAGCACCTCACAGTCCAAGGCATATTTTCAGTTTGAAGTATAAAAGAGGCTGTGTTGCTGTAGGGAAGAGATACGTGCTATCCTGCTGCTTTCTAAAAACAAGGAACTACTGCCAATCATTGCTGCACCGTGTAACAGATCTATCTATATGTGTGTTAGTATCAAGAAGAGCACAATTATGCTTTTTTATGATTATTTCAAAATGAAATGCTAATTGCTTTTAGTTGCTTCTTGCAGTGCCTGGGATATTTGGAGCTGGAAGTAGTATTTCTGATATCTCCATGGTAAAAAAAGGAGATTTGGACCCTGTACTCCTCTAACTATAGTGAGTTGTGAGTTGTGAATGGCAGCAGTATTATAGCTAATCTGTAAAAAAATTAATTAAAATTCTTGAAATCGGCAACAGAACAAATATTGTGCAATTTAAATGAGATGATGTGTCTGTGCTTCTACTCGGGTTATGATATGGAAGCATGTCCTTGCTACTTCAGTTCCAGGGTTTTTCTTGTTATCCAGCCTGACATTTGGGGCATCACTGACACCATCACTCAGGTATCTCATACATCAGATCTGAACTCCCTTCTCCTGGTGATCTGGAGTGTTGCACACCTCTGTGACTTGTCTTGGAGCCTACACAACAGGCAAGGTCTTAACAGAGGGAAAAGGATGTCCCTTTAAATTTTTTTTTTCTCATTATGATTTACCATTTAATCCCTTTTTTCAGAAAATCTATCATCCTTCTGACTGGAATCAGATTTTTGTTCTCTTATGGCTTTCCATGTATTATTAACAGAAATTGCATATGAAAAAAAATTCATCTCCCACTCAAAAAGAACATGAAAAAGCCAAACAACTGTTTTCTTAATTCTCTCTTTCTGTGATTTTTATGCAAAAATTTCTAGGTTTGACTTGTCTCCTTTCTATCCCACTTCACAATTCCTTTTAGAATTTTTCCTTTGTTGTTCAGCTCCATCTTTATATAAACTAAAAATTAATGGGTTCTTTTTGATTCATTTAATTCTAGTGCCATCTGGAATTGTATCAATTGTGCAGTTTCTCCATCCTTGTAGGCAGCAGCATATACTGCTTTTCAGATTTTCAGGCTTTGATCCAATTTGCAAACGCTTCAGTGATTTTCTCTCTACGTACATGTTTGAGGATTACAAGGAGTACTGGAGTCAGCTTTTGAAGGGACTTTTTACCACACAGGGAAATTCAGCCTGGCAGTTTAATTTTAATTGATGGTCAAATGAGGTAGAAAGTAAACAACCCCAAAACCTAATGGAGGCACCGTTTCTTTTTTAAATGCTAACGCAGGAATGAAACTGAACTCACTGTAAAGAGCTAGGCTTGTTTACAGTACAAAATTCTGCCTTAAAAACAAAAAAGCTTCCTCTTTTCTTGCATCCTGGTGAGTGGTCTTGGATAGAGGACTTGGAAATATAGTCAAGTCAACAGAGAAAATCACCCAAATGCTGATGGGGGCTCTGACGCTCCATCTTCTCTTTTGCAGCTGTTTACACAGATCCTTGTTTAGGGACAATGCATTTACCTCCCAGGGCTTTCCTGAGTCATTTCCCTACAATTCATCTTCCCCTGTCAGCCTGGCACTTGAGAATAAGTCCTAAGAATAAAGTGGAGTGGTTCATCTCTGCCCATTTCTTCAATTTCTATTCTTGTGTTTTAAAACTGGAAAATGTAGGCTCTGAAGTGTTAATGTTACAAAAATAGTCTTTACTATATGCACGCTTATAGTTTTTTTCCCTGTCTGTGGGAAATAATGACACTGCTCTCCTATAAGTAGGAGCTGCCAGAGCTGGGGTTGATGTCACAGGCACTGGGGCAAATGTTTCTCCAGAGGAGGTGGCCCTGGAAGGAAGGTCGTGAAGTTGGTTTGTAGTATTTATTTGTAGAAACAGTTGGTTCATCTCGCAAATGGACACTACATTGCAGTTCTTCCAGAAATCAAAGAGTAAATAATCATCTCAGAAGATGAAAATGGGAGGATAAATGGTGTAATATCCTTGGGACCTTTGCACTGGTCTGTAACCTTCAGGCAAAGACAGGAAAACACTGTGGAAAGATTTTGGCACACAACTGAGGCCAGCATCTGAACGTGGTGGAATCTGGGCCAGAGACAAAGGGTGGAATTCAGTTCAGCTCTGTTTAGGCTGAATTATTCCCAGAGGGATAGAAAATGGCCATGATGGCTTGTTGGCAGGACAGGGGTGCTGCAGTGGTTGAGCCTTTGGTACTGCTCCTACAGAAGCAGAGTCCCTCTCCTGCTGTGGGATGGGAGTGATTCACAGCCTGCTCTGCTGGAGGTGCCGGTGAGGCACACAAGGGAACAGCAGTAAAAACAGGGATGCAGTTTATGTTTTACTGTACTTTTAGCATTCTATTATGTTTTCTGTGTGGTTATGAACATTTTTTGGTGAGAGACATGGGCAAAAAACCCCACCCAAAGAGATAAGCCAAGATCCATTTCCAGTTGTGATTGAGCTAACTTAACTAGCCAGCATTGTTCAGTTTTTGCTGGTGAAAACATACACTCAAGTGGCAGTGAAAAGCTGTAAATGCTGTTGAAAATGGGAGTGTAGGAGACTTTATGGATTTTTTATTAAATAACGCACAGTAGAGACAGTAATTACAACTATGGACATGGGATATGGTCATGTTTTATACTTTTCTACTGAAACAAAAACCACTCTAGAGTGATACCTGTGCTTTTAGTGCTCATGAACAAAAACCCTTCTCTCTGGAGCCTCACATCTTGCTGAGTCAAGTCAACAGCAATATTGTGGTTAATTAGAGAAGTGCAATATCAATTTTATACAGCATTTAACTGCATGCTTAAGGGATGTAAGACTTTTAAACCAGAGCATAAAGGGATAGATAGAAATCATAAAATATAACTGCTCATCACTGCATATACCTTCCAAGTAATGACAATTGTTGATAAATGTGCAGAATAAATGATGAAATTATGTCATGACAGGGTTACAGATGCAGATTTGGAGCAGGAGGATTTTCCTCCCCTGCGTGGAAGTACCTGATGTCTGTGTTCTGCTGGTGGGTTACTGAAAACCAACAACAAAAAGGATAAGAGTTGTAGTAGGTACAAAGGCACACGTTAGAAGATCCAGCTATTGCAGCGTGAGAAGGATGTATTTCATATAAATATTATCACATAAAAACATGTCAAAATTCAGAGGTAGAACAGAATAGGATCTATATGAACTGGTGAATGCACAGATTTTATAGTAGTGTAAATTCAGAGGTAATGGAAATGTTTAAGACCTACATATATAAGCACTAATCATCAAATAAGCATTGATAGATAAAAGTTTGATCCCCAAACAAAGCTTCACGGCATAAAAAGATGAGGTAATAAAGTAACAGACACAGATCATAAAAGATACCATACTGTGAACCAGTGATGAAGCTAAAAAACAGTGCAGTGTTTGACTTTACAGCATTCTGGAGAGATGGGGTGAGAAACACAGGAGGAAGAGCCTGGTGTCCAAATTGGGCCATGGCGTAGTGTAAAGGTGTAGGTCATTATCATATGCAGTTTAATGCTAAGTGGACTAGTTTGAAAGGGAATCCTTGCACAGTAATAGCAAAGAATGAAAAAAACCCCAAAACTAACCCTAAAAAATGTCAGTGAGGGAGGGGTATTTGGTCAGGGATAGGTTCGGTAAAAAACCCCTTGGAATTCTAAAAGAATGGATATTGTCTTAAAGATCTTACCAAACTTCAGGGCAATGCTGCTTTCCAGCAGCCTCTCTTTCTGCTCTAAGGACATGCTGTGAACTGTATTCGTAAGCACAAGTACAATTCTCGCAGGCAAGTCAAAAACATGCACCTCTGTCCAGCATATCAAATAGGATTCACGCTGCTATGAAGCCATACTTTTGGAAGACCACGCTGGATAGCTCTTTTAGGGAAAAAAAGGAAATTATGGAAGCCTTCAGATTTCTGTAGTAAAGAGGTATCCTAATTTTCTTTGGCAAAATATGTCTAGCCATTATAAAGCTATCAAATTGACCTGAGTATCTCTGTATTACAGACAGACTGCACAGACCTCGGAATGAGCATGTGTGAGTTCTTGAGACACAGTCTGGAAGAGAGATTTACTGAAATAACTCATCCAAATGTGTGTATTCCTGAATAGCACAAATGACAGGAAAAGAAGAAACATCTTTCAAGTGACACTCTTCTCGCTGTTATTTGGCACTCCAAACTGCAAAAGCATTTGGGTTGGTTTGAAATATCTTTAGATAGAAATTACCTTAATAGCCTACTTATTCTGACAATTTTTAGCTATGGATGCCCCCCCATGTGGATTTGCAAAGAGATATCAATGTATGATCATACTTGTAACAAAAATAATCTGAGCTCTTGTTGCCAGTGGCTTGGAAGTTGTTTTAGTTGGCTGAAGATTCCAAATTGGCTGTTGCAAAGCTCTGAGTCTTGGGCAGAACCAAACTGCTGTTTCCATGATTAGATGCTGTGGGTGCTCGTTCTCCTGGCACTATGAAATAGCTCCTGTGAGCACAAATGGTCTGTGAGTGTAAATGGTTTCCTGCAGCAACACGCACACTCTAATGGGGGCTAAGAAGCTGGTTTATAAAACACTATGTGGTCTGCTAATTTCACTTCATCGTGCGCTTCCTGAAGAGCATGAATCCTGAGCTGCTCTCTGGAAAGCCCAGGAAAAAGCTTCCAGCTGAGCCCTTTTTTATTGAGAAATTAAAATTTAGGAAGATCAAGGCAGGCTCTCGAGTCTCATCTTGGTGAGCACTAGAAAGTCTTCAGGTACTTAGGTCTGAGCCTGCTTTTGGTTGTTGCAATGGCTGTTGTTGAAACAGAACTATATGAAAAGAAACACATTTATCCTGCTCAGAATCTGTCTTCTATTCCTAGTTGGCTTTTCTAGATTGAGTAGGGATAGAGCACATTCAGAGCTCTCTATAGTTTTATTAAAAACAAGTAATCAAGATACTTAAAATGCTGACACCAGCAAGGAAATCTGAAGTAGCCCTTATTTCCCCTGATAAACTACACCCAAAAAGAAAAGCGACAGGAACAGAGACAACAGCACGACGTTGTGTCAGGGAGGTTTAGGCTGGCTGTTAGGAGAAGGCTCTTCTTTCCCCAGAGGGTGGTTGGCATTGAACAGGCTGCCCAGGGAAGTGGTCACAGCACCAGGGCTGGCAGAGCTCAAGGAGAGCTTGTACAACGCTCTCACACATGTGGTGTGACCCTTGGGGTGTCCTGCACAGGGCCAGGAGTTGGACTGATGATCCTGATGGGCCCCTTTCAGCTTGTGATATTCTATAATTCTGTGGAAAGTACATATCATGTCTCTGTCCTCAACACATTGCCTCAAAATAGGCTTTACTGGTTTAGCAATACTGTGACTTTATCTCTTTTCCATTAACTACTTTTTCTCTCAAATTCTTTTAATATGTTTGTTATGATATATAGTATGTCTCTGCTACAGAAGCTCTGTGGAGCTTGTAAGGAGGTTTAAATCTCTAGAGACTCTCTGATCAAATAAGGTCACAGCAGCAGTCATGATGCTGATCAAATGCACTTTTTACATTCTCATCCACATCTCAAGTGTTGTATCAGAAGCTGCTTCAAAAGAGCAGGAGGATGGAAGTTCTTTTGGAAACTTTCGCACTGCATATCTGCAGGACAGGAGAAAATCTTTTTAAAGCAACATCAGAACTAAAAACCACTAGTCTTTACTATAACTTTTTTATTATTGTCTCTAGTGAAAATTTTCAAGAGATGGTTTCACTGACCTCTTTTAACATCTTAATTCGGCCCAAGAACCTGATATATAAGAAAGAAATCCATTGGACAACTGTAATTCTTAAGTCAGCATGTTCCGTTCAGTTTCAGTAAGTGAGAAGAATCTTAAATATGCTCTCCCTTCTGTGCCTTTTTTGATCATAGTATTAGGATGGGCCTGAAATGCAGACCTCTTTCCTCTCTTTTGAGCTTCAGATCAAGATGAAAACACACTGTGGAAGCTCATCGTGTAGGCAGTGCTCACATCTTTGCTCTCAAAAATGGAGAATGATACTATTGGTGTATCACTCTTTAGGCAACTGTTCTGGCTGCTGCTGTAGATGCCATACAGGTTTGGAACAAAAATCAGTTGAAAATTACAAACCCACAGTCTGAAACAGAATGAAGTACAGCCTGTCCTGGACTAAGCAAAACTCAAGCCAAACTGCTGCCAGGTAATCACTACAATTTATAAATGTGTATTCTACAGACAGGGGCACCAACTGGCTGTGTGGAGTAGCTGCTGCACAGGGCACACTTTGGTCTGGTCCCACCATTGTTCTTTAGCAGTAGGACAGTGGTACCAGAGGTTGGAAGGTTCACAGAAAATTGAAACTACTTTAGGTCAACTAGGCAGCATTGTTTTCCTTCTTCACAAGTGCCATGCTAGGTGCAATACCTTTATTTTTATGTTTAGGCATTGGAGTTGTAACTTATAAGGACCCCGGTGAACCATCCATGTGCTCTTGCTACATTGAGGAATGGCAAAACTGTAGGAGCCTTGAGTCCAGAAATGTTTGACCATTGCCATCAGTGTCCCAGCACACTCTGCTTCCTCCGAGGTAGAAAATGGTGCTTCTTGCTCCCTTCAGCGGAGTCATAAAGAATAAAGGAAGTGCATTCATGGGACTTCTTGAATTGCTGAACATATTGCTGGGGAGTAGCTTGTCTCTAAACCAGTGGGAAATATCCAGCACAAACAGATGGCCAATCTTCATTCAGCTCTATGCTGTGTAGCACACAACAGTTTTCTCTTTTTTTCTTTTTACAGCATTCCCATTTCAGTCAGATTAGTGATGGGGCTGTGCAGAGCAGCCTGTGACTGCCTGGGCACTGCCTGCCCGTCCTCTGCCAGAACTACCTGGCCTGTTGCTTTAGATGCAGAGATTAATTCTTCCCCTCCCTTGCTAGACCACACAAAAGTGTCTCCTGCCAATGTTATTGTGCTGGGATTCAGCTTGTGAGAGCACTTGCGAGGAATAAAGGATGGAGAATGCACTATTACCCCTAGCTATTTCCATGTGTATTGCTGAGGACAGGATTAGCCTTCCTGATTGCCTGGCGAGAGGATATACCTGTTTGATCAGGGGCTGGGCAGGGTTTAACCCCAGGTATGTGCTCAGGAGACTGTGAGTGCAGCAGCTCACTGTGAATGCAAACCTGTGTATGCTGCTAAGGTTTACACCGCGGGGGGGGGGGGGGGGGGG
>JAWWMP010000167.1:507374-653688 GCA_035047865.1 Dendrocincla tyrannina
GCCAAGGTTTACACACACCCCCCCCCCCCCCGCCTTCTTTAAAGAGCACTGCAAACATTTGATCTTTACTTCTTCCCTGTCTGGCACCAGCACGGTGCCATAATTAGAGTGAGGTTTTAGAAGTTTGCTGTGCCATGCAGTATTGATGGACCGGAGTGGACCAAGTCTGTGTGTGTGCAATCGAAAATGCACAGCAGCTGCTTCACCTGACAGGCTCCAGAGCTCTCCTGGGACAAGGAGAGGCACAGCCGAGTTTCTGCCAGGCTGTTCTCTCAGATGCAGTCTCAGGGCTCGCCATGGTACCCAACCAGCTCCTTCCACCTCGTATCCTTTTCTTTTCAAAACAGATTTTTCAGATTTTTTCCATTCCAAGATAAAAAAAAGGTAAAAAAACTTCTTGTAAACTTATTTTCCAAATTTACCAAAGAAGGAAGGTGATTTCAGGTGAATGCAGTCCTTTATTTGTTGTACATAAATCAGATGTTTGCTACATGAACATCTTTTGTTTTCTGCTCTTTACAGCCCAGACTGACAGCTAACCTCTTAAAGCTTTCAAGTAAAACTCAGCTGAAGAAATCTTTGCTTACACCAGACTCTGAAAATGTCCAGGGTTTTTTATTTAGTGCTTTTGTTACCTCCCTGTGGTCTTTAAATTACCTGGTCATCAAGAAGGCATTTATCTTCCTGTTAAAATAAGTGCACTCAGAGGTGCCGACAGAAAATTATGCATAAGGATATAGTTTACCTACACAGGTTGCAATCTAATAAAATACCAGTCACTTCATTTTCCCAGGTTTGTGAATATTTATCATCATAAGCAAGTAGTAGAGAGAGGCTGGGCTGAGGAAATAAGGGATAGTAGAGGAAATCATTGTAACCCATAGAAGACAGATCTCCTTAGTGAAAGCATGTTCTTGCAAAATCCCAGGTAAAAGCTGCTGACAGTTTCCTTTGTGTCTCTAAGTGGCCCTGACCTAAACCAGCCCCATAAATTAAGGTGCTCAAGAACAGTGTGTAACAGAAGAGACATTGTGCCAGCTCCTCGCCAGTGCCCAGTAAGGATCCCATCATTTTCTATAAAAGCAGCTGGCTGAGCTAATTGTGTGGCTAAGGAAGCATCAGCAGGTTGCAAGAAATCATTAGTCACCTCTGCAATATACCTGGTAAATTAGCAGTACATTGAAGCAGAGCTGTTCCTCTCAGGAGTGCGCTGTAGAATGCAGACAGGTTCAAGGCTCTGAAGGAAATCAGCGGGTGGGTGTCAGCAATTAGAGAGCTGCCGTCTCTTCCAGTACCAAATCAAGGCACAAGAGCTGCAATTGTGGCTGGGAGCAGGCTGTGCTTCCACGATTTTACCAGGCACCTGCAGCCTGATGCACCAAGCTGATCTTTCCAGTTGCCCACTAAGTGCTGTAGGAACTCTAAAGAGGTTTCAAGTTTACCCATCAACTGCAGAACAGCAAATGGTGCCATGTCAAGGATAGTGATGCAATGGCAAGGTTGGATGCAGCAGTGGGAGAAACTACAGTACAAAGCTAACTCTTCAGGAAACAGGAAAAGGTCAGCAGCTCACTGCATCCGAACCACAGTGTGAGCTTATACTGAATCAGTATTTTGACTTAGGCACTGCCTTCCATGTTTTTCACCTCATGTAGGAGCTCTAAAGACAGTTTTTTTCTAGTTTTCAGGCATTGCTTGGGTGAAGTAGATTGGAAAAGTGCTGTTATGTCAAGTGGAAAGTCTTCTGAATTAGTCTTGACTCTTGTGAACTAGATAAACCTTTCTCATCACGCTCTTCAGCTCCATAAACATTGAGATGAGTCCCTACAGAGACAGAAGCAGTCCTTTGGTCACACTGAGCAGGGCTGACCCTACATGGATTTCCCTGGAAATCTGAATCTGCTCTGGAGGGTAAGGCAGTGATTTCTGGTAGACTTGATCCAGAGTGAAGAAATCTGCTGGTCAGGTTCAGTGAGGCAGTGAAGGATATCTGCACTGGTCTGCTGTTGTTCAGGCTGTGTCTCTGGGCTGGTTCTGGATGGTGTAGAGTTAGTTTCCTTCACAGCATCCAGTATGGCCTGCATTTTGGATTTGTGCTGAACCCAGTTGATAATCCAGGGATGTTTTCCTTATTGCTGAGCAGAACTTACACAGAGCCGAGGCCTTTTCTGCTTCTCACCCCACCCCACCCCACCAGTGAGGAGGCTGGTGGGGCATGAGGAGCTGGGAGGGGATGGAGCCAGGACAGCTGATCCCAGGTGGCCCAAGGGACATCCCAGACCATATGAGGTCATGCTCAGCACATAAAGCGGGGGGAACATCCAGAGGGCTGGTGTTTGTCTTCCCATATCACCATTTCTTGTGACGGAGCCCTGCTGTCCTGGGATGGCTGGACACCTGCCTGCCCAGGGGAAGCGGGGAATGGATTCCTTGTTTTGCTTTCCTTGCATGTGCTGCTTTTGCTTTACCTACTAAACTGTCTCTCTCAACCCATGAGTTTTCTCACTGTTACTCTTTCAATTCTCTTCCCCCTTCCTATCGGGAAAATGAGAAATGAGTGAGTGGCTGTGTGGGGCTGAGCTGCTGGCTGGGTTAAAGCATGACAGGCCTGAAGGGCAGCCTCAGTGTATCTCACCAGTGTATTTCATGCTGGGCAAGAGTATAAAAATTAAAAAAAATAAAAGTTGGTTTTGCATCTGGAAACAATAATATTTAATTAGTTGTGAGTTACCGAGACCTGACTGAAGCCTGACATCAGAGTTTTAATCTTGCACTGCAACTGCTTAAAGTAGGAGAAAGGGATATGAAATGAGTAATGAGAAGGCACCAGTGTGGATGATGTTAGTTGTGGTTTCCTCCTCCTGCCCTGCACATGGTGTGGTGGGAAAGGAGAATTCACCAAGAGGACACACTGGGAGCAGCAGCACTCACCAACAGTCAGAGAAAGCTTGCTGCTGTCTTCATAGATTCATGCTCTCAGAGACTTGGATAGCCAGTAATGTGTCAGCTTAGGTACACATTTATGTTGTCAGACAAGGAATATCCAGGAATAGCTGTTCATTTTCAGAGCAATTTTCAAGGCTTGATACATCCTGTGTAATCTGTCTGGTCCATCAGTCAGACTGTGGACAAGGAAACAGTGGTATGGGAGACAAGCATATCGGTTCCTGTCTCAGTCCATGTGGTGAAGCATCAGCTGTGTGGGAGCCCTTGGTCCAGGTCGAGTCTGAGGGAAAGAGGGGCAATGTGCTGCTGAAATTTTGCAGATCTGGCAGTAAGTGTGTGCTCTGTTCATTTGACTGACTGATGAAAACAAAGTCTCACCAGTGACTGGTCTGTGCACATGCCCTCTTTTATGAGACCTCTTGCTGTTTTCCCTGCAGGGTGTCCTCACTTCCAGCATGCCCGGGGCAGCCACTGCTTGTCACAGCTCAGTAACAGCTCTCGGTAGCTCCAGCAGCTGGCAGTGCTCTCTAGAAATTCAGTGTCATTTATGCTGCTTTGCAGTGCTTCACCAAAGTCACAAAGTACCAGCTCCAACAGGCCTTGGAACTTGGTGGGAGCAGGAACTGGAATTTCAAAGCAAGAGGCTCCCTCAGTACTGAGATGTTTTTTTTTTATGTAGGAGTGGTCTGCTTCTTCCTTACTAAATACAAATACTAGAAATGTAGTATTCAAATCATATAATTTTTTGACTGCTTTAGTGAGCATGTTACCAGCATTTCTACTGTATTTCTATTGTATATATTTCTATTTGTAGTATATAGCAGAACAGAAATACTGGCTGTACTCTGCAGTTACCACTCAGAATGCAAGTAGCACATGAAAGAGGTTCTAAATAGTATTAAATGTTTTCTTGTAGAATTTGCAGAACACTAATTATAAACATTGGATTTTCACTCTAATTATCCAGTATTTCCTCTGCACTCATGGTCACAGCCAAGGAAATAATGTAATGAAATTAAGTGAATATTAAAATATATATGCACACACATATACACTTCAGGTTGACAAATATATAAAAAAAAAGATAATGTAAAAAGCACTTCAACAAATCTAGTTCAATTTAACAATTAAGTGGCCATATGTGTGTTGGATACGCTGCCCCAGTGGACACTGTTTAATTTTAGTCCCTTAATCCTGTGTTCTCTTGGGCCAAAGCTGGTATGCCATGTGTTTGTGCCCGTGCTGTGGGTCCTAGCCCTGTGTAGTCCTGCTGCTGGAGTGCAGCAGATGGGGCAGGGAGGTGGCTCTTGGATGATGCCAGATTTCCTGTCAGCTGTATGATGGAGTTACACCTAGTACTCAAGGTTTAGGTTAGCTGCTTGATGATGGTGGCATGCTGTGGGGAATTGCTGTGTGAGAGCAGCCAGCTGCTGGAGAGCTCAGGGCTGAACCTGAGCCCAGGCTGTGTGTTAGAAAGGAACTTGCACTCATTTTCCATTTGTAAGCCTTGCACTACCTAAAGGGGCCTACAAGATTTCTTTGCAAAGACTTGCAGTGAGAGAACAAGGGATAATGACTTTAAACTGACAGAGGGCAGGTTTAGATTAGATACTGGGAATTAATTCTTCCCTGTGAGGGTGGGCAGGCCCTGGCACAAGTTTCCAAGAGAAGCTGTGGCTGCCCCTGGATCCCTGGAAGTGTCCAAGGCCAGGTTGGTTGGGTCCTGAGCAACCTGGGCTAGTAGGTGTCCCTGCCCATGGCAGGGGGTTGGAGCTGGATGGTCTTTAGGGTCCCTTTCAACTCAAGCCATTGCAGGATTCTGTGATTTTGGGGCCTTCAGTAAAAATAAATTGCCTGGTTTTCCTGAAATGCCCTATTGTGTGCAGCCAGCACGGCTCTGGAGCAGCCATCTGGTCCCTCTTGCTGCCTCTGCTGCTACACCCTGAGCACGGCAGCAGTTTGCAGTTACTCTCCTCTCTGCTTCCCCCATGTCCTTCACCCCAAAGCACCAGCCCTTGCTAAAGCAGCACCCATGTGGGCCTCCAGTAGGGAAGAACAGAGCTAACATTTATTCTTCCTTTACAGAAGAATCAGCATGATGAGCTTGCTGGTTTTCATGCACTTGTTTGTTTGCATGGTGCGAAGGCTTTTTCTGTGAATGGGAGGAATGTTTAGCATCTGATTTTCTGAACTGAAAAGATTTCCTGTCTGTATAATTAGTCTCATTTATACAATTAGAGCTTATCCACTAATTGCTTGGGCTTTTTTCTTAGTTTGCTTCCCTCTATATAGAATATTCATCAGACAGCTCATGTTGGGAAGTCAACAAGATTGTTGTTGTTCTGTTTTTTGTGTCTCTACAAGGAATGTGTTTGTCATTGAAGCAATGAATTGACAAATGTTATCTAAACATCACTTAATGTCAGCATTTTTTCCTGAGTGACATGATGATGAATTCTGGAGTAAAAAGTGTCCTAGCAGAATTTCTTCAAGTAAATAATTGGGTTGTGCCAAGAAATTCCATAAGGACCTCAAGACTTAGCAGTTGCCAAATATACTGCGCAGCATTAGCCACTCTTCTTGAGATATCAAAGTAATATACGATGAACACTGCAAAATCTGCTTTCTCTAGCACTTAGTGTGTCTTTTTTAAACCTAATTCACTGTGTGCAAATGACATTTGCTTTATAATAGTATTATATATGTTGTAATATATAATGTCTTATTGTAACATGTCTTCAAGCTCTGCGTTGTTCATGTCTGTCTCCCTAGCACAGTAGGGACTGTGGTGCATCCTGTATGTCTTAGAGCTTAATCATTCAGTTATCCACTAAACATAAGTGGTGTGAACATGCTCATAAGTGAGAGCAATCAAACTCAATTACAGAGAAAGTCCAAACTTAAATGTCATCTAGATTATTTACCAGGCTCAGAAGGTAAAACATTTAGTAAGGAACTGTCATCTATATAGAAGTCTTAGATTGTATAGATTATATAAGAATAGCAGTGGAATTATAATTATTAGAAATAGTAGTTAAGGTAATTTCTTCTTAGTCTATAAGCAGTCCTGTCAAGCAGAAATATTCACCAGGTAAGCACAGTGGAATTTGTTAAGCTGGTGGTTGTGCTGCTTTCTTCTCAGAGAAACCAGCTCTCCAAGGCTTCCCCCTGTGCTGGCCTTTGTCCCTTGAAGGGCTTCGTTATATACCCTGCAAGACCTGCCTCGGAGAGACCTGAACAACTCTGGGCAAAGCAGGCAGACTGGAAGGTTGCTAAAGTCCCAGTGCAGCAGTGTGGTATCTGCATGTCTGACTCTGCTGTTCTGCATGTGGACATGTGCTCATGTCCCACAGGGGACCTGCCAGGGCAGCAGACGTGACCCATCATCTCCCTGCTACCAACACGTTCCTTTCAGGTTTGGCTCAGCTGCATCCTGACTCTTTGCTAAGGTGGGCACTGCACTGAAAGGGTTTCAGGAGGCTGAATTCAGTGGAGTTGATTCCATAAACAAAACAGTTCTCTGTTCCTCCTACCTGTAAAATGGAAATTACAGAGGAGCGTTGAGAACTTTGGGTGGAAAAGTTCTGCTCAGTGATGTTATTTGTGATGTTGTAACAGACGGTGAAGGCAGGGTTAATGGTCAGGTGATTTAAGGACTTGCAGAATTTTCCTAACACAGTGATAGAAGTAGTTCAGATGCCGTAACTAAAAATCAGCCTTTGCTGCAGGTGTTATTGCTGTTGCTGTAGAATGCATAAATTGTATTGCTTCTGTGTTGTAGTTTGATTTGCACAGCTTTGAACTCCCTCCCTTAGTCCTCAAATCAAAGCACACCTACTTGGTACATGTGCCCCTCTTTCTGTCTGAGGTGATGTAAGAGTTAATCCATTAACATCCTGACTTGTTTTCTGCTTAGGTAGATATTGTTGCTACCATCCATTACCAGTGCTTAAACACCTCTAGATTTGGGGTTTCCAGTACTTTTTAAAGCCTCATGTGACAAAAAGTATTTCTTCATATTCAATGTTTTCATTTGGAAAAGCCCAGGTTGTAGTGCTATCCCAGTTGTCATTATTTCTTGCTAGTTCTTTAGAGAAATTCTTAAGCTTCAGTAAATTCATCCTGTAGGATATGGCTGGCAACAGGGAAATATTTGACAAAAATTCTGGGTTTTCAGGCAGTCTCATAAAAACTGTCAGAACTTTCATTAACTCATGACTCCCTCTGGATTGTGTCTCTATCTCTTTTAGGGCCTCTGAGATCAGCCTTTTTATTTTACCAGGCTGGAACTTTTCTTTTACAGCAGGCAGTTCCCAAATGGCACATGCAGCTGCAGCCATGTATTTTTCTTTGTTAATGCCAGCAGTGTTAACAGCATTGGACTGAATTAAGCTTTACTACGGGCTGTAGCACTTAGGATCTTCAAATGCTTTTCTCTAAGGCACTTCTTCCTCATAAGAGAATAATTTGAAAAATTAAAAAAGAAAAAGGAAAAGCTCACATGAAGAGCTGCATTGCTGTCACTGAATGAACCATCCCTATCAGTTTTTTTTCCCCTCCTAACTCTTTGAAAGCAAGAGTGCCTTGAATAGATGCTCCATGTCTGGAGAAGCTTAAGAGAGAGAGAGAGATTTCAAGTCCTACGTTCAGAGCTCAGGTTCGGATGACATTATTGTTAGAAAAATTGCTTTTATTAAATTTAGAAAAAAACACAAAAGTCTGTGAAACAAAAGGAATATAACGAAAAGAAAAATTTGGTTACGACACGTGTTGGGTGTCCAGGTCACACAGGATTCCCAGGAGCACACCTTCCGATTCAAAAACCCCGCTTTTAAACCTTCTTAAGGTCCAACCCCATTTTATAACAGGGGGGATGCTTCTTCTTCTCGGATTGGTTCTCCTGGGCCCCCCCTCATGCCAGGGGTGGAGTTTCAGGCAATATGTCAGCTTCCATCTGGCTGCATGGTCACCATGTGGCATGAAGTTGCATCAGCTATATTCTTAATCAATACGTAATTGCCCTTTTCCTGAACACCTAATCCCTGGCATACATTCCAAAACTGGACTGGATGCCTTACGACTTTTGCAAAATGCCTATAGGTTAGTAAAGATCAAAAACAAAAATAAGCTTTTGGTTAGTAACTCTCATTTAGTTTATTTGCTTGTAATAAAACTGGGTTTTCTACTTCTCATATTATGAATAGCTTAAATTAATTACCCTGTCCAGTAAGACTGGATTGTCGTATGGGGGAGATATTGTCAAGGGCGGCAATAACCATATAAGGAGAGGCTCCCCTGGGGCAGAATCTGATCAATCAGGGAGCGGGGACAGCGTGAGGGGGAAAACCAGACTCCATTTTGTACAGCGCGCAATAATGGTGTTTGACTTCACAACTGTGGATTCATGAACTAAGGAAACCTGTAACAACCCCATATACAGCAAGAAACTTTCTCTTATATGAAACAGCTCTTGCTTGTGGCTCTCCTTCTTGACACTCGGTTTTGTCAGACAGTTTTGTGGTCTTTCTTCCATTTGGGCTAATTTCGCGCTCCTCTGGTAGCCCAGCATTTCAGCGAGAAGCCATTGTGCCACCGCTGCGAGGTGTAAGTAGTGCTGGGGATAGTGTGCTGCAAGGCTTTTCTGCCCGTGCTAAAGCAGCTTTGGAGCACCCCATATGCAACTAGAGATGTGTTTTTTCAGGTACCTGGCACAAGACTATATTGAGGAAAATGTACTGGGAGGTTCCGTAGTTTTGTTCTGTGGGATAATTTACTGTCAGTGTAAACTGCATGTGAATTAAACCTCTGTCCAGCTGCAATTTATGCAGACTCTTACCAGGCTGGAGAAATACCCCAGCAGGGCAAACTCCAGCTAAACCCCAGTTTCCAAATGGGGATGTTACAGAAATAAGGATTATTTGATAACCAGATAATAGTTGCTCAATAAGAACAGCTGGATACCAATGAATTGGCACTGTAGTTAAGGCCTCCTAACAGCTCCACTCACACCTCCTGGTGCCTTTCTGTAGCCTCTAGGATTTTTATAAAGATTTATTTCCCCTAAAAATAATTACATTATATTCTAGTTACTTTGTTACAATTCTTCTCATAATTACCTTGCTGTGTTTAAAACTTGAAGAAAGAAACAAGATAGAACATACTGCTTTATTAATCCGAGGAGTATATCTTATATTTCTTAAAATTACTTCTGATTTTTGGTTTATCTTGTTGGTCTGGTTGATATGAACAGTAAGTATCTTCTCAGCCACTGCCAAATTAAAATAATATGTACTTGATTTTTATTGTACATCAGTAAAAACATAGATGATATGAACAGCAAGAAGGAGCAGGCCCATGGTTTTATGCTATTTTAAATGGGAACGTGTTACATCTAATCTGCTAATGTGAAATGAATGGTGCTAGGCCTGAAGTGTGTACTGGACAAAACACACACTGTAAATTCAATTTCTTGTGTTATTCTGTAGACCAGATACTTTGTTATCGATTTCTCTGTTGTAATATAGAAGTTCTTGATTTCTATTTTTCTTTCTTTTTTTTTTTTTTTAATTCTGTTGTCATTTCGTCCAGAGATTGAACAGTTTTGCACTGGGACAACTGCATGAAAATCTCTTTGGAACAGATATAGTTTTATTTATTGTTCACTGGTACCTTCTGGGTAGTCTTAGAGAGCAAATTCCATTCCAAAGACTCTGTTTGTCTTTCTGCAGCTTTGTGTTTGGTGAGTGAGTTGGACCAGCCGATGGACTTGCCCAAGCAGAGCTTCAAGCAAGCAAATTCCATAAGGTATGTGAAATATTGACTGAAACACATCTGCCTTTCATTCTCAGAAAGCATATTTTCTTAAAATTTAATAACATTTTGAGGGTCAAAGAGCATGATAAATATAAATGATTTTAAATCCTAGGATACTTCTACAGATAGCAGCAGAGAGATCCCACTGTACTGGTTCCCAGAATGTATGAAAATATTTTTTTTAATTTTGTTCTCACATACAGAGAGTGTTTCAAGGAAAAGTCAGAGGGGAATATATATATTTTTTTTTATGCAGGATGAATTCTTTTTGAAATAGACCTGAACTCCATCAATTTCAATATCCTATATTCAGTATTTAAAATCTTTTAACGTTTTTGTGTAAAATACAGATTTGGGATTTTTCCTCCTATTATTTTCATAATAGAAAATCTGTTACCTTATACGAGGAACACACCCTGTTGTTTCAGATAATTCCTCATGAAATTTCAATGGAAAATAACAGTCCTCTACTGCAATTCTATATGCTTTTCTTCAGTGTGGCTAGTGTGCACAGTAGGAGCAAGTTAAAATTAAGATCACATTTGAACTGAAATATAAACCCACTTTTTCTTTAGTATTTCAGGTCCCTCAGCCCAAATCTTTTAAATGGAAAATACCTGACAAGCCATAATGGTGAAAAAGTAAATTCCCAAAGGTTTTTTTTGCTGCAAGTAATTAGTTATTTAAATCTGTGCCTTTTGTCAGAAAAGCACATTTGTGTCTTTGCAGGTGAAAGGGAGCTGTCTGTAAGACACAGGGTACTGGACAGGGGGTACAGAGGTCACTCTGCCTGAGGGGGGTACAGACAAACCATGCCACCTCTCTCTGTTTCCCTGCTTATGTGTTTTCACTATTAAAGCACATCTGTCCCCTTCATCACCCCCTTGTTATTTAAAGATGTACTTCTCTTTTCTGTTTTTTAAGCATTCCCTTATCTTTTTGAAGACTTTCTTGCTCTGTATCAGCTGTTTCTTTGAGATCTTTTAGTGAAGAATTTGTCTGGTGCCTTTGAGTATATAAATATAGCCTGGATTTTTGTTGCTAGCATACCTACTGATGGCTCTAGAAAATATTTTGAAAGATAATGAGGCAAGACTTCCATCATAAAATCTCTTTCTCTCTTTGCCAACAAGTATATTGGTCTATGAGGGTACTCATTTTGTTATTTAAAACATTTTCCAGTAATTTGCTTGGCTTTCTGGTCTGTGTTTGCCCAGAACTCCTTTGGTAACAAAGCAAATTTAAGCCAGAAGTTAAATAGCACTGTTGATAGGTAAGTCTCCAGGTTCTTTATGCTATAAGCAGTTGTCATGTCGTTCTGGTGGTTTGTTACTGCTCATTTGCTCGTTAGAAAACCTTTTTGGGTGTCTCCTGTCATTAATTAGTATTTGAGATAGGCTGTCTCATAGAGAGACAGTCCGGAATAGGAAACTGTCCAGTCTCCTCCACCAAAAGTATGAGCAAGAAAACAACAGAAACAGAACAATAAGAAACAGAATAGTAAAATCTGCTTTAGTGCAGTGCTTCTAACAAAGCCAAGAGTTTTTGCCTTCTCTCTGAGTTTCTTGGCTGCCCGTGAAATGCTGGTTCCTGATAACATATCCAGTATTTACACTCTCCACTGGGTATAAGTGATGTTTTCCCATCACCATGTTGTCGCCTAGTTGAAATATAATGGTAATAATATTTTTCTTCTCCTTTCCCAGAATGTCAGTACCATGGGATCACAACTTAATAAACTGTCTAGAGGGCTTGGCCATTTAGTTTTAAACTATTCTTTAATATATGATTCTGTTTACTGTTTGGGACAGCCTACTGCATCTTTTATATATGCTTTGATTTTGTGTTCCAGGGGCTCTGATTGTTTTCTTTCCACTAGGCATCATCCTAGTGCTTATTATGCCCACGTTTGATACTGCCAGTTAAAAGTGTGGAGGCCAGCAAGTCAGGCAGGCAGGCAGGTAGGTTCCCTATCTTATTGCTTAGGTGGCTGCAGAAAAACATTGATAAGTTGCTTTTATTTTTTTTCCTCTCTGTAGAACTGTTTCTTTTATGTAGAACTGTTGCTTTTCTTTGCCATTTCCTATTTGATTATTTCCAGCTTCCACCCTATCCTTTATATAAATTCTTTTACCTTCCCCAGTGAGCCTTTCTGCACCCATCAGCATTCTTCCACTTGTCTGTTTCAGCAACTTTACACAAACCTTGGCTGTGTTCCTGCGGGGTGAATTACCCAATGCTGTAGCCTGCAACTTGTAACTGAAGTTCATGACCCAGGAGTGTATTTACCTCTTGTGAGGAGGATTTCTTAGGAGCCTCATTTCCTGCTGGGGTTCAGGACCCTTGTACTCAACAGGGGCTGCTGCCCTTTAAGTGTTGGCTGCTGGGGAGGGTTGTCATTGTGCTGACACACACACAGCTCCTCAGGATGCTGTTGGTTGCTGTGTCTGTTGAGCAGTGCAGCATATTCTTCACATCTTTGGATTTTTTAGTTTCCTGCTTGGGTGGGCCGCCTTTCTCCATCCATCCTGTCAGTGCTGGCTAATGGGCTGCCCCTTGTTCCCTTATTGGAGCTCACACTGACCATGACAGCAAGCTTTTTTCCCCACTACTTCTAGCAGTTGTTTTGCAGGTTGAAAACATGTATCTGCTGGATTCACTTTCCAGGAAGCATTGCTAATTCTTATGTCAGAATCAGGGCTGAAGAATCCCAGGCAGACCTTTCCACAAACACTGATGTATTTAATACATTCTTGACATTCCGCATGTCTCCAGTAATTTGTCTTTTCCCTAGAAGGGCACCTCAGCAAGTGACTCTCCTCTGTCTACTCTTAAGCTTCTTTCTGAAACCCTTCTGATTGCATGAGCCTTGGGATCTGGATATACCAACCTGATGTGGCAGAACAGCACCTGTGTGTGTTAAATGGTGGTTGTTGCTTGCATTTCAGTACGTTTGTACTGAGGGTGGCTCTCCTGGAATTAAACCAAGCACGGAAGGGGGATTAGTTCCAGAGTCCCAAAGTCATTGTCCAGAACAGGAGGTTTGCAGCTATCAGAAAGCATGAACATTTTATTTTCAGAATTAGTAACGGTGGTCTTGATGAGCAATACTAAAAACATGCAGAACATAGTTCAGTTTTGGATCACTGGTGAGCTTGTGTGACCTCGTGTTTGCTTAAGTGGATGGTAGGTCATAGAAACATCAGGCAACAGCTTACAGGGACACCTATTTTAGTGCACAAGGTTGAACATCTGCCACTCATAATCTGTTGCTGTCCCACTAAAATCATTTCTGACAGTCAACCAAAAATGTCCTCAGAACAGCCTGGTGGTTGGTTCAGGAGGAGTTTGTGAGCGGAAAGAAACCAGTTTAATTGGCACAAAATACCATTTGGTGGTAAAACCTCACTTTTGTTGCTGGCTGGAGCAAGTACAGACCTTCTCATGTTTGTCACTTTAATTTGGCATTAATGAGCTCTTGCAAACATGGCCTCTGTGTTATACAGTCATCTTTTGCTTGTTTGGATCAATCTGTCAAAGGCCACACTGGGGGGTTCTGTTTGCCTTTTGTTTTTGTTTAACATCTGAAAGTCTGAGGGAAACAGCTGAGTTATATATACAAATCAGTCTGATTTCCTATTTATCTTCTTTTGAATTTAACTTCTGCTTTCTTTGAGCATTTCAGAATAATGTCTACTCTGACAGAAATTGTAATTTGTAATCTAAATTGTGACTGTAGAATTTGTGTCTTATGAGAAATAGCGAAAAGCATCAACCATGGTGTACAGAAATGGCTGCACGGAGGCCCCCTAACATGTCCTATGCGTATTTCCTGGATTTTAGCTTTGCTTTGATTGCAGTAATTGCACATTTTCAAACTGCAATACTTGATCTAAATGGTTATTAGAAAGAGTTGCACTTTTCAACATTGCAAAAATAGCTTTAAAATTTGCATGGTTGGATTTCATTTTCTGCTGCCTCATAGTCTTCAAACCTTTTAGAGTCAGATTTGAGGCATTATTTTTGCAAGCTAACAAAAATAATTTTTTTAAAAGTCACAAAAAAAAAAAAGCCCAACAATCTTAAAATAGGTTTGTTTTCTCCCTGTTTGGTTTTTTTTCCCCAAGTTGTGGTTGTTCACAACCTTGCAGACAACATTCCTTGTCCTGTCACATGTTGAGCATAGCACAAGCCATGTGAAAAAAACCCTAAATGCTCAGGTCTAAAGGTTTATCTCGTGCTCCTTAATTAAAAGATTAATTTACTGTGGCTGAAGTAGGAAGGAGTTCTCTCCAGAGCCAGCAGCAGCAGACTGGGGGCAATGATCACATTGCTGCAGTAGGAGCACAGCCCTCCTCCCATGCCCACGGGCTAGGGCAGGATTTGTGCCCATGGGCTGGAGTGTGCCAGAGCTGCACAAAAGACCCTGCTACCCAAACCCTTCGGTTAGAGGGGGCAGCCTGGAATGTGTAAATTAGCTGGGATTGCAATTAAGGGATGCTGCTGGTCATCAGAGCTGAGCTCTGGCTAGAATGTACTAGAAAGCTGGAACCAAGCCTTCTGTGGGAAGTGTTTGTGACCCACCCATTTAAGGAGAACAGTTCCCTCATGATAGAAGTCAAATGCAGCAATATGAATAAATCCAGCAGACAGCTTAAAAACATGAAGTCCAACTAGATGAGTAGACAGGCAGTGTTCATGCTTTATTTACCTTAATAGATTTGCAAAGCTAAGTCATGTACAGCTGCTTGAAAATTTATGGAATTCATTTCTAAAGCAAACCACTTGGGTGATAGACACAGCTGTGATTTCGGGTGTGTCTGTGCCAGGAAAGCCCTTGGTTTTGCACTGCAAACACTCTTTAACAGCAGGTTAAATTTAGCCCTTTGGCTTCGGGAAGCAAATTACTCCTGTCTTGGTATCTGGCTGATTGTGCTGCAACCTCATGGTTTAGCTTTGAGGTGTCACTTGCTGTCCCCTCCGTGCCAGCAGCACAGCCAGGCTGGCGGTGGCACTGTGAGCTGGGCCACATGGTGGTAAAGCAGCACAATGCTCCCCAGCCACGCCTCTGCTGCCCTGCCCTGCCCTGCCCACACCATTACACCATCGAGGCTGATTGCCTCTTGCACACAGATGTCCTGTTCAAATGGGCCTGAACTCCTGATAGACTTCCAAATATTTCCAATTGACAGCCTCCTTACAGAGAGCCCTTTCGGGGAATGTGAGCCAGCAATTCCAGAATTATGTCTGGTCGTTCACACAGCCTTAATGTTTGAATATAATGAGGAAAACTGGTTGTGCTAAAGCACAAGCGTTAATTGGAGGCAATTGCCAAAAAGATGTTTTCATAATGAATGCACCCATATTTAAGTAGTCTCCTATCATTTTAATATCAAAAATGTGTGGGATCTGCCAAGTCACTTGGTAATCTTGGATAATAGCAGTGAGGCTGCACATAATCAATGGCTTTAAGCAGCAGTGTTACTCAGCACACTTCTTGGGATCTGTGCATTTTAGCAGCAATTACTTGTTGCCTTTCACAGCCTTGGCAGCAAGTGTCAGAGCAACTGCAGGTTCTGTCCAGCGAAAGTGCTGTCCTGTCATTCCAAGGGACACTTGAGGACACCAGTCCTGATAGCAGAATAAGGACCTGCAACATTTGCTGGGCCCTGGCTGTGGGTCCATTCACAGCCCAGCTCAATAAAATCTGCTGCCCCATGGGATTGCTGTGTAGAGTGGGGGGTGTATTTAGTGTTTGCAGCATTTACACAGTGGACTTCATTGCATGGGAAGGTTGCTGGTTTGTTGGCAGTGCCCTAGATACACATTGTGCCATGGCACAGCAGTGGCTGAAGCACAAAATACAGCAAAGCAGCGCTGGAAGAGCCGATTCCACCTGCACGCTACAGTTCTAAAGTGGTTAAAAATGAAACACTAGCTCATTGCAAAGCAGAGCTACTAAGAATCCATTCAAGATTGTGTAAGTAATACAGTTCATATCTCATGGCAAGTCATGTGCAGTTCCATCAATCAGTGTTTCATTTTCCATTATACTGTTGGCATGACAAAGCAGGGAAGTATTGCCAGAGTTAATACTCTGGCTCTCTTATCTGTGTCTAGAAACCAGTTCATATTGGCCATGGGAGTGTTTTAGATAGTATTTCCATCTTGTGTTGCTGTCCAGTCCTGATTCCCTGGCAGACTGCCACATCTTGTATATTTTGCTCCTGCAGGTTTTGTGCTTTCTCTCCAGGCTGTGCACAGTTTGTCTTCCTTGCTTTTTAAGTGGAAAATACTTTGTTATTCCAGAGAGTTTGAGGTTATTTTTTTTTCTCACATTTTTTTCTGTATTATTGTTTAATTTTCCTTCCTTGTGAGAGGAGCTATGGAGTTCCCAGAAGCTTTGGCTGCCTTTTAATGTCTACATTGTCTTTCATGTTGTGGGAAGGTTTAAAGGGTATTTGTTGTGAGGGAGGATAAAGAAGGAAGGAAAACTGATCTTACCTGGGGAAGGGTTTCTCTGTGAGTGTTCAAGGAAATAAATTACTCTTTGTTCTAGCATCCCATCAGGTCTTAATTGACATTGTAGGTAAAAATATGTCATGCTAAGGAAGTCTAATTATGCTCCTCTTTAAAAAAAGTTTGAAACCCCAGACATTATAAAAGTGCACTGCAGATAATTTTTTAATAAAAATAGCTGTGTTTTCTCTAAGGTGACCAAATAAGTAGCTTATTTCTATTTCTGTCTGCCTTGTGTAGATGTGCCATGATATTATAGTGTTGTCTGTGATGAAAATTAGATATAGTAATTCTGCCTTCCTTAAAATATGTCCACAGTCAGTATTTTCAACCTGTAGCTTATATATAAGTCTAACGTGCAATTATCTAAGAGAAAATCTGGTGGCTAAATCCACAAATGGTTAGAAAATGTCTTAAGGTATAGAACTGTGTTTGGATTTTCAAAAAGTTCAAATGAGGTCTTTCACTGAGACCTTTTAGAAGAACAAAAAAGTCAAAGGATAAAAAGAAGACCTGACTTTTAGGTTGATAAAAGATATAAACCAAAAAATGGAATAAATAGTTAATTTTCACTGTGGAGGAAGACTACTAGCACATCCTGGGGAAATCCCATCACCTGTTCTTAAATAGTCTCAGGAAAGTGTAACAGGAAAGAAGAAGCATTGCTGAATATATGGCATTATTTGTGGCAGTAAGAATTGAAGTGGCCATGAAAAGGTGTACTGGGATCTCAAAAATAATGAGTGATTCAGGGATTAAATGATAAACGAAACCCACTGTTGATAATGCAAATCACTGCTCATTGGAGAAACCAGTCCTAATCTGTACGTGTAATAGGAAGGGGCCTGAACTGGGAGTTATGACTTCTGAGCTATTTTGGGTAATTCTGTGGCTATCAGTCACTCTGTGTCTACACCTCGACTGTCAGATACAGTTCTGCCACCTCTCCCCTCCCAGAAAGACAGAGGAGGAACCATACAAGGCTTATAGCATTTTTGAAGCTGCTGGTCTGACCGAGACAGCAGTCATGCCATCAGTAAATCATCTGTACATGACAGCAGTGGCTGAAAAAACCCGACCTCTGCTGCTGTATCAGACCAAAATGAGAGTGTATGTGTGCTGTAGCCATTTACATACCTGCAGTGTTTGCCTGACAAGGGGAGCAGTGCCATACTGACCTGCCCCGACTCTCTTATGGCCATGTTTCTCTTCTTCATTATTGCATTCCCTTTCTCTGAAGACCGGTGGTCTGTGAACCCATTACAGTTCAGGTTCCCCTGGAGACTTGGATTTAGAAGCCTTCTGTACAGAAAAACTATACTCCTTTCTGTCTTGCATCTGTTGAACTATGGAAAGCTGGGCGACGTGCCCTTGGCAGCCTGCACAATATGGGTCCACAGCTGCTGCCCTCGCCAGGCTCCTCTGCCTCTGTCAGGAGCTGTGCTGCTCTAGCAGGGCTAGTTCTGCCTGTATTGCAAGTGGAAAGGTTATCCTTCTCCACGCAGCACAGTTCAGGGCTGTGGAAATGCTGCAGTGAGCTTGCTGCCGTTGCTTGTGCTCTTTTCTTTCACAAACACTCCAGCAGATTGCAAGGCTCTGGCTATGAGGACAGAGATATTGATTTCCCTGGGAGCCAGTGAGGTATGCAAAGTGATGTGTTTCCATGGCCTCTGCTAGTGAGCAGATGGGCTGCTGCTTCTCATAATAATTGGACTACTTCAGTCAACTGTGGCTTCATTCCCAAGTATTAATGTGTCGACTTTGAGGCTGGAGCTCACAAAGAGATGGTTTACCATGACCAGGTGGTCTAGGCAAATGCAGCTATTGAGATGTTGAGTGGGTTTTTTGTTTGTGCAGATCTTCCTATTCGGACATCCAGTAGCCTCAAAGAGTCCAGCTGGAGTCCAAAACTCCAGCTCATCCTAATCATTTTGCAGGTGTCCTACACAGATGGGGATATCATGGAAGTGCTTTTGAAGCACCCCTCCCTGTCAAACAAATGTAATTTCTATCTTCTCAGTGTTCTGAGGCAGTAGCTGGGCTCCTGCCAGCACAGCCAGGCAGAGAAGTCTTGGGGAGACCAGAAGAGAGCACACTCTATAATGGGGAGAGAAGAGGCCCAAGTTTGGAGCAAATGTTTCCTCTTTGTCTCAAGTCTGTTATCGTGCCCCTCCCACCCACTGAGGAGACAAATACTCCAATTGTGTAGCAGAGTTTCCAAAAGGACAAATGACTAAGCTACCGGCCACATATTGCTGCTTATGGAACCCATAACTGTTAGACACTGTTCCATCTTGGAAGGACTATGAAGAATTCTGTTACACTGCATACAAAAATAGCTTAACTCTGATAAAATAAGAGCATATTGGATAGACAAGGGGCTGCCCTTCTACCTCTGCTTTAAAGCACTTTGTAATGCCTTCTGTGTGTAATGTAGTGCTATTTTTTTCTATTCCACCAATCTATTAAACTCAGAAATAATCTCATGTAGTTTGGGAATTTTTCCAAATCTATTTTTAGCACAAAAAGTGTTATCCAACCTGTTGGAACTATCTGTTCAGGATCAAGTATTTCTTCTGCAAGAGTTTGCAGGAGGCAAAGCTTCTGACGTGGAATTTAAGGGCAATATCAGAATTGGATGTGGATGACCTTTCTATGTGCTCCTTAAGAATAGAGGAGCTAGCTGGCATGACAGCATTCTGCATAACAGCAGAGGATTGAAATCTATCATCTGAATTAGTCAGAAAAATGTCCTTAATCCTTGTCTCCCACATTCCAGCTGCCCTGGGTATTGTGTATTTGCTGTTGTGGCTTTTGCACAGACACTGAAATGTTCATGGAAAAAGAAAATTACACAGTTATGTGCTAATGGAGACACAGGAGGGGAAAAGTCCCCAGTTCATCCATAGCTACTAATACAGTGTTGGACTGCACTAGCAGAAGGTGTCTGATAGCTACTCTGGCATCAAAATTCACTAACAGAGCTGCAAAATGGAGAAGTGGAGGTGCTGGTGCCACCCTCACCGTGTGAACTGCTCAGCTGGTGTCAGTTCTGAGACTGCTGCCTTACAGAAAGGCTTTCATCTTCTTCACTTCTGGAGGGAGACTTTTTAAGAACCTATTTACTCTTTACGGGGCAGGAAAAAAGCTGTAGCAATTGTTCTGCCATGGGTGTTAAGTTGTGGTTCTCCTGAATTCCAATGGAGAAATCAAATCATCAGCCTGTGTTTCAAATTCGGGTTCTACCTTGTACTGAGTGTGCCTATTATAATATCCTTTCTTCTCGTTCTCTCACACAACAGGAGGTTTTTACAGTCCATTTCACCACAGCATCCTGAGAAAGCTGACCTCCTGACCTTATTTAAACTCTGCACTTCACTAACACTCTGCTCATTGCGCTGGGAGATGAAATGAGCAGCAACCTCCACACACAGCCCAAATCCTTATGGAGGAATTAGGATTGTGTCATATCCGTGCATAGTCCTGGCAACTTCAGCTGATGAATGCGCAGTGACAGCACCATTTTAGGAACCCTTATTTTATACATTCCCAAAAGATAGTGCAGCCATAAGAGTCTGCTGAGGAATCCTGATAGAACAGCCCATGATGTGAATGACTTCAGACAGCACCCTACCTGGTGTCAGAGCAAAGCAAGCTCTGCATACACATCACCGACAGTATTGCTGGGACAATTGCAGTAGGTCACTTGACAAGAAGTGCTGTTTTGTCATTCATCAGTCATTAAATTTTTTTAATATAAATGTGAGCTCACTCCTAATTGCAAATAGATGAATGAAATACAGGATATTGAATGAAATGTTTCCCTCAGAGAAATAGGCTAATGGAGTCGTAGTTTTCAGGAATACAATGAACTTGGCCTGAATGAGTCTTTCCTGGGGGGGAGTCATGGGAGGAAAGCTGGATACTCCAGGGCACAGTCTGATTTTTGTTCAAATGTACAGGTAGTGATGAACACAAACTTGGATGTGGCCTTGTGGTTAAAATAGGGTCTGATTTTTCGATGCTTCCAATTCTCTGAATGTGTTTAGAAAGATTTTTATTTTTCTATTTTTCCCCAGACTTGAGAAGAAGTAAATATGCTACCCCTCTTTGCTTTTTTTTCCTTTCCCCCTCTTTTCTGTTTTGTAATCTTCACTGCTATTTGATTTGGTTTTCTGCCCAGACAGAAAAATTAGAGTTTTTGTCTAGACAGAAGATCTTCACTCTTTCAGAAGACAGTTATTTAAAGCAGAACATTAGAAAACATTTTTCAATGTTATTTGCGCTACTCCCCCAGTCTAGGTACAGTCAAAACTCTGTTGTTCCTTCCCTGTCACTTGGGACCAGAGTAAAATACGATCCCTCTCGGTGAGTGCTTACAGTCTGATTAAGAGCACTGCTCACAGTGATGCTGTAAAATGCATCTTTGTACAGCTCTAGGCTGCTGCCACCCTGCATAGACATGTCTGCAAAGGCTCCTGATTCAAATTGTCCCCACTGTACACGAGCTAAGAACTGCTGCCTGCATGCATGGAAAACCTCAGGGACACAGGGAATGCCATTCTGACTGAGCACTCTTGTATGGTTAACTCATGCAGTACTTAAAGCACAGCTATTGCAAGATTAGATTCTGGGTCTGGTTTATAGGATAGGCCTGGTTTTTGGAGCGTTCACTGTATATGGATTATTTTGTTTCAAGGAAGCTGGGCTGAGATGGATGGACATAGCCGGATGAACCCCTCCGTTGAATTTTTAAAATGTTGGATTTTTTATTTACTTGAAAGCAAACAAACTGCCCTTAGCTATTGTTTCTTTGCCAAGCAAAGTGGTTTAGATGTACAGTGTATCAAAGCAGCCGTTGAGAAGGCTCAGATGTGTAATTGCACAAGAAGGCAGGATGGCAAACAAAGCCTTTAGCTTTCAGTAGCACGAAAATTATTGTAGAGATAAGGGGAAAGAAGTTGAGAAGGGTGCTGGGAAACAGTGAATTGTGGTATCATTGTTAACAGAAAATACTAAGGAGCTAGAGGAACTGAACATCTGAAGAATATTCTTCAAGAAAGACAGATAATACTAGAGTGAAAGAGTTGCATTTAATGGGGAAAAGCCAGCTTTATTGACATGTAGTGAAAAACTTGCTTGTGAGCTACCTCGTGGGTTGGTTTACATCCTGTGTGGCTTCCAAAAGTCACTAGGATTTCACAGGATGTAAGTTAGACCAATACCATGTCCTGATTTACTGAGACAAATTAGTTTTGTTTGAGATTGGAAGGCTTTTACTGTCCTTGTTGACAACAGCAATTGGAGAAAGGGGGCAGAGCAAGGCTAGAGATCGTGTGAAGGTGCAAGGGGATGTTGAGTTAGCAGGACAGAAATGCCACAGTACAAAGGTCAGTGTTGAGAGCCTTTTCCATGGCTGGATGAAGGCAAACAAGGCATTCCTAAAGTCAAGAGTCATTACAGGAGTGGCACAAACATAAGGGATGGTTGCAATTTGCTGATGGTTATTTGGAGCATTCAAGTACCTACTGAAAAACTAGAGAAGGCTTCAGCTTTTTTGCTCTTTGCATAGGTGTGCTGAAGGCAAGCAGAAGGGTTTAACGTGTTTAAGGCAAAGCATCACCTGCTGCAGATTTAATCGAGATCAGCAGAATGTCACTGCTTCCAGGTAAGATGTGCAGATTTACACCAGTGAGGGTTTGGGACTCAGCCTTTCCTCTGTGTGTTTTTCTCAAATGAATATTACGTAGTTAGACAACACACTTGAAAGATAAGTCAGGAAAACACACCTGAATATTAATGCCCTTGTTAGAATGATTTGTATTTTGCCTCTCAGAGAAATTTGGGAGGCAAGTCCAGCAAATGAAAAAAGTAAAGCAATTTCTGTATTATTAAGAACACAGAGAGCACCCTAAAACCTGCAGCTGGATTCCTACTAATAATCAAAGGTGGTGTGGAGCTGGATCTGAAGCTCTGAAAACTGTTATGCAAAGAGAGGTGTAAATCTTAAGGCCAGTATAGGATGACAGTTTAGTCAGTAGCAGGTGAAAAATAAAAATGAAAGTGCCGTGAACATCACAGAGAGGAAAAATAATAATGTACATTTATCTAGCGCTTAACATTTCTAAATTGTGTGCCCATAAAATAATGCAGCAAGTTGCATTGATCTTGGATGCATGGAAGAGAAGAAAGGCTGTGCCATATTTACAGACCCTCTGCAGCTGTGAGCATGCTGGTGTTAGAGTGGAGGGCTGTGCTAGGGAAGCACTGTGACTAAGGAATTAAGGATACTCTAAAAAAGTAAGAGGGAATGAGTGTTTGCTATCTGGGTTTAATAAAAACTTGTACTTAGGGGTTACACTGAGCAGTCCTTGGAAAACAAAGTAATTGGGGCTTGAGACTGAAATGGGGTTAACTGGGATGTTTTATGAGAATAAATTGGCAAATGACAGATTATGTCTTTCTGAAGGAAAAATTAACTGTGCTATTAAAAATTGTTCTAAAGTTGTTTAAGGCAATACACTAGTGAAGAGCATCCACCATACTGAGATCTCAGTGTGTGTTTGCCTACCAGTGGGCGAGCAGGGATGGGCAGAACTTACCTTCTCATCAGCATTCAGGGAACAGCAGCTGAAAGCCAGGGGTCAAGAAGTCCACTGTCTGCAGACCGTATTATCATGTACTCCAGTACAGACTCGATTGTGGGGGAAAAAAAAGAAAACTGAACAAAATGATGATGATCCATCCAAGTAATTAGAGATGTGGCTGATCTCCCTGGGGCTAATTCTGTGTATGAAGTTAAATGCATGCCTAGAGGGTTTTCTGAATATAGTCAGAAAGTTCATTCACTCTTAAACTTGAGAAGTAAATCGGGGTAAAATCACAGTAATTGAGAGCTCTTAGGTCTGAGTTGCTTTCTGACATGGCCAGTTGACTTCACTGCAGGAGCAGGGACTAAGACAGGACCCAGGTTCCAAGGAAGGGGACTGTGTTCAGAGGGCCAGGCTCTGTGGTGAATTTGTGCATTTGTAGACTCAGACAAATTTGTTTTTGTGGTTGCCAAATGTGAGGGCTTTTCATAATTGCCATCTGTGGAATGAAAGGCATTCCAGGCTAAAATGTGCACAGTTGCAAATATTAGAAAATATGGCTATTATAAAAAGTCATAAGAACTTTATGCAAATGTTCCATCTCCAGTGGAAGGGCCAGATTCTAATATCACGCATGATGCACAGGAACAGATTTTTCCTAGGTATGCTGGGATGCCCACACTGTGTCTGAGATTACAATCTGTCCCAAAAATGGATTATTGGGATAGGAAAGAGCCAATGATGAGGAAAATCAGATTTTACTGAGCTCTTCTTTTTTCCCCTCGCCCTTACTCTGTGAGAGTTGGCTTTCAGCATAGTTCTTGGTCTTTGTAATTCATTAGGAAAATTGGCAATAAAAATAAAGACAAAATGTGAAAACTAATTTTCCTCCTTAAGAAATTCACATCATCAAATTAGGACAGAGAAGTAATCTCTCTACACCCAGTTACTCAGAGCAACTAGCAAATTTTGACTGCACGAAGCATTACCTGAAGCAAACAACAGTGACTCCATTAGTGAGGGATTCCCCTGGGCTGATGTTATCAGGACCTGGTAGCAGCACAGTTCTCGTGGTGTGGAGGTTGCATGCAGGTTAATTCACTCTGCAAATCCTATTATCAGCATATCTTCATTTATTTGAATCCCGAAATTATTATCTCTACTTTCCCCCCATATCCAAATACTGCCTTTTGTTCTTGTCTCTTTGGGGAGGAGGTAAATGGGATTTGGATACAAGCCATAATTATTGAGGGAAAATCACCCTGAAGCATTGATTTATATGCAAAATCTTGCCCTGCAGCAGCTTGACAGCTACACAAGGCTGGGAAGGCAAAGGCTACAGAGCTTCTCTCCTTCTTACATGAAATATTGGTGGAGCTGGTCTCCCGTCTTCAGTTCTCAGTGAGAGAAGCTGGTGCTGCTACTCCATTGTCATCTCCAGAGCACAGCGCAGGTAAGAAACTCCCCTGGGACAGGGGGTGTTTGATATTGTAATGTCAGGGGAAGATGAGGAGTGCAGAGAACTGAGCTCCTGGCACTGCCCACGGGCACAGCTGGAGAAGCCTTGGCAACACTCCAGTCAGAAAGCCACTTGTGACTTTAGGCTTCTTCAGCACTGAGTAGCACCTGCAGCAGGTTCCCATGGGTTTGCATTAGGAGTTTTCTTGGAATGCTGCGGAGTGTCTGATGTTTGGAAGTGCAGAGTGTTCCTAATGGCTTTCATGGAAATCACAATATCAATTGGTTCTGCAAATCAGGCCCCTGCTCTAAATGGGCAGCTGCGAAGGAAAGGACCAACCCCTTCAAAGCCTTGTGGTGGATCATTATGGTGTGTTGTGGAAAGCAATCCATCCTGAGTTCTGCCTCGAGCTGGAGACCACCAAGCTCCCTGTGGCAGGAGACTCCTCAGAGCAGCAGTTAAGGACCCCTCCTGATGGTGGCTTTGCCACCATCGTGGGTGCATTGTGAACATCTCTGAAGCCAGAATGCCAGCCTCTGAAATCATGGGGGAATAAGGACTGGAGCAGTCACTGCCTCACTCATCCCATCCAATCACCAGCAGCAGCATCTTTGCCTGGAATAAATTCCTTTTCTGCTCCTTCTGCCCTTCTCTGTGGCCCTGATTTGCTTTTGATCTTCTGAGCAGCAGAGCCTGGTTTGCTCTGCACCAGCAGGAAGCATCCAGCTGGTTCTCCCTCCTCTCTACCCAGGCAAATTGCTGCCAAAGAAACAAGCAAAAATAAGAATAAAAGCTTGGAGCTTGGTTAAAAGACCCTCAGATTTCAGTAACCCAAGTATTGGCCTGCTATTTTTCAAGCTTTTTTCCTAGGTTACAGTGATATTTGAGTGTCACATATTTACAGCCTTTGGATTTTTTTAACAAGAAAAAAAAATGTTGCCTTCATTTTATACTTGAAAGTGATTACAACTTTTTAAAATCTTCCAATAGTTCAGGTGTGGGATGTACGTATGGTACTAAATCACTAAACAGAAGAGTTTATAAGAGGAAGCAGTAGACCAGACAGGTTTTATCTAGGGAAATAAGTACTCTCTTTCATTTTAAAAGAAAGTGAAATATCACAAAGTGAATCATTAGGAAAAAGTCCTGCTGAAATCAGCCTCTTATGGATTGGCCAAACAGCAGAGTGCATACTCATATCTGTCAAAAAATAATTCCAGGCTAACACAAATTGATTGAAAACATCTGCTCCTCTAATTAGCATACTGGGTCTTACTTGTCTGGAATTCCAGACTCTTTCATTACAGCAGGAGGTATTGTGATGCAGAAAAGTTCAACCAGGACTAAAAACCAGCTATCACTATTGATTTTTAAAAAGGAAAATATTAAATATTAATATATTTCTGTGTTTGATAGTAACAATAACAGAAGTATTATTTGGTCTTCATGCGTTTCATTGTACTTGGGCCAGCTGAGGAATTTTCTCTGCTTCTGTCTCTGGAATATGTCAAGTTGGTGAAGAGGCTCAGAATTACTCCTCTAATACAAGAGGTTCACAAGATATTTTGGACTCTAGAAATTAAAAGCTGCTGCCAGACTGATGAAAACGATTCCTTGCCACCCACGCTACGGCTTTTAAGAATAATGTCAGTTTAATATTGAGTAGGGATATGTCACTATGACCCGAAATGAGTACAAATGAGAAAAATATTATCAGTAAGCACACAGTTAGGTTCCACCATCGTTTAACAGAAAGGCAAGACTTGCTACATTTATGATTGTTTCTTTCCACAGCTCTTTCAGGGATATAATTTCAAAGACTTTCCATATGCTAGACATTCAGTTGTGGTTTGGTATTTTTTGCTTTGTCTAGGCTTGTATAAATTTTAGAGTGCTTCCCTTAAAAGAAATTTTTTTTTCAAAGTGAAATATTCCTTTAGATTTAGTCACATCTAATATTTTAGTAAGAAAATTTGTACTTAATAGCTCATCTTGTTATTATCAGTTCTTTCAGCACAATGGGGATGATTTTTTTTTTGCTTTCTCCAGTAATGTTGTTTATTGAGAATTATCACTCTGTCAGCTGGGAGAAGGGTTGTCAGTAAAAGAGAGACAATATATTGGTGTTGCATATGCAAACCCACCTTTGCTGGGGCTGTGGGTGGCACTGTACAGCTCTGACTGTTCCTAAACTGTTGCTGTTGGGGTTGGTGATAAAGGTAGATATAAGGCTCTTCTGGGTCAAGGGAAATTGATTTCATTGCCTTCTCCAAAAGTTACTGCTTTTGGAAGTGGAGCTTGGGCTATGGTGGAGCCAGAAGCTTCTTTCATTCTTTGATGATGGTATGAAGTTTTAAAGCAGTCACACCTGAGCATAAAAAAATGCCCTGTGATCAGTCTACTGCTTCAGTTCTTGGCCAGTGTAAGTGGTAGTGGAAGCACTGCTAGAACAAACCTGTGAAATGAGATAAATCCCATGGCATGGGAAAGCGGAAAGCTGAAGGAAACTATCAGACTGCATTTATTTTCATTTTTTCTTCCATGGAATTCATTTGAGCTAGTGGAAGAAATGTCTGCCCCAGCATCCCATTCAAGCTGCAGATTTCTTTCTACCAAAGGCCTCTTTGGGATGTGAGGGGGAAATGCAGCAGGAGGTGGTAAACACCACTAACTAGAGGTGTAATTAACAGGTAAGGACACGAGAGGAATCCTCTCCTCCCTCGGGATTCAGGGGCAATATTTCAGCTGTAGCTCCTGTCAGCATTAAGTCCAGTGTTACCCTCCTCAGATATTGCCTAGAAGTAAAACTGCGGTATTTTTAACAGTAAAGCATTTTGTGTGGAGCTGCTGGGAAGCTGCAAGGGAATTGTCTGTCAGACTCCCGTCTGTCTGCTGTAGCTGCTTCTGCTCTTGGAGGAAATGAGGATTCAGGGATCATCTGGCAGAGCTGTGCAATGGGGAAGGGCTTTTGGGAGCAGCCAAGTTTGCCTTTCAGGGAGAGTAAGATTTGTAACAGGAGGAGAGCCTGAGTGGAATTTCAGAGATAGAAATTCTGGGTAGTTTGGCATCTTTTCAGGCAGGTAGCTGATTTCATCAGCAGAGCCCAGGCCCCTGAACAAAGTTTTAAGGGAAGGAAGACACTCCAGCCCAAAAGGTCTGGTAGCAGGAGGGCTGATTATCACATTTCAGCTCTCCTTCCTGTTGTCGGAAGGTTTGGCTCACTGCTTGCTGGCCATGCAACACTATGGTCTTTTAAAGCTGGGGCATGGTGGTTTTGTTCTGTTACGTAAGGGGGGACTTTTGATGAATAAGAAAACTGGTTGTATGTTTTATGGAGGCCTGCTGCTCCTGCCACTGACCAGGGAGGCCTTGAGGAGTATTTGAAAGGACCAGGGAACTGACAGGGCAAATATTGCAGTGTTAGAGCTTCTCACTGTTACAGTGTGAACTGGTGCTTATGACTTTAAGAGCCAACCTGAAAGGTCCATGACCTGATACTGCTAAAATTGGTGTGCTTGAGTTTGAACTGAAGCTCTGCTGCTTCAGTGCCTAAGGAAAGGTATTTCTTAGACTAAAAATACTGTGTTGAACATCAGGAAGTCAAGTTATATCAGTTTAATATTAAATTAATGTTCATTCTTATACATCATTATCTCCTACCATAAGCTGTGCAGCTGTTCATGAAATCTGCATTCAGTCTATAGTTTGTGACGTATCTTGTCAGATTCTTCAACAAAAAACCACCATGTCTAACCTTGTCATCATCAATTTAGAATTTTTTATATTTCCCTGTTAATAAATATCCATCCTCCTTTTTATATATATGCCAGCAGTGTCCTGTGTATGTTCTAATAGTTAACCACATTTAATACCCCTTCATGCATGTAAAGAGCAGTGAAAATGAACTTGGACATGTCATGGTCCAGTTTAATCTTTTATGATTGAAAGAAGCTGAACATTTAAAATAAAAACAGTGCAGTAATTGTTTCTTATTCTGCAAAATACTATTCAGATTCTGTGTGCTGGAAATATGATTTACTGCTCTACAGAGGACTGTCTCCAGCCACATTTTTGGGGGTATTGAAGTTCTTCTGTCACAGGAAGATGACCACAGTTCTAGAATTCATAGCAATCCTCCTTGGGTTCCTATATGCCTCCAGTTTTTCCAGCTTACATGTGCACTGTGTTTTAAAGTTTAAGTGTTGTCCTTCTGGTACATTACTGGATGCATTTCCCAGTTAATGGAATTACTCTTGGCTGGGAACTAGAGAGAAACAGCCTGATGAAGATGTGCAAAATGGTCTAAACAAGCCCCAGACATGGCTTTAATCTGCACAGTTGGTTCCATACTGCGTAACAGTCTCTGTGAAAGCTTAAAAGAAGATTAGATATATTCAGGTATGACAAATGAATATGAAAGAACTGCTTTTTCTTTGGATGCCAAGTCCAACAGGTTTTGGAAATTATACTCCTCTTTGCCCAGAGACTGATTACTCTGAAAAATACACTTGGAGGCTATTTGGAATTCTTGCTCACTGACTGTGAGTCATGGCATTTTCTACCTGCAGTCTTCTCTTTTCCCCTCTCCAAGAGCTCTAGGGAAAAAGAAAAGCAACATTCATTTGGAGAAAATTGTTTCCCCCTGCTTTATAAATTAACTTCACTAGTAAGAAATTAGTATCTTCATTAGTATCTGGAGTTCCTCACTATTCAGAAGCTTTGTTTCTGTTTGGTTTTGGCTTCATTTCTAGTAGAACAGTTAAATAGTTCATTTTTAGGGATTATACTTCCCTGTTCTCTCTGATCTGTCATAATTGTGTAAGGATTGAGACAAATTTTCTTCTTCTGTTCTTGGAATGGGATCAGCGGCAATACAACTGATAAGGAAATGGCATTGGCTCTGGCGTTAGGACCATTCTTATGAGAAGAAATGGTCATTTATTCAGGGGATGAGCCAGTACCAACAGCAGTGATGTATTTTCCTACACAGACAAATGAACTGTGAAGTGACGGCTCGTTAAGCAAAGGATGGTGAGTATGCAGAGAGCTGGGGAAGTTATCAAATACAAGGGAGACGAGCAGGGCCTGAAAGACATCTGGCAAAGTGATGGCATCACAGGACACACAGCTTTGCAGAAACAAGTGTTTGTCAGCGCTTCAGCAGTGTTTTTATCGCATTCTTAATCTCCGAGTATTTCCTAGTAACCTCTTTCCTACTGTAGAGTTGCAAGGTTGGCAACTCCCCAGAGTGAGGCGGACACCTTTATGGGAGGATAATAGCTAGTGGGAATAAGGACACTGGGATTTGGCCCTGAATTAATGCCTCTTGCAGCCTTGAGGTTTGTGTGTATTACCAGCCTAAGCTATTGCTTCTCAAGGCCTGTTTTGTATATTGATTGCAAAGATTTGTTTTAAATCTCTTCTGATAGCCACCGTAAATCACTGCTTTAGCTTTTAATTATTGTTTCGGCTGCTGGTTTTCTGAATTATATTCCGTGTCACCAGTTTGGGGTCTTTAGTGTGAATTCCAAAAAGTCACATTTAAATGTAAGGTATCCCAGGCTCAGTTGATCTGGGAAATAAAAGATCAAAGAGTATGGAAGAAAATCTAGCAGATGTTTTAGTGAGAGGGTGTCAGAGAGAGATTTAAAGAAGAGAATTAGATAATCTATGGACTGATACACTGACTTCAGATCATGAGGCCCAATTTTTTCTTAATGTAATTTTTAACATTTTTCTCCATTTGTTTCTCAAGGGACACATTTTTTGGGGAAAAAAAAAGAATGATGTAGTGCTCTTACTCTGTAATATTCATTTGGCTCAATTAGCATGAATGCTGAATATAGAATTTGCATTTTAAAAAAAGAAAAGTTTGGCTTTTCCATGTTTTTTCCTTAATAAATCCTTGAAGTTCCACAAACTAGTCCTGCAGTGAAGGTTTAAAGGTTGCTTAGGGCTTTTGTTAGAAAATCAGGGGAGGGTTTGTGGTCTAACACAAACATTAATGCAGACACAGATAAACTGTTGAAGGTGTATGTTTACTGACACAGTATACAAAGTAATTTTATTCTCTTTGATTTTTATGAATTGAGCTAGGCTCAGCTAACAGTACAGTTAAAGTGCAGAATTTAACATAAGAGAAACCTTCCTTTTTGGGTTGAAAACGAGGATCATGATTTGTAGCTCCTGGCATGCTATAGTAGCGTGTTGAGAATATTTTGTCGGTGTGGAGTTCTGTGAGCCAGCATTGCAAGCACTCTCTGACAGTGCTGTGAACACAAATGGTCACTGCAGGCTGAATGGAATGGAGAGCTTGTGTGTTGGATGTCCTTTATATTCCAAAGCTTGTAAGACTTTGTCATGGGAAAATAGGCAGCACACCTCATACGCATGGCAAATACTTTGTTGCTGATCTAGTGAAAGAACGAGTACTAATCCAGATCTACTTATTGGAGAAAACAAAGAAAAGAAGGCAGTCTTGTGAAAATGTTCTAATAATGCAAGAGTTCCAGCTGCTGTGTGTTCCTTAGTGCCCCCCTCCTCTGTGCAGTGTGTTAGGGTTGCTCTCCCCCGGCTCCCCCAGCCCCCAGGCTGCAGAGCAGGAGAGGTGCCACAGGAGCTACCTGCAGCCTCTGGCTCTTGGCTGAGAGGGGAGTTTTGGCGGTGGCCATTTCCCCTGCTTTGCTCCTGGGCTCACTAAAGTAACTAGGAGTGTCATTTGCTTGCTTTATTTTACTTTGAGGATTCCCATTTTCACCTTCTGCACAATCCTTTGTAAGTTCTCTTTGTTCACAATCCTGTCTGCAAGCCTGTTCCGTGGTCACTTTCCTTGTGTGACAGAAATGAACTATTCATGGTTATATCCCTGGGGCCTCTGCTATCATCCTCTGCCTTTATTTGAAGGCCTCTGCATCATCTCAGGACTGTCAATAATTTTGAGAGCAGTTTTGGCTATCTTACGAGTGATTTGGGGATACTTCATCAGAGGCTGATATTACATTTAGAGCATGGTCATAGCCTTTAGCATACGGTTCTTCCTTTACAGTGTGGTACCCATCCTACCTTCTAGAGGCCATTTAATTTTTAAATCTGATGTTTCTGTAGTGAAATAAGTAGTTCGCTCACCTCCAAACCCAGCCAAAACAATAAATCTAAAACTACTGGTATAATGTTTGAATCAAATAGTGCAGAACAGCTGCAAAACTCCCTTATAACTGGTCCTGGTGCTTCTCTTTTCCTGGAGATTATTTACCACATGCATAAAACATGTGTGCTTGTATCTCCATTGCTGCTGCTGGTTCTGGGCAGGTCTGGTTTTCTGTATGTCACATTAATGAGCTGAGATTCCCCTCGTGATAGTTATTTCAGTATTTTCCTTTTATCTGTTATTTTCATTCCAAAACATTTATTAAATGGATGTTCATATCTGAGACACTGGATACAACAAGCAAAACATTGAGCAGCTCATGTTACCTGCAGCAGGATTCCATGTTTATGCAAAATAACAGATTCTATTATTAGAGTAGTTGTCTGCAATCAGTTGTCTACAATGCAGTGAGATAATGTTTAATAAAGGGAATCTTTCCCTAATTCAGGATAGCAAATCAATCTTTAATGCTTGTTCTAAGCTAATATGTTGGATTGCGGTAGACAACATTTAACTGTATCTTTCTTACTCTGTGGGGAAAAAGTTAGAGAGAAAGCAGTAAATCTGAGAAAAATATTTATAAACTGTCATATATAAAAGGAGCTATTATATCTAAAGTGCCTCATGTTTTTATAAAATGAAATATCTACTTGGAAAAGTAATAATTAGAGACACAAAGAGAAATATAAACCAGCCCTCTTACCACTGGGGGTTAGGCTTGGAAAACACTTGTGTGCCTGTCAGAGCTGACAGCAGTACAGAGCTGTACTCTCAGGCTCCTCTGATCTGCTGAGAGACTCGGACTCATTCTAAATCCAGCTTTAAAACAGCTTGCTTCAGTAAGACACTGACTTGTGTCAGTAACTGATGAAACTTTGAGCACCATGGACTGGAATGGGAGGAAATTGTTTAACATCAAATCTGTCCCTGCAGTTTTTAATTCTAGCGTCTCTATGGAAAGGAGAGAATTGTTGGATCACTCTGCTTCTGCTTGGATACATGATTTTTTTTTATTTTAAATGTGTTCCTAGACTGGTTCAGTAGCTGTAATCAAAGTCCCACATGACCTACACCAAGCTTCTGAAATGGATGTATGGAAGCTTTGGCCCTTCTGGGCAGTATATTCTAGTGTTTACTGAAGAGAAATTAATTGGAATAAGGTAGTTGCATTCATGCTGATCATGATAACAATAAGTTGTCAGTTTTTCCAGAAACTGAAATTTGTAATTCTGTATGGCTTTAAAATGAATCATTATGACTTGCATAAAAATATTCCTTATGAGAAGTAATAAAGTGTTATAGTACTGTCTTTACTGGAAGATAAAAATATAAAAGCTACAGCAACGCTTATAAAATTGATGAGTATAAATAAAGATGTTTATCCCTCCTTTCAGTACTGCCTTCCATTAAGTAACAAATCAAATACCAGAATTCCCCTTCCCGAGCCCCGGGTAATTTGGTTGAATCTCCCTAACTATACAGTTCATACAGTGTCAGGAAAGCATTAGAATGGTTGGTTCTTTCCTTGTCAGTTGCTTATCCTGCTCTTCCTTTTCCTGGAAGGACCTTTTTAAAGCCCTGCTTATGCCTCACGTCTGTGTTTCTGGCCTGCTGGCTGGCAATCACAGCTAATCGCTTCCTCCAGCGAGCCCTAGCTCCCTCTTTAACATTGCCTCTGGAACAAGTGGTCAATTTAGCTTTGTATTAAATAGGAGTTTTGAATTGGATTGTGCAGTCCTCTCCTAATGTGAAAGCTATGACTTTATAGTGCTCTTTATAAAGCATACCTCCATAATTCATCACTTGTTCTCATTTCTCTGTGTTATGGGTATATACTTATAAATCACTTTACCTTTTATAGTCTCTGTACATCTCAAAATAAATTGAAACCTAAAATTGAAGTGAAAAAGTAGTTTATTTTTGAAAAACCCAGTTAGTATTTATTATGTTAGCCACTCAGTGCTTCCCCTTTCTTTCTAGCACTCACTGTTTACACCACCATCCTCCTTGCTTTATTCTTCCAGCTTAATACTTCTATGTTGTTATTAAAGAGAACAGTCTTCTTTCAGGTGTTTGCCATGGGAACATCTGTGCTCAGAGTCTGGAGGAGAGCATAGGGGAGGTAGTATGTAGTAGTTACACTACTTCTTACTTACAGTATCCGAAGTTCCACATATTGAGAAAGCATTCACTTCATCACACAATCAAGGTCACCATGGGTACTTTTTCTTACCCATATCCTGGTTGGAAAGATTCACTTGTGTGTTTTCATTATTTAGTGTCAGATGGAAAGGTACTGGCAGCTGGTTTCCCACCACTGCCAGGCCAGGTCAGGACCTTGTCTCCAGTCATGGTGATTTTACTGTTCAGGGGGCCACTGAAGGCAGGGCCACACTGCAGCTGTGACCTTCCTGGGGGCAGCTGGCCCTTCTTCTGTCCTCTGCCTCTTACAAGCTTCCCTCTGTCCAGTGGAGACACCAGCCTTCTGCCAGTGGCTCACTGGGATCTGATGGGCTTGGCCAGCTGGATTCTCTTGCGAGTCACCGTCTTTTCCACAGGGTTACATGTTGTGATCTTCTCATACTTGTGTGGTCATGTCTGTTTTCCACCAGCACCTTGCTTCCGAGAGGTGCAGACGAGATGCAGACTTTGGCCAAAGGCCTCCCTTTGAGAATCAGGGCTGATGTTACCTATATCATGATCAAAACCATGGAAAGCAGGATGAAATGTTGGGTGGAAAATACGATCTTGAAAAGCCTGAGTGTTTTGTGTCCCGTTCATACCAGCTTCAGATCATTGAAACTGATTTGGTATCAGCTGTATTTCTCATGGTGTGTTTGGGAGCATTTGGTTGCCCCCAGGGTGCAAGCTCTTTGTCCCTTGGCTATCAGTCTGTCAGCGAACACCAGGCTGCCCCAGCACTGTGCTCTTACTGCAGGACTGTTGGGCCACATTCTCAAGATTCCCAAGGAGGGTGTTCAGTGAAACTGGCTCTCCCTCACTGACGGTGAATCCTGTCCTGCAGTACTCATTAGCTCACTGCTGACTGGGATTTCACCTCTCTGTAATTGCTTCTCAGCAGCATTAGTCATCTGGAAAGCCCATAGTTCATCCTAGCCTGATTGTTTTCTGAACTCAGGCTTGTCCTCAGACACCACAAGCAGAAGCCATGAGAAAACTTTCTTGTCACCCCTGGAGTTGTCTGTGCTTAGCCTCAGGCACAGGATTTATTACAGCATCTCTCTCTGTCTCTTCCAAATGCAGAATAGAAATTTTCTCTTTCCACATTTTGAATCTTCCCAAGAAAACCAAAATTTCAGCTCAGGCAAGATATTTCTGAAATCCTTATAATATCTTTTGGGATATTATCACCAGATTCAACCTCCTTACTGGCTGCAGATCTTTACAGGTGTCACTGCACAGCCCCTGCCTCTGTCAGTGTGTTCAGACCCCTGTTTGCTGTGCTGGGGCCTGCTGGGCCATCAGCTTCCAGCCTTCCTTTCTGCAGCATCTTTCAAAGGCACTCTGCCTTTTCCTCTGAGATCTCACCTTTGTTCATGCCCTGTCCAAGCTAGGTCACAGTTCTCTGGGTTTATATCACTTCTCTGGCTTTTGGCCCACCATCCAGCTTGGCTGTATTTATTCACTAGTCCACAAGATTCTCCCTCTTTTTTGTGAGTATCAATATGTATTTTCCTTTTAGTACAGCAGCAGAGATAGTCCTTCCCACTGATCTCCTCTTTTAATCTGAATGTGTTGCTCAATTTAAAGACTCACAGGAACTTCGTGGTGCTATTGGAGTCTTCTGTCAGCTGCTTCATGGCTGCTGGTCCATATCCATGTGGCTGGCTGAAAACATCCTCCTTCCTTTGAGCTTCTGCTCTGCACCAATCAGCAGAATAAGCCCTCTGCCTTCCATCTCTGCTTTCCAGCTGCCCTCTTGCTCCCCAGCATCCAGGACAAATGGAATAACCCTTTTTTAAAGCTTGTGTAATCTACATTTCAGATCATACTTACCATTCTCATCATATTTATTTTTCTACTTCAGGCTATTCCAGGATATTAGTTTGGCTGCACTTCTCAGCAGCTCAAGTGGAGTTGCCAAGATGAAGCCTGGGTATTGCAGGTGACACCTTTGTGTAGGATGAACTTGGTGCTTTGTGAGGGCTCTGGTGCTGCAATTCCAGCTAGTTTAACAGGACACCTGTTGTGGTTTTGTGGATATGATAGACAATTTGAGGGTGTTTTAGGTCTTTTTGGGCTGATTTGGGCTGGAATGTCACACTGCGTACCTGGAGTATATGGGATCCTGCAAATGGTACCATTCTTGTGTCTCATAGATTGCCAGTGCTGTACCTGAATTTGTCTGACTGTAAAATTTTAGCTGCTGGAGATGAAGCACATCTTTTATTTTCACTAATTTCCCCTTAGAGCCATGAATGCTAGTCACTAATAAGTGAGGAGAACTGAAACAGATGCCAGAAAATTAAAATCAATTGATTTTATGCATAACATTAACAAGGCATTTTATCTTGGTGACAAACAGTGCTCTCTTAAGTAAGCATTCATTTGACCTGGTGACTTTGATATCAGTTGCTGTTAATATCCATGTAGCACTCATTAATAAGCCTGCAGTTTTTAGGAATTTAAATCAATAGTAAGTAAAACTAGATGTGAAAATAAACTAACCTTTAACCATTATTTTTGCAGGGAAAAAGGAAAAACAAAAAAGTGTGGGTGTGTATGTGTATATAAAATATATGTATGGCACAGTATAGCTCAACATAATACAGAACATTAATAACTGTAGGCTTTTAATGAATACTGTCTTATAAATAGAAAATAGTCACTAATGATGAAGAGTTTCTAAAATTAGAATTTGTCTCAGACAAGATACTTAGAATCAGGTTATGGAAGTCATGGTGAGTGGCCACAGGAACTAATCAAACAATAGATGGCTGGGCAGCATAAATGTGTAATTAATGCTGTTTGCCAAAAGGAGCTGTACCAAAGCAGCTTTCATGTTCCTCGAAAATTGAAGGAAGCTCTCTAAAGGGAACTGATTTGCAAGACAGAGCTGATGAAATAACATTTGCGAATGTTTCTACTGTGTGTGAAGGCTGAAAGGATGTTTACCGATTTCCCTGGATTACAAAGTAGGAATTGAAGTTATTTCAGTGCCTTCCCCCATTTCGCCAGGTGTACACCTAAGCTGACATAGGCCTGTGAGCTGTCTTTGAACTTCTTCCTCAAAATGGTGCTGGCAAACTCCTTGGATAGGCCCAAGGATCAGATTCACAGCTGTGTCAGAAGCCTCAGTCAGAATTCATTTACACAAAAGGGCAGTTCTTTCTACTTGCAATGCCTTTACTTTAGCCTGTAACTGCAATAACCATCAATAACTTATGTTATTTATGTTTGTCAGGTAAATCTGTGGTTCAACAGGTTCCTTCCTTTTCATTCTGTAGCTTGTTATTGTGATGGTGCTAGCTGAGCAAGGAAAGGTCTAATTATTGGTGCTGTGATCAAATCTGATGGTGCCAGGAAAAGCAAGAGCTTTATTCCTGTTCTTTGTGGCATTCCATATGCAAGTAACTCAGCTATCAGATGAGGAATCTGCATTAGAGCTCATTGCAAGTAAACAGAATCACGGATTTTTGTTTTGGTTGGTTGGGTTTTCTGTTTGTTTTTGTTTTGTTTGTTGTTTTTTATTGGATTTTTTTTTTAGGGAATAGCATTAGGGTGGTGAAGATCTAATTATTGATTCACAGCCTAATCCTTTTCAATGTATTAACAGTTGGTCTATGGAGAATGTGAAATTAAACACAGCTGTTCAAACTTTTATTTAACAAATGGCTAAACAATATTTCATAAAAAGAAATGTGATTGACCCGATACCTATTAGTGCTGATAGCACGTTCCTTTCAAAGCAGATGCCAGAGTTTGAAACAGAAAAAGATTCAGTGTTCGTACAATCAGATTTGATCCAATTACATCAAACATCAGCATTCTTGAAATTCTGTTTAATGCAATTCCCACCCTGTAGCCAGTATTGCACTAAAATGGCCATCCCAATGCTCCGTGAGAGCACAAAAGAGTGGTCATTGACATCAGTGGCCCGAGATCTCACCTCTGAGGTTTCTCACCAGAGCAGCTCTCTGAAAAATCTCCCTGTTATGGTATGAAATATTAAACACCAGAGAGGCACGATTGCTGACAGCACTGTAATATTGAAGACATCTGTCTGATTCATAAATATATTATATTTGGCTTCCCAAAAGCAATGGAATGTCAGCTCATACAAGAATCAATTTAAGATTGGAGAAGTTCAGCCCAGTTTTAATTCCAGGCCCTCATTATTTACATCACTCAGCGACATAAACGTGTTCTCTTATGACTTCTTTGCGCTGAAGAAGCCGCATGTGTTGGTTCTTTGCAGAGTACCTCTCCAGAGGCATACAAACTGAACCCCGAAGGTTTGATCAAGTGCTTTCTTGTTCTTTGTGTTCACATGGTAATAATGCTCAGGGTATTTCTGTGCTCTCTGCCGCCCAGGTCTGCGTGTTTCTGTGGCGTTCATGTATGCACATTACTTACAGTGAAAGTTTGCCAGTTTTAGACACTTGAAAAATATCTGTATCTCTTTTCATACCTTAATCTGACAGGTGTTCCTGCCTTGCTTCATTTGGAAAAAACAGCAGAAGCATAAGACAAATTAGTGTCTCTTTAACTCATTACTGAGTGTGCTGGGCTTCCTTGCAGAAACACCTGTGTAATAAATCCTTTCTGGACCTCATCTTTTGTAAGAGACACGCTATTTTCCCCTTCAGTGACCATCATCATCTCACTGTGTTGCATCTCATCATGCAACTGTCTCAAAGTAACAAAAAAATATTTCTCTGGGCCTGCTGGCTGAGGGTGGTTTGAGTACTTGTGAGATATTATAGTCAGGGCTATGTACTTGCAAAGTGACTGATTCTAGACAAACTTAGGTATGTTTTCATTTCAGAGGACATCGTAAACAACTGTAGAGCTCTTAGAATAGATGACCAAAGACAGTGACGAGTGTAAATACATTTAAAAATAAAATAAAGGAAATGAAAACTCACTGGGTAATTACAGGTCAGAATATTTCAAATATAGGCTTTTTGACAGTCCTGATATTTGAATTGGTCAGGTTTTATCCTGTTTTTCTCTGAACAGTGGGAGAAAGGAACAAGGTGAAATGGCAAGGACAATTCCTATATTCTAGTGCAAAGACTTGGGCTCTTAATAGTGCTTTTATACCAAGCTAACACTTCCACTGTGAGGAAAAATACATGGAGACTACATTGTAAGAGAGAAATGGAGGCCTTCAATCTGGGTTTTGTTATCATTTTAGAGGAAGCTTTCTAAAAGTTCTCTCCAGTCTGGGTGGAAGAATTCTAAAATTGCTGTAAAGTGGATCTGTCACCCTTCAGTCTGCTTTAGGAGTCACTCTCAGAAAGAGAAGTACTCGGGGAGATTCGTTACTTAAATTTTAAGGGATAACCTGAGAAAATCTATCTCATCACTGGAGCTGGGAGAAAGCTTGTACAGCTAGTTTGTGGGCCGTTTAACTACCCGCAGGTGAAACAGTGCTGTGGGTCAGGAAGAAGGCTGGTTGGCAGTCCCGCTTTAGTAATCCTTCCCGAGCTCTGCACCCACATTTCTTGCCGTGACTTACTTCCTGCAGCTGGAAGTAGCTTATCTTCCCCAGCAGTTTGTTGTTTAATGAGATATAAATACCTTTCTGAAATGCTTTTGCGGTGATAAAATTCTTTTAAATTGCATGATTTTTCATGATGTTTTACATTCGGTTTGTGTGTCCTGCAGAGCACTGGGGATGAATCAATGCCATGTGATAAGAAAGACTGATGTTATCACTACTCCTGCCTAGACTGCTGCAGAATCTGCACAGTGAGAGTTTCAGGAAGATAAAAAGCATAGTTTCTTGGTTAAGGCAGGAGAAAGCTGCCCCAGAGAAATGGAGTCTTGCTATATATCATATCAGCCTATGCCACACAGCATTCCTGTAAAATCTAAAAAGTAGGCTGAGCTGTTCCTTTCAGATTGCCTTGGCTGTGTGCTGTTGACTTCTCAGGTGACCACATTTAATTCAGGGTTTTCTTTCAGGGAATGCCTCAGCTGGACAGTGCCCCCCAGTATAGGGGTCCCCAATGGGCTGGGTGATGAGACACAGAGCCCCCTTGGCAGGCTGGCAGAAGGTGCAGAACTCGGGGGGATCACAGCATGGTGCAGAAATGGCCAGCAGAACCTCATCAGGTACAGGTATGAATAATGGTCTTCATTTGATTTCTTGTGGTATTTCATTAGTTATAATTTTGTCAAGAGGGACTGGAAAGTTTTCCTTTTTGGATTTCCAATACCAATGGCAATAATCACACGTGAAATACCTCAGAAGAGTTTGATGTGATACAAAAAGGCCATTGTAGTTCCCTTCTCTCATAAGACTCTTGGAATGTGTAACAGGGGCATCCAGAGGAGACAGACCACAGGGGGTTTGCAGGGACTTCTTTCACTGAGTAGTTTTAAAGAACTAATCAAAAGGAACTTCTTGGATATGAGCTCTTTCTAGATTGTTGTCATCTAGAAATAAAATATTAGTGAATCAGCAAGAAAAGAATCTTCTGCATAATCTAAAATCTTTACAGTATTTTTCAGATCTGCTCCTGAGCAAATAGTCCCACTATACTGGAGGAAAATTAATAGAAAGTGTCCTATTAGTGTCTTTATTTATAGTTCAAGACTCAACAACTCAGTGATTTATGTTTTCAATTTAATCACACCGATATAAGAAATAACTGGAAACGCAGGTATGACCTTGCTCAAGCAGACTATGTAAAATTCAATGTAGCAAAGCTTGCTCATTGAAAATTGTGCAGTAATAGAATGTTTTTTGCATTGTGCAGCTTGCCAGCTATGTCAATACAAGATAATGGTTTGGGCAAATTGCAAGGCTAAAGAATTAGAAATGTAACTGGAAAAAGGAAACATAATATTGGGTTTGTGGCAAGAACTCATTTTATATGATACAGCTAATTTGTAGTTTGATCTTTAAAGCAGAACACAAAAAAAGTACTGAAGCACTTGAAATGCAAAGTCTATTATAGAATAAAGGAAGTGTGAAGACAAAGGAATAGTCTTGACAGCAACCTAGAGAAGGGCAAAGGAACTCTTACTGGGAATAGCTAAGCCTTGTACTCTTAGGAAAGTAATTTGAAATAAGAAGCTGACGGAGTTCATGGTGGTGAGTACAAGAAGGAGTTATGAATACTAAGTTCAGGTTTAGGAATTGCATGTAATTTTATTTTTCTTCACTTAAATCCTCCTTAATACATTGAGGCAAGAGAGGCGAGTTACTGAACTAGTGGAAGGATAGAAATTCAGCTTAGAAAATACAGCTCCTTACTAAAGAGTTGTCCAGACTCCATGTGCTTATGCTGGCAAGAGGAGCAAAGGAGAGTGAGCAGCTTTGTGCAGGCACACAGGCCAGGACGGTGGGCCCAGAGAATCCCTGCTTGGAACAAACTCCTGTGCCAAGTGGAAGATGTGCATGGCCTTGTGTGGGGAAATGAGACTTGGTTGTGCCCATGCCCTTCCCTGTTGGTGCAAACCAGCTGTGAGCTGGGTGTCACACCTGCCTTGGGTAAGGGCTGGGGATAACCACGGGTCAGAGCAGGCTCATTTATTTTTTTGTGTCAATCTTCTCATTTACACCTCTGTGTTGGAAGAAGAGGGACAGAGCACTTCACTGCAAACATCTTTCATACAAGTTAGATGTGTTATTTCCAAAGGATTGTTTCTCTCCTGGTACAGCTTCTCATAAAATTATAAATTCATTAATTTGTTAAAATACTGTAATGGCCTGGCACAAGTGCAAGACGGTGTGATTATTTCTGAGTTATTAAGGGAAGGTTCATTTAGTTGCAGAAGTTCACGTTGCTTCATTGAAAGACTCTAAAACAATTGTTGAAATAGGTTTTTGGTCTATTAGACTCCTCACTAATCTTTTGGGGGAACTCATTAACATGCTTGAATGATAAAAGGTATAAGGATAGCTTTCATCAAGTGGAATCGTTAGTGGTGCACGTCATGCATGAGGTGCATTATAAGTTGTATTTATGATGTGAGAAACCTTGTAATAGCCTGTGATGCACTGCATGAATCATTGCATTCTTGGGACATGATGAATGCAGAGAAATTTAATTCTGGGACAGTTCTTAAACAAAATATGTCATGAAATGTTATAAAAATCCCTCTTCATACCATTCTTTGGCCTTCAGCATGTAAAGTATGAGTGCTGCAGTCCCCCTCCGTTGCCTGTGCTGTACAGCTCTAAGTACAGGGTGTAAGTGAAGGGCATCAACACTGAAATATTTTGGCCTGTGTCCTTTGAGTCAGGTAGAAATAGTTAATCACATGTCAGAAGCAAGCTTTAGGCTATGGTTAATCCCACATGTTGAGAATTATCTTTCAAGAAATTGTTTGAGAGTGGGCATGAGCCTTTTTTGAAAGAAAATAAGACCACTTGCCACAGGAGTATTTTCCATGTCCTGTTTGTTTAATAGATACCTGGTGAGAGAACTCGGCTGAATATGTTTGAAAGAATTATTATTCAGCAAATGAAATCCTTTCAAAAGACTGTTATCCCAATTTGAAATCTGATAATGTATCTTGGAAAGATGAAAAGCACTTGGGAGTGTTGAAACTGGCAGGGAATATAGGACATCCCAGATTTCTCTTCATCATAGTTTTCTATATTTGCTGTATTTCACTTGTGCTTTTATGAGCTGAAAAGTTTATCAGATTTTTGCTTGTCAGTGTTTATTTGGTATTAAAATGCTCAGGAAAACCCTCTAGTAGCAGAGTTCTCATTTTTTAATGCAGGCAAGTATGCCTACAAACCCAGGGTGTGCTCCTACAGACTTTATTTAAGGTTCACATCTATCTAATGAGTGGTCCATGTACAAGCTCAGCTGTGTCTGTAGAAGACAAGTAGGAAAACATCTATGCAAGCTGCAGAAAAATAATTGAATAGAGTTAGTGAAATGTGTGAGTTTGATAAAACAGTGCAAAGTGCTGGAATCCTCTGCTTGGGCAGAAGTATTCCGTGTGTTTATTCAAGGATTTGCAATTGCTTAAACCTCTTCCCTCTCACTGATAAAACTGTTAGTAAGTTTTATTAACAGCATCCCCTGCAACTGGATTCAAGCCATCATTCTCATCTGATCTTGTATGTTCTCTGATACAGAGAGGCTGTGTTACATTGGGGACTTACATTGCCAAGATCTAGAAAGCAAGAGACAACATCTAAATGGAAAAGCTCTGCTGCTGAACTGAGTAGGGAAGGTGTGCTTTCTGTGTTAGAGTCTAAGGGGAATTTGTGCCTTGAATATGGATTTCCCCTCTGTTGGGAATTTTCTTGGTGTTTTTTTCATACAAAGGATCACTTTGGTGACTACCAACAACACTGTTGTGAAGAACTGTCAAATGAAAGCAGGGAGTTAAGTTGTGACGGCTGTTTGGGGATGATTTTGCAAACAGGCACAGGGGTCTTCATCCTCGGTGAAAGGGCCACAGAGCGAGTAAGATAGTCCAGGTGCAAAGTTTCCAATGATTTCAGTAATTCTGAAGCCTTTTCTCATGGGCAAAGCTTGCAGAGTGATTTGTTTGAAAGTGTTTGTTACGCTTACAGATTGTACTCCTCTGGTTTACACAGTTTTGTCCCGTTTCTTCGTCAGGACTGGGATGGGTTTGTTCATTGTTCCATTCAGTGGAGGGGACAAGGTGTTTCTTTATTGCTTGTGATGCAATAAACAGGCATCTTTTGCCTGTGTCATGGATAAAAATAAAGAAATAAAAGTTTACTGTTTTCTCAGTGTGGCAGTTGCTGAAATTGTTCTGATCATGTTTTATAAATGGTCCTGGTTTCATTTTTTTAAAATGACTTTACTAGAATTCTTTTATTCCTTGTCCACTTCTGGCCCACCAGGGTGTGTTTGAAACCAGTGTGTTAATAAGCTACAGTGGTTAATAATGGAATTTATGTAACTTTTACTACTGATAGTATAAAGTTTGCACAGGGGGAACACAAAGCAGATGTTGCCTTCCTTTTTAGCAACAGCAAGGTCAAAACTGCACTCTAGCCTTTGAACTCTTGAAAGCGATCATACTGTTTATGGATTTACATTCCCAAAATAGAAAAGAGACAAGGAGCAGGGAAATGCAAAACAACCTCCATCCTCAGTTGAGCACAAATGTAACTTAAGGTCTCCTTCTGCATCTATTTCAATAATCGCAAGCCACATATTTAATTTATGTCAAAACAAAGCCAAGTAATTTTGGTTGAGCGTTTTTCTTTGTTAGATGGGAAAGGACAGATAATGAAACACCATATCTGAGAATATGAGACTTAAGGGTCCATGTACCTTGTTTTGAGAACTCTTACCACTTTTACTCTTCTTTAGTGCATGTTTGCTCTATCAGCTCTTATCTTTATCATGATGCTCTGAAAGATCCCTAGCTTTTATCTCTTGATAGTTTGAAACAGAAGGAAACATGCTAAATTGAAGGACAATTACAGGTAAAGTATTACAGTTTAGAAATATGAGAGTATTGCCCTAATTTCAAGGTCTTTGGTCTCTTTTATTAACATTAACTCTTGGAAACATTTAATAGCCCAGGGGACCACATCTTTTGATCTCAAATTTACAAAGCTCCATTTTTTTCCAAGAATGGCAAATAGAACCAGGAAAGCTGTAAATGGTCATACAATGGTCTTACAGAAGGTGAAATGTAAGTTCCAATCCATACAGAAATAGAGTAAATTTATATGAACATGAAAAGAAATATATATATATATAAGTAACAATAGCTGCACTATTACAATTAATTTGCAAAACTGTAAAAATTGGTCCCTGCTTCATATTGTCACTGGATGCATTTGATTACAATGTACAAAACTAGAAAGATTTATGCTCATCATTGTAATAAAGTCAAGCCTTAACATGTGAGTGCAGTGAATAAATGCTTTAATTAAAATGAATAAGAAGCAAGTCTTTCCTTGGTATGTTGCATATTTTATATTGCCAGACTTTTTGATGTCCTTAAGATACTCAGATATTTGTTCAAAGAGTGACAGTCCATACCCAAAGAGCATATTTGGGTAGGGGAGAAAAATAATGCTTTTGTTGTGTAACGTCACTGGTGAGATGTATGTCCTAGTTCTGACAGAAGCGCTACATTTCAGAACCCTGTACCACTGGATGGGGTTTTTTTAATTTAAAATTTACACTAACAGCCAGAACAACAAAAAAGATTGTGAAACAAAGAACCCAGACGCAAATCACAGCCAAATGTGCATTATTGAAATAAAGAAACGGGCTTTTATTGGTGCTGCACCCCTTAAGAAGTCTGAGTTAAGAAAGGCCACCAAAAAAAAAAAAAAAAAGGAAACAAAAAGAGAAAAAGTAAAAAAGAAAGATGTGTGGAGGCAGTTGAGGAGCTTGAGGCAGAGAAGCTGCATCAAGGCAGCCTGAAGGCTGGTCTTGCACGTTCTGGAAGCTGCAGGGAAAGATTAGCATTTATTGTGAGGTAATTTTTTTGCTTTCTTTAATCCTTTTCCTGTCTGCTGTGTGTCTGTTGGGGGAACAAACAATGCTGTGCTGGTTTTGGGCCCTAGCAATCCAGCGTTGTGACAGGATCCTTGGGTAAAGCTGTGGTAACCCCTGAAGATTTGGGAAGGCAGAGTCCTTGTTGAATAGCAGGGACAGCAAATAGTTACAGATAGAGAGAGGCAAGACGAATCTGTTGGCAAAAGGTTGTTTCTAAGTGCAAAAGATGTGTAGAGGGCTGGCAGTGGTGTGTTAGAAGGCTCAGCTGTGGGTTCGGGATCTGTATTGTAACCGTGTTCTGTGCCCTGTGTCCCGTTCCCAGAGCTCTGTGGGGCAGCAGCCACTGTGGTTCCTCAGGGATTCACAAGGCATCGTATTCCATGGTCCTGCCTTTGTTCTGCTTCCTGGAGCTAAAAGAAATCACCATAGGCTGAAGATGATTTCTATTGCGTATGGCAATCACAGCTTGAAGAGAAACTTCTTAATGCTCCTGGTGTTAACATTTCTGTTCACTGTACTGAGTGGGGGAAAGAATATATATGGGAAAATGACTGTAACCTTTTAAATTTTCTTTAACTTTATTTTTGAATGCTCAAGCCACTATTAGTTGGCTAAGACTTGTCTGGCAGGGATCTGTCTGCCTTGCTCTTGGATAGGATGTCAGGCATGTGTGGGTGGCTGGAGTGAGGCTCCTCTGTCCTGCTGTTAGCTTTTCTTAACCTGTCAGATTAGGAAAATAAAGCCTTGATAGAGCCAGACACTTCTGCTTGGATGCATTTCAGCTCAGCTCTGAAGGGCATTTAGAAAAATCCAGGGTCAATTTAAAAAAGCAGCTTCTAACTTTCATACAGAGCTCCTTATGATGAGCAGTGGCACTGTACGTTTCTTCCTTTCAAAAGTCCAGTGGGACCACCGTAATTTTGATTTTATATCAGTCTTGCCATAGGTATCTCCCAGTTTTGCCAGGGGAATGTGTTTATTTAATGACTGATCCTGCGGTTTCCTCGTGTGTTACCTGCCTGAGGCTGACATGGTGTTATTCCTGGGCAGAGGCCCTCTTGCTCAGGTTTGTAGGGCTGCTCTCTGGAGTCTCCTGACTTGGTGCCTGAAAATTTAATTACCCTGTGGCATCAGCTGCCTCCTAGCATGTCAGCTTTGCCTTAAAACCCGGGAAGGCTCAGACCCGGGAGGGGTAGCAGTAGTGAAAGCACTGTCTATTGCTGTTATCCAGGGGCAATAGGCAGAGGGTCAGACAGGGTCCTGGAGCTTCCTTACTGTAAGATACTGTAAAAGCAGCTACTTGTAAATCTCCCATTAACTTTGCAAATGGACCAAACTAGTCCCAGCCTTCAGTGATTTAATGTGAACCCCTCTTGAGCTCTGTTGAAGAACTTATGAAGTACCAAGGATTTGCTGAAACAGCAAGCCAAAATGCCTATGAGGTTTGAGCAGTCACCCAGGAGCAGGACCCATGCAGTTCAGGCTGGCTTTGTTTCAGGATTTGTTCATGTTTTCACCGTGGGTAGAAAGCAGCCCTTTTCTGACAGCTCAGAGCTGGCAAATCCCTGGCCCATGGCAGCACTCATCTTTGTGAGACCTAACTAGGTTCCAGCTGGACAACTTTCCATATGCAGTTGTCACTGTTTTACAGAGCTGGTCCTGTGGCCTAAGTAATATCTGAACTTGTCCCTGAGCACAGTGTTACTGTCATGTTAACATGCGTCAGGCAAGGAGGTTTAATTTTTTATGTCCGTGCATTTTGGCTGTTAAAAAAATGTCAATTTTAACTGTTCCCTTTAGTCATTCTTTAGTTATCATCATTGCCCTTCCTTCTGAAAGAGCAGTAAGCTAAGCCTAACTGCTTTGGGTGTGCTGTGTCTTAAGAGCAGAGACATGGCCAGCTCTTACAGCTCACTTAACACAGGGTACCTTTTTGCAACACAGAGTGCTGGCCATGTTTTAGAGTTGCCCCTGTTGTTGTAGATCCATTCTAGATCTTTCTGCTCACTGGGCAATGAAGAGGTTGAGGAAGAGGGAAGAATCCCCGTTTTTGTTCAGCAGTGGCTGACGGCTTCCGCAGGCAGGGGATCACACACACTGTGTGAGTATGAGTGCAACCGCTGAAATGGGTAACCCATTTCTAGTCTCTTACTCTTCTTCTCCAATGAATTCTCCTGGTTAATTTTAGGTTGTATTAAACAACCAGTTAACCAGTTCCTAGTGTCTCTAAATGTAGCCTTGTGATTTCACTACCAGTCTCCTCTTCTCCGTATTGTGAGAGACACTGCCTGTACACTCCATTGCTTTGGGTTCTTCCAGCATATCCCAAATTAGTTAATCACTAAGGTGAACTGCATCAGGCTATTTAATTTTTGTTCATAGAGGATTCTGTTTCCCTAACAATGCTCTTTGGATTTCTCTTAGACTCGTGCTGTTTCTGCTCTTACAGTTTTGGAAGGGTACTTGTGGGTTTTTAGCATTGTTATAGCTATCTCTGTGTTCTGTGCCAGTCCGTGGCGCGTGTCTGTGCTCTGAATAGCTTTGCACATGCATCATTGTTTTGTAAGATTCTGTTACAGTCATACAGCTCTGCAAGTCAACTCTTCTGCCTCACTTTTGCAGGGCAGTGGGTGTCGATCTGAAAGCTGTCACAACACTGCTGTTTGGCTTCTATATTTAGTTGTTGGTTTAGTCTCAAGTTTCCATAGTCACTTCACACGTTATTTCATTGACTGGAATGGAAGCTAAGCTGAGCCTTTTAATGGAATTATTAGGAAGGATGAAGTAGTTCAAGCAAGCAGCCTTTTCAAATTCATATTGCCTTGATTTATGATTAATCTAGTCTCAGTCATTTAGATGGATGTTTTAAAAAAGTTGGAGGTATTGACAAAATTCTGAAGGACAATACCCTATACTGAAATAGACTTCTGAAAAATAATGAAACAGTAAATGCTTTAAAAATACGTGTGTTTTTTAAACTACTGAGTAAGTAATAGGATCAGTAGAAATTGCAGAAAGGTGCTCTGTATTTCTTTTGTCTTTTGTGAAGTGTGGGCTGGCTCAGACCAAAATACTGTTGTTATTTAAAGATTCATGGATTTTAAAAAGCATTGACCAGATAACATTATATGTTAATATTATTTATGTTGTTTTAAACTTTTCTAAACTCTCAATAGACAGCAATTATGACAGCCCTATGCTAGTATACTAGAGGACATGAAACAAGCAAGTTGAAATCTGACTCTGAAAGAAATGTGTAAGTATGAACATCTCTCCCACCTTGAGGAGAACTTGGGAAGGCAATATTTTGTTATAATATGTAAATAAATATGCAGTATGTCAAATTCCTGCTGTTTGTTACCTATTTTTGTTTTTCCCTGACACATATATGCACTGCTTTTCACACAACATCTTCTTATTTTTTTCAGTTATTAATGCTAAGTCTTGGTTTTCTCTTGCAGCTTTTTTGCACCATGTTCTGTACCACTTCATCAGCTGAATCCCTTGGACAGAGAAAGAATATGTTCCTGTACCCCCTCTAACATGGCCCCAAGCAGCAGGAAGGTTCATACATCCCATATGGAGCTTTATGGCTTCAGGTGAGAAAGAATTTATTGAAGACATGAATTTTAAAAGTGAACTGATTTTATGCAAATGTACCAGTGAAAGTCGGTGATTCAAATGTCTGTGGGCTAAATTATAGGAAAAGTGTTTCTTGGTTAAAAATTCATCATAAAGAACTTTAAAATACATTATGAAACAAGAACTCATAAAATAAATCTCAAACTGCTGTAAAGCAGTTTGAAATATAACACTCTTTTTTCCTTACTTTTTCTGTTTCCAATTTTAATTATTTATTGATTTATATTATTAATTTTTTTTTGGATCTTCAGGTCAGTTTTTTTTAGTATCTCCCTCTTTAGCTTTTGCACCTGTTCACCTCAGGTGATTTTTTAAAATATCCTAAAATGCAGAGGGTATTGCCATGTGTATTTACAAGGAGTTCCTACTGGATTGGCAGTAGATGTGGTGTTCTGACTGCTCTTTTCCAGTTCCCTCTTCTGGTCAAACGATTTGGCGTGGAAGTTATTAATAAGGTGAGATTAATATATTGCTGTAAAGACTTATGTGGACTCTCTATGGAGTAAAGCCTTGTTTTATGCAGTGAATATAAATATAAGGAAAAATATCTATTTTCAAAAAAAAAAGAAAGTTTTTAAAATTAATGCAGCCCAGCCAGTGTGTTTGTACACTCTTTTTAAAGACCTTTAAAGGAAAGTTTACTTGGCTAATGACATGTAGCAATGATTCTTGACCTCCCTGGTTTGTTTCAAGGGTTTTTATTTGGGTTTGTTTTAATTTTTTAACCATGGAGCTTCATGTCTTGCATATTGCACTGGTGTTTTCCACAGAGGTTTTGAAAATTAGGTTACATCTTCAGCTGCTTATATTGCAAAGCTTATTTTTAGATGTTTTTCACTACTGCTGGAGAATTATAAAAAAAAAATATACTGTAACACTCAGAAATAGCTTTGCACATCGGAAGGGATTAGAATAGTAACAAGAAAATACTGTAAAAAAAATGTGGACAGCTTTTACCTTAAAGTTTTGGTGAATCAGCATATAGTGTGCAAATGATGTTGTTTCCAAAGTAGTTGATGTTCTCTGTCAACTGTCACAGTCTGTCTAGATCCTCTTTAGAAAATGATTGATGAATTTCTTAAAGGAGATATTATACTCCCTTAAGTAGCCACCAGTGCTTCAAAACCTACTAAAGCCTTTTCTTTGTACTTATCAAGAAGACACAAAACTTACGGGTGAGTTTATCAGTTAAACGTAAGAAAGAATGAGGTGGGCACAGTCCCACTGGTAAAGCTCTGTGTAGGCTTCCAAGGTTGCTCTCCACACCTGTTCTCATTGAACCAGCTTTCGGTGTGCTAAAGCCCACATCAGCCCGAGCAGTGTCCAGTGAACTGAATGTGATGGCTTCAGGGGACTCGTCTTGTGTGCAGTGTGGGGAGCAGGACCCTCAGTCAGCCTGGTGCTGGGACCCACCAGCCAGGAGAGCAGCTGAGGCCACAGGCTGACTGAGGTGGAACTGCCCCTTCTGGGGCTCCTAGCAGAGCTAAATTGTGTGTAAAGAATTGCCTTAAAAATGGCTCCTGATATCACAGTATTCCATGAGTCACTGATGGAATATTCGGTTTCTGAGGTTATATGAGTGCTGATCTCTTGATAGGAAGGTTTTGAGAAGAGTGACAAGAACTTAACATTTTATCTTGATGGTCACAGTGGCTTCAAAGCCTTGTTCTGTGCATTTCAGTTTGATTTAACCCTGAGGAGAACCCACTGGATTATTTGCTGGGAGGCATCTCATGCTTAGAGCATGGGTAGCACAGTAAAACCAAGCTCAGAAGGGTGATTTGTAGAGGAGCTGGCACGTTAAAAATGCCAAAATTAAGTTTCATAACAGTTGAGGATAAAACCTTTGAAATTTTTCTGTGAAAGAGAGTGAGGCTTCAGCACAGTCTTTGCTGCAGCAAATGAAACCAAGGATATGAGAAAGAGAATGAGAGTGATGGGAAGAAATCCCAGCAAGGTGGAATTGTAGCTGAAAGATGTTTTTTTTAGCAGAAAATGAGGTTGTTAACCCCATTAAGGTGTGGAGCCACAATCCCAAAGGACTCCTGAGAAGGGGCAGTCCTAGCACTGATAACATACGTGCTCTTTCCACAGGGGAGGCTGATAACTTATAAACTCTTTCCAAAAGGCCTGGGAGGGGGAAAGGGGTGTGGGGGTGGGAGCTGGTGAGCTGTTAGAAATCTCTAGAGGCCAAGAAACTAATTTTTGTGTTTTGAACATTAGCTGCCAGGTCATTGGAAGAACCTTTTAACAATTTGATAAAGCAAAATCTCTGAGAAGAAGCAATTTCTCAATTTTGACTTTTTTTTTTTTTCTCCTTATTCCTTGTCCTTACACTTTGGACTCTTCTGTAGTTTTATAAAGAAGAATCCATTTTGCTTTGAGAAATAAAACCCACAGAGGGATACTCGTTTTTTTCCCTTCCTGAGCAAATCTTTGCTTATAACTAGTGTCTCAATTGCTATAAAAATTGACCATTAACTCATTTTCTTATTGGAACATCTCATTTAAAAAAATATTCTGAAAGACTAAACTCTTATGTGCTATTTCCCTGACTTGAAAATGTAGCTAGGTATTCTGGTCTAGGTTTTCAGTTACAAAATTCCAGGTGGAAGAGAAAAATACTGCAGCTGGAAATCAAAGTACCTGATTTTGCAGCTCATTATCTATATTATATTTCAGCTACTACAGGAATTCCTTGTATGGCTGTCATTGCACAAAGAATGACACCAGTTTGGAACAAGGTTTGGGTTCAGTGTGCCTCTTTGCTGCGGAGCTGCTGGCCTGGCAGTGGCATTAGCAGGCAGTTTTGGGGCTGGTGGCAGCAGGGACAGGCTGCACAGGGAAACTGGTGCCCACACAGTGAGGCAGTGCCCAAGAGGTGCTGGGCAAACACATGGGAGCTGCCTGGTTGCTGAGCAGCTACACACAGCACACTGCACCTGCTGGAAGCTCTTTGGACCTGCCTTAGTTGCCTTTCCCTCTCTCATACATCTCTGACTTCGCTGCAATTTGTCTGTGTTGCTGCAGTTTCAATGGTTTATCTTGCAGCTATGTCTTCCTTAATGAACCTTCTTCCTTTGTCACTGCCTCTCAGGGACACCAGATGGCTATGTTAGACCTGAGCCAACCTCTCTATTTCCCATCAGCTCTACATTTACAGAACAGTGAAAATGGATGAGGTTTTCACTCTTTAAATCAGCAACCTGAGTTCTTGTTAAGCATTATCTACCTCTTACTGAAGGTGCCATGCTTGCAATTCCACTTGGCATATGTGTGCAGTGTGTATGTGCAGCATTGGTGTAGGGATAAGCACAGAACCCACTTGGGAGTCAGAAGTTGCCATTCAAAAGGGGTTGACCAGCCATGATCACGGCTCTTGAAATGTGGCAGGATATTCTGGTTGCTGTTATGCAATTTCTGCTCATGCTGTGGGAGTTTGTTTTACAGGTTTTTGTTTACTGTCTATTTACAGGCACAGATTTGGGTTTGGATTTCATGCACATAATTTTAGCAAAACCAGAGCTATTCTGCTTATCCATCTGACTCCAGCATAAACAGACAGTGTGCAAATCCTTCAGAGATTTATTGGTGGTGTTATGAACCTTAAAAATAAAAGTAATGCATTAAACCCCTTAAATTGAGGACCTTTCTGAGAGTGTAAAAATGATGAATGTTGGGTTCTTTATAAATATTTTTTTCTGGTTTCATAACAGAAGGTTGCAAATTAATTTCTTAGCAAGATCTGATAGGTAGTATTGGCAAGATCATCTTGGATGGAAAATCTGCATGAAATCCAACCAGGCCAGCCAGGTGACTGTGAGAAGAGCAAGAAATACCAGATTTTCCATATGATTGTTGGCTAGATATATAATTTACCTGGAAAATTGAGATCTTGACAAAATATAGTGTGGAGCCATTTGAGTAACTCTACCTTGCAACATTATTTGGATGTTTTCCCAGCATCTTATTTCTTTCCTCTTTCTGTTTCATATTTTGAAAAATTATGTTGTCACTCTCACCAGGCCAGTCTCCAATACCTAGATCTAAGAAGCAGCACACGTGGCATTAAGCTTGTAGCATTGAACACTGAGATTTTACTGTTGATGCCTTAAAACACACATACTGGTGTGATCTTTGGAAAGGTCAAGGCCAACAAGCATATTTACATACTTGGGGATTGTAAAATTGTACACAGATTAAACCCAGTGTATGGGTAAGTTCATGGAAAAAAAATTCGTTGAGAGTAGTTAAAAATATTTATATATGTGTATATATATATATATTAGCTTATCTCTGACAGTGTTACCAGAGAAGTCAGGGAGTGGTAGGTTTGCCAGTGCCAAAGCACTCAATACGCACTTGGAAATCAAAAAAACATTCAAAATCATTTCAGAACTAGTGTGGTGTACCTCGGGTCAAATTCCATCCGAACAGCATCACGTGAATTTCTAGGTAGTTTGTGTTCATCATCCTTCTGCAAGGGCAGGGTACAAGTAGCAGTCTTAGTGTGCCTGGCTTCCCTTCACTAGCAATGATGGTTGCATTTTCTGGATGTGGGACACAGTTCCAGCAGCTCTCAGCACCCTGCTGGAGCTCCTCCCTGGGTATTAAATTGTACACTTGGTGTTGCAGATGGTGAGAAAAGACAGCTTTCTATCCCAAAAGAATCAGTTTGAGGGGAAGGCCATGGCAACAGGATTGTATGGATGTGTTTTAATGAATGGGATGTTGTTATAAATGTCACAAACAGATACCTCATGGAAGAAAGAAGGAATAGGAATGAGAGGGGAAGGGGAAGGAACAGCAAACTGAAGTGGTCAGGAAAACTGCAAATCCCCATCCCTTGAAATATAAACAAAACTGGAAAAGAATGAGGTTTTAAATAGGTAGAACTGCATGCTTTCAAATCATAGTGCCTGTAATTTTAGTGTAGTAATTCTTTTTGTAGCAAAACTGTCTGGTTTGTCTTATTGTCTGGCAAGGAATTTAGAGCTATGTTCTGTTAATATAGTGGAATACAAGAGACATCAAAACAAAAGTATTTTATGAGGTCATATTAAAATAGACTACATTACTATTAATATATCAGTATGTTACTATAGAGCATATCAAAAAGGAACAAAAAGGCTGATTATTGAATACAGTCCTGTATTTCATATGATGTTCAAGTCATACAACATCTGCCATTAAGTTATGAACTTTCATTGTCCCCCTATCTCTGAGTGAGAACTGGGGGTTACTCTAGGAAATACAAAATGAATCAGCATTTAGAAAGGTACCTGTCTCCTTGTTATTCCACCTTTTCAAGGACAAAAGAAATGAACTGGGAAGCCTGAGCCTAGAAGAGGCCAACAAGGAGTAAGTGTAAGGAGTGACTGATGGGATAGGAGCAGAGAGCTGTCAGTTTGATCCTTGAGACAGCCAGGGCTGGGTAATGAGCAAGATGGTTAATTGTGTTCTAGATACCTTAAGAAAATAAGTGGGATTTTTCCTCAGGTTTATGTCTTGTCTCTCCCCTTCTTTCCTCACCTACTTACTTCCACAAATACTGTGTGCATTGGCCTTTAACAAAAGCTTCCCTTAGTAAACCTTATCACTGTTTCTGCCTTCCCTTGCAAACCAGCTCCAAGCCATTCACTTCCCTGGAGGGACTGCTGAGCTGGGAACCCAGCTGTTCCCCCTGCCTGGTGAGAAGAGTCTCCTGGAAGAGCTAGAACCTTTCAGCTCTTGGATTACTCCCTTTTACTAGGGCACACTTGAGAGCCCAGGTCTAAACCTGATCATGTGGCCTGCATTAAAGCAGTTGCTGACAGAAGTAATCAGCTGGAAGACTTGTTTGGTCCAGACCTCTTATGTTCAGATTTCTTGCTTTAAGAACAGACAAATCCACGGGTGTGCTGAACTGAAAGGGTAGTCACACATCGTCCAGGGGTCCTGAGTGGATACACAGCAAAGGAAATATCAAGGGCTTAATCCAAGCCTGTGAAATTGGCAGCCCTGAGATTCCTGTCCTTGAGGCTGACTAGTTGTTAATGTGCATTTCTGGCAGTGCTTCCCAGAGCTGTTGCTTCTGTAGATGTTTGCAGCTACAAAAGCCTCAGAAAAATTAAAGCCTTATGTGTGGGCACGTTTGCATCCCTCTATGCCTATGTCTATAACTTACGTTTTATTCTGATAGCTCTCAAGTAAAAGAGCAATAAAAATTTTAAGCAGCTGCCCTTTCTGATAGCTGCTACCTTGGGGCTCATTCCAATACTCATTGAAAGTCAATGACAAAGATCCTATTACCTTTAATCATGCAGGATCAGGGCCTTATGTGACGTGGTCAATCCTGCTGAGCATTTATTCAATGAATATTTGCTTGAATTAGACCATGGCTGTGCTTTTGACTGCACTGACTCATTTCTGCATTAGCTCTTTGTAAATGTTCTGGTTCAGGCATGGGGATAACCAGGGATGTCTGTCCATGGAAACAGATATAGTTGAGTTAACGTTGGAACAGGGTCTTGAAAACAGGTTTTAAATTTATGACTGTTCATACAAAACATCTGCTGTGGAGAGAGATTCTACCTAGCAAATCAAAGCCCAGAAGGGGATCCTGCAATTCATGGGTTCAGTGAGAACCAGAAAGGTCTGAAGCTTAAACCCCAATACCTCCTGATAACGAGCTGGTCCCGTGCAGGCCACAGGCAGGGAATGACCCACTGATACCGTGTGGAGCAAGGAACTGTCAGGCTGTTTGCTCACTTGTACTGTACAAACCCAGAAAAAATAATGCCTCACTTTCTAAAATATACCAGCTGTACTTTCTAACTGTGAACACATGTTTTTGGGGTACAGCCTTTGCCCATGGAGGTGGCAGGGCCTTGCTTTGTCTTAGTGGAGTCTGCTGCTCTTTCCTGATTCTGATGCTGCCCTTCTTAAAACAGCCGAGTTCATTCAGGCCAAAATGCCTCCACAAGAATTCTACATATGTCACATACATTATGTTATTTCAGGAGGGAATAGGAAAGAAAAGCAAATCCTCAGCAGAATTGCTACAGAAACCAATTTTTGTTCTTGGCTTTGTTGTTTTATCTCTTCTATTTCCTTGTTGCGGGAGAACTGAATGCAAATGAGAAGACCAGCCCAATCTCAGACACCAATTCTGTGGGATTTAATTTAGGAATTGAAACTTCATGTTGAATTTTTTCTAGGCAATTTGCAAGTCAGATTATTTGAAAAATCTAGTCAGTCTAAATATTTTTTTCCTAGGCAGAGGAGTGTTTCAGCTTAATCTTACTATATTTTTTTAGAAGCTGGTGATAAAAGGCCCCTTGTTTTGTGACTGTTTATGTGGATGTGACATTATCTCTCTGTGCCACTGTCTCTCTGGGTTCTAGCAAAGTGCTTTAGAAGTCCAGAGACATCTCCTCTGTTCTTTTGATAAGGCAGTTTTCTCTTGTTTTCTGTCTCTTCTTCCTCTGCCTTGGCAGAATCTGCTGTGCAAATAGCGCACAGATGAAGGGTATCTTCTGAAATCTGTGCCAATGTTTTGTATCTTTTCTAATTAACTTAAGACAATAATGCTTTCTTTTTGGAGATAATTTTTTCACCTTGCATTGCTAATGTTTTACACACTAATCAAAACCAACAAAACCTTTTGTGGGAATTATTCTGTAGCTTTGTGAGTGTTTGATCACTACTTCAAGGTGATTCTTTACATGAGGATGCATATGCACCTGTTTCATTTGAAGGGCCCATTAAAATCTTTGCTCATTTTTCAGCTCTGGGACTGGATGAATTTTTATTCAGGTCTGCAGAGCTGGGAAGGCTGGGAGGAACATGTTTGCATTTTAAGTAACTTTCACTGGTAGAGTTGATACAGCACTGAGCTCTGAAAGCATAGAAAGGACATTAGCTTAGTTTTGTCTAAGCCATCTCCATCATGCAAGCTGATAGCCTTTTTTCTTTGTAGCTATTTCTGTGCACTGGACACCAGTTCCTGAGGTGTGAAAAGCCAGACTTTCTCATCTCCTGTTTGAGAGAAGGCCTGTTCCCATTTCCCATAGCCATACTCTGAATTCCCCATGCACTCATTTATTTCTCTGTTTGGACCATATCATTTCCCTCCAGCAGTAATTTGGGAACTTCTGCTTGATCCACACCTACTAGTTTTGTAATTTTGTTACAGCAGCCTCCAGCCAATAACTCATGCAAGCATCTAACGTGCAAATTGGATTGGTTTTCATGGAGTAAAAACCAGTTCTCTTCTCCATTTAGTGTGAGATTAGGTTTTTCAGCAGGGATGAATGAGCACTGAAGTAATCTACCTGGAGCTGGCTGGCTCCCTGGAAACCTGGAAGAGCAGACCTCTTGGGAGCAGTTGTTCCCACCTTTCCGCACAGGGGTGGACTAAATGATCTCTGAAGGACAGCTTGAGATTCTGTTTATTTGATGATGACAGTGTTTTTATTCATCAACTGTGGGTTTGCTTATAGGTAAAAGCAGCACACACTGAGGTAGCACAAGCCTAGACTTCAGAGCTTTTCCTTTTGAACCAGAGTTAAGAGAGGGGATAAACTTTCCCTTTTTACCCTGTCAGGATGACCTTTCCTTTCCCCATCCCACCTGTGCTCAGAGCAGAACACCCTCTTCCCCTGCTTCTGCTGCATTTGCTTCTTCATGGGTCGCTGTTGTGTGTGAGCCTGTCCAGTTCTGCCCTGAGAGTTAAGCAGGTTCGTGCTGCACCTGCTCCTCTGCAGCCCTCAGCTGAGGCTTTTCATCTTCCTCAGAAGAGGGAGTGGGCTTTTTCTGGACTGGTGCTTCTTGTGGCTTTGCAGTCCTCTCACCTGGTTTACATACAATCCCATCTGAAAGGCTGCTTAGTCTAGACAGGGTACCTGCAAGGAAATGGTATTCTTAATACAAAGGTGTTGTGAATAGGTGGGCAAGTATCCTAAAAATACAGATACATTATTAAAGCATTGTCTGTCTTGCTCAATCACCAAATCTTGGAATGTGGCTTGTGTTTTTTTATTTTCTGAGTGATTTTTAGGGTTAGGCTGTCTGTGATCATCACTCACTTTCCTTGCACATCCCAGGCACAGTGTATTAGTGTTCAGAGCATGGCAGTTGTTCCCACAGTCAGAAAATCTCAGCCGAGCTGCTCTAGTGATCCCTTTCTGAGCAAAACACGGCTTCAATCTGCTTTTCTAAATTAGACTGTGCGCTTACAATATAGACCTAATTGATAGGAATCTGCATTTATGAACAAGACTTAATGAGAATGGTCTGAGGAAAGGAAGTCTTCTAAACTGTAGTGCCTTTTAGGTTCTTCGTGTCGCAGTATCCTCATGTTTCAAGGCAATTTGATGACAGTACTTTTAGTGTTTAAACTACTCCATTGAGGAAAGCCAGAGCCAAATTGTTAATATAATAAATACTGAAAACAGCTTATTTTACTCTTTAAATCTATTCCTACAGTGCTGCACAAATGCTCCTCCTTTGGTCATTAAGAATTTAGGGCATGGAGAAATGTCAGTGGGAGTCTCAGGAAAAATTCCATTTACTTCAATTGGATTAGTATCAGTTTCTTAGGAAATAATTGTAGGAAATCACTGTGTAGGAACTGTTGCTGAAATGCATAACTCAGAGAAATATCAGACTAAAAGGAATAAATACCAAGGCCAGTTCCTTGTCATGAGAGACAGACAAGTCAAATGCCTTCCATGAGCTAATTAAGAAACACAACTCTTAATACATTCATGAAGTGCTTCAGACATACAGTGTTAATAAAATCAATGTGAATTTGGAGCTTAGCTTTACTGAATCAGGGCTGGGTACATTTCTCTGGATTATGCAGAGCTGCTGTCGCACAGAAAACTTGTCTGGTACTGCACTTGAGGTAGGAATTCACATCATAATTTACAGGAACTTTATAGCATTATAAGAAACAGAACTTGATGACAGAGTATCAGATTTTTTCCAGATGCATGAGCAAATATACTTTGTTGAATCTCTGAGAAAACGGTACCCCATATTAATAACCCATATCTAAGCATCTGTCAAATTACTTAATGCTGAGGTATTATTAGGTAAAATTTCCCTTCTTTTCAAAGAAAAAGTAATCAATTCAGATTAAAGTAATACTTTTCCTGACAGAAAAAAAACTTGTCAGGTGTTTGAGAGCTGGTGTAATGACTGAATTAAATCTGATTTCATTTTTTACTTTTCCATGTTCTGTATTTATACAAATTGCATTTATCATAAAACAATTAAAATATCAATTCTTTGTCTCAACCGACACAATGGCAAATCCTTATGTTTTATAATTCAATATATACTAGATTGATCGCTTCTAATTTTTGAGCTCTGGTAAAAATATATACAGTATTCAGCCACTAAAAGTGTTTCTGCATCATCCTTATTTCCTTCTGACCCCCACTGAACTTAAAAACAGACACTGAGCAACTCCTTAACTGGGGGCCATTTTGATTTCTAATAGCCAGAAAATATTTGTTTATTTACAGCTGAACAATATAGAGGTAGCCGGTTTTCAGAGCCATTGCTCTGCATTTCCATATAATTGAGTTTGAAGAACAGTTAAAATAGCTCCTATAATTTTGAACTGCTCTTGGGAGAAGAGGGAAGCTCATCTAGAAGTTGTTATAGAAGATCAAATGCAGACTCATCTATAGGTTTCTTTAGAGTATATTAACTGTACAATTAGGTGAAAGCAGGTATTCATTTTACTTTCCACCTGGTTCTTGGCCGGAAGGAATCTTATGTATTGATGTTAGCAATATGCAAAAATACATATTGGAATTCAAACAATTTTACTTTAATGCACAATTAAAAATATCTGTATTTTTAATATATTTTCAAATATTCCTTATGCAGCTTCCTTTCTATTTTGCAAGTCATAATGAAGGTGATCATTCTTCTTTTACATGAATGGCAGTGAACAGCTTTCACAAACATGTTGGGATTTGCTTGAGGCAAGGCTGGCCACAGGAAAGAAGTGTGGGTTTCGGCCAACTCTTTCTATTTTCTCAGTGTAAAAAGTTACTACTCTACTGCTGGCATAATTTCACAGCAAGGTGGCTTGGGGAAGAGCAAGTCATCAAAATTCCTGGAGAACAAGGTGTCACATTTCGTTCTTTCTGTCTTTTTGCCATTCAGTGCCCTCTGGGCGGGTTCTTCCATCTCCAGTCTGGTGCAGTGAGGCCTCTGTGATGAGTGAGAGTTTTCCCCAGTTTCACAGAATCCATGCCTTCATCCTACAGTGTCTTCCCCAGCTCGCAGCAAATAGTGTCTGTATGTGTGATTGCAGTCCAAATCCTTCTGTCTTTCTAGTGTGTTGGATGAATACAGACATTTTCAATTTTCTTGCCCAGCTCCTGCTCAACAGTGCCCAACTCTTTCCAGCAGGGTTTGTTTTCTCCACTGTGTGCAGGCAGTGCTGTGCTCACTGTGCTCCTGCACTGGCCCCCAGTGTCACTGGCCCCCAGTGTCACTGGCCAGGCCGCCCTGCTTGCACAGCCATTCATGAGCCTTGCACTGCCTTTCCCTCTCTGGATTTAAGCAGCACATTTCAGGCACAAGTGCAATATATCCACAAGTGGATAACAAAACCTTTTAACAAGCCAAGCAGCAAGCTGTGTCTGGTGTTCATGTGTGCAATTCAGCGCTGGTTTAAAACAATAGAACCAAAGAATAGGGGGAGGTTGTTTTGTTTTGGGGGTATGGCTAAACTTTTAAGAGGTCGGGTTTCTTCAGGCCAAGTTCAATACTAAAAGCGAGGTTTAATCAATAATATAGCTCTGCACAGGTCTGATTGATTGATTCAGCCTTTCATGTACTCATGAGATGGATTAATGAATAAAAAATGTTCCCTTAAAGCAGCTGGTGCTTTAAGGTAAATGGCTGTTCTCTTCTTGGGGCAAAGCCCCAGGCTGCTTATTCGTATCATGATCTATTATTCTGCTGCACACTATATTGTCTCATAAGACAGGCTCTCACTTCCCACAGCATCCTGGTGATCATTCACTTCATCTGTTCTGGCCTCAATCCCTCTCTGCCGAATAGGAGAGATCTGAATGGCACCTTCTATTTTTAAGGGAGTTTTCCTCTAGGTCATGGACATGACCTGATCTTTACAAACGGAATTTCAGCAAAAAAGCCTTTGCAGAGTTTCTGCATACACAGCTCTGGAAACTCAGGCAGGTGAAGTCTCAGCCCAGCCCTGGATACTGCTTCCTGTACCAGATAGAAGTCTTCTAAGATTAACTTGAATTTTTCCACAGGAAACTGAATTTAACTATGCTTATGCAACCAATTTATGCTGAAATATATAGGTAAACACAGTACAGGGGAAAAAGACACTTTTGAAGGGCTGCTGAGGATATCTGTAAATTGGTAAGGGCACCCTGAAGATGATACATTATATAAAGGCAAACTACTAGTCTCCATGATTTTATATAAAAAGAAATGTTGTTAATGGTTATACAATAATTTATTTATAGTATATTATATAATTCTATTTGAATTCTGGTAGCAAGGACTTCTGCAAGTCCCATATATGTGCTAAGATGTGTTTCAGTTTGGTTCACTTAAAATGCACTGGGGTTTCAGTTCTGCTCTCCTCTGCCAACAGTCAATTAAAGACTTCCATAATACTCAGCTACCAATGAAATAAATGTAGCTCAGTGGATAAAAGCTCCCCTTCTACAAAAGTTGTGATATTTTTATTCAGAAGGTTCCCTTGCACGTTTTCTCCTCCATGTAATATTGGTGATGATATTTTTATCTCTCTCAGACTTAAACTTTCAGAACTTCTTTTATAGGTTAAGAATATTGCAAGATTAAAAACCAAAGGCAATGAAAAACCAAAATTAAATAAAAATAAAACCAAAACCAAACCCAAAACAGACAAGCAAACAAAAAAAAAAAAACCAAGGAAGGGTGATTTGTATGTGGAATTTAAGATTGGCAATTAAAGCTTTATTTTGCTATTCTGGGTATTTCTGTTGTTAGTACTTTCCTGTTCTTTTGAATAACCTTTTTTTTTTTTTAGTTCATTGTCTTGTATGTTCGGCAATGCATAAAGCATTTGAGTGGTTTCTGAACATACTTTAAATTTTAATTAACAGGTTAGCTTTTCTGCCAATGTCAGTATCTTTCTATATGCTCTGAGCTAGGTAACCATCTCTGGTGACTAATTCACTAAGAAGATTTTGGTTTAGGCTTTAAAATCCAGTTATTAGAAAATGGCACTTCAAGTAAAAATAGGTGTTGGTGAAGTTGAATTCATTTTATCTAGTCTACATGAAAAATGTCAACTACATGAATCAGCACATCTGCTTGATTGGGTTTTACTTCAGATGAGAGAGGAATGTTTAAAGAAAAAAACCCTTCTGCCACTGCAGACTATTGTTGAAACACTAGTCATGTTAATAAGAGAGTATTCTCAGAAACAGCCCAAATTTGAAATAGATCAACTATGAAAATTGTGTAGCTGGTGCTAATTTTACTCCCGTCCTCCTGGGTTTCTGATTGGATGTGTAGAGTTCAGCATCTTGGGAAGAGGAGGTGCAACATCCACATTTGGTTCATCTTAACCCTGATCTCTTTCCCCCCAAATGCCCTGATTGTGTCTGTGCTTGGCCTTGTTTGCACAGGGGATAAGCTCTCTGACAGCAGGGAAAACGCAGTGCAATTCCCATGTGCCAGCAGAGTCCTTTGTTTGTACTGCCTACACCAGAGCAAATCCCAGCTGGCTGCAGCAGGTTGGTGTGGAGCCTTGGGCGGGCATGGATTCCTCCTGGAAAGGGTGTTAATATCCTTGAGGTGAACCATGTGCTGAAATGTCTTCCTGGCATTTAAAAAAAGAAAAGTTGCTCTTGGGAAAGCTGCCCTCTCGACACTTGCCGAGTTCTCAGTGCACACCACGTGTCTCCTGTTAATTGCCAAAGCTGCATTTGTGCACGTGTCAGAGACCCTGCCACGGCAGAAGCTCGAGCTGTGGTCAGAAGGCCCAAAGGTCTCCTCAAGGATCAAAGCCACTCAAGGCAGCCCTGTGCTTCAAACCCTCACTTGCTGTCTTCTTGTTCCTGGCTATTCAGAGAACACGCAGACAGTTTTACATATGCCAGAGTTATTCTTTAATGATTTTCTCCTCTATGGTTCTTTTCTTTGCTATCTCAAATGTCAGTAACAGATCATCAGATTCTTTTCTAAAATGAATGTTAATGTCTAACAGTTCCTTCTCTTTCTATTTATACTCTGTCCCAGCACAGAGCCTACAGGTAGAAGATTTTGTAGAAATCCTGCTTTTAATCTGTTGGTGTTTATGTTCGTAGTGTCTGTTAACATTAAGAAACTGTACATGTGTTTAGAAATATATTTTGCATAATTACTAAATGTATTGTTTCTGGAACATTGCTAAACCTTTTCTTTTTAAAAGCAAATACCATGCCCAAGAATATACAAAAGATTATTACTTCAAATTAAGAAATAGACAAAACAGTATACAGATGTATACATTTATATGAACACACACCTCCTCTTGTTGGAGTGTATTTAGAACCTTTTCGGTTTTTCCTAACTTTGGACAAATGTACTTGGTAGACTGAAGTTTTCCTCATTGATTGCTAAATACTTCTTTAAAAAAAAAAAATAATTCAGCCAGTTTCACATAGTTTTCATAAATTAGATGAAGGAAAAAGAACTCCTTAGAAAAAAAAAAAGACAGCTAAAAATAGTTCAATTAAATACAATGTCATGCTTTCAAAAAGACCTAGGAAATTTAAGAAGGTGCCGTCTGCCATATTAATGAAAATACCTGTCCCCATATGGCTGCATTAAGTTTAAAAAGCAGAACTTTGTGGGCATGTAAGGTGAAAGCTCTGAGGACGTTGCTGAGGATGCTCATGCCATGCCATGCCATGCCATCCCTTCCCTCCCCATCCCTTTGGGGCCTGTGGCAGATTTAATTTGGGTGTAGAACAGCCTTGAGCCAGACCAGGGACAAGAAAGGAGTATTTGAAATAACACTGGGGACACTCGAAGTGAGGAGCAGGCAGGAGGGAGAAGCAACAGTGACTAGTTTGATGAGTCTGACTACTCTGAGCTGAGGATGGAGTGGCAGGGAAGGAAGTGGAGCCTTTTGTGTGTGAGAGGAGCCTGGGATGTGGTAGACACTGGGAAATGACAAAACTAGGAGCTGGTGACCTGTAGTGGGAAAACACACACATTGAACAGGACAGTGAGAGGCAACTTTGCCTCAGTCAGCAATGGGTAAAGGCTAGAGGGGAAAACAAACACGTTATCACAGACATGAGCCTGGGAGAAAGCCTGTGGTAAGGAATTTAAAAACGCCCAGTAGTGAGAAGGACTGAGGGTGGCATTTTACCAGAGACAAGAAGGAAGAGTGGGGTCAGGCAGCCTTCCTCACCCTCCTCTCTGAGCACCCGCTGCAGCCCAGCAGCTGCCCTGCCAGCTCTTCCTTCCCTGGCAAGGAGCTTCATCTCCCTTTAGCCAGCCACTCGTAATGCTGCTCAGTGCTGTGCCCTTGAAGGCTGGTTGGGTTTTCCTGGCTCTATTTTTTAATATTTTTTATTTGTTTGAAACTTGAGCTTGGAGTGCTTGAGTTTGATGTTTGTAATATCATATTCTGAAGAACAGAAAGTCAAAGTCCAAGAAGGAAATGAATCTGTCGAGTAAAAAACAATGGTAGGTATTTAATGTAATAACTTGGATTCATTTAGGTAGTTGTAAAAGATAGCCAGTCAATGAATCATAATTATTTTCCTGTTTGTGTTAGCATAGCCTTGTACTGTCACAGTTATAATTAATGTCGCCACTGAGGTGGAATTGTGAAAAGGCTGTGCCAGCCAATTAAAATGGTAATATGACTTCAGAATCTGTTTGTGATTGTATTGATTCCTATAATGGAAACCTTCTCTGTGACCTTTTCCAAGCACATACTGTACTCTTCACACTTCTGCAGATTAATCTTGTAAAGCAGTATTTTAAATTGTCGCACAGGAGGCTTGTGGGATTTTATGAATTGCCTAAAAGATGATAAAAACTGCTGTGAATTTGTGATAAAGAGCATTAGAGCACTGCCAGCAGATCACAAAAAGTGCCTCTGAAAGTCTTTTGGGAATCCCCCATGGCAGAATGAAAGTCACAGTAGAGCAATTAGGAAAAGGAAGAGGTCTTTTATTGAGACACAGGTATTTGTTGTGGTGGAAAACTTGTTTTAAAAATGTACCCTAGCTGTAGCTATCAAAGAAAATTTAGAATGAGAGCAACTTATGGTTCATAAAGTAAAAAACTATGAGTAAAAAGACCTTTCTGAGATTTGGAAGAAAGCAGGAACTGAGGGTGAGTCTGTTAAAGCATAAAGCATCAGGCATGGACTTCATTCCTCAGATACTCTGTGAGAGATGAACCTAAGGCAGAATTCCACACTGAAGTCCAGCTCCTCTCAAGCTTTACTGGTCTGACCCTTCAGACAGAAACCAATGAGTCAGGTGTGATGGGATTTGAATTTTCTGGAGAGAGGGGAATACTTGGGGACAGGATTGTGTGATGAAAAAAAGCTTTTTAGTCTCATAAGGAGAGGAAATGATTGTGCTGCCAACTTTACTGTGCAATTCCTTCGCGCTCAATGGGAAAATGTTAACTCATAGTTGACAATTGTTGATGATGACTTAGAAATCATACTTGACTCAGCCTATTTCAACAGGTAGTTTCCTAACACATTTGTGTTGTCCTCCACATTACGTGCCAAAATACGTGTGTAGGGTCAGTACTATGCTGAACCTCGTCAGAGTATTAAAACAAGGAGCAAGCCAAAACAGGCATCCCTCTCACCAGGCATTACTGGGGGCAAGAACTGGACTGTATAAAATTTCTCAGCTTATTCAGTATATTCAGACTGCGTATCTTTGTGATCCTTTGGTAACTTACTCAAAACCTCTGTTGCTATCGTTCAGGACTCCGTTTGTGTATGTGTGGTGCAGGTGAGGTCAGCAGGTTTGCTGTGGTGTGCTGAGAGCCCTGTCCCTGACTCCGAGAGGCAGTGGGAAGCCTGGGAGTGCTGCTCACCTCTGCTTACAGGCATGGGAGAGAGGTAAATGCAGACATAGTGCCTGTTGACTCCTTGCCTATTGAGCCAGCTCTGCCCCTTGGCAGAAATAAGAGGGATGTACCCTTACTCTCTAAGTCTTTCTGGATAGGTGGTGGGCTTTGCCTTAGGCTGCCAGGGTGCTGTGTGGGTCTCTTGGTCTTTAGGCTGCTCACACTGCTAGCCCTGCTCTTTGATTCTGTGATTCGCAATCAGATCTTGCATGATCCTTGAGACCAAATCAAGGTTGAAGCTTTTCTTCAGAGCTCCCTTAACAGCTGGGTTTTGAAGCAGTTTTTGCTGCTGGCTAAACACTCTCTCTGCCTCTCATTCCAGTGTTGTGATCAGTCACCCCATCCTGGATGGGCTGTGGGTAATGTTAACCCAAACTGAAATCCTTCCAGTTGAGACCTGTGGGTTTATAGTCCTCATTTCCTGGGATATTTGCTAATTTGACTGTAAATTCTAAGCTCTCTTAACATCACATTCTACTCAGTCTTTCCTTTCTATTTTTCTTTGTATCGCCTTGTCTCTGTGTTTATCTGTCTGTAATCAAATTTCTTTATGTGAAATACATTGATACTTACTGGTTAGAGCTAGACCTTCCAGTTCAACTCCTTAGTGATGTTTCCTATGCTTTGAATATTCGTTTCGTGCTGCCTGAGGGGGAATAAATAGACACCTTCCCGGGCAGTGTGTGCTGTGAGGTTTGTTCACCTTGGTGTCCCAGCCCACCACGTACAATAATGAGTGTGCTCCTGTGCCCCACCAGAAGTGGTCTGATAGCTTTTCAACATTTGTTTCCCTTGCTGGTGCAGGATGATGTGCATGGGCATTCAGAAATGCAGGAATTTATTGGATAGTATTGGAGAGTTGTTCAGCATGGCAGGCACAGAGGCTTATCCCTACCAGCCCTGCATAATCTATTTGCTTTGTGAGTTTTGTCACCAGGGGCCATGGACAGTAAAATCAGAGCCTGGGAGCAAAGAGTAAGACTGAATGAAGCTGGTATGGTAGGCACACCCAAATTGTGAAATTTTGAAAAAAATTTAGAAATATTCATAAATACTGAATCATCTGAATGCAAATACATCCCTTTTATTTGAATATACTCCTGGGCTATATATGATGCATTTTAGTTAGCTTCAAGTCTGAATTTCTGCTGAAAAGCTAAAGATTGTTGGATCGATTTCCCATGATAAACTGTCCAATTTATGTAACAGTGCTACTATTCTGGGGTTTGCAACCTTCGTCTGTGCAAATCTTGGACCTGATGACTGCCCTGTTAAAGGCAGTATGAGTGAGTCCTGGCAAAGGGCCCTCAGATCCACCTCTGAAGGCTTTCTGCTTCTGCTGCTTTCCACCCATGGGTGGATCCCATCCGATTAGACACAGGGGCAGCCGGCAATGCTTCCTCACCTTGGCTTTGCAGGCACATGGGCAGCCTGGGGAAAGCTAAGGGGCTGCACAGCACCCTCGAGCAGCTCTCCACCTGTCCGTGTGCCCTCCTTATGGTTCCCTCTGCATCAGTGGCCATTAATGATGGGCAGTGTGCAGCAGCAATGAAGTGCTCCAGTGTCCTGAGGGCACAGCTGGTGCATTTCCTGCGGCAGGCACAGAGTGAGGCCCTTGGCTGGGTCACTCAGCGTGTCCAGAGGCACGGACCCGTGCTCAACACAACCTCTCAGTGCTCTCCTGTCTGTGCAATTCCTCCCTGGAATTTCACGGTAACTTTCTTCAATAACCGAAGCACCAGCCACCAGTCTGGTGAGACACCCTGTCACTCAAGCAGAACTCCATTAAACTATCAGCTTCTGGTTTGAGTATTCCTATATGAAAACAGCTTTTTCTCTCCAATATTCACAGGTTTGACAGAGAGCAAAATATTTCCATTCCCCCAGCAAACAGCTTGTCCTCATGTAATGACAGTTTTCCATCTGCAAGAACTGCCTTTTTGATACCACAAACCACCTGAGGTGAAAATGTAACTGATTTGCTTTGCTGTAAACCTGCCAAAAGTAAAATTATTTTTGCCTGTAGCAAGAACTCTTTTCTTGCCAGGATATTCTCCAACTTTGCTAAAAGTTACATACTTATGATTTTATCAGAAGAATAGCTGTAGTGTATTTCTTGGCAAATTAGCCTATTCTATTGTGAGTCAAGGCAGCAGTTTTACTTTGGACTTCAGGTTTTGTATTCACTGAAGAAATCTCTGGTGTGTCAAATTATGCCTTGTCAGTACCTGAATCTGAGCTTCTAAATCACAGGTAAGACAGAAAAGCAGACCCATTTCTGGAAACAGAGGGAACTGCAAATGTGCATTTTCAGCTCCTTTTGAAGTCAAGGTATTTTTGTTTTGATTTAGTAATATAGGTTTAAGTACCTAGCTTCATGCATTAATTTTGAATATATTGAACCTGGAGAATCATACATTGATTAAAAATATTCCAATTAGAAAGAGATATATATTTCCAGAGTACAAAAAGATGACACAGGAGAAAAAAAAAACCAACAAAATTATTTGCTTCTTTAGAGGTCTGCATTGTAATGTTTTGGCTGACATCTTTGACAGACTGAGGCTGATCTCAAATATAATTATTTCTTTTAAAATAATACGATTTCATTATGTATTCATAAAATTGACTTCTTGCAGTGACTTTTTTTCCCATGAACTGTGATTGTCCTTCTATTGGGAGATATTTGCTGAAAAGACATTACTTGCCCTGACCTTGCCAGCATTCCAAAGGATTTGATAAGTTCTATTATGTCTGTTATCACAGAGGCACTGATAGGAGGAATGGACCTCAAGCACTGCCTCTCCTAGGTCATTACTCATGGAAGGATGGAGATTTCTTTAATGAAGCTTTATGCAGTGTGAAACATAAAGTGAGAAAAATATGAATACAAGATACCCAAGTATTCATCACAGTTGCTTCCTAGGAGAAAAATATTTGTCCCAGTGAAATTAATATCAATAGCAGTGTCTCTGTTGATTTTTGCAGAGCTGAGAACAATTTCAGCATGGAGTAATAAGCCATGGCTGCCTGTTTTGCTGATTCTATTTGCATTTCATCAAGTAATGGAGTATCAGCTATAGCACATTAGAAAAGCTAATCTATGGGCTCAGTTATTTGACAGCTCTTTAAGTCAACATTATTTTAAACTACTTTTAACCACAACGTGAAAAATAGCATGGATTATTATTCTACTAGCAAATTAATGTAAAAATGCAAGACAGTAAAAAAAAAAAGCCCCACTGCTAGAAGACTCTCTTCAACAGTATGCAATACAGCTTAACACTGTGACAGTGTAAAAATTGGCAGCTGAATCATCTTAAAATAATGCAGTAAGAGCAGTCCAAATGTAGTCCATCAACAACTGTGTGATACCAGGAGCCCTAGAAAAAGCATTGCAATCACCCAAGTTATAACAAGTGTTCCGTTTCAGGATGTATCAGTGCAATAGTGTTTGCATAGTAAACATGCAGACCAGGGTTCAAACCTGTCTTGACTTCTATTGAACCCACCAAAATGTTCCCCACATTAAAATATTTAGAACAGAGTATCATTTCACAGGAAATTAATTTAAAGAGACAGTCCACATATTGGTGTATATTATGTACATAAATCACTTTGAACATATTTTGAGTACCATGTTGGATATAAGCAAAGAGATATTACATTTTCTGTGTGAAAGAATTATTAGGCTGCAGCACCAGATTGGGGCTGTGGATGTTTTGATTCTGACAGTAAATCATTTCAAGAGAGATGGAATGCAAAATGTTTCAAGCCAAACCTTTGGGGAAATGTATAAGCACTGTCATCATATCCTTAAATATTCCAGAAAAGAGAAACAAAATTAAAAAATGAAAAGTTTCATCATCAACAGAAGGACAATCTCAATCTAGAATTTCTGCTGGGAATAAAATTGCTGTGGTACACAAAAAGGTCACAGGGTTTCTTCCTTGGAGCAGTAGGTCTAAATGACAGAATAATAATGCTGTGTTTGCCTTGGAAGCCAGCAGTACATAGGAGAAGTAAATAAGTTTACTGTGAGGATCCTTAAAAATTCCATTGTTTTAAACCAAACGAATTGCTGCAGTTCTTCTCTTGGAACACAGCACTTAGATCAGCTGGAGCGTTGCCTCTCTGTGTGCTCAGTGTTGCCTTACAAGGGCTGTGCTCGATGTGAAACGGGATTAGGGGAGGACCTGCAGCTGTCTCGCACGGGGGTGTTTGTGTGTTTTCATAGGAGCCCATGCAGACCACACAATAAACCTCTGCCCTTTCCAGTAAAACTGTAGTTTGTAGGACGGGCAATACCAGAGTAGTACCTGTTCACCAGCACAAAGTCTTACTCTGTCAAGTTCTAATACATGGCAGCAATACAGATTTAATGTACTTATCACAACGCCAGTTAAGTCAAATCTTAAGAATAAAGTTTTTCACAAATTGTTATAACACAGTTACAACTACATGTTTTCCAGCAGTTTTCCAGCAATACTGAGCTGGTTTTGGAAGTGCCTTGTAGAGATGTTCTAACCTGTAAATCCCCCTTAAAGTGTCAGCATTGCAGTTGTATAGTAAAAATCCAATTGCTCAGTCTTATCTCCCTTATGGAAGCAGGAGAAATTTGGTTTAAGTACTCGTAAATGCACACCCTTCTAGGGGACAGTCTGTCCCCAGCCTCTGGGGAAAGCTCTGGACAAAGTTTCTGTTGGAACCTGGGAGCATCTCCACAGACTCAGGCATCTTTTGAAACTCTAAATCCTGTTGCTTTCTGCTCTAGCATTCTCTATCCATACGTGTTGTGACAAATCCTTAATTCCCTCAGCCACAGATTATATTAATACAGACTTTGTAACTCTGAGGTTTGCACATAATATCTGAAAATTACCCAGCATTTCTTGCTTTCTTACAGCTGTTCTGGATGAGGAATCAGTGTTCTTTTGTCATTAAGAAATGCCATATTTCAGTCCTTTTTCAGCTACAAGCAGTAGATTACAAATGATGAGAACTCTGTGTTGCTGCCTCTAAACGCAGCCTTCCCTGCGGGCAGCCTGTGCTCTGCTCTCCAGCCTCCACAGGTGTTGTGTCAGTTGTTGTTGTAGCACGCCTAGCAAAAAAATCAATTTGATCTTCCTAATCTGGTGCACAGCAGGGGTATCCTGTCGATGTCAATGACCTGAGAACTGAAGGCTCTTAGGGCTGTAATGTTGCTACAGTCATTCTAAATAAATCTTTCTGCGTTAGCTCTAGGGGAACTTTTTTGATTGTTGGCACATGATTGTTTTATGCAACCTAATTTTTATGGCATATAACACAAACCCAGAGAAATTATTAATATTATCTCTCAAGGATTTTTATTCAAGAAATGCTATTTCTTTTCTGACTTATTCTCTCTCATCCCCCATCATCCCTGATAACATATTAAAAGACTTTTTTTACAATAGCTAAATAAAAAACAACCTGGAACTCATTGCTTCCTTCAAACGGTTGAAAAGAGCGCAGAAGATTGCTGTTGGAAATGCTTTCTTCATGTTTTGCAGACCTCACCCTCTCTCCCAGTTCTGCCAGTCACAGTTTACACATTCATTTGCAGCTGATGGGTTTTGGCATTCCTGTGAAACCATTGCTGTCATAACCAACTGTAGCACCAGGTGGTTACAGATCCTGGAAAGGATCCTTTCACAGGTGGCTTAGTTTGGTGCTTACTTTTCCTAATACCTCAAACCCGTGTTTCTTTAATTCAGGTCTTTAGCTTCTCAGAAACCTTTTATTCAAATATATTTCCAATATATTCTTATATAGCAAAGTTTTTGGACTTTGTTCTGGATCTGTTCTCCTGGGAATAAATTAATTTTCCAACTGTAAATAACAATCACAATAATCCTTTCTGTCTTGGGGATCCATGTTTGTTTATTCAGCCTTTTCTCAGTGTCCACATCTCGCATTCCATCTCCTCAAAACCTTGGACTTTCTGGTGTCAGATACTCCCTCTGCCAAGACAGTCTAACCCCCTGGTTCTAGCGCTGATGGGCCCTTCTGGTACCTTTCCTTGGCAGGTTCTTCATTCCTGTTTTTTTTAACTTCCTCTGTCTTGCCATATTGAGTCTTCTGGCTGTCTCTGCATGACATCTGAGGTAATTGCTTTTAGCCCTTTGTTCCACCTCAACTTATCTCCTCTTTCCTTCCACCCTCTCATACTCCACTGTACTGGACTGACCCACGGTTTATTTCTTCTGCATTAGCTTCTCTCTTTGTCTTTTCTATCCTTGAGGGCACATGCACAGTCTAGCATGGATTGTGTGCTTTTGGCCAGCTTGTTTATGATTTGTTTTTGAGAGTGATGAATTCAGAACTGAAATCACTTCATGACAAATTCAGAGACAGTACAGGGTGTAGTGTAGTCTGTCTGATCCACAGTTCATGATGTGGTAGAAGAGACTGTGGGAAGAAACAAGCCTGGTGAACTCAGAGGTGAGGCCTCCTGCTCCCACACCCTTTTGCTGGTACCAAGCTGGCTGGCTGGGCTCAGTCAGGGGTGGGCTGGCTGCATTGCTGGGCACTGCAGGCAATGCTGCAATCAGTAGTGCATCTCAGCTAACGAGCATGGCCCTCTGCTTGGAAGAGTCTGCGGGTTTGCTTGCTGGTTTGTGTTCTGGGGTAGAATTACTGTGGACAAATGTTCATTTTGGCAATATTAGTAGGGTCACTAACGTGTAATCAGCCTAATAAATTGTGGGTTTAAAAGTTTAATCTTGATGAGAATTAAATAGAAGCTAATTAGCTACGTAGGGCTACAACAATCACTGCTTAGTGGTAACTGATTGATTGAGAATTGGTAAGAGTGTTCACGAGCATTTTCAAAATGTTTAAGTGGTGATGAGTGTGAAAGCCTGTCAGTGGTCTAGGAGATGTATTAGAGGTTATCAGAAGCCTCTCACTGCCTCATTCTCACCTCGACTACAATGGGGGATTATTGCAGATACTGGAGAAATACTTCAGTCTGGCTGTTTTTCTTGTAATTAGCAGATGGGTGTGGGTGATGTCAGTGGGACATAAGTGATGTTTCCTGATGTGCAGGAGGTAATGTTTCTGAGTGTAATCAGCAGCTTTTTAAAATGGATTTTGTAGCCATGATGTGACAAGATATCAAAGTAAAGCACTTCAGTAATTTAATGGAGTTTATTTCATTTAGCTTTCCCATATTACAGTAGGTTTATCCATTCACTGCATAGACATTTCAAGGGTTTAAACCAAAACAAAACTCTGAACATAATCAACAGAGTATGTAGTCCTTTTACTTAGCTTTGAAGAGTGGGTAAAGATTTTGCTACGTGCAAGTCAGCTTACTATCCCAGTAAGTAAATAATTTTATCTTTGTGAATACACACCTTATAGTTTAGAACTAGGCGAACTGCAATTACATACGGCCTTTTTCTCAACTGGTAAAACAAAAGTTTAATTTGCAGGGAATTCCCATCTGTGAAGTAGGATCTGCTCATTGTCCCAGAAATCTCAGTATCCAGATAAAAATGCCTTCATTTGTATCAATTCATGATTCATGTGTATAACAGAAGATTATCAAAGATAGTAATCATCTGCCAAAAGGCTGCCTAAGTATTTCAGGGCCAGGTTGAAGAATAGGGAATGTGAGTTCTCAGGAACCCTAAATATGATGAGGATGTATTTTCATCCTAATAAAACTGTGGGTCCAGAAGGGGCAATTGGAGAAACCTAATTATTCATTTGTCATCTGTTAAGGAAGAGCTTTCAGAGACAGAAGGCTACCAGCAGTGGAGTGGGATGCCATAACTGTAAGTCTTCAGACATTCTACAAAAAAAGACAAACTCTCTTGCTTGTGAGGCCTCTTCGCCTTGATCTGCAGGCAGGCACTCAGCCCTTGTGTGTCCATCAGTGCAATACTCAGACACCTCCCAAGCAGTTCCCATTGTATTCAAAAGTAAATGACTTTATCCAATGTTCAGAGGCAAACTGAAAACATACTGCCTATTGGAGCACTCGGTTCTTGCTAAAAATCAAAATAAAAGATGACAAAAAGAAGAAAGGGATGAGGGAAGGACATTCACAGTCTGGGAACCATACCATCATTTCAGAACTTCTCACCTCGCACACTCAAACTGCAAGGTGTCTGGAGGATTCCAAAACATATGGTGAGCTACTGAGAAGGACAGAGAAGATGCTTTATGACTCTCCTACTACGAGAGACTGGACAAGAGATTAATGCATAAAAGCCCCAAGATAGAAAACTGTGCTGCTACCACGAGATGGAACAGCAGCTGTGTCAGGAAAGAGAACAGATAGGAGGTGTAGGGAAGCAATGGTGATGGTGCAGTGAGCTGGAGATGTTCCTCATCCAAAAACTAATGAGAACCAAGGAGTGTGGTCTTGAACTAAAGCCAAAGGCTGTACCAAAGGAATTCCTTGGAAACAGAAGTAGCAGCTGTCATCAGGCAGCAAGGAGAGCTTGATTTGTGGGCTAATGAAATGTTCAGGGAACATGCTCATTTGACTAAAAAACTTTAAAAATGCTGAGTGAATCAGAACCGGTGCAGCAGTTCTAAAGGACATGAAGGTGTATTATGGGGGCAGGAGCCTTGAATTCTGGACAGAGACAGCTTGCATGGAGTTTAACCTTAAACGTGTGAATGAAGCATCCATGCAGGATGTAGGAGGGTGTCCCTTTGAGGGCCAGACCTGCATGTACTGACTGCTGGACTGGGGACCAAGGAGAGGCTGTCCAGGTGCTGCCTAATCTCATCTAGGCTGCCCTTTGCCAGAGGGTTTGCCAAGGCTCCTTCCAGCCCAGGCTGCTCCGTGACTCTGAGCTGTGCAGCTGAGCTCCCTGTAGGTGGGACAGGCAGAGGTGGGATATTCCCCTGGAACAGGCAGGCTGCCACGGGAAGAGCTGCCTGCAAATGGGGGCCAAACCCAGGGGAGAGGGGGTACAGCCGAGAGGCCTTCCCTGTGCAGAAATATGGCAAGCTTTAGGAGAGCTGATGGACAAGAACCAGCAGAGGAGAAACAAGAAATTACCCCAGGGACTGCAGAGAGAGTCAAAACCCATAGGTGTGACTGGAGACTCTCATTGGCTTACTGACCCCTAGGAAGGATGCCCTAAGAAAGGGACTGGGGCAGATGCCAGCTCTTCCTGACTTATGACAGTACCCATGTTCATTTTCATATGATCCATAGGTATTTTTTCCTTCCATTTAACACTTAAATACCTTTAATGAAAAGTAATACTTTATTGGATCTGTTTTATTACGGTAGATAACAAGCCCCAACCCAATAAATTGACTCATGCTTGTAACAGTTCAGAAGCAGAAGAATTGAGTTTCTTTGTGTGTCCTACATCTTCCTGGAATTTCTCCTGAATTTTGACAGCTCCCCAAAACAATCAGCATTTTTTGGCATTTTAGCATGGATCCATGTGTGTGCCCTGCAAAGGAATTGAGGCAACGGAGGAAATCACTGGTTTGCAGTGTGCTCTCAGCCTGCTCTTACTGCAGGAGTGAAAAGAACGCAGGAATATTCAGAGTGTGATCCTCAGTGCTCTTTGTTGCTTTCAGTGAAAATGTTCCTCTCTAGCCGTAGGAGTGATGTATTTATGATCATAACAGCTCACATTTCATGGTGAAACATATTTGGGCTGATGGCAATCCTACTAAATACAGATTTCCTGTAGAAAGGTTCCATGTTGACTCTACTCTGGTAAAAGAGAAAAAAACAAGTTATGGGAGCAGATGGTGTAGCTTCTTTTTGTTCTGGTTTTAGTGGAAGGTTCAGAAACTGTTTCTCTTTTGAAGATCTATACTTTTTGGTGAGAGTGCTGGGTAATCCTGTGCTGTGTGCTTGGTTTTAATTCATGACATGGGCCTGAAAACATTGAGCTATTAGGTAAAATACCAAGTTCCATAGTGTCTTTTTCTATAAAAATAATAAGAAAAAACTACTTACAACTATTAAGAATGACATTCCATAACTATACATGCAGAAATAGCGGCAATTCTTTGTATTATTAATGGCATTTTGGAGAAGAAAAAAAAAGAGTAGGAATGTTTGTCACAGTCCCTCCATCTTTTGTGCACATCCTGGTATACATGGAAAGCGGCATCTGTATTAGTGGAAAAATTCCTTCTCACATTAATTGCCAAGCAGGGACCTTTCATGGCACATAGACAACTAAAACTGAGGTTTCCTGGCAATTTATGCACATGCTTGATTTGAGTCCCTCTGTTATGGAGAAGTTTCTTCCCATTTTCCCCAGCTGAAGAACAATTCTGAATCAAAGCTTTTCTGCTACAAAGAAGGTAAACAGGTCTATTATAGACTAAAAATTTCAAAATGGAAAAAAAAGTAGTTAATTAACATTTTTAGGACATTTACCAGTTGTCTTGAAATTTTACAGGACATTTGTCCTTAATCTTCAAAGAGAAGCTAGGGTAGTGCGGGGAGAAAAACTGGAAATTAAAATGTCAGATGCACCTGGCAGTGTCTCCATAAGAAGTGCATTCTCTGAATAAATTCTGAGCAGACAAAGCTTTGTGTGGTCAACATGATTTTAGGGCAGATTTATGACACTGTGAGAAAAGGACCTGCTTAAGAGCCAGACTAAGATAGCTTTGTTAGCTGCATTTTAATTAGTATTTCTTCCTTGGAAGCCCTAAGATAATGCAAAGTACTTAAATATTGTCAAGCCTCTTTATATCAGCAATACTGAGGCACTGAGGAGAAAAACCAGGAACCTTTAATGGTCTTTCAAATGTTCTCAAAATCACCAGGCTCTTAACTGAGTGTGAGAGGTCTTTAAGAAGCTCGAAGTCTGATGCTGCTATTTTACAGCCAGAAGTGAGTGGCAATTTGCAGAGAGCTCCTGGCACGGAGGGACTGCAGCCCCTTTGCTGTGGTGCAGGGTTGGCTGACCTGCAGTGAACCTGGGCAGGTCTCACTCTTACCTCACAGCTTACTGTGTGCAGACTGACTTTGGATTCCACAGTGATCTTGAGTGGCTGGTCAAAGGACAGTAACTGTGGGTCGTGATCCTAAACTGGCTACATCTGAACAAAGTCTCTTTTCATAGATGCCATGTAAAATCGTGTTCTGTGGTGGCTCCCCAGTCCCGTTGGAGTGAACAGCTGATCCTGGGAAACTTGGCAATTTGTGAATGTCAGTGACACAATGTTGTCAAAAAAAACTAACAAGACTTAAAGCTGTGGGCAATCAGTAAGAATTTTTTTTCCCCATTTCATTTGTGAGAGGAAAGTTGAATAGATTACATTCCTCTTCTTTTTTTGATGTCCATACCACTGAATTATGATTTACTTTTGCTGAGTTTTCCTTGTATGTGCACTACAGATAAACTCTTACATCTCCAGCTGCAAGAAGAAAACACAAAACTGGCTTTCTAATGTTTTTCTCCCACCTGTTCTGTAAAAAAAAATATTTTTGCATGTATACATCTTTTCTATTTCCACACTGCACTACTTGTAAATAAGTTATGATCTCCAAAAGGATATTTCCATTGCTAATAAGATTAGAAATACCTTTGCTGTGAGATATAAATAATTCATTGTTTTTCATGTCATCTGCTTGTAAGCAGAGAAACTTGTGTCTTTTTATTTCTTAAAATAGCTAACAAAACTGCCTACATGTGGATTCATTTTCTTGGAAATGTTTTCATCCACTGTTCGATTTTTCACTGTATTTGTAACTCCATTTATTTTGGGGTTTGGGATTTTGTTGGTTTTGGGAGGGTTTTTTGTGTTTTGTTGAGGGGTTTTTGTGTTGGCTCTTTTGGATTATTTCTTATTTCTTTTTCCTTTAAGCATATCCATGTGATGCTCCATAGTATCTGATTTGCTACAATCTGTGTAGTAATGACTAAATTTCCACCATATGCTTCTATGGCCTTATGTAACAAGGCCCAGAGACATTAAAAGGTCACAGCCATGGTGGCAATAAAGCATAATAATATTAATAATACCTTAGAAAAATGACAGCGGATCAAATCAAACCTTGACATAAAGTCACTAGTCTTAAATAACAGTGCCCTTTACTCTAAAATACTCCCCGAAGCTTTTCCAGTACTGACTCTGCAGATGGGCAGAAGCGTGAGATCAGGAATGTGGTGGGCATGTAATGGAGCTTGTATTGAACTAGGCACAAAGACTTGAAGAGAATCTGTTTGCAGCATCAGATGTTTGCCACAGTTCCTTGTCAGGAATCTTTTTACTGCCTCTTTTCCACAGAGCTGATTGCAGCATGTTCTTGTTGATGGACTTTCTGATTTTCTTCGGGCAACTTTCACACTCCTGGAAATTTTCCTCACACTCACAAGACTTGAGTTGTATTTAGGTCTGTTTCTGCTTCCTTGTGTTTCAAGTACTTGTGCATTCTGAAAAGTACCCGGGTGTCAGTCTCCCAGTAGTCTCAGCTTTATGGTTTTATGCCTGTTCCTTACGCGTATACACCACCAGCTCTCCAAGCTAACGGCCACCTGTGGAGGTGCAACTGTTAGACAAGTATTCTTGGAGTGATTTAGCTTTGGACTTCCATTTCTCCGGATAAGCCCCAAAACAATGACCTGTTGACTGCACAGACAGGGATTAATCTTAAATATCTTCTTAGTTCTGAAAACCTGCTATCCCCTCAAGTCTGATTTCAAAGCCTTTATTTTTGGTGATTTTAAAAACCAAAGCGCAAAAGGGGCTTGCTGGCTTGATCTGAATCTCTAAGAATAGGGCATAAATACACTGTATAGCAGTCTCCTGTGAATTAGGTGGAACAAATCTGTTGTGGATTATAATCTTAAATCCAAGATTTTATTCCCATAACACAGCTAGTTTTGTGAATTATGTCTGCTCCCTTATGTTGAAGCTTGTGATTTATTTTGGTTTCAACTTGGTGGAATAATAGAATTTCTCACTGGTGTTGCTTGTGTATAAATCTTTACAAGCCAGGAGTTGTAAAGGATAGAGCTGGTGCTCATATTCACCTCTGCTCATTTTTGCAAACAACAGGACAGTATCAGCATGTGCTAACCTAGTACAGAGAAGGGGATTAAGGGATTTGGAAAATCGGTCCTGTATGGTTTAAAGGATCACTAGTGTTTAGAGAAATGTGTTTCGACTGCAAAATACTTTTCTTCCTCCTCTTCCCACTGAGCCTCCCGTAAAATTCAAATTTAGGAGCAATTAAGTGAATTGCAATAAAAACACTTCATACTTTCTGCTTTCTGCACAGTGGATGTGGATCACATTGAGTGTACAATTGACTGCAGTGGATAAAAGCCAATCTGTAAAGCCCAAGCAAACAATTCAAAACAGTTACTCCTGTCTAGCAGTTCCAAACTTGTCACTCATGGTAGTGCATGCAGCTGCTAATTAATATTCTAAGAATCACAGGAGATAAGCTTGTACAATGAAGACACCACAGAGAGTCCCTTAAATCGGTTTATCAGAATCTTCACGGAAATGAATGTAAAACATTTTGGTGTGAAATACAGCTAAAACATTATCCTGTTGAAGTAAACAATCCCTAATCAACCTTCTGTGGCAGCTGTTTGGTCACTGATATCAGAACTGACAGCCATCAAAAGTGGTTCTTGGAAAAAATAGGGCTTTGCTGGCTTGTGTATTTTTTTCTCTCCTCCCAATTGCCTTTCTCAGCTCCGTACACAGCAGGTCTTTGCACTTGTGGGACCTGTTAGATGACTGTTACAGCTCTGCCTGTGCTGGCTCTATCTGCCCACAATACTGTTGGTGAGCGACTGTCCAAAGGTGGTCCTTCTCCCTGGAGTCAGTGGTTTGTTAACCTGTGAAGAATGAATGCTGTGATGTATTGGCTATTAACAAATATTTGTCAGCTAGTTTGTCCAACCAGAACCAAGGCTGAAGTACACTGTGCAATATGCGCCTTATGGTTTGCTTGTGAGAAGTCACTTAAGCCATCTAAGATGTCAAAAAAGCTTTGCTATGAGTTGCACAATTTCTTTACATGCTACAAAAGCTCTTCTACAATTATTGTAACTGATTAATAAGAACATGGCTGAACGAAACACTTACATAGCATTTGATTACTGCCTTACACACAGACACAGCAATCCTTCTTGGGCTGCAAGTCAAACACTCACAAAAAAGTTCCATAATCACAATACCAATATGTGCCCTTCTGCATTTGCAGTCTGATACTACACTTGGCCTCCTAATTGCATGTGCACGAGGCATGTGCCCCGTTCATTGCTCTGGAGATCAGTGCTGGTAGCCATGTATGACAAATTACAAGCTGTGAAGGGAATTTGTACAGGCAGTGAAGAAGCTCTGCCCGTGTCCTTTCACCTTTACATTCCTTCTGCACCGTCTCCATCCCACCTGCCAAGGAATCCTTTTGGGCAGCCTCCTCATGCCTTGCCTTCCTCCTCCTGAGCAGTGTTCAAGCCAGCCCCACTGAGGAGTTTTAATGACACATCTACTCTTCCTGCCTTTTAAAGTGTAGCTTTCAGATAGTTCTCTGAGCTTTTGGTCCAGTCTGCATCTTTGCTCTCTGTTCTGTCCTAGCAGAGATATACTGACAGTGTCCTCTTGGAGGAGATGGGGAAAAGATGGCTGTGACAGAAAGGACGGGCTTCTTTCAGGTCTCTGTTCAACAAGGTAAGAATAAGCAGGCATTTCCTATACAGTCAGCAATGTTTTTATCTTTGGCGTGTGGGGATGGAGGCAGCAATTAGTTTCCTCAGCTGTCTTATAAATACCTGAGTTATATTGCCATATATGTTTTTTGAGAAATGTTGAATAGTTATAAATGGACTCTAAATCATATAAAATATAAACATAAATTTTTTTATGCCAAGATGAACACTAAGTGTACAATAGTGTTAGTGTAAAATTTGTTTCTGTGGTGTTACAGAATTTTTGGGGATGTGCAGTTCTGTCAGGAAGGAAACTGGGTGCTGGTGACACGTTATCCCGGTTCTCAGCTGGCCACATCCACATGGAACTAGTTTGCTGATCGCTGTGGTTATGCCATGAATCCAGGCTAAAAAAGAAAAAAAGAGGAGTTAAAATAATGAAAAAGAAAAGAAGTTTTCCTAGGGGAAAACAAACAAAAAACAAACCCAAACAATAAACCCAAGCTATGAGCATTTACAGAAAATGAAGCTTTATATGCATATTATAATTCTAAGTATTGCATTTAATTTAAGGGTTATCATTACATTATAGCAAAGTTGTTTTGAAAGAGTGTCTTACAAGCTTCTTTAGACATGTGTTCAGCTCCTACATATCGAGTTTAATTTACCAGTTACTTCTGGCTTTGGGCTAATGTTATTTTACTTAAATACATTTATCCTCATACAGTGCAAAAAGATATTTTTCCTCAATGCTTGGGCAGAATTTTCAAACCTGAAGCTGTACATTTTCATATTAAAATCTACAATGTTAAAAAAAAAAAGTGTTTAGCATTGACAGTTACAAAATGAAAAGTCATGACGAAGAGGCACCAGAAAAGGTTTGGGATAAATAACCTGAGACATAATTTCATATAATTTAATATATTTTCTTTGTCCATGATTAACTGCATGAGTAGCAAAAAGCTTGAATTATGGGGGGGGGGGATCAAGCAATTTATTAGAACAAATTTGCATCAGAAAGCATGAAAATAGGTTGTCTGGAAAAGCTGTACAATCTCGAGCATTACAGATATTTAAGAACACATTAGACACAGATATGTCAGAATGACTTAAATGAATTTAGACAGCTGGAAAGGGGATAGGATAAATACCCATTTTTTGTGACTGAGAAGTATGAAGGCACTGAAGAAGTCAAATTAAATAATATGTAATGTTTTTAGTTTCACATACAGAAATCCAGGCAAATATTTACACAACAGGTGATTGGGAATTTCTGCAGTTCCAAATTTCTACAGTTTTTACTGACCTGATTCCTCAGTAATAACAAAAGCTTACAGATTAATTTACTAACGAACAAGAATAGAGATAAGTGAAAAAAATGTTAATGAAATGTGGGCTTTTTTCAAAAATCAGAATCCACGTTTTGACTCACTTAACTCTGACAACTTCACTGACAGTCTTGGTTCCCAGCACTATTTCATTCCATATTCTCATACAGTTGGTGTAGGTTTAAATGTTATGAAAGCGAGTTGAACTGTAATATCCTTTGCTGGACAGGGTCATAGTGCAGTTTGGGTTCACAGCCTGCCCTCAGTGAGATCTTCTCCTCTCCACCTTCTCTCTGACAGTGCCTCATAATGCCTTGAAAAGGAACCATCCACCCCAGCAGTTCTGAGAGACCTCAGTTTATTGAAAACACATGTTCATAACTCTATATAGGAACACATTTTTCCCTTGGGGGTAGAAAGGAAAGGGCCCTGAATTAAATGTGAATGTGACTTATTAGTTTCATGATAGCAATCCATTTCCTCACCTTACTGTCTCCCTAGCAACTGTTTGTGGTTGTCCCCAAAATGTGTGCTTTAAATAACTCTGAGAATGTTATTTCAGTCTTAGAGACAAAGTGCTGCTGGTGTCAACCTAATAAAAGTGGACTATCTACTGCATATAATTTGGAATAGAAATAGTGCCTGTTATTGATGCTCATGCCTCAAACCAGTTGATACAGGGGTTCTGGTGTGGGTCTCTTGAAAACAAGCTGCTGCCACTGGAAATGATCTGGCAGTTAATTTTTCCCCTCTCAAAACTGGACCATTTTCCATACCAAGTGATGTGATGAAGAATCTGCTATACAAACTATATGGTGTTTGGAGACTGCTAATTACATTTCCAGTGGCTGCAGCAACCACAGGGGATGCAGTTTTGATTTTCTGCTGAGATTATCACCAGCATTTCAGCTCTTTGAACACAGACCCCTAGATGCTACAGCCACATCCACATGTTTAAGTTTGGCAAGGGCCTTTATGACATCAGTGAAAGTCTTGTTTGCTCATGAAAATGTCTGTCAGGACCATTGTGCTCATGAGACCTTAAGGGACCTTTGTTACCTGAAAAGGAATTACCCTTTCCTTGAAGGACCTCTGGAGGCAATGTCACCTACCCAACAGTGTGTTTCTATGGCAGTTATGGCCTGTAAATTCACATTGACTTTAGTGCACCGTTTTCTTTGAGCATCAGGCAACATTTGTGCCTATTGCAAAGGCTGTGCCGTGCTGTGCCTGTTGAGCCAGGCCACAGGAGCACAGGATGGTGCCCTGCACCCTCAGCGAGCTGGGGGTCACAGCACCTGTGGAACATTGTGATGGAAACAAAGGTGCTCTGCTCAAAGAACTCCTTCCCCCGTGCCTGACCTCCTCCCCCCTCCCCGCCCCATATTTTCATTACAGATGAACGAAAGGCACTTTCTACTTCAATACAAATTAAATTAGTTATTATCGTATCGATTTCAATTGGCCTAGTAGAAACAAGCAATTATAGTAAATGGGGACTTAAAAAGTTTACTACTGGCCATTTTAATTCACAAATGGCCTGGTTAAGAACTTCTTACACAGGGAAAGCTCCTGTTAGGCTTCAGAAGAAACTGTGCTTGGGCAGCAGCACTCCAGCATGTCACCAGAAGAAGATGATGAAGCCTAGCACAGATACTCATATCCTGTGTTTTGGAGGTCTGTTATACAGCACTTCAATGCAATGTCTGCAGATATTTTGAAAACATCAGCTTTAAACTGACAGGAGAAATTACAGAAGTGATTTGAGGAGATATAAGTAATAGTGATAGGAAGAAATTAAATGAAATATAGTAAACTCTTGAGGGTGAAATGTTACTTGTGACAGAACTGGGACATAGCAATAGGTTTTTCAGCCCGGTGGTTAGCACACTGGCGTCATGGTCATAGTGAACATTTAAATTCCTTTATGCAAAGTCCTAAACAGAAAAGGAAAGAAGTTGGGCTAAAGGTGCCTGTGGAGTTCATGCCAGAACTTTTGTACATGCCCATGTTCCCCCTGTGTTTCAGAGCCCTGTCACCTCACTGGTTTTGACCTGAATCTTTCTACTGTCAGCTTGCCCAGTTGTTCAGTCCAGCTGGTATTTCTGCTGCCAGATAGCCTGGGTAAAACCAAAGGAGTTGGTAATGGGTATGGTTTCTGGCTGCAAAGGAAAAGGTGTGTACTGCCACTTTGGTGGCAAGGAAGGCACTGTGCATTTTCAAAACAGGGAAGGATGACGAAACAGTTCTACAATGGTGTACCAACATGTGTGTATAAATACAGTTTTGTTAAAGGTAAGAGATGTGTTAGTTTATTCCAGCTAAGGATTAAACCCTGTTTCCTGACATTGGTGTTCATTTCATATCAAGCGTGTAAAAATCTGGTTTAGATGTCTAGGACAGATTCAGAGCTATAAAGCCATATTAAAGGGTGAGTAAGAAATGTCTAATAAGACAATCCATGGCTATCAAGGGGTTTAGAAGTTGTATTTGTACAAGGTATACCTGTGTCAGTACTTCAGCATGTTGCTGGTTCTGGGTCTGTCTCCTCCCATTGTTAACCAGATGAGCGTATGAACTGGGCTAAAAATCCTGCCTTTCTCCTCTCTGGTCTCTGTGCTGGGTGGTGCTCCTGGTGCTGCTGCTGAAGGACAAGCAGCCTGCTTTGCATAGCAAATTTGGGGATTTTGCAGAACTGCTTGGTTTCAAGGTTTTCTTTTCAGTGTGTTGAAAATTTCAATCACAAAAGGTCTGCTCAAGTTATAAATTTTAATACAGTCTGTTAAGATGTGTCTCGTGATTCCTCTCGTAGTCAGAGGTGATGATGCACTGGGCACTTTCTCTCCTCTTTTAGGAAGTATCCCAAGAATTCTTAAAGCTCTTACTGCTCAGTTCTGCTGTACTGTTTGCACACTGACAGTTTTTGGCACTTAAGCACATTATTAATGTATGGCTTGGTTTTTTACTTAGTATTACAAAATTATTTTTTCATTCTGTAAAAGGTATCTGGAAGTTACACCCTGTTCCATGTCCATGTCAACCACCCGAACATCTAAACTTTGGGAACAGCAGAAGTTGTTTCTCTAACAGGAGAAAAACAACAGTACTTGGCCTGTGTTAGAGCACTCCAAAGTGATCCTCAGCAGTTGGCTGTCTTATAATTTTTTAATAATATCTAACAGTTTGTGTGAGATAAATTTTGAAGACAGCTCACTGTGGTTATGAAATGGAAACAATAAGCAAAAATCTACAATTGAAATAAGATTTAATTGTCTTTGGGGTTGATTTTTCTTACAGGTATAAAATTTTATTTTGTGTATGTGGGTGAGTTTGTCCTAAAGAGCAGCACGAAAACGTGTTCAGAGTTGAACATACATAAAATCATTTAGTGTGTCTTCCAAAGTAACCTTCATTTGTGTTTGCATTACTTTCTGCTCCTAAGGAATTTTCCATGTGGTTGGTAGGGAAACGCTCTAACGTGTGGAGTAGATAACGTTGTTTCCTGAAGCGATAAAGCCTCTGGAAAAGGCATTTGCCTGCTTCAGCATGAGGGATTTGCATATAGGAAGCCAGAATGGATAGGAGATTGGGTTTATTTAACCAATATGAGAATAATGAAGTTAACTGGTAAGTAATGGTTTCGAGTGACAAGGAAAAGACCGCTGTTTAGACGTAGATTTCCACAGGAGGATACTTCAACAGAAAGGAAAGGGAAAGGGAAACAGAACTGCCTCCAAAAGTCAGTCAGGGTTACTGCAGTGAGCAGGCTCAGCATGGGGCTCCTTGGGCACCTCCAGAAGGGCAGGAGCTGAGGCTCAGGGGCAGCTGCAACTCGGGGCTGCTTTTAGCCCTCCCTCTCAAGTGCAGTAGTTCAGCCCACAAACACAGATGTGGCTGTGAACCTTTTAGCACGAGGAGGTGGAGACAAAATGCCTTTCCCATGCTTCTTAAAGAACAAGACAGTGAAAATGGTGAAGAATCAGTGGTCGTGGAACTCCCTTTTGTATAGCTTTGTAAGTTGCAAATCATTTAGCAAGGCTGAAAACTGAGATTTTCATTTTCTTTCTCTGTGGGATAGTCTGTCAAGGCATCTGCTGGGGGAAGCCTGAACCATCAAGATGAAAATTGGTTTGAAATAAGAAAGAGTCTCTACCTACCTTGCTAAGGCCAAAGAAAACATCTGTTATTTAATTTGTGTTTGTCTGGGGTAAAAGCCTGAGACAGGGCAAGATTCCTCTCAGCTTGTTAGAGAGGAAAAAGAATGGTCAGTTCCTTGCTACAGGGTCTGCTAATGCAGAAAACCTTGGACCTCTCTTAGTCCTCCACAAAGTCAGTGGGGACTGCTCAGCAACCAGGAAAGTGAAACTTCTGAGCATGGGTGAAAGCAGACCTGTCTGGGGAGCTTTTAATACATATGCAAAGCCTTTAAAGTAAGTCAGCAACATTTGAAGTTGGGTGTCCTAAAGGCATGAGGCTGCTCCTGTGGATCTGAGGGGAGGGGGAAGAGGAACTTAATGATTTCCACTTTTGGTCAGAAAAACCTGTATGACCCTTAAATCCTTTCTAAATCCTTATGGGGGTCTGGCCAATTCTCTTCTAGTTTGATTCTGTGCTTGGTGGCTATGCAATACTGGAAGGAAATTGGATGGGATAATGTCATGAAGAGTCTATACGTAGCGTTACCATCTTGGTTATGACTCCAGTTGTGCTGTAACTACCTGTGCTCCATGCTGAGCATTGCATGAGTGAGGTGGATGAGCTGCTGGGAGAGGAATTCAGGCACTGGGATGATGGAATCAGTGGCTACTGAGCTGCCGTGTAATGTGGAAAGGTGTGTGGGGCCTCCATCCATCATCACCACAGACACGTGCAGGGCTGTTCCCAGATGTACCCCCCAACCAAAGCCCTGTCATGTAAACGTGCAGGAGGGGTACCCCAGTATTCCTCATTGCAAACAGGTGAGAGTGCTGCCTGTGCTTCACAGCAGAGACTGGCTCCTGCTGCCAGTCAGCACACACTTTGCCAGGAAGCTTCAGTGAGGCCAGAATTTCATCAGGTATCCAGGCTGGCAGGGTAGTTTAGGTCTTATATTCTATGACTATCACATTCGTTCAGGACCTTTGGGAGTTTCTGTGTTTCAGCTGGAAGTATCAAATTTTAGCAATCTTTTTCAGCCTTTTTCTTTCTATGTTCTACAGCTATTTGTACTCACAAATTATCAGCAACTAAAAATTCCAAATTCTTGTGATTTTATCATCCAGTATTGAATCAAACATTATCTCAGTATAATTAAATAGTCAACACAATAAGATAGATGCTGAAATTTTTCTGCTTGGTTTTTCTAAGGTGCAGAGGGAGCTCTTGTGAGCTGTACAGCTCAACCAGCCCTGTGTTCTGTACATTGTCTGTAGCAACATGTAGTATCCTATACCTCTGGCAAGAGCCCGGGGGTGTGGGAAATACAGAAATGGTCAGAGGCACCGAAGAGATGATAAGATTTTTAAAACCTATGTTCTTTGTGCCTTTTTAGGCTAAAATTTAAAATGGAACAGGTTAAAATTTCAAATGGGGAAGAGAAAGGTTAGAAAAAACCTTCAGCTGTCTCAGGTAGCGTTGGAATAGCTGGTCAGTTTTATACCACTGCTTAAAGGCATCAAAAACTACAGGCATATGTATGTGGGAATTCTTTTTAAATAGCATTCTAGGTCTTGCAAGCTCCACGCGTTATGAATCTGAATCCAAACAATTTTAAATAATTAATGCAAATCATCTGATCTAGAAAATATCCACATAATCTATAAAGCCACTGTTGGAAAATGTCCAGACAAAACTAACCTTTGGGAGCACGAAGAATTCTAGTGAGACAAAAATAATGATTAAATTATTATTTTTATTCCATTTTTGAGTCCTGTTGAAGCAGTTCAGCTGTTTCTCTTGTTTTTCCCCACCTTAAAAGCTGACTGCTTTATTAGCTGAATGTAATAACATTGGAAAAATTCTGTAAAGGCTTCCCTGTTTCAGGGTATGTAAGCTGTTGTTATAAAACAAATAGCATTAGATTGCTTATGCGAGCTGTTGCTGTTACCGAGTCCTTGTATTAGGGTATTTTGAATTGTAAATACAAGGAGAAAGTTGTTTGGGGGAAATTTACTAATTTTCTTTTGTTAGGAAGAGACGTGTTTGTGTGTGTTTTGAGAAATTTTCGAATTAGGGACTAAGGGCTGCACAGTCAGGTCCCATCCGTATGTGTGGTAGACTAGGGTGGTTGTCTGGCAGTTTTCACAGGAGCTGCAGGTAATTCCTGAGGGCCTGAAAAGTCTTCCTGCCATGGCTCTTCTCTCATAAGCCAGGTTTAGGTGATGCTCTTCCACCGTGCCCTGCACCACAACCCAGGGCTAAATGGAAGGAAAAGGCTTTGTCAAAATGCAAAGGTTTGTCTAAACTGTCCTTCTGCTAAGGAATAAGCTACAATCTCTGGGATAATTAGAACAGTAAGTAGTGGTTGTTATAGTTCAGATGGTGTGTCTTTAACATTAAGTGTGCTTTTATGGTGATAAGAATATATTCTCAAACAGGCAAACACTTCAAGACTGGGAGATAAAATGGCTTATTGCACCTGTAGCTCCAGTGCTAGGAGTGTTTTACTGCCTTAGTGGTGCTGTTGCAGGGTCAGTTAACAGGGCTGCTGTTGGAAGACTTCAGAGGTAACACTGGTAAGTCTGGCTGTGGCCTCCACTGCATTTCCTTACTTGTTTTTAGTGTGACATGAGAAAAAACATCCTCTCACGCCTGCTTGTCCTGTGTTAGGGATTCAACACTATCTGCATGCATGGAGTCCTTCTTAAAATGCCTTCAACCTTTTGGAACAGAAAGTAGGAGCTGAGGGGAAAAGATTCTGCCAGTTAGATGTCACTCCTTTGCTCAAAGTTACTATGTGCTTATTTCTCAGTAAGCAGAGCAATGGGCTCTCTGTTTATGTTATACCATATATCATCTTATATTCAGAAAAGCAGAGCATCGTTGCTGTAGCTGAAGAATCCAGGACTTCAATAAAGATGATTTGTACTGTCTTTAACAACAACCTACTTGACAAATACAGTGGGAATAATACATCAGAGATTGGTTTCTTAATATACTCTGGAATTTTGATTTCTCTGCAGTAGGTTACTTTATCCTAATAGATTAATGCAAGTATCACTCTTATGATTTTTACATTGTTTATTTTCCATAAAACTTCTGGCTTCTCAGAACAAAGGGAATAAGTACATTTATTCATGACAAAACATTTCATTATTTCTGCTTTATTTTGTTTTTGTTTGTTCTGAAGCATTTAAGCTTTCATTTTCCTCCCATCTGAAATAGAAGGTTGATGAATTACAGAAACAAAGAACCCCCCCAAAAACGAGAAACTGTCCGCCACCAAAAAAGATAAGTTATTGATGCAGCTGCTTTGCTGTGATGAGGAATAATTTTGTATCACACCTGGGGAAAAAATTAAAATTAAACAATAGGTACAAGTTCATTAAATAGACACAACACCTGCCCTTCTAATGGTGGTGGGTTTACATTTTCTAGCTTCTTTCTGAGCTTTCTGAGAGTTCACAGTCACAGAAGTTCTTACGAAATCCCTATGAGGTTTTCTGAAGTTGTCCGGGAGAAAGCTGGTTTGAATCCTTTGAATTTAAAGGCAGAGGAAATAAGTTAGTCATGTATTAGGACATGTGTAAGCACCTCGGAAATCTCTTCCTGTAGATTGTGATCCACTCCTGGAAAGTGCATGATGGGGAATTCAACGTTCTGCAACGATGGGTTTCCCAGTAACCACAAGACTCACATCATCTTGGAGAAATCGTAATCTTCAAAACATATCATGTCACTGAATATTTTTTTTCTAGTGACTTGCTCCTGTTGGCTTGAGGTGTTATGATTCTTCAGGCTGCTGTTACTAATTCATTGATACTGTTCTGATAGTGGAAATAAATCATAGCGGCACAAGCATTCCCAGATAAAAAAATTACATCTTTGGGAGCGTGGCTCAAAGAATTCTGCAGAAAACAAGTCAAGAGGGAGAAAGGAGGTTTTAATAACCATCCTTTCTCTTTTGGTTTTAGAGGCTGTCGCTCTGCTGTCTTCAGCTTTTCTTAGGTGTTTCTTAAAGCACTTCATTCACCACAGGTAGGGTGAAAACACCCAAAATAATAATTTAATGGTTTTTTTTGGTCTCACTAGAATTCTTAGTGCTCCAAAAGGTTAGTTTTGTCTGGAAGTTTGCTAACAGTGGCTTTATAGAGTATTTGGATGTTTTCTAGATCAGATAATTTGTATTAATTATTTAAAATTGTTTGGATTCAGATTCTGTTGTATATATTCCTCTATGTATTGCTGTGTGCAAAATGTTGATCACGGTTGACTCAATTTTCTGAAGAAGGTTTAAGTGAATTCTGTAATGAATACAGCAGTGCAGGAGCATTAAATTCTCAGCTGAAAATGTTCATGTGTCAGAAGTTCCTAGGTAGTGCCTAGTGGTTGTATGCACTCTGGCCTCAAGACTGCTTTGAATTCTGCACTGCTGAAACTGAAAAGTGGCAGAAACAAACTGCTTAACACCAATTTGTCGCCGTGGGAAAAGACATTGCTCTTTGCTCAGCACATTCTCAGGATAGCTCCTCTAATCCAAGGGGCCAAATGCCAGGGGGCAGAGCTTTTTTATTGCACAGACTGTTTGCATGTGCATTGCGTGTTCTTGCTTACTTAATACATATTCATTAGTTTGCTTTACACAGTCACCCCCCTTATTGGAAGGCCTTTGCTGGGCCTTCCAGGTCTCCTTCAGTGTCCTGACCTCAGTTCTTGAGCAGCCACAGTGTCATTGTGTTCCACCACCAAGAACCACAATGTTTGTTCTTTATCTTATTGGGTACTCAGAGCTCAGTTTACATGCTGTTTGTTTGAGTTGCACCCCTTATCTAGTTCTCTGGGACTTCTCTAAGATTATTTGGACATTCTTGGATACTGTGAGTAAAGTCCCTATTTCTCTTATCACTCCAAGCTGCTCAGCCGAGCAGAAGGAAGCTCCTCTTCCGGGGCATTGATCATGGAAATAAGAGGCAGATGGGACTCAGGATGTCTTGTACATCACCTGCCTGCCCTAGGAGAGCACTGACATTGGGATGAAAACACCAGTTGTGTGCTGTTTTGTAAGGTGCTCCTCACCCTACCCTGTGCAGGGAGCCCAGAGCTGCTGCCCGGGCAGTCCTGGTGCCACGGGTGAACTCTGCAAGTGCCATGTCCTGCAAGCATTTCTAAATGGCACAGGAACTGAAGACCTTGTGACTGTTCAACTCTCCTCCTGAAGGGCTCTTGGAATCATGAGTGTCTTAAAAAGGCCTTGATTGTCTTAGGAGTGCTGCTAACTCTTCCTCCTCTTGAAAACATTCCTCTTTCTTGCCTTCCTCTTTCTTGAAAACATGAAAAATCATCCCACATGGCACAGGCAGTCTAGAAGAAGCTGGCAGAAACATGTGCTGGCTGGGAGCTGGTGTGTAGTCTGGGTCAGAGTTGTTCAAATATTCTTCTAAACACCATTAACCTGTTCTCAGCCATCGGTCTCGGCTGCATGAGGACTACAGAGTTGTGATGCTTTTAGAAAATCTAAAACTGGCTGTGCTGTCTCAATGGCTTTTTCAAGAAGAGCCATCTGTAATAAAGTACATGCACATATAAGAATAATTTAAACAAGGTGTTTATCACAATTATGAATAGGAAAAAAATACTGCAACACATGGTTTGCATCCTTAGAACTCAGCAGCATCAGTGAAACTTTCCTCTGTCAAATATTAGAAGAATGGAAGTTCATGTTATGTTAAAGAAATAGAAATAAAGCAACTTCTGAGCTGTCCTAAAAGTCTACCTTAAACTGCAAAGAGACCTTAAAATTCCTAATTGCTTTGTTTTGAAAGGTTCTTGTTAGTTGTAGTTCTAGTTGTTGGGTCTAGTTAGTTCTTGTTAGCTGTAGTTAAATGATACAAATTTGCTGAAATACTTAAGGTAGAGCACAATAGTCTACCATAGAATACTCAGCTGTTTTAAATTTTGCCCCGGAAAGCCTCGGCACAGGTGTATCTATTTATTAATTGAGAACCAGAGCAGGGATGTTTCATACAGTGGGGATTTTGTTTCCCCTTGTGAGAAGGCTGTTCCAGGTGTATCCAATATTGCCATCAAGGTCCTGCACACCCAGGTGCACCTACTGAAGTCGTTTGTGTCACAGTACAAGGATTAAAAAGAGAAAATATAGTCTAATTTCAGCGTGCCATAGAGGTGGGGCCAAACCCTAGTCTGATTTTGCACTAATAAGAAACTGCAGGATATCTTAGCACATCGTGGTTAGTTAGGTCCCAGCCCTGCCGTGTGCTCTGTGGAGGAGCCCGCAGTAATTGGGGTGAAGGAATGTGGCCAATGGCTGGTTCCCAATCACAGAGCCTAATGAGGCTCAGCTGTGGCCACTCAGAAACAGCTGTGGCCACTCAGAAATAGCTGTGGGCAGGGGGGAGCCCCTGAGGTGCCACAAGTGAGGGGAGCTGTAGAGAGAGGAGTTCTCCACAGGATGAGGGGCCAGGAGCAGGGACAGCACTCACAGAGCATGGAAAAAGGGATCCTTCCTTGTTGAACAAGACGAGAGTCCAGAACTAGAGGTTTATTTCTTTTATTCAGAAGGGGAAGTGAGATGGGCCAAGCTGAGGGGCCAAGGATTCCTGTGTCAGACTGCAGAGAGACACCGCTCAGTGCACGTGGTTCCTCTGCTCTTTGGATTGTGGTTTTAAACACCACTTTTTTCTCTCTGCTTTTGGGCCTACCCCCCATTGGAAGGGAAGATGGGTGACCAAGTGACGCCTACACCCGGTCTAGCTGTTCTCAGACCATTCTTTCTGCTTGGTGCCTCTCAGTGATACGAGGACAGACTGCACTGGGAAGAGCTTTATGAGGGTAAGTGATTCTGAGAGGGTCGGTCAGCCAACAAAACTCCAGCAAACATTTCTGTTTGGACAGTTGGGTGGGGAGGTTACTGAACTAGGTATGCAGCTAAGCCTAACTCAGATCTCAGCATCTCAGAGGAGAGCTGAGGAGAAGCTACTGAATTTGTGATTTTGCAGGCTTCATTTACTTACCCCAGCAAATAGGAAGCATTGGATGTATGCTTTCTGTAGTCTGTTTCCACATAACGTTTACTCTTGTGGAAAGTTTTGTTAGGCACGGTCCTTTCACTGTTATTTGTTCCTCTTTCTCAAAAAACAAATCTGTTATTTGTTCAAAACAAGATCCTGCTAATTGCCAAGGCTGCAGGTGCATTGTCCTAGGGAGCAGAATTGACAGCAAAGCTATGCACTCTACAGAGTCATCAAGTCATGACAGTTTTACTAAAGAGTAGGGCAAAAAGAAAGCTGCTCCCTTCATTTTTTTTCTCCCACACCTGCTGGTGGCTTGGAGTTCAGTTTGTACTGAGCACACTTTCTGAAAGGATAGATATGCCGGATTTATCCTGCTCTCTGGAAGAAGTGGTAGCAGCGCTGGAACTTCAGTAAAGAATATGAGAGGGGTGGTATCTAACTCATGGAAAAGATATATTGGGAAGTACTATGCTAAAAGATTGGGTTGGTGTTTATAGTCTGCTCAGCATTTTGTTGCTTGCTTTATGGCTATATTAAGGGCTTATTAAGGCTTAGTTTGATGTCATACACACCATCTCTATAATATATGTTTGGATTTCATGCATTACCTCTGCAGTAGACAATAAGTATGCATAATCACCTAATCATTTCCATGTAAATGATAAATCACATGATGAATGGCTTTAGCAGTTTGAAAGAAAAAGAAAAATATATAATTTATGAGGCAGATTCTTCTACAGGGGGTTATGGAGAGGATAACAGAAGATAAAAACCCTTTTCACTTCTGGGTGTGATGTTTTTAAACAGCCCCTTCCGCAGTAGCAAGATTTTTATGTTCATTCAGGGCACTGTTGTGTGCTGGTACCTCACCTGCACTTGCATTGCTTTCCCCTCTATATCAGCAAGAGTGCAGTGACCAGAAGTACAACCAGGTGAATGTGAGCAAACTGTTGAGCCTCTGGAGAAGCCCACTGCCTTCAGGAGCAATCAGCTTGGGCACAGCAATATGGCCCTGAAGTGAGCTGCTGAGTACAGCCATGGAAATATCCCCAGCTTTATCCCATGGCTTTGGTTCGAAGTTTGACATTGTGACAGTGAGAAAAGCCAGAGTAAATTACAGCAATCTAATAAACACACCAGCAAAATTTCCCTTTACTTAACACGCTCTTCTTCCACTATTTATCAATTCTCTTTTACTCTTCACCTCTTACTAAACCTAAATTGAAAGATCAGAGGGAAAAAACCACAAAGGGAGGGAAGGATCCAGTAAGTTTTATCTCAGTGAAAGGAATGACAAAGGTGTCATTGACTTCAATGGGCACATGTGGTTTTGTGCTTTCCTTTGATTCAGAAGTGTGCTTTTGAAGCAGATCATCAGCACTTACTGTGCTTTGGCTCACATCCTGAAGTGTTTGTAGAGACACACACTGAGCTCCTTTTGAATTAGACTGAACTTCAGGATGTGTTCCAGACACAGCCTCAAATGCACATTCAGACCATGGGATGAGAGAAGGGCTAATCTGAAGTAAAAATGCTCTCCTTAAGTTCTGTGCATCACTTTAATGTCGTAGGTCTTCTCCTGCTAGGCCACATTATTTGCAAATACAGACAGGAACAGTGAATCTGGGATTAGTCTACGTCTTTGTTGTTTTGAAAGGCATTGTACTCTTAGGCGTGTTAATAGCTTCCTTAAAAGTGTTGAGTGATGTGGTGGCTTACAGAACTGAGGAATGATTCAGCTGAGATTCAATATGGGATTGACATTATGAGAAGAAAAGAAGTATCTGAAATTAATTTGTGATTCATCTTCTGAGTTTAATAATATTGAGGATTATAATTGAGGGGGTTCTTGGGTGAAATTGTTGTTGTGAAGTACTGTCAATGTGCTTGACTAGTCTAAAACATACGTCTTGAGGATGACATTTTTCAGGATGCATGTCTGCAGAACCAACTTAGCATCATAAATTAAATAATGTTTAGAGTGAAATAACTGGGCTGTATTTGCTTTCTCTCTAGTACTGTAATAGTACCTTGTGAAGCTTCATTATTTAGTTTTTGAGGGGTTTCCTAAATGAAAATTTGAAAGGAAAAATTGGGCAGCTCTTTTGTGGCAGGGAAGAGGGACATGTATATGCTATCTGAATTCATGCATTATATTAACTTTTTGTGGTCTTACAGCACATGTCTTTTTAATTCAGACTACTTTAAAGTATATTATTAGTGATCTGAATTAATTAGAGGTAATGTAAAAATCAAGGGCATAAAAAGACACGTCACATAGCATGTGTTTGTTCATTACATATGACAGTAACTCTGCAGGGGAAATTAATATTGATATGTCTGTTGAAACAGAAATACACTGGAGAGGAAGAGAGGCTGAGCCCTGTTCTTTGCCAGTATTAATAGTGGAAAAGTAATTAATATTGACGACAACTTCTCATATGCTAAGCGTGCTCTTTTGGTTCTTCCCAGTATCATTCCATTACTCTGAGACAAATGGTGATTCCAGTAATATTGCTGTGTTTCAGGCAAGGAAGACTCCGTAACTGAGTCAATTTTCCTAGCTAGCACTATACTGAACTATTTTTGTGAAAACTTGGAGGCTGTGCTACAACCTACACAGGTTTTATGGTGCACATGAAAGCAGAAGCAGTCAGTCTACATATTAAGCTCTACACAAATTTCTTAATTTAATTTTGTCTCTCTTTGTGGGGTAATGAAATCTGTGTCACTGATGCTACTGTGTTCTCTCTGGTAGCAATCCAGCGGTTCTTGCGTATTTGCAGTAGAGCAGGGGGCTTTTGAGACAGGCATATACTCTTTTATTGTTTAACTTTTATCTGGCTGAATTTAGAGCTGTATCAGGATGCATATCTAAGTTGCATTTCAGAAGCATTTGCAAATGTTTTGACTCACTGAAGTTTGTCTTACGTCACTGCAGTTGGGTAAAGCTCTAGTATATCGTTTTCAGTGTAAAAAATTGCTCAGTGTTTAGTTGTTAAATAGTTCAGAATGTGAAGCTTGTTGTAAGTCACTGATGTGCTGCTAGTCTTGCCTGGTTACTGCCTATAAGAAGTGCCTCATCTCTGCTGGGATTCTCCAGTAGGACAGTCAGTGGGACACAATGTGCTGATAGGGTTTGCTATCGTTCTTCTCAGTTTCTTTGCTTTGTTCTGCTTTGTCTCTCTGAAATATGCATCAGGTATAAGGAACTGTCACTACTAAAGTTCCCATAGTAACATCCCTGAGGAATTCAGCACAAACTGACTCCATCAGCAGAGTCCTAGTTTGGAAGCAGCCGTGCTGACTAGTGCCTTTGCTGGCTCAGTTTCTGGTAGCTGGGAATTTCTGACCTCCTGCAGCTGTGCCACAGCAGAGCCCTCGCTCCTGTGCTGTCTCCAGCAGCAGGGCCTGTGGCTTTAGCTGTGCTCCAGTCACTCTGCACAACTGGCTTGCCAATGGCAAGCCTGAGACCCCTCTGACAATGCAGTCCAACACTGAGCTTTTCATTCTTTTTAACTTTTATGGCTTATTCGTAAATTCATGTGATATTACTCAAATAGATTAATTATGTGAAATTACCCTGCAAGTTCAGAAAGGCCAGGAAGGTCTTTAAAAGTGTGGTTTGAGGACAGGCTGTATGTTTTTTGCACTTGGAGAAAATTTCCTTCTCTTACTTCATGTTGTTTTACAAACAGCTCTAGTGATTCAATTTCTATGTCTAACGATATCTTACAAACTGGAGGATTTGAAACTTTGCAGAGCAGACTCTGATATCCTTTCAACTGAGTGGAGGAAAATTAGGGTAGATTTCATTGTTGCTTATACTGGTTTTCTATTTGAGGATTGCTGGCTCATCCTCAGTGTTTGCAGAAGGCAAACCAGGTGGTTCTGGCACTCTCCAAGCAGCTGGCAGCTCTGGGTCGCTGTGGCTTTCAGCTGACACCCAGAGAAGAGCCTGTTGCTCAGCTGTGCAGAGCTGGCCTAGGGCTGAATAGAGGGAAGGGTGTAGAGTCTTTTAGGTGGCATCAATTTGTGCCTTCTGTCACTGAGCATCCCAGGGATCTGCAGTCAGTTCTCCCAGTGATTACTGTGAAAGCCTGTGCAAACCACTAGGATTAGCATGGCAAAAGGGGAGCTCTAACAGGGGAAAACGTGCGCGTGCAAATGAATGTACACGCTGCAGTTACCTGTGTGTGCGGTGTCTGCAAGCCTGGGGACAGCTGCAAGGACTGCTGGCATTCTGGTGATTGCAGGTGCAGAGCCTGGCGCAGCACTGCCAAGAGCTGTTTGGAAGCAAGTAATGTGTTCTATCTACTAAGCATTCTGCTAAAGGGCTAGGGAGCGCTCCTTTGCCAGTGTTTAACCTCTCCAGATAAGCCTGGAATTAACAGAATTGTAGAAAATAATTTTTTGAGACAACTAGGGTTCTGAAGCAAGTACAGGTACTGAGCTGGAAGTCAAGGAAAACACTGTTTTACTAGTGGTGAAAACTGGATGCAGTTTCCACTTTTGTTAATGAATGAATGAATGACATAAGCCTTCCATGCAATAGCATGAGGTATAAATAATTGTGGATAGTGTTCCTAAGATGAGCACAGGAGTCTGCAACATTTTATGGAGGTGGTAAAAATTAAGGAGGCATTATATGTCATGCATATCAATCAATCAGCACCTAGCTGTGGTATAATTGTGTGAGTTTGACAATTATATTATTAAGAAGCAACCTTTCCTACTAGGCTGCACTGATCAAGAAAGAACAGTTCTTTGGGGCCCCGTAGCAGAGTATATGTCTGTGCTCTATGAACATTATAACAGTTATCCAATTTATGCTGGAAATTTAATTGTAAAAATGTGGACTTTCAGAAAACAATGCACATGCAAATCTTTCTAAAAGGGAGGGAAATTGGTTTTGCTTGCTGTGCTGAAATATTCAAGTGTTAAAAGTTGGTAAGTGCAAATTGAGCTCTTTTTTATTTTATTCCAGTGCATGTTTATTATTTAATAGAATTTTCTTTATGGGCATGCTATATATTTTATTACTAGAGTGTGGGAGCATATACTGCATTTTGCAGTTCAAGTATCATAGACAATTTTAGAATAAGGGAGTAAATCTGGGAGTAAATATGGTCGTACACGTTTTGTTGTACAGCAACTTATAATAAGGGGGGGTTTAACCACTTTTCTTAAGCCTGAAAATCAGCTTATTATTTGATGCATTGGCCTGTGGTTACCATGCTGTTCATGCCAAAGGAAATGACAGCAAATGGAGAGGAAAACTAATGCCCACATGCTGCAGTGCTGTTGCTACCTAATGTGTATTTATAGGTGTATGTAACATGAATGCAAGGCAAATCAAAACTCTGGGATGGCCAATGGGCAGGAGGTGCACAATGGCCAAATGATAAAATCAAGCAAAAAAGAATCAGCTACCAGGAAAGCAATATGTTCTTCAAAGCAGAACAGCAGTCAGGCAACAGGCAGGGGCACATCATGGCAATAATGGGCAAAGTCAGTGAAGAATATTGAGAGGAACTGTAATAAGGGGCTTATGAAATTTCCTATCTCACAGGAACTTTATATTAAATCTTATGGGCCTCATCCAATCATTATGTGCGAAAAATCTCTTTTAGCCAAGTATCAGAGTCTTTGGATAAATTTACTTCCACTGTGGAGGAACTTGCACATAGATATTAGTCCTTTCCCCTTGCACCCTGACACTCTCTCTGCATCCTTGGTGGAGGGGGATCTCAAATTGACAACAGCATGGTTGAATCTGTCTGGTTTTGGAGAGTTTTGTTCTTTCTCCTCTAGTTTTATTAATTTCAGTAAAATACAAAAGAAAAGCAGATGATGACAGAATAAATGTGTGAACATAGAAAACAGCCATTTTGCTCTAATTTGAACTATCCTTTTTAAAAAAGAAAGGTGAGTAGTAAGCTGAGTAGTTTCAGGGTAAATCCTTCTGGGAAGCGATGCCATCACAGGCACAGGACTGCTTGGCACGGGTAGAACTGCAGCTGGGACTTATTTATTGCATACATAAGTGGCCTTGGCTGTGCTCAAAGTGTGAATGCCTGCACCATGGTGGAATGCTGAAGGAAGGACTCCATATTTTCTGCTTCCTGATTACTGCCTGGGGCTCCTTGAACCAAAATGTAGGGCAGGACAACTTGAGGGTGCTTTGGGTTTGCAGTGACCCAAGGAGGCATTCAGGCTGTCCTGCAGTGTATGGATTCCTGATTGCTTCCAGCTTTGGTTCACTCAAGCACAGCTCTCAGAAATAAAGCACCTTCAACATAATAACTTGTAATGACATTCTGCTGGGGGATTTACCTCAGCTCTCAGTTATTCAGCTTGAGAAATGCGTGCTGGCTGTGTATGTTTGTGTGACATGCTTTGTGAAAGGCAGTCTTTGAAGAGGAATTCTCCAAGTGCAAGCAGCCTGCTACTGTGTTGGAAACAATCTCCTAGATTCTGCGCTGTACCAGTGGGGGTCATCATGAAGTGTAAACTGGAGTGGTTTTCTCCCAAGATGTATGTCATAGCAGAAGCTGCTCTTTGGAAAATGTGCCAAAAGTACCCCTTAAAGCTGGATTTCTTTAAAGTGCTTGACCTCAGCTATGCTGAAGCTATTTAGCTGAATGCTAATGCTGTTGAAGTCGACAGGAACAGGACCAGCCCAGCTGTGAACTCTTCTGAAGGGTTATTCACTTCCACATCCCTGCCTTGCAGTACTGTGGTACAGGGAGAAACCTTCAGGAGAGGCTTAGCGAGCTCTGAGTTCTTTTTGCAGCTGCAGTAATAGAAAACTCCAGCTCACACGCTCTGTCATACCATCTTTCTCTGGATTCCATCTCCCACAGTGCTGCACAAAATCATAAATGCAGCAAGAACAGTTTGGATGCCTCATTAGGAGTATCTTCCTTGGTGCATTAATCCCCAAATAAGAATCCCTGAGTTTCCTTCTCCTTTGGCCCAGGTGCTGCTTCTAAAATGGTCAAACCTTCCCACTGAGTTTTATGGAAATTTTCTTGTATAAGAACTAGTTTCTTGTCTTTGTCCACTTAAGTAGATTAGACTTTTAAATTTACAAGATTGCCATTTATTTTTAATAGGTATGATACTTTGTGTTGTGAAGGAGAAAACTGCAGCTTTTAATTACTTAGTATTTGTTTAATTTCCTAGTAATCACTACAGCTAATTCAGATGGATCATAGTATATTTACTTTAACTTTTTATGTTATTTTCTGTGTTTGAGTTATAAATACATTATTGTGCCTTTTGCACTGTTTTTCTGGAGTTCTCAACTGTGCAGTAATCTTGCTGGATTTTTTGAATAGAGAGCACTGTCTCTTCATGAAAATAGACTTGGGTTGTGTTCTGAAACATTACCATCACTTAGGAAATTTGTAAAATAATGGCATGAAATAAAGTTCTTTGGCAGTGTCTTGTTGCACAACTGTTACAAATGTGAATAAATGTGAAATGAGACCTGCTGTAATCAGTGTGTGCAAACTCTGCAAAGAACAGAGTCTGGGAGCCAGTTTGAAAAAAATCAGTGAATAAAAACAACAACAAAACAACAACACAACAGCAAAAAAACCATGAAAACCACAAGAAAACCCCCAAAACAACCAACACACACACAAAAAAACCCTTAAAAACCAAACCCAACACCAGAGGCTGAGTGAGGATATTTCATTATCTACTGTCAGATCTTTCCAAAGGAATTCTTTGGGGGCTTTCCCATAGATGGTGTGTGACAGTCTCCCTGCAGGTCCCAGGCATGGCCCCTTCCAAGGGCAGGCTGAGCTTTGTGCTGTCTTAGCTGCTCGTGGAGGGCCCTGATGTCAGTAGGAGTTGAGCTCCGGGGGAAGCACGGCTCAGATTGTGAGTACTCGAGATTTGTGCAGTCCAGAAAACACCGTAAACACGGCAAGGCTCGTGGGGTTTGTTTCTGTAGTAAATTGAGGGGAAATGCTGTATAATTTTGCATACTCATTGAGAAGATAACACTCTTCCTGTGGCTCTTGAGTGGCAGTACAGTAGGGGCTGGCAGGTGGAGGGAGCTGTACTTATAAAAACACATCATCAAAGCGGTCACATGAAAGCCTGGGAAGGCAGTGGAGCTCACAGAGCTGTGTGGCATTGAATAGCACATTGCTGACAATAAAACCAGGAGGTTGGTTTAGTGGTGCTTTACAGCTTAAGTACTGGGAAACAGAATGAAACAACACGGCACAAAACATCTTTTCAAAGAGGATATTGGTGCAGTCCTCGGGCAACAGTATAATCAAGACAACGACTAAATGATGAGAAGCACTGCTTGAAGGCACACTTGTGACCCAGTTGCTTAAATGGCAGCCCGGAGCCAAGGCCAGGGCCATACATAATCTGATTGGAATCATTTGAATTACCTCCCTCTCCTCAGACTGAGTCCATACAGCAGTGTCCAAGCTGGTGGCTGAGACAGAGACCCTCTAGAAAGTGTTAAAATGCTTGAAGTCTATGGCAAATTCAGTTGGTGTAAAAAGAAAATGGAAGCTGTTTAACCTGATCCATAGAGCTGCAGTTGCTTTGCACTGTCATGGATAGAGTTATCCAAGTGACGGTCTTTAGGAATACTGTAAAATATGTGGAAAAATATGGAAAAGAATTAAAGAGGTTACTTTGGTCAAAGAGGTAAAAGTTGTCTATGAAAAAAAAACACTTGCAGAGAGCAAAGCAAAACAGGACCATCATTTTCAAATTATTTAGTAGTTTGGGAATATGAATCCAACTTTTGTGAGATTTTATGAGTTCTTTACTGGAAGGTGCTTCCATTAAGCAGCAATCATCCCTGTCAAGTCAATATTTATGAACTATGAGACAGGGAGGTCTGAAAATGGGATGTCAATATGCTTTCTAAAACTTCCGTGGATTCAGAACAAGAGGTGTAATTAGTGCAAGTCAGAGGCCAGCAGCATTAAACAAGACATCAACAGGCAACCAGAGTACCTACCGTGTCTGACAGAGGAACCAGCAGTTGTTGGAAATATAAACATGTAAATAAGATGAAGAAAGCAGATCAATATACTGTCTGGGGAGTTGTCATGTTTCCAAGGAATTTATTTACTGTTTTCCCAGCAGTAATTGTTGACTGTTCTTGAGAATCCCATTGGTTTTTACAGATTCCCAACATAGCCTGGAGAAGGATAGGTAGTATTTAGTCCATAACTTAGGAAGAAGGGAAAGTTGTCCTGAGGATGGAGTACTGCCCAGAAAGGTCTCGGGCAACCCACAGACATATAGAGTGTGAATCCTGGGCCATAGATCAAGAGAGAGCAAAAAAGGTCATAGACTATTGAAAAGTGATTTAGTTGGCAATGACTGCTTGGAGAAAGTAAATATTGTGTGGAAAGTAGGAAACATTTTTGTTGTTAACTTTTATGTCAGGAAGCTATCTTGAATATTTACAGTCCTTAGTACCTGATGCTTGTTTGGTATCACGGACTCTTTTCTGGGATTTGGCAAGGCACATTCCTGGTTTTAAGACGTTTGCTTGTAAATCAGTATTTTAATATCAGGGTTTGAGATGTTGTGGCATCAAGGAACAGAGATGTCAAAGTCCCCTGTAATACTGATAGGAAAAAAGGTGAGGAACACTTCAGAAGCCATAGCAGATTACTTGGGAGGAAATAACTGGATCTGATTACTTAGGATCAAAAAGGAATTACATAAATTTGAAAATACTGTTAATGATAATTAAATTACATTCAAGTTTCTGAAAATCATCTGAGTTGGAGAAACTGGAGTGACTGTAGAAGCATCTTTAGAAGATCTAAATAATGACAGCTTATAAACTCATGAAAAAGGAAGGGGATGGCTGGTTTTTTTTGCAAACAGATGTTTGCAAATTGAGACTGGAACAGATACTTTCTTTGTTACTACCTGTCCCTAATAATTCTTTTTAGAATCAGGTTGTTTTAAATGAGTGTGACACCCTCAGATATTCAAACTGCCTCTTGAAATTTAGCTGAGAGATAGGAGTGTGGCTCAAGTACCTACACTAGTATTTGCTGTTCGTGTCCATTTACCAGGAACAGCCTCCTTCAAATCTATGTTTAGTATGCCCTGTTTAAACATTTCCATTTCTTTTTTTTTTTTTTTTTTTGAGGCCATCGCATTTTCAAAAAGTTATTGTTTCATTTAATGTTCTAATTTATAAAACTTATTCCAGGTACTTTAATGACATGAAAGAGGATCGTGTGACTATGATAAAGGAAACAGCGTTTGTTGCAGTACCCAAGCTAGTTAGTGCTTTGGAGCCATTAGTGCTGTCCATTCCTTAAGCCCCACGTGCAGCTGGCAAGGGACAACGTGCTGCTGAATCTTTGAGGTCCAGGGCCCGCAGGTGTAGCAGGGATAGCCCAGCGTTACAGCCTGGGGCTGCTGCCACAGGCACCACGGCTGGGCTCAGAGCAGCCTGTGCTGCTGCAGCTGCTCAGGGAGTTACTCACTCTTCAATTATTACCGTGGCCATTAAAATGATTTGTATGAAAAATGTGTATTAAGATAACTACTACATTTTATTGTTACAACAGGGACTAAAAATTACATTGCACTCCATATGGATTGGACTTCAGTACACTGAGGTTTACTGGAAGGATCAAGGTAAATGAAGGTTGAAGGTTTTCGTGCTGGGAAGAATGAAATTACTTGGTAGAAGCAGGGCTTTGGAAATCAGATCTCTGTTCCTTGGGGTACAGGGCTAAGGGTGGTTCAAACTTGCTTTTGCTCCTCTTTGATGGTGAATTAAGAGGTGTCCAGCACAGCTGATGGGCCAGCTGTGGTAACTGAAAGGCTCCTCCCTCGAGGACCGCTCTGCTCGCTCTCAAACCTCCAGGATGCAACTTGGAGTGGAGTCCCAGCTTGTTGTGACCTGAGAGGAATGAAATAAATGGCTTGAGCACAAAAAACTGCAGCTAGAGATTATAGTTTCTTTCTGAGTCGTTTGCATGGCGACTTAATGATATTATTGATTATATATAAGTTATTCCTTTAATCCCTTTTTCTTAAAGATGTTTCTTTCATCTTGTTGGGGTTGACTCTTTGAAATTCATGCGCAAAAATAAAACTGTGTCTAATTCTCTTCTGATTTCTTGGAATTTATGTGATTCTTGTTCTTGCATTTTTTTTTTTGCAAGGAAAGGCTTCTGGCAACCAACTGCATTGAGGGAATGAACAATTATGCTACACTTAATGAATTCACAAGTTTCATGTCAGTAAGTGGCAGCTCATTTTCAAAGTGCAGTTTCGTGTTAACGTGGAGGAAGAGAGTGTAGAAATGTGCTTTTCTTTTTCTCTCCTGCTTCCCCAAAGTCCCTTGTTTCTTTTGCCATCCTGATCCCATTGTGATGGCAGATAGCTAAGTACATAGCTGCTTTATTTTCATAGGAAACAACGTATAAGCAACCAGGTCAAAGAGGACGCAGCACAGAACTTGTGGATACGAGTCAATCAGAATGGGTATGAAAATCTGGGAATGTCAGACAGATTAAATTGCTCATCTTTATTTAAGAATTGCAGATTGCTAGTTGAGCAAAAAGACATGATTCTGAAGTGTGGGTGATAGCTTGATATGGAGTATGAGTCTCCATATTGTGAATAATTCAGTCCCCCTGAACTATTCATGAGAAGAAACCTCCACATGTACTATTCTGAGTGGCTGGATAAAATGAAATAGCTTTTCTTCTATGAATTAGAATAAATTTTTTGGTGTGTAATTTACTTTCCCTTGAAATTTTTAGTGTTTCTGTGATTTTATTCTGCAAGGACTGAACCAGGCCTGCTTGTTACATGCCCTGTGCAGAAAATTCTCAGTTCAGAATAAAATCTTACAGACTGTTCCCTCACACTGTCCCTTTGGTCTGGGGTTGTTCTTCATGATACTTACTCTGTAAATATCCAAAATGTTTATTGATCACCACTGGCAAACTAGTCTAATTAATAGTGAAGTTCATTAAATAAGTACATGGGAAGCAACTCCATCTGGCTATAGGAAATGAAATAAGTATTTGGTAGTTTGTGAGTTTGTGAATGCAGTGTAACACCCACATGAGGAGAAAGTGAGTTTAGCAATATTTGAATCTCATTACCAAAGGGCAACACTTTTACATATTAAGGTTGTTAAGGTTGTTAAAATTCACCTTGAGGGAAGTGAATCCTAAATGTACTTACTTGGTTTGTAGGGAAGGTTAATGTACAATTACACTGTTGTATAATCAACAAAGAGCAAGTTTACTAGAGTAGATACAGGCCTAGAAGAGGGAAGGGACAGGAAAATGGATGATGAATTAAAAACCTTACAAATATTCTGGTGCTTGCAGAATCACATCATGTACAGTAAAGAAATAAATATCTAGAGAGCAAGGGAGGCTGGTAAGTACAGAGAAGGGACAAAGCTCTAAGAAGAAGAATATCCTTAGAGTCAAAGCAGGACATGGATGTTGACAGAGAAGGAAAAAAAAACTAGATCAAATGCAATGGTGGAAAATAAAATTTTGCCTAATTGGGTTAGAAAGGCCGTGCTGCAATAAGTGAATAGAGCAGACTGACAGGGGTTACTCACTTTAAAACTGGAGTTTTAACATACCTTGTTCTTGCTTCAGTATAATCTAAATTCAGCAGTGTAAGTTTTAGCAGAAGGGAAAGAATTCCTTTAATCTGATAAAATGGTCATCATCTGACAAGACCGCTACCCAAAAGCAGCATGTTACAAAAATTCACATTAAGATTACTAACAAGGGATTAAAACAGACAATGGTGTAACATCTGTAAGAGAAAATAACTTGCCAAAGAAATCTTTCCGCAGTTCTCTGTTGTTTTTCTTTACTGTAAAGGACTTCTGTTGTTAGAAAGAGATTGCTAATAAAATGTAGCTGAAATGGAAAATACTTCTCTTTAATAAGAACAACTGAGAGGTAATTGGAATTAAAGAGTGCTCGAGGAGGGAGCCATGTGCTCCATTAGCCCTAGTATATCTTTCTTTGTTAGGATACAGTCTGTGTTTCAAAGCTGCATTAACAGCAGTCACTGAGTTAGGTTTAGTGTGGTGTGGCTGAGTCTGTTTTGATTGCCTTTGATTTTGCCCCTGGACTAGTTCAGGATCCAGAAGGATTCCCCGTTCTGAAGTAGGGTTTCCATTCACTCAGTGTGAATCATTGTTGGGACAGCTCTGCTAATTGACGCTACCTTCAGTTTCTTCTGTTCTTGACATGCTTGCAAGTTTATTCCCATTTAGTATTTATTTCTTCTTTGAGTTGTTAATTCCAATATTAGTCTTTTTTTCCCCAGTGTTGACTCATTCCTTTGTTTCAGCTTACTGTGTTCTTCCAAGTCTTTCTTCATTGTGCTACTCATAATCATAACTCATTTTTTTTCTGAATCCATAAATGGCTCCAAGGGACGGGCATTTCTAATAGAGGACATTTCAGAAGTTCAGATTAATGATTCATGACTGTGCAGGTGAATGCCAAAATCCCAGGCTACTGCCCTAGCATTTCACTACTCTGGTGTAATAGAGATTTCAAACATGTGGGCCCAGTACTTCCAGCAAGATGACTTCATGAGGCCATTATGTTACTTTATCTGTTTCTATTTCTGTGGAACGAGAAAAGCAATATTTTTTTTCTTATGATTTGTGGTTTGTTGATTATTTTTAATCTCAGTAATTATTACTTTATCTCTTAATTTAGAAGTCACTGTTTTCAAGAGATGTCTACTTGCACAGTATCACTAGTAAATGCTATAAACATAAAATGAAAGAGAGATACTGTTGGATACAAGACCTTATTGGAAAACACAGAACTCTGACGGATTTCAAACAAATGTGTGCTTGCAGAGATGTGAAGCATGGATGTGCACAGAGTTCATGCAGTTTGTTCTGAAAACCACCGGAGCTGTGTCTGTCGCTGCAGCTGTTGATAGTGAGAGAGAACTGGAGGCAGAGGCCTGGCTTTCGGTGACTGGGGGCTCTTACTGAGCACCACCACAGCATGACAGTCCCAATTGTTTCTCCCTTAGAATCTCTCTTTATGTTAGGAGAGGAAACAGGAACTAACAAAAGGTGTCAGATATGCTGCTGCATACTGCATGTGCTTAAGCAATATTCAGAAGCATTTCTTCTGTGATGTTCACTAGATAAGTGTATTTAATTTAAAAATCACTATTTCCTTTTTTTTATTTATCTACACCTGTCAAAATATAGCATTTCTGCCTTTTAACAATTAAGGGACATGTTCCCATTAGCAGAAACTGAGCTGGTGACATGATCACACAAAGGCAGAAGACACTATCCCTTGTAGTAACATATCTCAATTATTAAGGGTAATTATTCATCTGAAGTTGTAACCAAGTGCATTAGAAATCCTGATGAGGCACCTGGATATGTGTTTAGGCCTTTGGATACCTTTGGCTGGTAGAAATAGCAGACAGCTTTTCTGTGTGGGTCCCCTGGAGATAGTGGATGCTAAACAACATACCTCAACAATACTCTGATGGGACAGACCGTGCTAGTGCCAGAGCATGTGTAAGAATCCAGCACAGGGAGCTTCAGTCATAAAAAATCAGGCAAAGGAGTCAAGGATGTTCATGGAGTAGCTTGTGTTCATGCTTTCAGCTTTTTGATTTGACTTGACTTGCTTGTTTGTGCAATGGATGTTCTTGCTGAGAATTCCATCTGATATGTCTTCCACATCTAGTAGAGTGCTGTGGTTAGGGCTCCCAAGATCCTGGAGATAAATTTTGAATCTTAAATTTTGAGTGATCTGCAGTTTGGATGTTTCGTAAAGTATGAGCAATTGTGACTTTAGAAAGAGGATGAACTGTTCAGTAGACATATATCTCAAACAAGCTCTCTAAAGTGAAATAAGAACTTCTCGTATAAAAACCTAATTTCCTGCTTTTAAACACCACTTTAAAGGAAAAGATGTTACATACTCCTGAAGGAGTGTTTCGTCTTTTAGAGGGTTCAGAATTGTCCTTGTCAACCAATTGGACGTTGCTGCTTCATGTAATAACGAAGTGTTTTGCTGTGAAATATACTTTTAATTTTTTACTCATTGCCTTTTGTTCTTCTGTTCTGATAGGCTGTACATCCACGTAAAGTCAGGAGGAGGAGAAGAGAGCACAGCACCGAGTTTTGCTTTGGTAAGCTATTTCTGTAATGACTTGATTCAGTTCCTCCCTCTGAAACAGCTCACTGTCATCAGTTTCAAAGTCATCTAATGGCTCTACTGGATCTGAAGCAAAGGTGATGGTCATATTTTACTTAGTTGCACGAGTCTTGGGTCAGCACTGGTTGTGGATGAATGCACACATATGTGGTGACTTGAACCCACCTAAGAAATGGTTAACTGCTTTCACTTATGACAGGGAACAGCAGCTTTATTTTCCTCTGCCTGCTGGAGTCCAGTGAGATGGCAGCCCTTGGCTATGAGAATCCTGGGTTTGGAATTTAGTATCACAATTAGCAATCCATCAAAGAATTCAGAAAAACACTTAAACATGTGGAAATGTGTGATATTATCTATGTTGCCTGTACTATTCAGTAAAAATAGACTATGGCAGTAACTTAGAAAAAGAGGTTAGGATACTGAAAGGAGAAGACGGTGATATGAAAGGTATGGAAATAAATTTAAAAAAGAAAGAAGAAAGAGCTGGGTAGCAGCTAGAGCTGCTGGCAAGTAGCTTGAGGAAGTTGCACTTCAAGGGAGGAGGTGAGGACAGCAAAAATAATGAAATAAGAGGTGGCTCAGGGTTATGAAGGAGGGAATAGAAAGGAAGTACTAAAGGAGAAGTTTGATCGTGGCAAACCCTGAAAAAGTGAAGTCAGGGCCACAAAACTAATTGCAAACGCTTTTGTTCTGTTTTACATGGAAGGAGTGGTGGTCCTGTGTAAACTGAGTGTCCCTTCTCTGCTGTAATTTATATTAAGAAGCTTCTTGCACGGATTTGGTTGCAGAAGCTGACAAATCAGACAGAATCCAGAAAACAGTCCTTTGGCAAGAAAAGTGGTGACTTTCTGTGGCTGGAGGCAAGTGGAGTTCCTGCTCTGCACCTTAGGACAAGTCAGGAATTTGGGTTTTTCTGCTTCTCCTTCGTCCCTGTGTCCCTCCCCACTCCACAGTTTGGCTGGTATGGGTTGTTATTTTCCCCTTGTGTGGAGCACAGTGCTTTCTGAGGAATGGAGAGTTAATAACTGTCTCGGTTCAGCTCCAGTTGCAGCCTGAATTCAGTTGATTAGCTGGTCCTGGAGCCCTCTCCTTCCTGTCTAATTTTACCAGGTCCACGTGTTAAGTCTATTCCTCAGTTTGCTGTGCTTGTTTTTTCTGGCCTTTCTCTTCCCTTCGTACAGAGCTGCTGCAGGTTTGCCCTTCAGTCTGGTTTCTGATCCTATGCAGAGTTTAACCAAGATCAGTGCTGAAGTGATCTTACTTTAAGAACATACAGCAATGAAAAAAGAGCAGATTGCTTAGATTTGCACATAAAGAAAACCAAAGGTGAAATGGGCTGCAGAGCTGTCCAGAGGCTGGGCAAGTGATTTTTATGGCTTTGGTGTTTGAAATGGGAACTAATGAGTCTGGCAGAGAATAATTATCTTTTATTATTGCTTTGTAAGTATTCACAACTGCACCGGTCTGCTCCGAGGCTGGATTATGGTGGATAATCCAATCCTAAATAAAAGCACATAGGATTGAGTTATATTTGAGCACATGCAGTGTTGCACAGAGGACAGTTAAGTGCTGAGAACACTACCCCCAGACATTGAGAGATAGGGGAATGGTCTGGAAAGGAGGAATAAAGTTGATATATCCTAAATCTCTTTCTTCAGAAAAGCAAGTTATGTGTTGGAGAAAGAACATTTGTGCTTGTATGAAGGTATGACTGTATTTCAGTTCCGTTTAAAACAGTCACAGTGGTGATGGAATGGAGGAGAAGGAATACTTCAGGGGTCTGGTAATTTTAATATATGCATTCTGCTTATTGTGCCGAACAGAGCTGAGTGACACATAAGGTCCCTGAGGGAATTATTAGATTATTGGTTTAATGGCTGGCCTTGAGCAGCTGCTAAAATGTTTTATCTTCGGTTCAGTTTGAAAATACTGTGATCCTGGACTCAGCTTGTAGCTCTCACTTGGATTCCCTGCAGGGAAAGGTAGAAGAGAGTTACAGCAAGAATAAAAATTAAGGCACCTGGGATTTCAGTCTTCTACACATATGCTGCCTTCTTTGTTTTCTTAATAATGGGAAACCACTTCTTTATCTTAGATCAATATTATGAGGAATATTTATTAATACTGATAGGATTTAAAGCTTTCCATGGATACTGTTACCAGGCAAAAGCAGAACTGGGCATCTTGCAATTTCTTGAACAGTATATTACAACACATTTCAGGTTGTGTTTTACTTTGGTGAATTTTTTCTTGATTCATGTCTGTATACTTTTTATTATACAGTATTTTTCATCTTCTTCACTTATCTTTTGAAACTGCACATCTACTCATCTTTTCATTTCTCAGCTCTCCAACATTTTTAGATTAGATAATGAAACATTAATCACTTGAAAATGCAAACAGATAAGGCAATTCATTAATAACTTGAAAGGTAAAGAAAGAGAGAAAATATTTTTTCCCATAACCTGGCACTTGTTTTGAGTAACATTTTACAGTTTCTTCTTACTGACATTTTGGAAAAAAATTGCAGAACAAACAAAAAAATTGCTGCCAATCCGGGCTGTCCCAGCCTTTGTGCCTTTTTGGTACAACTCTGGTGCTGCCACTTCTGTGGTGGTGCAGTCAGCCAGTTCAGGGGTCTGCTTTGGCTTTAAATCATCATACACCTCAGAGCCAACCAACCAAAGCCCCAGAGCACAGTCACAGTGAGAGGCTGGGGTGGGAGCTGGCAGCAGCCCAGATTTATGTTGGTTTAACAATACCATGCATCAGCCGTCTGAGTTATTTATTCAAGCATTCCAAGAATGTTTGGTATGCTTTACTTTAGGTGTATTTAGAATCCTGTTAAAAGGGATGAACTTGTGTGCACCTTGAGTCTGCACACTCAGAAGTGTTTGCAGCCTGGAGGCTTCATTTGGGTACGTTTGGGAATTCTAGTCAAGTTTGTTGCTTTTCAGTTCCATGCGAAGCTGAATGTTTATTGAGCTCTGAAAGGTAACACAGGCTGCTCAGAAGATAAGATCTTGCTCTGATCTTGTTTGGTTGCTGATGTGTAGGAGGCTGTGTGTGCCAAATGCAGTTTTCCACAATTGAAACAAAGTGCTCTTCAGGCAAAGGTAGACCAGTTAGATATATTCTTTAACTAATTTTCTCTAACTGTGTAGTCCTGTGTAAGCTGTGAAAGTGCTTGTGCTGTTTGTGCAGTACAAATATATGGTGTAGATGTGAACATCTTTGTAACTAGCCACGGTAAAATATGAACAAAGGAAAGATCAAATGGGTTTCTTTTTACTCTCTAGTGCTTTTCTAAGCCAGAATAAGACAAATGACATCATAAGATCTGAAGCTGTAGAAGCACTCTTTTCTCATAAATAAATATACCCTCAGAAATGACCCCTTCAATCTCAAGATTGTCCAGCTGACATTCAATTTTAAAAGCTTCACACAACAGCCAGGCACTCAACAACATGTGGAATATCTTTATTGTATTCCTTTTGCACCTGTACCGGGCTCCCTCCCTTTATATTATTTTGAATTTAGTAAGGTCTTGATGTAAATCTGATTTTTAGTTCACATAGCTGCCTTGAAAACCTGTTGCAGAATTTGTGCAACCATGGCCACATAGTCCGTTCTCAGAGTGCAGTTTTCAGTGATCTGCTACTGAACCGGAATGAGCCAGGTTTTCCTGGGAGACTGTCCCAAGGTTTGCATCTTCATTAGTGGTTCTAATGAGGGAGTAGAAGGGATGCCTGTTACTCCTGGCAGCAGCATGCAGCTGGGGAGAACAGAGCAGCCTGGAAGGCAGGTTTGGGCCTGAAGAAAAGGCATGAAAAATTGAGGAAATGGTCTAAAAATCACAGCCTTGGTTCAGTCAGAAGTAAACACTGCAGCTGGAATTTACCAAACACATAAACAGAGGTACAGGCAGGATTAAGTAGGAAATAGTCTTCTTTGTTGTTGGGTTTACTTTGGGGTTTTTTGTTTGCTTGGTTGTTTGTTTGGTTTGGTTTTTAAAGGATCTGGTATTTGAGGCTCCCAAGCTGAAGAAGAGTGAGAAGTACTGTGCCGTTGTGGAAGAAAAAGGAAATGCAGTACTGCATTATATACATAGGGGTAGGATTTGGCAGACATGAGATATATAAAATAAAATAACCCTGCTGACTCAATTTCAGTGGAGTCATACTCACAGTCTGAGGGGAACAAGAAAAGAGGAATCATGCAAACCATTGGGAAAGGGTCCAGAGGAGAGCAAAGAATAATTCTTCAGAGATAGTTTAAGAAGTCTCTTCAGTCTATAGAACAAAGACATGAGAAGGAGGAAGGTTGAAGAGAAGATCTTAAGTATTTTCAAGTTTGTAAAAGACTTTCTGGCAGAAAAGCCAATACAGTTCTGAAAAGCCAATACCTGTCAAGGTGTAAAGATTCAGCATAGAAGCAGATTCAACCTTTGTTAAGGGAGAGTACAGAAATGTAAATGCCCACATCTCTGTGTACATCCATAACCTGTTCTCCTTCAAAGCCCTCATTTTGTGCATGAGTATCAGTAACAAATAAACTGTTTTGTGTAGATTTCCACACAGTGTGGCCCGAGAACATCCTTTCCAACAGTGTGTCATACAAGGAATCCCAAAGCCACAGCAGTGACGGTGAGCTGCAGGGATAGAGCAGAGAAGACCAAGGCTGCTGTCACTGTGGGACATCCTATTCCTCTCACTGGGAAAAGCTGCTTTTACTGCCAGGGCAACAACTTCAACAAATTGTTTTGCACAGTTTTGCAAACTGTAACCAGGGAATAAGTCAGATGCTGTCAATTTGTAATGGAACAATTGGACCTGGGATTTAGGGATGAACATTTAGCTTCTGGAATGCAATTGATAAAGGCAGAGCTGCATAATGCCAGCTCGTGAGGTGTGATAGAGGGCAGGGCAGTGCATCACTCCACTGCTGTGCAGACAGAAAGGCTGCAGGAACCCCTGCACTGCCCCCCTGGAAACAGGCTGTTTGCTCTCGGAGTTAAACCCCCTTGGACTCCAGAAGCAATATACTTAGTCATTCCCACAGAAAATGCAGCAGATAGACTATTTCCATCCAAAAAGAGGAATTACCGTGCACAGATCACTTTGTGCAAATCTCAGGGGGATGCTTTTCAGAAAGGCCTTTTAAAGTCTGGGGAAAAACAAAGCAAAGAAACTAACATTGCCAACCCTCTTCTTCCAAATATGACATGTCTAAAAGAGCAAATACAGTCCCCAAATTAACCTCTGCTAGAAAAATTTGGCTGCTTACTTGTTTTCATGAATGTCTTTATAGATAAGAGTTGGTGGATTTGTCATCGTGTTTATGTAATAATACGCCTTTAGATCGCAGTTCTCGATAACATGGATATACAGGTTTGTGTCAACATTGCACAAAGGCTGAACTTTAAATTCTTAGGTTGCTTTCGGTGGCATTAGCGAATCATGTGTTTGCTTTCTTTGCTCCGTGGGAACCACACAAAATCAGAAGCAGAGATGTTATGTCACCAGGGAAAGGGCACATGTGCACTTCAGAAGCAGAGAAAACAAGGTGTTCAAAATAAGTTCTGATAGGCAGAGAGAACAAAATTATTGCTTTCAAAAACTGTTCTGAAATAGCTTTCAAAAAGGGCAAAGCAAGAAGCTGGTTTCCCAAAATGTAGTCTGGAGATAAACAGTGCATGGGAACCATTTGCTGCACTGGTTTAGCTTTTTATTTTGTTTGCAAACTGTTTTACAACAGACTTGAATTTTACAGTTTTGTTCTCCTGAGTTATTTAGCAAATGCTTAATGAGGAAAATCTTCATCTTGTGGATTGTTTACTAATTGTGTTTTCCATATAAGTTCAGCCTTTCTGTTGAGGGATTTCATCACTTTCATCACATGCTTGAGGACTGATTATATGTGGCATAGTGCTGGAAAAAATATGGAAGCACTAAAATCTTTACTTTCTCTCAGATGGAATCTTTGAGACCTTGCATGCTAAGCATTCTATAGAACTTTGTTTCATACATATCTTGAAACATATGTGGTTTTGCAGCTCATCACTCTGAAACCTGTTGATACTAAACCCGAGGTTGTTAGCAGCTTTCATCTCTATGTGGGGCTTATTCTCTGCCAGATAGAAGCATTCATTCCCAAGAAATGGTGGCCAACTACTGTGTCCCCACCCCAGGTACTTCGCTTTGGGCTCTGGGTCTGGAGCAGACTTAGAGTCTCCAGATCACGTGAATATTCTTTGCCCTTTTACATCCTGAGTTCAGTTCTCTTCTGTTGCCTTTTCTCATACTCAGCCTTGCATTTTCATTTCCCTACTGGCTGTATTCCCTGAGGCCCTTTCAGCTTTCTGCCACCCTTTTTCCACGGTGGTCCTTGAGGGTGGCCTGCCAGGCTTCAAATGGGGGGCTTTTCAAGCTCTCACCATTGTATTGCTTGATAATGTATTAAATCACCTCACAAAACAGAAAATCTCATCTCCAGTCACTTCCTGGCTCTTGGAAAAGTAGCTGGGGAGAGGTAGATGATTAGAATGATTCAGCATTTCAAGTAGGCAACATGTTGGTGAATACGATTTTTTTGCTGTAGCTCTGTTTTGGTTTGGAATATGCCTATGGTGTCTCCTAGAAGGCAGAGAAAAGGCTGAAGTGAAATGTGAGTTTGAGACTCTTAAGGGGTTTGGAAGCATTACAATTTCTGCACCGCTGAAATCCACAATTGCTTTATGAAACCAGTCCTAGGACACGAGCCTAAGCAGTGTGAAAGCAGTTTCAAGTGTAATGCTTATTGATTTCAAAGCACAACATGACACGTACCATCCAACTCGCACTCTGTGTTTGTTTCTGTGTAACTGGGGGAAAAGAGAGGAGGAGCAGCAGAACAGGACATGGCTCTGCCAGGCTGTCAGGTACCATAAGAGATGTTCTTTCCCCAGTGAAGCCACTCACAAAGATCCACTCTCTTCCATATGAATATAAAGCAGCCTTGGTGGAAAAGGATGTTATGGGGGGTTATCTCTCTTAGAGGATCTCTTTAAAATTTTAAACATGCATCCCTTACGCCTGGAGTGTTCTTCTCCATAGTATTGCCTGGCTCTCTCTGGAGTACAAAGAATATTTAAATGTATAAACACAGTTTCAGCTAATATCATAACAGGAACAACTATAGGAAATTGCTATTTTATCTAGAATGGAAAAGTATGATTACTTGACCCCATCAGGTTTCATGTACTCAAGCCTTTTGTGTTTCAAAAATCAGGGAAGGTGCTTTAAGCTACATAAGTTTTGTACATGAGAGAGGCTGGCTGTGCTGAGCAATCCTTGAGCCCTGTCTAAAGTCACGCTTAAATGGCTGTCGTAGGAGGACTTCATGTCAGCCCAGATGCTTTTAGGTGGAACTAAAATTCATCTTAGATTGCTGCACAGAAAATCTAAGGTCTGAGAGAGCTGACTTATAAAGAAATTAAAAGTAAATCAGAGAGGAGGCTGTTTTGGACTATTATCAGTGCATGTCTGTTCTTTCTTAGGTTAGGCAGATTCACATTGCTTAGACAATATTATATCACAATTATATATATGTATATATATATGTGTGTGTGTTTGTCTGTGTATATGTGGAAAAAAGCCAGTTTGTTGACTGTCAGAATATTCCAGAATTCTTAGGGGGGTTTTGCACCACTTTTTGGCACATGTTGTTTTTAACACATAGTTTTTCCAGGATGGTAAATTTGACTTTCAGCTCTTCTTTCTTGCCATGGCCATGTGTCATCCTTGTCATTATTTTACTGTAAGTGGTCTTTTTTCTTTGTACTTTTTGTTTTAAATGAAAACTCAGTGCTCTTCAATCATTCATTTCGATGATCAAGTGGTTAAAGCTCCTACCAGAAACTGCTTATTTGCAGAGCTCACATGTTTTGTGGTCAGTACATTTAAGATTTGCCGACTTCTGTGACAATGCAGAAGCAGGGAAAAGAAATAGTGAAGTAAATTAATATAAAAGTGAAAACGAAAGGATTTTTTAAATTGACCTAAATGATGAAAATGAAGATACAAACAGAGTATAATCTTCAGATAGCTTGTTTCGTTACTGCATTCATTTAGTTTATGATTCCTTAAAATTTTGATGTGCTTTAGAGTTTTTAGCTGACAGTTGCTGCTTTTATGTAGAGACTGTCTAGTGAGAGGAGAGGTTTGGGGATTTGTTGGAAGAATGGACTAGAGGTTCAACAGCCCAACCCTGAGAACACTCAGGATTGTTGGTATTTGCCAGTAATGGTTGAATATTAAAACTGTCAGGCATCTGAGTTTAGATGCCAAGAAGAGAAACCCCTCTGTGGATTGAGTTTGCTGTATGGTGCTTTATTGGTGTTCTGGAAGATGATGTAGCAATAATTCACACGCAATCTATCAGAATGTTTTCAAAACATTTCACTTCATTGGAAGATTTATGAATCTCTCCAAATTTTCCCATGATGTGTGTTTATAAACGTTCATACATGTAAACAAAACATAAGTGCACTCACATGTGGACATTCATGTTGAAATCAAGACTTAATGCAGCAACTTCTTTGGTTAGAGAATCAGAGAATTAAGCGTCCTTCTTATGTGGAAGCAGCTAAACAGTTCCAGAGACCTGTGGGAGGGTGTAGTTTCAATGTCACAAATAGCCTTCACCAATAGAAATGTTAGCTGCTGTTGTTGTCACTACTTCTGCATTTTACTTATATACTTACTGATTTAAAAATCCCTACCCCGTGCTACTGGTGGCATCAGGATTGCAGGGGACATCACTTTGGCAGCAGGTGCCAAAAAACATGGTTGTAGTGGCATTTGATCCCTGGCCGAAGCAGAGGAATTTTTCTGGGTTCAGCAAGGTAAGTTGTCATCACGTTTCATGTAAGCAATCTCCTCTGAGTTTGGTGTATTTCATTGTCCTTCAGGACCCATGCAATGGGGCAAATGAATCAGTTTGGTTCAGTTTGTAAGTGCTTTAGGGGACAGCACCTCCCAGGTGTCCTGTGGCAGTGAGGAATTCAGCCATGGACTTGGGAAATACTGGGTCTCTTGGCCAGGAGGAAGTAAGAGTCCTCCTCCTCCTCCTCACCTGTGTTATGTTTGCTGTGATTGATTAACAGTTAAACAATCCCCAGACAAACAGAACCAATAAGCACAAATTTGCTTCTTGGAAACACACTTGACAGTGATCCATGTGCTGTTCAGGGGCATTGGGGTGTTTTGGACCTTGAAGGGACTAAGGCCAGCAATATAGCAAATCATTCCCTTGCTGGAGCATTAATGCAAGTCATAGGATGAGCCTGTTAATTACAGTCATAACCCTCTTAAGATGGAAGGGCAAAACCAATGTTGTGCTCTCTCTACGGCTGTATGGGACATTAATTTCCCCCTCACTTAAGCTGTCCTGGCAGGTGGTGATGTGCTGGCTGTAAGCAGTTACACTTAAGGTTATTTTTAGGGAAAATATGGCAAGGTAGTAAAGCAACAGATCTGCAGCTGGTAAAAACTGAAAACAAGGGGTGTCTAGAATTTATTCATAATTTTTCAGATATGAGATCAAGAGCTACCAAATTAAAAAAAAATACTGTAGAAAAAGGAGACATGAAGACAAATAGCCCTAAAATTGAATCAAAGCAAAATAAGCAGATGGGACCTGTACAACCGTTGGAGGATCCACAGAAAGCTGCAATATTGCATCAGGTGGTAAGACGACCTGCATATGCAAAGGGGAGCTCACACTGATAGCAGCAGCAGTTTGCTCACTGTCTGGGTCACACAATGACACTGCAGCCAAATGGCATACAGAGGGAGCAATAATAAACATTAAAAGGGAGATGCACTGTGGGATGTACTTCTTGGTTTTCTCCAGGTACAGTCCACCTCATTGTTCTGCTGCCATCACTGCTGTGAGGGATGGCCCGGCCAAAAAAGCCAATTTCCGTGGTTGCAGTTTAGATCAGCAAGCAGAAAAACAAACCAAGTCTCCGTAATACAACACAGACTAAGGGATTTTATCTTTACTGCAAGTTTTATTGTGGCTCAGATGAAACAGCTTGATACTCTTAAAGCGGGCCAGGTATGTCAAGCCGTGCTGCAGAGATGCTTTTCAACTGGCATTGTTTGACTTGGACAAGTAAGAAAAACAGCTCAGTGAGTTATTTTGTACCTTCACTGCACAATCTAATCTAACGATATTGGAGGGATGGAAGCAGAGGAACTGCCTCAGCCCAGAGCCTTCAGTTCAGGCTCAATGACAAAATGCCAGCTAGCAGACAAAGGGCAATAATGACATTTATCTTCCAAGACATTATGTAAGATTTTCTGGAATGATGTGCAGGAAGAACTATCTTTGGAATTGCTGTAAAATGTGTGGAGGAAAATACTCGGTGATAGCCATTGGGGGGAAATGGGCAACACACACACACAAACCCAAATCAACAGGTGTAAAAGGCAGCCATGTGAATATGGAACAAATAAAGTCACTACAATTGCCACGGTAAACGATTTTCTGCCAAAAAAAAAGAAAAAAAAATAACAAGGTGCTTCCATATTTGCATAAATGTTACTTGTGCTGGTCTTCCCAGTATGTTTCTTGTCTGTCTGGTGTTAAGCCATGGGTCAGGTTCAAATCTCACGTTAAGGAGAGGTTTCTGGACAGGTGGTAGGGTTGTTTTGGTTTGTTTGTTTTGTTGGGTTTTTTTAAACTGAGGACTAAACCAAGACATTTAATGCAAATTAATTGTGTATATCATTTAGCTCCCTAAAATCTATGAACTTTTCCTCAGTTTTTCTACACACATAAACATGAAGGTGGAAAAAAAGGTGGAATTTGTAGGAGGAACAATCCAAATATTCAGATTGTGTTCTCTAAAACAAATGACATAATTACTGTATGCTTATAACTCAGCTTTGTTCTTAGTTTGTATGAGGTGGATAATTTGATAGATTCTTAAAATTCAGTGTCCCATTTTGGTTTTGGTGGTGTCTTTTCTGCAGAATCTTTAGCACTGGCAACTTTTATCAGACAGTATTGTCTTTCAATTGACTGTTAGAAAGATGATTTGGTGAACCCCTCCAGAAAGAAATGCTGACATTTACAGAGGTCAATTTTTACTGGTTTGGGCAAACTGAAGAAAGTGGTCTCAGCACTGAGCTTTTTTTGAGGTTTTAGACCTACTTATAGGAAGTCTGATGGAGAAGTTCAGAAGAGTTAGATGTGTTCCTCAGCACATCTCAGGAGTTTTTATATTCAGCTTGCCAAGAAAGCCTCCAGAGATGAAAGATTCAAGGACTCTCCAGGCAGAGTTGTTTCACAGACATCCTGAGAGAGCTGTGATCGCTCCTAGCTACTCTTCTAAGTTCAGGAAATCTTTAATTACAATGTAGGGCATCTATTCAAATGATGCCGTAATTTCTGAAGGCTCTTTTACCTTTGAAGAGCCTGACCACAGCTGATAGACTTTATGAAGCCCCACAAGTCTGTTAAGATTAAATAAGCAGAATTGCTCATAAAACCTGTGGTGGATGTGGTAATTATTTTTCCCATCAGAGAAAAATGCCCAAGAGAACTTCAAAGAAACCAACAAAGGATAGAGGAGAGTGAGCAGATGAGCAGAGAGAGGGACTTGCGTGGGGGGCAGATGTGACATTGAACCTTATCAGAATTCATTGCAGACAGACTTGTACAAAGGAGACAGATGTGGTTTGGTTTCAGTCTTTTTATTTTCCTTATTTGGTCTTTAGGAAAAACGTAGGCTTAACATTTCATCACAATTGCTTTTTAATCAAGCAGGAATTGTTTCTTGCTGTGGATACTTAGAGCATTGTCCAGTGTATTTAATTAGCTCTAATAAACAGCTCTAAGTGCACAGAGATATTTAGATTTCATAAACTTGTGTATAATATCTATTAATTAGCAACAATATGATAGTACACATGAATAAAGTATTACTATAATATTGTAGCATTGGGTGGTTTAGATCTGATAAGCATCTCCAAACATCCAGGGAGATCAATGAAGCTGGAATGTGTGTGAAGGGAAAACAAAGCCCATTTGCATCGACTCTAGTAACAGTGGGTTTCAGTCTGCTCTCCACTTTCACATAGCAATTTCTACTAAAACTTTGGCGTAATTCTTTGGTAAAAACCACTTTTTAAGCCATTTTTGCTTCTCATTACGTGATGGTGGGCTCTCAGAGTTGTCTGTTTTAGTAAGTTGGCTCCTTTCTTTGCTAAATATTCTGTGCATTTGACTGTTAAAAAGAAGCTCTCTTACAGTTCTTCCACAGAACCCTGTATTTTTAGAATATTTTATTTAGTGGAAACTAATTAACTAGTTAGAACAGAATTGTGTGAGATCTTGCTGAAATGTAGTCTGTAAACTCTAAACCAGTCATGTGTCTAGTTTCTGCCTCGTTTAATCAGGCTCTTGGAAATTATATTAGGCATCACAAAAAGTTACAGTGGATATTTCAGGTCCCCAGAGGAACAAAGCTTGTGAGTCAGATCTGGTCAGGAGTTTAGCTGGCTTTATCAGAAATTCTGATTCATTAAACCTTGAGCACTGTGTAAGAATCAGGTGTTGGAGATGGAAGGTTTCTCAGCTGTTGAGGATAGAGATGGACTCAGAAGACGTGGGTTTGGTGCTCCCCTGCCTGCAAACCATTGCTCCAATTCTGCTCTAGTTATTATTTAGTTTACCCAGTGGAACAGCTCCAACAGGAGAAATTGGGATAAGCCTATTTCAAACTAATTCATAGGCTGATTTTGTGGTGGCATTAAATGCCATTGTGGGAGAGCCAAATTGAAATCCCCGTTCTGCCAATAAACGACACGCCTGTGGAATTGCTCTGTTCCCTCTTAGCTGTTAGCGTTTTAACCCTATTCTCAAGAGCCACGTTTAAGGATTACATTAGAAAGTCGTGCTGGTTGTATAATGTAATTTACACAGTCAATAAGAAAAATAGCTCATCAAGAGAAAGCAAGAGAAAAGCAGAAATGGAAAGAGAGGGGCCAGCCTCTTCCATGCTCGCCCCTGTGCTGTCTGTAACACTTTGCAGTGCGCTCTGCATGCTCAGGGACCAGTTTATTACTGTTGCCTAAATTATGCACTGCATTATATATGTATATGATAGCCACTTGCTCTCAGCCAGATGGCAGCCCTCATCAGTGTTAAAAATTGAAAAGGCTTTTTAAGGAACTGCAAACAATTGAGTGCTGGGATAACTTTTACATCCTACCTTTGTCATTTAATGTAGCCATTATTTTATTCAGCCTCTGGAACCTTCCACTACTGGGTGCAGTTTGTTACACCTTTTTTTTCCCCCTAAATTAGAGCACTTTTAACACCATTAATTATTCTTCTAATTAACGTTCTGTCATGGAAACATTTGCTTATTGGAAGTTTTCTAAAAACAAGAATAAAAAATATCTACCCCAAGTTTGCCTGTTACAGCTTTTGAAGGACAGGTAATATTAGACATTGTCAGAGCATCAAACAAAATCCCAGGAACATGCTTGTCTTTCCCTCTTCTGATTGTTCCATTTCAGTTGAAGTTTATTGGGCAGGTGTTGTTTCAGTTTCCATATTAATTGTTGATAATTACTGAAATGTTCCATGTTACTACAAACAGTCCTGCCATTGTGTTGGGTTGCCTGGTTTCGAAGACCATGACTGATTGTGAGTGTTGGAGTGCTCACTCTCACGGGGATAAACTGGTGCTGGATTTTGTTCCCATGCATTAAACTCTTGCAGCAGTTTGGACTATCCTGTAATTCATTCCCAAAGACTTGTCTGGGAGAATTTACCTCTGTCTTTGGGACAGACTAACCTGCACCGGAACCTCTGTGCTCACTCTACATTTCTCAGCTCCTTCTGGTCTTACTATTCTGGGTTTTCCTGGGGTTGATTTTCAGCACTCAAAATGGAGCAAGCACAGAATTTTCCAGATCTCTTCAGAAAGGATGCAGAGAGAGAGCCGATGAGACCAGGAGGTCTCAGGGAGGGAGACGCTGCAGAGGAAAGCAGGAGAGGGGCTTGGCTCTTGAGGAAAGGCACGTCTGGCGGGGGAATATCCAGCTTAATTCTGTTCAAGCCAAGGGAAGAGGGAATTTCCATACAAATCTCTCTGAGCAGGGTGTTCAGATAACTCTGTTAAAGCAGAGTGTTGGCATTAGCTCTGTTTTAGGTTGCCTGCTGGTAGTGCTTGTCTGTCCCCTGCTGTGTGACAGCACGAGTTCTTTTCTGGTTTGGACTTACCTGTGTGAGCCTGACATCAGCCTTGGTGTGACCTGCTACAATTCCCACTGAAATCTTTTGCCACGGAGAAGTAATTGATGTTGCAGGCTTTCACTGATTTATAAAGAAAAAAATTACCCTAAATATTGATTTTGGTCTTCCATTAACTGCTGGAGTAAGTGTTTCTTTGTGAGGCAGTGACATTTCAAGTTGTTATAACAGTTTGAGAAAAAACAGACTTTTTTCACTTAATACTATTTTGTGGGGTCGGTGTAAACCTGTGCAAAATTCAGTTTGTCGATGAATGGATAAAAGCCACAGTCAAAGCAATAGAAATTGGTCCTATTTTTGTGTTAAAGTGTATGAAATCTGTAGGAAAATCAGGGTACAAATTAAATAGATGTTAAGTGAGATAATCTGTAAAAGCCGTATACCTCATCTGCTTTGAAATTTCAGTGTACTTTAAAAACGTTCTCATTTGGCAAATACCCTGGCCCAGCCAAGCGTATGCTTTCAAGAACATGTTTCTGATGTGCTTGTTAAAGGGAATCAGATGGTCAGGTTGATCCTAGTTAATAGTCTTCATGTTGCACTCTCATCTGAAAAGAAAAGAAAAGAAAGGAAAATTATGAGCATTCAAATAACAATACGAATGGCTCGAAATTCTCTTTTTGGTTCTGACTGAGCCCCTGTTTCCTGGTGTTCTGAACTATGGCAGGGGGCTTTAGCAGCAAAATAACCCAACAGCAGTGGCTGGAACCAGAAGCATTAAGTGTGCTGCAACATTTATACTGAGGCTTGTAAATTAAACTACAAGAATTTTACATGTGCTGATTCACACACCAGGGCCACTTCTCTTGAAAGGAATCTCCTGATCCCAGCAACTGCAGCACGTTGCTGATTTTTGGAGTTTCTGCTGTATTGGCTTCTGTGAGGAGGCCCTTGTATAAAGAATTTCATCTATCACAGTTCATGGAAGAGAAAGGATGAACTGGATGGGAGCTTTGATAGATCAGTGTTCAGATGTAACTGTAGGAGTCCAGACAAGATGTTACTTCCTCTGATCTAGATGGATTGATGTCATGAGAACAGTTAATGTGACAAGATTGTCAATTCTTAATGCTAGAAATGCTGTAAAATTGCCCAGCAGTGCATGCAATCTAATTTAAATAAAACAATTTTAGGAACTTTCTTCTATGAGCTCTGTAAATGTTGAGTTTGTTCCCAAGCTCAACATTTAAAATGTGTGGTGAACATTATATTTTGGAACCATATGTGAGCATCAACACTTGGGCTCCTCGTTTCTAATGGTAAACTAGTCTGTAAGGCATTGAGATTTTTAAATTTTAAATGGCTTTTAAAATAGACTGCAGTCTCCTAGTCAGGCTTCTGTCTTTGGAAAGCTGACTACTAGACAAATGAAGAGAACTTCAGAAGAGAAAAGAAAAGCTTCTGGAAGGGGGAGATATAAATTTGCACTTTTAAACTTTTTCTAAGAAAAACTGCTGCTCAGTTGAAAAAGAATTGATTTGTGAAAAGAACACTATTTATGATTCATTGCCATGAAACAGTGCAAACTGTACTAAGTGTATACTTAGCCAGAAAGTAAAAGTGAAGATAATTAATGGTCATGTTTTAGCCCATGTTTTGGTGTGATTGCCTGGGGAGGCTGCTGAACAGTGTTGAATCGCAGGAATGAATTGTCGCAGGCAGTTTGGAGCAGGAGGAAAGAACAGCCTCTTAGCTCTTGACCCATGTGTGTATGAATTGAGCAGGTAAGAGCACGTGGCTCTAAGAGCACTGCTGTGCTGTGCAGTGGGGCAAGGTGTTTTCAGTCCGGCTGCTCTAGCCCAGGCTGCAGTTTCAGGGGCCCTGCTCCCGTCACCTGCGCACGCTTCAGCCTTCACTTTGCCAAAGGAAGGAGCAGCAGTTCATTGAGGAGACAGAAGGCAATAACACTTTCTGACGCTGAAGTTCAGTCCTTCATAGCTTCCTTTTCTCGAAACTTGTGTTCTCTTGCATGCAGTAATTTTTTATCCTGCCAAAGGGCAGTGCAGTAAAAGTAAGAAGGTATTCCTTTCTTTTCTTCTTTATAATAATTCTCTTTCCTCCATGAAGAGCTTTTCTTTCCTCAACAAGCCTACAGGCTGCTGCCCTGCCATCTGCATAGGTGAGAGCTGGCCTGCCACAAGGTCACAATGGTAGCTGTAGAATCTTTCCCTCTTCCTCCTTCTTGGTCCCTCTTCTCTTTCTTTGCTCCTTTCTTGATGCTTTGGCTGCCTTGGAGCTGGAGGGATTGGATTTTGACTCCAGTGTTGTGGATTAGGATGTGTTGGGTCAGTACTGTGGTGTGGTATGTTGTTTACCTCATGTGGTGTCCTTTTGAAGGTTTGCTAAATTCCCCTATTTTCTTCCATAAATTATCAATGAAAGTGCCTCTTTGGAACCAATCTGTGGCTTATTCTCTTGGCACTATCTCAGGGCATTAAAGAACTATATATATAAATATATATATATAAATATATATATATATATATATATATATATAAAAAGTAAAACTGCTGGCTGAGCCTGTGAGCTTGCAGCTCTGGGGCCAGAGTGTTACAGACCAGTTTGATGTTCTGTTGCACAGGTGGAGAACTGCAGTCACAACAGTGTACAGCTCATAAAATAAGTGGTAAACAAGGCTCTCCCATTTTTCAAGGTGGGGTAAACAAAGGAACCTCAAATTACTGATAAACTGAAATTAATAATAGCTTTGAGGAAATGCTGTGTGGCATTTACAAGCCTCAGTGTTTGAATATGCACTGGTTGTGATACAGCTCTCTCATTGAAGTCTGCTTTTGTGCACCCCTACTTATCTCAGTGTTTCCAGGTAACAAATCAGTGAAGACAGGGAATCTAATAGATTCAGATTTAATGAGTTACGTGACTTTCACGGGGTTCTGAAGCAATGTGTGCATTAGCTAAAAAATTGAGCAAGAAAACTGTCATGAGGAAATAAAGCAAATTGAGGAAAGAAAGGAGACTGCGGCAATCATATTTGTTGACAAAAATTAATCTAGGAGGGCTTGCTAACATTTGTGAAGTTGGACATAAAAGGCTGTAGGAAGTAGAGCAGTTAACAGAGAGGCAGATGTTAGCAGAGTAAAATGTAATCAAGATGAATACAAAGAGGTTCTCGCTCGGTGTAAAAGCCAACAATGAAAAGCATAAATGTGAGGATGCTGACTAAGAAACAATATTAGAGAAGCAGGATCTTGGGAGTGCTAAATTGAACATAAGCATGCAGTATGGTGCTGCTACAAAAATGCAAATGTGGGGATATAACTGAAAGGGGACTTATAATTTCTCTGTCTTTGGACTAAGAAGAATGATAGTTTTCTTACCGAGCATTCTCCGACTGAAGCAGCGTCACCAGCATTGCTATGCAAACTGCTCAGCTGGGGCACTGTATCAGACAACACTAGCCAGTTCTCTTGAGTAACCCTAGTAGTGCTCTTCCTTTCTTCAGAACTGACTTTTCAAAAGGGTTTGGACACAAACTCAGTCTTGATAATTCCCTACTCATGGCATTAAAGCAATTGTCCCTCATAGCCTCGGTTTCTGTCTCTGTCCTGCTTGCAGAGTGCTATTCCTCTTCTGCAAATGGCAATTAAAGTTGCTGCTGTGTTTTCTCTGTGTAACCTGTTTGTCGTTGCATCTCTTCACTGAGTTTTCAGCCTCCACCCCAAGTGCATCCTAGAACAAGTATTCCTTCAGCCAGCCTTTTTTCCAGTTTCCCCTGTGCTGCTACCGTGTTCAGCTGACCTTTTGTGCATACTCTCTGCTGCTGAGAACTAATTATGCTACAAGGAATAGGGATGAAAACTTACTTTAAGATAAAGGTTTTTGTGCTCTCCTTAGGTTAATCGTCAGCTTTTTCCATTGCCAGTTACGGAATTGGATTCCAAAGGAGGAGAAGCTGCATGTTTTTCACTATTACAGTGATTTCTACTTCCAACAACTTTCATCTGACTCATGCTTTCTAAATGGTCTCTTGCAGAGATCTTTCAGAGGCTTCTTTGCTTAATTTCCTTCTTAGCATTCTGTTGATTTATTTTCTCTGTTGCCATCTGAATCTTACTTTATATGGCTTTTGACAGATGCTTCTGTTTTTAACTTGCTGCAAGCTATGGCTGTTAGTTTCACATTGTACATTTGCTCTGCTATTGCATATTCTGGATTGCACTTTCATATTATTCCCTTTTGGTCTAATAATGCAAAGACATCCGCAATTTTAGCTTCAGAGTTATGAACCAGACACATAAAACCCTCCACGCACATAAACAACTGCTCTGAAGCAGCGGCTGTTCTTCCTGTAAAGCTCTCTGAATGGTAGGGTGCCTTTCCCTGCTTCCAGGCTGAAAGCCATGTATTTCACTGCCCATTCTTCCTGGCAACTCGCTATGCAGGTGGCATGTGACTTCTGTGAGAGACTGAGGTCATTCCTGTGCTAAAGGAACAAAACTATTGGTTTACCCTCAATGCCTTTTAATTATTTTTAAAATTATGTCTGTATGCAATGCTATATAGATTTTTGTTTGTCTGTGCTATGGTAAGGTAACATTGGTTTAGTTACCCACAAAGGAATTTGGAAGTCCTCAGTTGTTCTGAAGTAATAAAAAGTAGGTAGGATTGTTTTCCCTCTGCAAACCCCTCAGATATCTGTAAGCTTCTGGGATAACAACTCATGCTGGATATAACTGCAGAGAAAAAAAGGGCTGAGAAATCAGGAGTAACTGCCCTTACTGGTAACAGCTGTGGTCATGGAAATTAAGGAAGATTTTCCAAGATGTTGGATTTGGAGACAGGAGGATCAAGGAGTCTCTCAGAGACAACAGGTGGTTCTTGAGCAGCAGACAAGGACGGCAGCACTTGTGCCACAGCACCATTCAGATCAAAGATATTGTCAGGAATATCTATATATATCTATATATATATATATATGTATCAGGAATAGTGAGTACATGTCCTGCTGGGGTGCTGGATCCTTGAGCTGAGCAAAGGAAAAGGGGTGAGAGACACAATGATGGGTTTGCCAAAGCTGGGTGCAAGGTTACTCATGCAACAATTTAATTTCTTTTTTTGTTCTATAACAAAGCCACAAGGCTCTTATCACCTTTGCCAGTCATGTGGATGAGGTATGAAACAAGAACAATTAACGTGGTACAGTAAGGCTTGCCCTCTGGAAACTCAACATAAATAGACTGGAATGGACAACGGGGCTCGTTCCTTGCAGCCTCGGCTGGGTGACTTATGGAGGGACCATTTCCATTTAACTGGAATTCATGGAGTTTTAACATGAAAGCAGCACGAAACAGCAAAAGATCCAGAAATACAGAATTTGGAAGAGAAAGCAATCACGTTTACAGTAGAGGAATTTGCTTAGTTTATAACAAGAGGGATGTTTTGATCTTTTCATTTACTGATGATTGAACAGGGAAAAGTCTGTAATTCGAGTTCGCACAAGACAAAAGGCTAAAGGACATTAGTGGCCTTGCCAGGGACTTGAGGGGAAGTCAAATCCACACTTTTTAGGTGAAACACTGCATAGTTGTCACAGTGATGGTAACAAGATAGTAAAAAGTGCCTGGTTTTGGTAGTGAGCTGGTAGATGGCATTGGAGAATCTGCCTCGTGTACTTCTCTTTGCCTGCATGGCAGGTTTAGGCTGTCAGTTGCTTGGGGCGGGGCTGTCTCCCATGGGTGCACCTACAGAGTCTTTAAAGTGGGGCTTGGATCATATATAAGGCCACAAGGCACCCCCTGGAATTGTTGCTGGATAGGAATGGGTGGGGTCAGCGCCTTCCTACAGCAAAGCACAGTTCCCAGCAGCTGAAGAACAGAATACCACACTGCCAGGGATGTTACACAAACATTCCTGGATTAACTGGATTTCATGATTTGCGATTTTCCTTCTCAGCTCATTATTAACTAGACGTGTGTTTCTGTGCTCGCAAATCTTAGCGAAATACCTGTTTGCCTAGAAAAGCCAATGCCAGGAGATCATGCTGGCAATTAAAAGTTCTTTCCAGCCTAAATTGCACCTATAATGTGCTTTTACTGGATTGTACTTGAAAATCATTTACTCAATAATAATGCAAAAATATATGTATATCTTGCAGTCAAAAGTCTTCTTTTGTTAGTTTATTGGTTTTAATCCATTTTAATGCAGAAGGCTGCAAAAGTCTGAAAGAGAAGAAAATTTACATAATTATGGTCTGTAATTTTATACACTGCTATACAATGTTGTTTTAAAAGAACATAATTAGATGGAAGTCTACATTTAAACAGACAGTTGAAGTAGAAAGTAACTTCAGAAATGGGATTTGCCTGCTGCCCTTTGATGACTTTGATTATTCTGACTGAAAATGCATTTTATAGAGTGCTTTTGTGGATCTGCATTTTTTAAAGTTCTAAATGTGCAAGTTTTTCTTAAAACCACAGTTTGACTGTGGAGATAGTCAGTTGTATCAGAGCCACCGACATAGCTGAGGAAAATGAGGCTTGTTTTCAGGAATGTGGGGGGAGATCCTGGCTGCTGGTGTTGGAGACGTCGTTATCATAGCCAGCATTTCAATAAATACAGCGAAATGGGAGTGCAGGAAATCTCTTGGTTCTTGAGGAGAAAAAGCACATCCAGAATCTCCTCCCAGATAGCTCATCATTGTCTCGTGTTTTCTTAAGATTAAATTGATGCCACCTAGTAAGGCTGGGTTGCACCGTCCGGCTGCCTCCAGAATTGCCTGTGCTTGTTTGAGCCTTCCTTGTGAGCGACTCCCTTTTACTTTCCCCCTGTGCAACTATATTCTCCATTCTCTGGCATTTCTGCTGCTCTGCTCTGTAATCTGCCCCTTGCTTAGAAGCTCTCTCTTCTGAAGTCCATCCTTTGATCCACACAAAGTGTGAGAGCTCACCAAATAGCTGCCTGACTCTGCTGTACCTTTTCTCTTCTAGATCTTCCTGTTTTCTCTCAGCAAGGCTTAATTCTTTTTCCTTTGATCTCTTTTGGGTTTGTTTTTATTCTCTCTAGTCCAAACAAACTGTCCTAAAGGCAGTTTTCAGTTCCTGCTCTGCACAACACATTTCCTGGCCTTGACACCCCCTTGTTTTTCTCTTTTTTTTGCAGGTATCACTGTTATTTTTTACCCTGCCAATTATGTTTCTTCTATGCCACAGGTTTAATGTGTTTGAATTGAAATGGTGTGTTACAGTGTTTTTGAAAAGAGAATGGTCCGAACCAATCTGCTTCTGTCTCCTCTCCCTCCTTTTGTGCCAAGTGCCTTTCCCTGTTTCTGGGCTCATTGCTGCCAGGGGGGAGCACCACAAAAAAGCAAAGCTCTTTTCTTTTTCTGCCTCACCATGGACTTATCTGTGACATAATAGCTTAGTAGGAACTTCCCTCAGAGGCCGTAGGGAGAGGTGGAATCACAGCCATCAGTGTTTGGTGAATTTGCCTTCTTGTCTCCCTTACTGGAGGTCTCAGGGATGAGTCTGAAGTATCAGCATGATTATGATTTACACTCTGAAATGGCAGACTAGTCTCACTTGCCCTAGAGGAATCCATCTCAAAATGATTCCCTGTTCCTGTGCTTGCTTTAAATATGAACAAAATATCTCCAAGAAGGCATAAGATTTGCAAAATAAAGAGCTCCGTTATCTCAGGGTCGTGAACCAAACAACAAATTTAGGCAGGAATCAATCTTCATGTGAACAGCAAATGTCTCTTAATCCATCTATTCTTTTTAAAAGAGGAGAAAAGCAAAATGAAGAGTGTTATAGGACATAATGCCAGTAAATGAGGAACACTTTTATTAAAGAAGAGCATCTTTTTAAGTTGAATGCACAGAAACATCCTTTTGGGGGACTGTTTATGTGCTTTACATACCATGGGTGACTAGCAGAATGCTGTAACTATTGCAAGCTAAAGCCTTCTGTAATTACCAATATTATGCATTTTTTTAATAAAAGATATTACCATAAATTTCATGAACCATATATTTGTAGCTAGAAAATAACAGAAAAGGGACAATCTCCTTTCTGCTAAGAAAAACACACAAAAAAATTATTGGAGAACAGTGAAACAGCTCTAGTTGCCACAAAATTTCTTAGATTCAGGAAGAATTGTGGGGTTTGTCCCCTTGGGCTTGCAGAGAGTGCATCAGCATTTGGAATTCCTTATCACAACACCAAGTTACAACTGCCTGGCCAAGGGTGCCTCATTTAGCAGTGGAATTGATGCAGACATGATCAAGGTCAAAGCAAGACAGGAGTGCATGTGTTGGAACCCACTGAGTGTGAACAGAAAACAGGACCATTGTAGGCAAGGCAGAAGCTTTGCCACCAGAGCTCAGTCTTTGTCAGCTGGCAAACAGAAAAGAAAAACTTAGCCCAAAGAATAAACAAAAATCTTCCACATTTCCATGAAAACCATCTCACATGGGTAATATATTAATTTTTACTTCATTTGCCCGACATAACCAGGGCCTCAGGATGAGAGATGTGGAAGAGTTCATCTGGCATTAATCAGTCGTTAAACTAAGGGTGGAACAGCCAGCAATAAATACATTGACATGTTAAATGTGCTTTATAAAGAACAATGGGGATTAAACAAAACAATACCTGCTGAGTGCTTAATTGACCAGCATTCAGTCTGAGTAGTGACTGAGGCTGGAGTTCTTTGGGAAAAGCAGTTGTGATTATGTAATGGGAGATAATTACCACTCGAGCACAAGGGAATGGATTATGTTTGCAGGGATACGAGAGGCCAGAACTAAGACCATTTTTGCACCTGTAGCATCTGGTCCTGTGAGAAAGCAAATGAGACTAAATAGACCCCTGATCCTGAACTTTCTTATATTCTTTTGAAATATTTTTAATTGCCACTCATGGAATTCTTCTTCCCACATGAAAAGAGATAGTCTTTACATGGAGTATCTCCAGTCACTGAGGCATAGGAAAAGAATGTCTCAGGAATTTTGATTTCTAGGATTGTAATGGTAGATCTTAGACCCATCCTTCAAAAACAACATCTTCTCAATGTCAGAGTCATCCAGAAATGAATCTGTAGCTCGGACAGCAACAAAAGCTACCAAGTCTTTAATGTCTAGGAGGAGTGACATCAGTCTGGCAGTCAGATCTCTTGTCTCAGGGTCAGGGTAGTTTCCAGCTGTCTCACATCTGCCTGCAGATTTATAGTGTTGCATGATGAGGCAGCATTCGTCAACGTTGATTCTATTGCTCCCAGGCCAATATTCTGCTGGAATGGGACTTCTGGAACATCAACGAGAACCCCGAGTACTCAGGCCCCTTGTTACTGGGCTTACTTTCTCATTGCAGAAGAATATGCAGACCCTTCTTATCCCAGCTCTGCAGGATGATTAACTGTGCTGTAAACAAAGGATTTGCAACCAGTAATTATTATTTATTCCATTTTAATGTGAATGTGTCCTTTGAGTATACAGTTTAAGTTTTAATTGGTTATTAAGAGTAGCCATTGCAGTTAGATAATTCCATGAAGAAAAGGGAAAACAAATTACTTCCTACTAATCTGTGTTCCATTTCAGCACCCTGAAAAGTAAGAGTTGGCAGGAGAGTGAAAGGGAGGAGGAGGAGGCAGAAACACTGGTTGAATACACATCATTTTTTCTCTCAAAATGTCAATAACAGCTTATTCAAATTTATTTCCTAGATCACCAGGGCATTAAAAGTTTTTACACCCATAGACAGTAGTATGGTTGTTAGATGTGGAAAATTGTAATAGAAGGAGATGGAAGTTAGAACCTCCAATTATGTAGTAGAAAAACTCTCAGTCCAGAAGCTTGTTGAAATCTTCTTTTCTCCTAGGAATAATATCATGGTGAAAGTTGTTTTGGAGCATTATGGGACACTGCTGTTTTAGAAAACAGGTTTTATTAGGTTTTGTTTTTAGTACTTTCTGAGAGACTGAGAAGCAGGCTGTGTGGTCCTCACTGTAAAAAGTTACAGGTTTTTTAAGAATTCCTCTCCATAAATATGCTATGAGAAATAACCTGAAGCAAACTGGTATTATAATTGCCTTTTCACAGTGTTTGTAAGGAAAGGCAGGTACAAAATGACCTGGACACCTGTAAGATTGCCAGAGGAAAAGGCCATTGGTCTGAAGAGTTAGACTTTGGTCAAGAAGGGAGTCCAGAAGGCATCACTGATACAATGATAGGATCTGTTAGGGAAATAATCTTTGAGGTTTCCTATAAAAATACTGTGTTTTATTTATCCTGGCTACAAAACCAGCTGCCATTGTAAAACACTAAGTGCATTGCTGCATAGCATGAGGGTCCAGAGCCAAGTACAGGAGCAGGGGCTGTGCAAGTCAGCTGAGCTTAAGACATGCTTGAAATGTGCTGTTTAAAACATGACACAGAACCTGCCATATTTTTGATTTATAGAAAAAAAATCAATTGGAAGCTTTGTGTTGGAAATTCTATTGAAGGGAAAAGCGTCACTTTCTTTAGCAAACTGCAGGTCCTGGGGTTTGCAAATCCCAGGGAATGTGGTGAGTTTTACAAGCAGTGAATAATGTAAAGCAGAAAGAAGGTGTTTCTGTAGCACAAAGTAAAGCGCTCAGTGTTGTGTCTGCTGTGGAACAGGACTTGGCCTCCAGTCAAACACAGACCACAGTCCTTCAGCTCAGGAAAGCTGCTACCATTCCTCCCAGGCTGCCTGTGTTATTCACATATGTATCTTTGGTCATTGTGCTGGCAGAGTCTGTTGTTGGTAAGCCTGAATACCTGCCTGCTGCACAAGTCTGGGTTTACAGTGCCATGAGTCCATCGTTTTCAATGGAGCTACATGATTTACCATGAATACTGATACACATCTGAATTATCTCCTCTATTTTTCTCTTTGTAGGTGTACAGGAGGCAGGTCTTTTAGTTGCTTCCTTTAGACATATATTAAAAGTTAAATTTTTGGAATAAAAGACTTCCTGGAGGACTGGAATGATGATTTGTATTTCTAGTCTACTCTGCTGAACAACAGGAGTTAGAAAAAGTTTCTTCAGGCTCAGTCATCCTTGGTTAGCTCCTGGAGCTGGAGGAATTAGGACTCTTTTTCATCTCAGTAAAGGTTCAGCTCTGCCTTGGTCTTGAGGTGAATCTCCATACTTTCAAATGGCACGCTTTCAAAGCATACCCTCCTGCTCCTTACTGACTTCCCCACAGTATTTGAACCCTGCACTCTTTACATTTTCTGGGACCAACCCTTGTACGGTTGTGGGTACGTTATTCCCTTTGTATTGTTTGCAACAATGATCATTATGACCTTCAGAATAGAAAGGGGAGAATTTTTCAGCTCATAACTCTGCTCCCCAAATTACTGATGAGTGCCTCCACACTCTCCCAAAGCTCCTTTTATAAAGGTGTGCCAAGTCCATCGTAGCCCCCTGTATCTGAGGGCAGGACTGCAGGACTCTGCTCCACAAACGTGTTCTGGCAAGGGGGGGATTTGCTAACATGTCCCTTTTGTGTGCTTCTAATTGTTTTGTTGGGGGGTGTTAATGAGGGCTGTGCTTTGTTTGTATGGATCAGCTAGGAAACAAAATTATCAAGGAAGAAAGGAGAACGAGGGTTACTTTTCTGTTAGGGCTGAGCTTTTTACCTCTGAAGCATTATCAGCCAGCTAATGAGGATGCCAGGGCTGGAACTGAAAGAATGGAGGATACCCTGCTGGCCAGGACTTAACTTTCAGGGTAAAAATGCTGTTATTGGGACTGTGTATGAGAAGATCTTGCATGTGAATGGTAATAACTAAAACATAAAGTACAGTGGAGAACCTGGTAATATCATTATTTCTTTGAACGCAACTGGTGGTGTGCTTCCAAATGACTTTTGAAGTTTTAATGTCAGTGATATTCAGTGTTTTAGGTTGTCATCAATAATTGACCACAAGTACCTTCAATGGACTGCTCAATTTCTAACCTGAATTTATGGAGTCTTTCATAATACTGTGCTGGAAAGGAGCAGTGGAAGAAAAGGAAAAAAGCATATGTTTCTGATCTTCTAATAAAACTTTTTTCTGCACAGAAAAATTTTTTTTTTGTAAGATTCAGTTCTTACTTAAATGATAAAATAGAGAAGATGCATTTTTATGGGCACTACATTTACATAGTTGTCTCACATTATTGTTTTTACTTAAATTAGCCTTCTGTCACCACCCACTTATCAGTTAGAGTGGTATTTTTGAAGGGAGATGTTCTCTGCAGTGTCTTAATTAAAATCCAAAAAAGAAAATTTGCCCTTTTTTTGTATTGTTTTGGTTGGGTTTTAGATGTTTTAATAAAAAATCTAGCTGCAGGAGATAGAAAACGTTGGATACCATATTCCACCAATATAGGTGCAGTTTAGACCATCTGAAAATGCAAATGACGAGTACATTTGTCCTGATCATGTCGAGTTTCTGCTGGAATGTCTTGAAGTATTAATTTCTGGTGGCTGAGAGTGGTGTCAGAGCATTAACCCTGGACTGGGCTGGTGTTCCATGGCCAGTTCTCCATCATTTAATAGGGATAATAACTCCTTCCTCTTGCCCTTGTGTTTTCCTTTTGGGATCCCCTCCTCCTCAGCAGCTACTGCTGACAAATCTAGCTGGGACTTCTCCAGCCAGCAGCTCTTCTGATCACTGCTAGGAAGGTGATCCCCTTCAGTGTGCTTTTGATAAAGCCCTGTTGACATATTGCATGACTCTCCTGCTCACTCTGAAGGTGTGTTTCCTACACCCACTGCACAGGGGTTTTCTCTGAGTTCAAGCTGACAAGACTTGGTAATTTCTTATGTAAATCAGCCTGCCATTACTCACAGAGTTTATTTTCCCCTGGATGCTTCTACCCCTTTCCTCTCTCCCAGTGTTTGTGCGCTGGGAAGGAAATGTATGGCACTTTGTCAGGGGTATGTTTAACAGAGTTAATTTTCAGAACCACAGAAACAAAAGAGATGGGTTTGCCCTCAGCATGCATGCAGTCCTTGGAGCCTCAGTTATGGGAGCTCACAGGCAGTGATTTCTCACCTAACTTACTACTCAGGCCTGGTTTCTAGCAGGCAGATAATCACTGAAATATTTAAAGATACAGAAAGAGTACCTGCATAAAAAGTAAAATGAATGCTAGTAGTTTGAAATGAACATGATTTGTTTACGCTCTTTCACAGTAAAATATGTTTTAATTTTTTTCAGTTGCATTGCTGCAGTGATTTGAAAGCCAGATGAAGTTTACCAGGGGCGTTATTATAAAACTGGAATTAAAGCTCAGCCTCCTCAATTTATCTGTATCATAAAGCAGTCAAAAAATGCTGATGGCAGTTGAACTATTGACAGTTTATCAAGTTTTATGGACTAATGGAATGTAGATCACCAGACTTGTGTTAAAAATTATTTTATAGCACTGTCTTTAAACAAAGATAGTGATTAAGGAATATCCAGGTAGTGATTAAAGAATATCCATTAAACAATATGTCTGATAGTTCTTTAGAAAATATTTCTTTCTTTTTTTTTTTTTTTTTAATTGAATTCAGAAGCCTAAAGAGATGCAGTTTACTTACCCAGGAAGAATGTGTAAATAACCATAAATCTGAGAATAGCTAATAGACACACACATGGATCCTTGTCATGGATTCTTGAGTGCATCATGTCAGAGTAACGGTGTGTGGCCACTGCTCTGGCTCTCTGTATCCACCCCTGGGTGTGCACCTCTCCAGCCAGGCACACACTGTGTGCTACAGCAACACCCTATGTCATTGATCTAAAGTGGAGAGCTAATGATTTTGCAATTAGATGGCACTGATTGCACATTTTTTGGAATCTGCAGGCACATTAAGAGCTGTTTACGTGGCAGCCATAAATAAAAGCTAAATGGTGATGTAGAAGACCACAATACTACTCTGGATATTTTTAATTCCAAGTTTACTGTTGTCCCTTTTCTTCAAAGGTATAATAAAAAGTGAAGTAATTTTTTTATTTCTTTAGAATATTTGTAGTTGAACTGTAGGAAAGGGCTCTGGAATCTAGCTGACATACCAAGGAATGTGTCTAAATGTGATACACAGAAGGATTTATTTGCTGGGTTTTTCAGTCAGCCTCAAAGATGTCCTGTTTTTCAGAAGTGGCTCAGGTGGGAGATCTGCATTATAAATGTATCCTAAACAGGAATGACCATTTGGTGCTGTGAAAAAAACAAGTTCACAGAAGATCATAGATCACAGAATGAGCCAGGTTGGAAGGGACCTCTGAGACCATCAAGTCCAACCCCACTGTGATTACCAGGCCATGGCACTGATGCCACATCCAGCCTCCTCTGAAACACCTCCAGGGATGGTGAACCCACCATCTCTCTGGGCAGCCCATTCCAATGCCTGATTACCCTCTCTGTAAGGAATTTCTTCCTGATATCCAACCTAAACCCCCCTGGCAGAGCTTAAACCTCTTGTCCTGTTGCTTTTTCCAATATTTTAATCATTGGAGAAAAACAATAGAAGTGGTCAACTTGTAGCTTTAAATTACATAAATAGCAGGCTGTTGATTTAAAGCCACGTTACAGGGCAGCATCAAGCAAGGGCAGGGATCCTCTTCTCCTAGCGTGTGCATTTGGGATGTCTACTTCAGTCTGCATGTGCATTTATGTGCCATCCCCTGCATAAGTCACAGGGCTGAGACCTGAACCCCTGGGGCAAGTCTTTCTCTCTCTCTCTTTTTGTCTTGGGTTGTGAAGTCTCATTAAGCACTGACCTGTATTTTCTAAAGATCCTAAAGACACCAAGTGCCATGGGTGCCAAGGGAGTCCCTGTGTCATTGCCTCCAACAAGCTGATCGATATAATAATGCTTTTTGGGGGTCTTCCAAACGTGAAAGTGAAGGGAATTTATTCCAAATGCACTTTGACTCATGTGATTCATCTTTACTTGAGTGCTTTGTTCCAAAGGTGAGGATGCAGGTAAAGAAAGGTTTGCAGGGCTGGCTTAGTTTTGTGTACTTTTTATTTCTACAAAGAAAACATAATTCAGAATCTCAACAGGAGGAATATACTATAAACACGATTTAGAAAGTAATTTAAATAAAGATGTTTGCTATTTAGTTACAACTGTTTGAAAATAAGTAGCCAGTGAAAAATGCTCATTATGTAGAGGAAAAATACCTATGGTGAATGCTCACAGTTGTCTTATTAATGTGTTGGCACTTGTTCAGACTTACAGTATGGGCAGTAAAACTGCCTTTTGGCATGATGGCTATGCAATACTCATAGAGCTTCTGTCTGTTCTAAGCAGAACAAATGTTTATAAATAAATAATATCACAGGTAAATTACTTTTACTTGTAGATTTTAGGGAGTCCTTATGGGATGTGAGTGGGCCTTGCCTTGCTGAAGGTGAGGGAAATAAGGCCCAAGAGGTAACAGGGACTCGTTCAGTGTCACAGGACAGGTTGCTGTCAGAGCAGCAGTCCTGGGGAGTCCTTTTCACTGTGAAGCAAGCAGAGCAGCTGGGCAGCCAGTATTGCTGGCAGGTGCCACGTGGGTTATACATACACATTACAGACATGTGCGTGAAGATTTGACATGTGACATATCTTGCTTTGGCCCAAAAAAGTAGTTGTGCTTGTGCAGGAGTGTCTGTCAAAACAATTCTTACAGTTCTTCCATAATCTGGTACCCTGGAATGGTATTTCCATTGTTAGATTTATGCTTGTTTATTCTGTGATGAAGAAAGGTGAGAAAAGCTAGGGACTGTTGAATGAATTAAAATGGTGGTTCTGACCATAACCCAATGATATGTAGCAGAAAGGCTGAGTATTGAAGTAAATTATTCAAATATCTGCCAAAGGCTTTAAACAATGCATGTCACTCTCAAGGTTTGTTATGACAAATAAGATGCCAAATAATTTCTGTGCTATGAATCCTTGGGAAAGGAGTTCTGGCTCATAAAGTCTCCTCTGCAGGGCAACCCAATTTTGGCTTAGCAAGAATAATTTATCTTACTCTGGCTACCACCAGAGCAGACCAGATCTACATCCCACCAGCACATACATTACATTACAGTGACGGTCCTTATTAGCTTGTCACTGTAATGGGAGGTTACAGACGAAGCTGACTTGCTATGTGCATTATTCCTTTGCATCTTCCACCAATTCCCAAGAGTAAATAAATCTTGAATTTTGGAAATGCCTTGCTGGCCGTATAGCATATATGGCCTTTATATAGTTGATGGACAGGCAGATTCTCCTCTATTCATTTCCATGGTTATAATAACATGAAATTCCCTGTATTCAGCATTTATTTCATATGCATTTTTTTTCTTTAAGACAGTAATTGTCCAGGAAGGAAACTGCTCTTCCACTTCTAATTAATCAAATATTCTTGTCTTTTGAGACTTTCAAATTTTATTTAGTCTCAGGGATAACTTCTTCTTATTTTAGTTTTTAAATTCAGAGGAACATGCAGCAGGAAATTTTACCCACCAGATCCATGAGTTCCTCTTTGGATCTGCATGTTGAAATAACAGCACAATACACTCTCAGTGTGCAGGTTCCAAATCAGTGCAGAAGACAAATCTGTGTTTACTTATGATTTCAAGCCATTCTCATCTTTTGCTACGTCTATTTTCTCCTCCTAAATCCCCAGCTCCTCTCTGAAGAGGCCATTCCTTCAGATTATCTTGTTTAGCACTTGTACAGCATGTGCTGTCTTGGCTGCAGGAGGGTGTTGTCAGAAAATTCCTCCTATAATTATCAGAAAGACTAGCAACCTCAGAGGATTTCCTCTGCAAAGTAAATGCAGTTTGAGTGTCCACCCTGTATTACCAGCCTGTGCCTACTTGCATGTTCTGATTAAACATGGCATCTTGAGGCTGTGGCTGTTTTGATAGGAATTACAGGCTCTGAGAGTACACAGATCTTTTCTCCAGCTATCCTCTCTCCTTTAAGAGTGTCAGCTTTTGTTAAAGAGAGAAGCCAAGCGTGGACCTTCTATTCTCACGTCCTGGCTGAATTCTTTACCACCTCCTAGCACTTCCCACTTCATCACCAATGTCCGTGTTGGCCCCCAGTGTTTTTTTAACTAGACCCCTTCAAGCCTAATTCCAGCAGGAGTAAGAAAGGTCTCCAGCATCAGGCAACCCAACATACAGACGTCGAGGTTACTCCTCAAAGCCCACATGGCTCTGAAACCACAGCAAGATGCACAGCTCCTGCTTCCAGAGGGTGCTTCTACCCCCAAATTTGTGGCCCCATTCCAGGAGGGGCACTGCCCCCCTTGAGGGCAAGAACACATTTTCCTCCCAGGTGCTTGAAGCACTGCACTCTGCAGAGCATTCTGTGCCTGTGTTGAGGCCATCAGGAATATTCCAAGAGATTCCCAGGGAAGAATGCTCCCTGCAGCCTTGCTTTCTTGCAAACTACTCTATTCCTCTGCCCCAGCCCCTTCTTAGCATATGCTCCAGCCATTTTCAGTGAGTAAATAATGGTCTGCTGTCATCGGCCCTCAGCATCAAATACCTCAGCAGCGAGACAGATCTGCCAGGGAGCTGAGAGCTCTTAATCCTGCACACAGATCCACCACCCATAATTGCAGACAAATGTCTCTTCAAGGATAGACTGACAGATTTAAATCCCAATGGCAGTCTATAAATTCTGCAAGACAGGCTTTTAATATCCTAGTCTATGGCTATACTTTCTAATTCTTCAGAATACTTCAATCTATTCCTCCTTCCTCATCCTCTTTCTAAGAAATCATCACAGGATCTTGAAATCCTCTCATTATTTTATCTAGGTGCTATAAAATGGATCCCCTATCCAATTTGATGCAAATGAGTTTTTCAAAAACTTCTCCCCAGTTAACGAAGCCTAGAAAATGTCTTGAATTTTTTGATCAAAAACTGATTTGGAATGCTGCTTCTTCTGTTGAAGAAAGAGGCAATTTTCATTTCTCAGGCTATAGGAGATACATATATACACATATCTCGCTCTATATATGCATTAATTCTCACCAGGTGAAAAGCAGTACCAGTCAGTTGAAAGCCCTGCTCTTCTCTCTCCTTGTAGCCCATTTATAGAGATTTTGCTGCCTGCTAGCAGACACGTTGGGTATCAGGTGACACGGGACCTTCCTTATCTGGACAGTTGCTTTATAGCAGAGCACTGCTTGTGCCTTGCTGATGAACTCAGTGTATTTAGGGTGAAGTAAGATCACAGAGCTCTGCAGAAATATGCTGAAATAACACTGTATAGCCCTTGGCATCTGGAACTTACAGGAGTATGCAGCTCTCAGTGTCATTTCCAGGCCTCCTGAAACTCATCAGGTAATTTTGCCACCAAACGCAAATTAAAACTCGCTCAAGATTACATCTCCAGGTGTTGTATGAGCTGGAAACATGACATAGCCTGCCATGCTCCCCCCAGCCCTTGCAGAGCAGCACTCATTCTCTCCTGTCAAAACGCAGAGATTAGTTACCCATGTGAACATCTCGGGGAGCAAAATCTTGAGCAAATAATTCAGTTTATTTCTGTGAATATTCATTTGCATTTTTAATCTAATTAATGTTGAGTGCTTTGAAATAATTCTGTATTTACTGTTCACGTCTGTCTGGGGAATCAGTTTCTCTCTTGTGAACTCTCCCAAGTAGCCTGAGCAGGATCCGACTGTGAAGTACAAAATGTGGATATCAAAATTCCCACTGCTCTTGTTATCTCAACTGCTCAGTAAGGAACAGAATCGCATTTCATTTCACAAATGATTGTAAAGAATCTGTTCGTGACAGTAATTCCTGAATGTCTCATGCAAATTAATATTGATCAATGAATCTATTCAATAATTTTTCACGAGATATGAATTTCATCACATTTATGAAATAACTCCTTTAGAATTCCAGGAAGAATTGTGAATATGTCAAGAAAATTTGCTGCCAAGGCCATAGACTTGGCCTTTGACCTCAGTGTCCCCTATGTAAAACTGATTTTATCACTACAAGCTCCTCAGATCAGGGCCAGTCTTTTACTCTGCGTCCATAAAGTGCAATAGAACCTCTGTTTTCCACATAATTCTTGTAATAACTTGAGAAAAAAAATTAAACAGCAACATACTAAGTAATTAATTAACTGTTGTCCCAGAATTAGTAAAAATAGTGCAGTTTATAGCTGATGCTCTCCCAAAACATCTTCACATTTAAGACTGGCAAATCTTACTGAAAAGTCAATGGGAATTTAGAATACCAAACCTCTCAAATAATTTAAAAAGATTCTTCAGTATATACTTAGTGTTGTATAATCATAACGAAATAACAGTTTTATAATGATTATGTATTTGAGCAGGGTTATGCTGAACCACTAATTGCGTTAGCATGGCTTTGCTTAGTACCTTTCTGATCTGTTCCACTGCAATATTCTGTACCCCCTGTCCAAACAGAGAGCTCTCTGGTGTGTTACATTCAGAAGTTGAGCAAGAAACAAGAAGTTTATCAGGTACCAGGAGAAATACAGGGGGTGGCTTTATGCACCAGCACATGAAATAGGATTCATAATTTTAAGGAAATAACCTACAATTAAGCAAAAGTACAGAAAGCTTGCTCGAGGCCAATTGTTAAAGAAAGCACCCTCAATAAAAAAGGTGATTTCTTTGTTCAGGAAGCTGCTGCTTAAAGTAAAACACTTTGCTTCTAAAATTCACACTTTGTTCGTGTTCACTGTAGCAGCAAGTTGCAAAATTCATTAAAATTTATAGTTAAGGAAGCAATTCACTTTTGAAGTGTGGTAGAAAGGTGGAAGTAAGAATAAAATTAATGAGTGCATGCAACTATATATGCATAGGGGTAACATTTTAATGCATGTCCATCAGTACAGGGCAACACTCATGTGATAAACCCTACAGCTTTAAGGCCAGATATTATAACAACTCTTCTTTGTGGGATTGCCACAGTTTTACCCCAGCTGACAGCTGACTGGTTCTAGTTTTTAAGCTAAGTTCTAATTCTTTTATGCACTTTTCACTCTTGTACTGTCTCATCTCATCATGCCAGCTCTGGCTGTGTACAGCTTGCTGCATTCCTTTTACAGGGCAAAGTTTTGTGATGAAGACAAATTTTGTGTAACTTCCTTTTGGTACTTCTTGCTATGTGGGATTTAGGAAGTGTAGTCTGAACTGTGCTGAAGGCAGGAATGGGCTGCTAGAAACCCTGTGGAATTCAATGTGAGGAAATGCAGGGGCCTAATAAACTGGAGTAAGTTCAGCAATCCATCAGGATTGATCCCGTGCACCAGCACCTCTGGAAATCACTGAGACACCACGGATACTGGTGTAAGAACACATGTATTTTCACAGAATATGTAGCTGAGAGTTCTTCCCCTTTTCTCTCCACTTCTAAATGTCCCTTTTATATTTTTGCACAAACCTGTTTATTGCCACAGTTTTACTCTATGGAATTGACTAGCTCTTCTTCTTTATACCAGCATCTAGAAGTACATTTTTCAAATGCAGAAGCTCAGAGATGTAAAAACAAACATCAAAAACTAGCCCTCCAAAGCTATTCTATTCTTTTTCAGCCTGGTTAAAAGCACAGCAGTAGGAGTTAGCTGGCTGATAGGAAGAGCAATCCTTAAAGGGGGTTTTAAGGGTTTCATAAAGTTGAAGAGCTTTTCTTAGATTAGTGTTTTCACTTAGTCAAGTCTGTAAGTTACCTTTTCAAATCAAAATTCAAGGGGAAATAAATACACAGTTAAAAATACGCTCTTAAAAACTGATTTTTAGAACTTGAGATTTTGCTACAAGTACATCTATAAATGGAAAATATCCTTTCAGAGGACTGATGTTTAGATGTAAGTAGGCTTAGGAGGCAGTGTGACAAATGGGCTTGTGGTCTGGGTGTCAGCCTGCCGTATGCTGTGTGCTGAAGAGCCTGCCTCATCCAGCCTCAGCCCAGCCCTTTGTGCTGGGACAGCTTGGCTTTGTCGTGCTCCTTTGTGTTCCTATTTATATAGGTGCTTTTCTCTTGGTCAGGGACTTGCTGTTTGGCTTTCACTTTGGTAGCTGAATATTCGGACAGCTCTGGGCATTTGGGATTACAGAGACAGTGTTTTGGGAATGCAATTTTGCTTGAATTCAATATATATTTAATCAGCAAACTTCTAAATTTGAGAGTGTCTTGGCTAGATCTCTTACTAAGAATTGTCACATATTTACTATTGTCTAACTGAGTTTCTGGTTCTAATTACTGTTCTTGGTTTTAAGTTGTGATCATCCTGGGAAATTTTAGTAGCCATATGCTGATCAGGTTTTTCAGCCAAATACGGCAATTCCAGCTTGGTTCCATGAAGGTTCAGTTGTCTGTCTGTCCTGTGAGGGATCACTGTGCCCTTGTCTCTACTTGTTCCAGTGTTTTCCTTGTTTTCTTTATTACACCTGCAGTTTTCTCCCAGCAGTGTGTGAGACTCTAATCTTAGATTCTTCATATCAACTGAACCTTTATTTCATGAATGCCACCCCTACTGCCCACCCATTATATGATATCAATCAGAGGAGCAGATGGAGCACATTCAGGACAGAGAGAGATGGTTAGACTTATGTATAAAGTGCTTTTTTATGTTATTTAAGCAAACACAGGATCGTCATCTCTGCACCAAGCAAAGCAAATACAAAGGCAATTTGAATAAACTGTTAAACCTCAGTTAATCCTAATATGACCTAAACCGAGTAGGGAGTCATGTTTTTTGAGATGCTTGCCTATGGAAAAGGACAGAACTCCTGCTCGTTTGTGAGTGTTTCTGTTTAACTGCTAACTGGTTTTTCAAGTACTCTCAGAACACGTACTCATACCTGCCAAACAAAGACTGCTGTACAACATTTAGGATTATTTCCTCACGTTGACTTGGAGAATTACAACTTTCTATTGCAAAGAAGCAACTCCAGTTTTGCTTGTAATTTTTTAGAAATGCTGTCAGCAATTGCATTTTCTCTAGCTCTGAGGTACTGTTGTTAATGTTAGATAATACTGTCAACAAAAGAAAGACAGTATTCCTCTCAATTTTTAGGCAGGGACCAAAATACTGTTAAAAACTCTTCATACATTTTTGAAGAAACACACATTATGCTCAGTAGCATTGCAGGAAACTGGCAATTCAGAACAGGCTTTCCTCGGGAGACAGAACGTTCTGAGCCTCCAGGATAAAACAGGAGATCACCTGATGCTGTTTTTATATGGAGGGGGAAAGACATGAAATCCAGTGAGTCAGAGGTCCTCTGATCACACAGACATAACCTTCCTTCCTGTGCAGAAACCAGGAGCCAGGAACTGAACTTCTGCAGAAGAACCATAAGCATCTGCTCAGCACTGCTAAACAGTTTCCTGAAGCAAAGTGAGAACAGACACAGAAGTCAAAAATAATTTATGAAATGCTCCCAGTATTGACTGAAATACTGAGCAGCTTGTCACAGGAGAAGATACTTAGGGAAGGTTTGCAGTGCTCCAAGTTAGGAATACAAAATGGCTGTAGCAGATAGATAAAGGTGTTTTTTTGTTCGGTTCCACAGGTAACACCGTAGAAACATGACTGCAGTTTGTATGGTTCCCCAAGGCAGAAAGTTTATAAGTCTTTCAGGACTCCCTTAAGGTGGAGAATGGAAGACAACACATGGAAAGGTTGATCCAAAACTATTTCAGAGCATATGGGCTACTGAAGTATCTAAAACTACATTTTTTTGCTCACACTGACACCAAAAAACATGCTGGGAGAAGACTATGACTAGAAAATGCACAGATAAGACACATGTAAAATCTGAGTTTCCCCCCAGTGTTAATTACCAATAAAGAACATACTTTGGCTAGGAAGATTTAGTAAATCATTATTAATGCTACATGTTGAAGGTTATATTGGTAATTAATTTGATAAGTAGTATGTATTTCGTGCCCCTGTTTGCAATGTGTTATCAGAAAGCTTAATAATCTTTGATTCCAAACCATCTGAGAATCATTTTCTGACCACACAAAACAATAGCTACTTATTTTTTCTAATCTTATTCCCTCTTTAATGACTGCTATGGAAGGATCCATATCATCATCCAGCTGGTGTCTCTAAATAGAGCTTCCTTTTTTTCTTGACTTAGAATTAAGGCAAAGGATTACAGAAATAAGGTTTCGACTTCTGGTAAGCCTTCTATATTATGTGAATTTATGGCAGCAATGCATTAACCTTTCCTTCATCCAGAATGCAGTAACTCAGGGCATGCAATTGGGGTGGGTTGACCCAGGCTGGGCACAGGTGCCCACCAAAGCCACTGTGTCACTGCCCTCCTCAGCTGGGCAGGGGAGAGGAAGAAGGAAAGGCTTGTGGGGAGGGATCAGGGCAGAGACATCCCTCAGCAACTGCTCCCACAGGCAAAACAGACTCAGCTTGGCGAAATCAGTGTAATTTATTACCAATCAGAGAAGTAACACCAAATCTTAAAACACCTTTGCCCCACCCTCCCTTCTTCCCAGGCTCAATGTTACTTCTGAATTCTCCTCCTCCTCCCTACCAGTGGCACAGGGGGACAGGCATGGAGTTATGCTCAGTTTGTCAAATGTTTCTGCCACTCCTTCCTCCTCAGGGGAGAACTCCTCACATGCTTTCCCTGCTCCAGCAGGGACGTCTGTCCCAGAGGGGACAGTCCTGCATGAACTGGCCCAGTGTCGGTCCTTCCCACAGAGTGCAGTCCTGCATGAACTGCTGCTGCCCTGGGAGTCCTTCCCACAGAGTGCAGTCCTGCATG